>CM072542.1:9540000-10740000 GCA_036898165.1 Silybum marianum | reverse complement strand
AAGGCGGGTACCCGGTTCCGATGCTCACCCCTACTTTTACCCACAAAAATTACCTAGAGATATTTCGGTGGGTAATTATCCACGAATCACCCAAAAAATATCAATGGTTCAGTAAAACCCGATGTTTTTCCAAAAAATACCAATGGATCACCCAGAGAATCCTTAGATAATTTGTCACTGATTTGAATTACCCACCAGCAATTTACCTACTAACTTTTATGACGGTTTTGTGAGTAATCGCTCTTTAACGACAGATTTTCCAGAAAATAGTTCGTAGACAAAAGTTTTTCGTTAGTAGCGATCTCTCGAGAGGTTGGGTGAAAAATAAAAATTTAGTTTACACCTCTCGATTTACACTACTCGATTTAATTTAATTTACACTTCTCAATTTACACCTCTCGAATCAATTTAATTTAATTTAATTTTACACCTCTTGAAAATTTAATTTAATTTTGCACCTCTCGATTTAATTTAATTTTCCACCTCTCGATTTACACCTCTTGATTTAATTTTATTAAAATTTATAATTTTACACTACCTCTCGATGACGTCTCGAATTAATTTAACTAAAATCTAATTTAATTTTACACCACTTTCAATGACCTCTCGATTTAATTTAATTTTGAGTAAACTACATATTTGGTCCTTATGGTTCATTGGTTATAACACTCCGGGTCCCTAAAGTGAAATATCTATGGCTTGCATCCTCATGGTTTCAATTTTATAACGAATTGGGTCCCTATTTTTGACTCCGTGAGTTTTTGGCCGTTGAACCCCACATTTGCAAGGCACATGATGGGTATTTTGGTCATTTCAGGCATTTCCTTTATTTTACATTTAAAAATAAAAATAATAGGGACCAAAAATGTAAAAGAAAATGTCTGGTAATCTTCTTCTTCCAACCCCCTTTCCCAATCATCCCTACCACCACCATTAAACCTTCTTTCTCTCATCCTCAAGATAAAACCAAAATCTTAAGAAAAATGCCTCCATTCTCTCAATCAATGCCTTTATCAAATGGGTTTTCACACAATCACCACCAAAGCCGCCGCCACCTCTCGTTGATCGGATCTAATCGCGTCTCTCCGGCCATGTGCCACCACCCGTCCCTTACGCCGGGACTACCGTCGGACCCCTGGAGAAACCCACGACCACCCGCCCAAGTTTTGCACTTCGTCGTACAACATCGGACCCCTTATTTCTCTATTCATCTTCTACTTCTTTCCTGACTCGTGACCGCAACCTTCAAAAACCCTAGAACACAAAATCTGCAATGACGGGGGAACAAGAACACAAATCTGCGATGATGGGGGAACAAAAGATGACGATGGTTTTCAGATCTGGGCATTCTCCACCTCCGCCGACCACCATCACAATCGATCTCCAACTTCCGGTAAGAATATCGAGATCTACGACCTCCTTTTCTTCGTCTCGTCTTCTCCTCCTGCATAGATCTGGGGGTTTTTGTATCGAGATCTGGGTTTTTCTTCTTCGCCTCTTCTTCTCCGGTGGCAAGTTCATTTTGGGGGTTATGGTGGTTCGAGGCATCAGGACAGCCGTGGACTTCTGGGAGGGGAAAGTGTTCTTGGTTTAAATATATACTTAACTTTTAGCTTTTCTTGTTTTAAGAACATCTGGGTTTTTTCATAATTAAGAACATCTTGTGTTTTGTATTTAAGTTTGTGGGCTGTTTTATGTTTTTGATTGAGGACTTGATTAGAGCAAGAACCTCATCTTCTGCTATAATGTTCTTGATTAAGGACTTAATTTCCTGATTGAGGACTTAATTTTTTTATTTTATGTTCTTGATTGAGGACTTCATTTTTTTTATTTTATGTTCTTGATTGAGCACTTAATTTTTTTTTATTTTATGTTCTTGATTGAGGACTTAATTTCTTGTGAAATTTTCACTGTGTTCTTGGTGAAATCAAGATGATGATACTTAATTTCTTGATTGAGAACTCAATTTCTTGTGAAATTTTCACAGTGTTCTTGGTGAAATGAAGATGATGATGATGATGAACTTTATTTTATTTTGTTTTTATTTTTTTAATGTAAAACGAAGAAAATTCCTGAAATGACCAAAATACCCATCATGTGCCTTGTACATGTGGGGTTTAACGGCCAAAAACTCACGAAGTCAAAAATAGGGACCCAATTCGTTATAAAATTGAAACCATGAGGATGCAAGTCATAGATATTTCACTTTAGAGACCCGGAGTGTTATAACCAATGAACCATAAGGACCAAATATGTAGTTTACTCTTTAATTTTACACTACCTCTCGAGTCTCTATGACTTCTCAATTTAATTTAATTAAAATTAAATTAAATTAAATTTTACACCCCTTGATTTAATTTAATTTTTACCTCTCGATTTAATTTAATTTTACCTCTCGATTTAATTTAATTTTATACCTCTCACGAGACGTTTTCACCCAACCTCTCGACCGAGAGGTGTTTTCACGAGGATAGAGACCAAAAAGTGTAAAATTTTGGAAGGTCTTTGAAGGAGATCGCAATCGAGAGGAGGTTTCACGAAGATACGAATTATTTTGGTAAATCAAGAGAGAGATTGATTATATTGGGTATTGAGTTACGTAAAATAGTTATTTTAATTAATCTCCCTATTTTAATAGGCATTAACATTTTCATCATATAATCAGCAAAATTTTCGGTGTGCATGGTTTAAGAGCATAGTGAATGGAATTCAACATTTCAGTTTTATAGAATTTTATCGAACCAAACAAATATTTTATATATATCAATAAATAAAAACTCAAACTTTTTAGTTTGTTTATGTAATAATTAGTTTTTATCGGATTAGTTTTGACAATTTATTGTATTTATTAATTTAAGTCGGTATTTTGTAGTTTATAAATTATAATTATACTTTTATCATACCCCCTCCTATAGGGTGTATGTGAGTGAGTAGAGGGGGTAGAAAGTGAATGGTGTGTGAGTGAGATAGGGGTAGATAAAAAATGAATTGTGGGTGAAAGGGGTAGGAATAACACCCCCATATTCTGGAATTGAATTTTCATTTTTGTTGAAACAACAAAATTACCCTAACCTAAAATCATCATCATCATTATTAATTTATTAATTGTGGTATTATTATATCGTGTTGGGTTTATGTAAGACTTGTAAAACCATATTTTTACATTTAAAACTTTACAACAAAAATATAGTAAAGTTAAAAAAATTTGAACCTTCACAGTAAAACCATTGCTATGAACTTTCAAGTATAAAAAGATGGTCTCACGAAAACAGTTTGGTCTTACGTAATCCGAAATCTTATTATATCATTATAATTTATTAGTGTAATATCGTTATTAATATAATAACAATAAAAATAATAATAATAATATTGCTAGTATAATTATTATCTATAATATTAACGATAATATTATTAATTTAAACAATTAATGATAAATTTAGAGAGTGAATTACATGCGATTTGCTCAAAATTTAGATATTGTTCCTAAAACGGATTACCTACATCAGTGGGTTACTTTTTATTTTCATAACTAGACATGGTAACGAGGCGGAGATAGGACGGGAATGCAATCCCCAGCCCCGGTTCATGTACCTCACCCTCGTCTCCAGGGGCGGAACACAAACCTTTTAATTAAAGGGGCCGAACCCAACAAAACATCTTCATTGATAAGCCTAATTCATTATAAAAAAACTGTATGACAGGAAAATAGAACCTATGATCACATACACAGGGGCCATATACACATAACCATCTAAGTTAAGTACAATTCATTAATAATATTTATAATATTTAGTATTTAAGGGATAAAACGCAGGGGCCATGACCCCCCCTAGGCCCCTATTATGTTCCGCCTCTACTCGTCTCCCTGCCTTTTGTTGAACCTATCCCGCGCGACTCATCCCTACTAATCCCTGGCTCATCTCTGGTCTGGTTATTTTAAGATATAAATTATTATTTTTAAATAAAATTTTGAATCGTGATTACATTAATAAAATTAAATCATTTTTCAAAATGACACTAATGGTAGATAAATCAAGAAAAAAATATAAAACATAACAGTAAAAAGAATTAGGTTATGAAAATTATAAAAATATATTATATATATAGGGGAGGTTTCAATTGCAAACTCGAAAAAAATATATATATATATGTAAATATATATAGGCGATAATCAAATAAAAACCATAAAAATGTAATAAACTCGTAAAAACAGATATAAAAACATTTTTTATATGACTTTTTTTATCAAAACCTATAATTTAAGATAGTGTTTCATATATGTTTGGGTTCACCATATGAAATAATTACATGTGATTTTTTTTGGATTCACCTAATGAAAAAAAAAATATGCGTAAAAAATATTAATGTGGTGAAAGTGAAACAAATACATGTAAAGGTTTGATGTTATGAAACAAATATATGTGAAATAGTATCTTAAATCCTAGCATTTGATGAAAATAAATAATGAATTTTTTTATTTTTATATCGGTTTTTACGAGTTTGTAACCTTTTTATGGTTTTTATTTGATTATCGCCCTATATACACACCCCCCCCCCCCCCACACACACACATATATATATATATATATAGAGGAGAGATCATATGAGAACTCTACCAATTTAAAGGAACAAATGAACTCATTTGGGACCACATATGATGTGGGTCCCACATAATATTAAATCATTTATGATTTAATATTAAATCATAAATGATTTAATATTATGTGGGACCCACATCATATGTGATCCACAATTGTCCCTTTGTTCCTTTAAAAATGCAAAGTTCTCATTTGAACCTTCCTCTATATATATATATACACACATATACATATACATATATATATATATAGAGAGAGAGAGAGATAGAGAGAGAAAGAGGAAAGTTCAAATACGAATCAAATTTGATTGTGAACGTGAGGACAAATGAGAGTGGGATACGTGTCCGAATGTAGATTATTCAGACTGAATAATCAAAGAAATATTCTGACTGAATGAATGAATAATGCTTATTCAGATCGAATAAATACTATATTCAGTCTGAATGTTTATTTGATTAATCAGTTTGAATATGACACGTGTCGCGCTCTCATTTGTTATCACATTCACAACCAAATTTGAGTTCTTATTTGAACCCACCCATATATATATATATGTATATATAAGGGCTTAATCAAATAAGAACTAATTTATTTGTGATAACCGTGAGATCCAGCCTCAACCAATCAATTTATTATATTTATTAATTAATAGGTAAAAAGGTGTTTAATAAATTGATTAAATATAATTTAGTTCCTTTTCTTATTTAATAACTATCAATCAAGAACTCGGTTTCCTTAATTATATCAACAAATTGATTTTATAGATTATTGCTTCCAGTTCCTTTAAACAACCCTTTCTTCATCGTTTGAAACATACCATCTCGTTCTTCCCCATTTGTCTTCACAAATTTGTTTTAGATTTGGACATTTGGTTTTGAATGTCAACGGTTAAAGGAAAAGAACCATTAGATTTGAATTAAATCATCCGATGTGTTCCGTTTTTTTTGTTATCTCATAGTTTCATGTATGATCCATTAAACCTTCAGCTTCATACTATTCCACCAATGGCTTCGTTAAGTATCGGAAAGGGGAATGGAGGAAGCGGTATCATAGTGGTATCACAGTTGCTATCATAGTGGTATAAGTTGGTATCACAGTGGTATCATAGTGAGTGACATCACAATGGGTATTGTATGTATTTTGGGTATCACATTAAGGATCGTTTGTATGCATCTTTTCTTAGTAATGTCGATGTTTATAGGTATCACATTGTATATCTTGTGTATGTTATTTTTAATTGGTGTTCGCCAAAATAAGGTTTACCGACTTTTTTTTAACAATGTCGACGGTTTTATGTATCATATTATGAATGTCGTGTTTACTTGATGCTCGTTGGAATCAAATTTACTAGAGAGATGAGATAGGAGAGAGGAGAGAGGAACAGGAGAGATAATATATTTAAATACCTAAAATGCCCTTTAATTAAAATTTTAGGTCAAATTACCAAAATTATTAATTTACTAAATTATCTTTTAATCTGTGGCTGAGATTAGATCTCACTAGAGCTGTGCATCGGTCGGGGACCAAAACCCAAAACCCGATCGGGTATCGGGTGAAGAAAGGGACCCCCGAAATCCGACCAATAATATTCGGGTATTTCTGGTTCGGAGTTTTCGAGTGGGTTTCAGACGGGTATTTGGGTTTCAAATTGTTAAGCTGCCCTTTCGTATCACGACCTGAAAGTTTTGACAGGAACCGGGAAACACTAAAAATGGGAAGATGGTTTTTGTTTGGTTGGGTGCTGTAGTTTTAAATTTATAAAAGCAAAATGTGCATTACTTGTGTCCACTTTCTCACGTAGATAAGCTTCCAGTGACTTGTTAACTAGAAGATCCTGGAAGTTCTTTTGATGTTCAGAGGGTTTGAGATCGAGAGAGAGAGGAAGAGAGTTTGAGTTTAGGGTTTACGCATTTTATGATTTTAGGGGAAAAAATGGTTTTATATAGTGTCGGGTTTTTCGGTCGGGTTCGGGGCCGGATTTCCCCACCCAATCCGATCCTACATTTTACATCGGGTGACTCGGTTTCGAGGTTTTCGGGTTCGGATATTTTCGGGTTTTTTCAGATCGGGTTCGGTCGGGTTTTTCGGGTCGGTTGGGTTTTGCTCACCCCTAGATCTCACGGATATCACCAACTACCTAGTATGTATGTATATATATATATATATATAGGGGAGGGATCAAATGAGAACCACACCTCCTTAAAGAAACAACTAAACAAATTGTGGACCACATATACGTGGGTCCCACATAATATTAAATCATTTATGATTTAATATTAAATCATAAATGATTTAATATTATGTGGGACCCACATCATATGTGATCCAGAAGTGTCCCTTTGTTCCTTTAAAAATACAAAGTTTTCATTTGAACCTTACTCTCTCTCTTTCTCTATATATATATATATGGATGGATCATACAAGAACACCCCTCATTTAAAGGAACAAAGGAACACATTTAGGACCAAATATGATATGGGTCCCTACACAATATAAAATCATATTTGATTCAATAGGGTCCACCATTGAATCATATATGATTTTATATTGTGTGGGACCCACATCATATGTGGTCTTAAGAGTGTTCATTTGTTCTTTTAAAAATGCAAAGTTCACATTTGAATCTCTCTCAAATTTGGGTTCAAATGCGAACTCGAATTTGGTTGTGAACGTGAGGACAAATGAGAGCGTGACACGTGTCATATTAAGAAAAAAAAATTCAGACTGAATAAAATTGAATATAGTATTTATTTAGTATGAACAAACATTATTCAGATTGAATAAATACTATATTAAGTTTTATTCAGTCTATTATTTCTTTTATTATTCAGTTTGAATAATTTACATTCAGACACGTGTCATGCTCTCATTTGTTCTCACATTCACAACCAAATTTGAGTTCGCATTTGAACTTTTTTTTTCTCTCTCTCTATCTATATATATATACACACACACACACACACACAGGCGCATGATCGTGTGAGAAGGAGAGTTATGGTGAGAAGCGTAAGAAGGGATCTTTACCCTTGATCACTTTTAATCTCAAACCTACCTATGAATTACATTTCATACTTGGATTGATCCGGTGCATCCACGACTCATCTTGTCTTGGTGCATCTCATCTTAATGTGCATCCCAAGGTGGAGATCTTTTCTTACGTTTTTCACTGTAACTCTCCTTCACACCGGAACCTAACTCTCCCTCTCTCTCTCTCTCTCTTATAGTTCAAGTGAGACCATCCTGTTTTCATGAGACCTGTGAAACCATATTTTTATACTTTTAAACTTCACAACAAAACATTGTGAATGTAAAAAAATTCCCAACCTTCACAAGAAAAACACTGTAAAGGTTATCTTCATAGTGTTTTGCTATGAAGTTTCAAGTGTAAAAAGCAGTCTCATGAAAACAATTTGGTCTCACATGATCCAAGTCTCTCTCTCTCTCTCTCTCTATATATATATATATATATATATATACATGAGTAAATTACGGATCTGGTCCTTAAAGTACGTCAAAAATTACGGATTTGGTCCTTAACTTCGTTTATTAAGTAAGAAACCTCTAGATTTGTATATATTTATGGATTTAGTCTCTAAGGCAAAAGACCGCGCTAAAATGGGCACTTGTTATTTTTTCCCTATTTGAACATTTTTTTATTCTTATTCTTATTTTTGTTTTTGTTTTTCTTTAATCCTCATCTTCTTCAACCTACCACCATCAACAACATCAAAAATCCTAAATAAATCTCTTCAAAAATATCTTCTTCGTATTCTTCATCAAGAACATTAAAGAAAATCCTAAAACCTAAATCAAAAAACCATATATCAAAACTAAATAAAACACCAAAAATAAAAAATCGATGCATTTTTTTTCGGTGATTCAATATAACCCAAGAACATTTAAAAAATAGGAACAATGTAGTCTTCGAGATCGTTAATCCAGATCGTCAATCTAAACCACATCACTCGTCTAGATGGTTTCTTAGTTGATGAGTTTTTCTAGAAATCCACTTCTAGGTCAATGGGTTTGGTCGACGCAGGAGTTCAGATGTAGATGTATGGAATTGGGTTTTGCCAACGATGGAGATGGAGGAGGCGCTGTGCAGATATGTGGTTCATTCCTGTCCTCCTTTAATTTTAAACCCATCGTCAATGACCAGAGTATTCGTTAGGGCTAGAGTTCATCAAGGGGGAGTGGAGGGAGACCAGTTCTAATCATCCATCAACCAGTTTGACTTCCCATCCGCTTCTCTGGTGACCAGTTTGTCCATGTGCTTCTCCATCTACGACATATCCGTTGATGAGAGAGAGAGCGAGAGAGAGAACGAATGCAAAGGTAGATGGAAAAGGATCGGTGGGTTTACAGCGGAATAAATTTTAAATTTAAATTTTAATAAATAATTAGAATTATCTATTTTTGGTTATTATCTCTTCACAATTTCTTTAGTATCTCCATCAATCACTCTCTCTCTCTCTCTCTCTCTCCCTCCTTCATATATGGTTTTCATCTTTGTTTTCTTCGTTGGTTTTCGTCTTTGTCTTTGCTTTTCATCTTTGTGGTTTTCGTCTCTATTTCGTCTGAGGATGGGAAACATTGTCAGAGAGGGAACAAAAGCGTCTGGTAGCCATGGATTGCTTAATTTGCAAGATTTGCAACAAAGGATTTCAGTAAGATTAGAATCTTCGGCTTCATTTATAACACCCCTAAAATGGAAGTTAATTTAAACCGAAATATAATGCGGAAACGACTAAAATATAAAGATCACCCATGAGATGGGGAAAGAGTAATAGAGTTTACATCACTATGGATACTAAATAACAACTTATTAATGGATACAAATCTGGAATATAGATTATGTTCGGGTGTTACTAATATCTCCAAAATAAACTGTCTAGTAACTCCATTTGTACACTTGAAGGTGTATTCCCAAAAGATGCCTCTACCGACATTCAGCTCCACTCATCCCTTGGAAGCCCCATTATGACGATCACCTGATATATACGTCATTTGAGAAAAAGTGTTAGGCTTAACGCCTAGTGTGAACAAACAGTTTAAATAAGAAAGCCATTAAATCTTTGAAAGCGATAAATAAAACTTTGACCATTAAACTTTCTTGTTTACTCTTTTCTTTTTACTCACGCTTGTTCTTGGGAGAATACAGTTTTAGGGATAACGGGGGAGACCCGCTATTGCACTAAGATAAACCAAATTAGGTCTTTAGTTCAGTGCGTAGTTAAGCTCAACTAAATTAGATCTATTGCTTACGGGTAACGAGTTCAACCAAATTAGATCTGTATCTCAATGTTTATAACCCAAACAAGCTCAACCAAATTAGATCTATCATTTGCTTTATTCTAAAAACCGACTTTTATGCCTATGGATCCACTACATTCTAGTCTTAGATTTTAATTCATTAGTTTAGATATACTAACAATTTCCCAGCACAAAATCTTTGTATGATTAACATTTCTCATCCATAACATTTTCCCCAAATTTAGGTCAAAATAGCCTTTACTTTCAAAATCAATAATACTTTGAAAATAGACCAACCCAAATAGTTTAAAACCGTTCCTCATACTCATTTTAACAAAACAAGTAGAATCCCAAAATCTTTCAAGTTTGACCCAGATTGTCAAAATCGACCAATATGCAAAAATACTTGGAAAGTAACCTTATAGGGAGTAAGATGTATCATTTTGACATGTATAAAGTTTTATAAGGAGGTAAGAACGAACTCACAACACTAGAGTTTGACGAAACCCTAGAACTTCTAGCACCTCTTGGAAGCTAGTGAAGGAGATGAAGAACACTAGTGGTTTTAACCCTAGATCTTGAATCCTTAGTGTAGAGTTCCAAAACTTGAATCTTGATTGGTTGGTGAAGAGGAACAAATGCTCCCAAAACCATCTCCTAGGGTTTTTCCTTGAGAGTAAATGCTAAGAGAAAAAATCTGATATGAGTAATGAATGAGATCTCAGCTTAAAATCCCGTTTTTATATATCATGCATAACGTGCGATGGTGGCAGTGCAAGGGCCGCACCTCCATTTCCTTAACTTTCGGTACACAAATTGCTAGGGTGGCAGTGCGAGGGTCGCACCTCCAGGTCGTACCTTTCTAATTCCTCAGCTACGGTACAAAAAGTGCTAGGGTGGCAGTGACAAGGTAGCATTGCCAGGGTCGCACCTTCGGGTCGCACTTTTCATCTGATAGCCCCGTTGGAACTTAAAACATAACACATTGCAAAACCAAACTTGCATTCATATAAAAAGGGTTGAGAGGGGTGGAATTCCCGGTGTTACATCATTGGCCGCCTCATAAATCGTCTTGGAAGCTAAAGCAACGAACCGAAAAAGAAATCCAGAAACGGGTTTAAGTTTTTCCGGAGAAAACATGCGTTCACCACGATCTGTTGAGAGCTCTTGGCGATCTTACTAGTATCAAAAAAACACTTCTCAAGGAAACACGTTAAGAAGAAGTGGAGGTGTGAATGTTGCATGGAGAAGTACGTTGTCCAGTCAGATTAGAAAGCACATATGAAGATTTGTGGTTCCAAAGAGTAATGATGTGATTGTGCATCCTTATTTTCTAGGTTACCTTCTTTTCGTTGTTTTCAAAATCTTCTGTGAATATTTATGTAATCATTCGGAATGTGTTGTTGATGATGAAGTATATATGATGATGGTTTCACATATGAAATGTTATTATGAGTTGTTTACAAAAGTTAATATATTGTTTTGTAAGTGAAATGACACTGGTATGAAGCGAGAGTAAAAAAACCATTATTGTTTCATATGCCAAATCAAAATAATTGGTTTCGTTTCCTATGAGAAACAAAATGGTTACAAGTTACAATGAAGTGGTTGGAGAAAAGGTGATGAAACTAGTTATGGCACCCGAGAATCATATTTTTAAGGAAGAGAATATTACTAAAAAAAATATTTTGAATATGATTTTTTATATTTAAGGAAGATGGTTGTTCCTAACAATACGAATTTTGCAACAAGACAGAAATACGTGGTCCAATGCCTTCATTTAGTCAACATTTGCGGCTTTGACTGTGAAGCAACAGATAATTCTTTGCATGAGTATTGGTAGTTATGAAATATGTGTAATCGTAGTGAGGTAGCAAAAGTCCACAATGGACAACTCAAGTATACACTGGTCACTATGATCGTCACATAAGTAATAAAGTTGGTAAGAACCAGTATCGTATCCTCAAGGACTGGACAATCAAGACTACATCGTTCTCATGAACTTCCTTTCACAAGTTTCAGTTAGAGAGGAAGCAAATATTTTGGCTGGTTTGGTGAAACAAATTAACAAAGATCTTATAATAAAAAAGGATGAGATGTAGTTCTAATTTCCCCCAAACTTTTCATTAAATATTTGATCCAGAAGAGTGGTCACTGTACTGCGTGAAGTGGTCACTCTCTATCCAGAGGACCGATTACAACTAATACTCGCAATTTCTAACCAAAGTCTTATACCAATTTGTTAGTAATTACTCATGGTGAACCCTCTCGAGTTTCGATGAAATGTGTAGACACAAATGCTCTAAGTATTTTTAGTGCCCAAATAGTCTGTCTGTACTCCATGTATGTGGAGTTCTCACTATGTAAACCCAACTCTCGTTGGTGTTGTAAGAATTCTCTCAAACCCCCTAGCATCACCCAAGCTTGTGTCACTACATTCGGTCCATCTCTGGATCTTGAGATAGACTTTAGACACTTTCAAGAGATCAACTTATCCACATCATTGGGCTTTATCGAACAATAGGTGGCCAAACCTATAAAGGTTCAAAATATACGACTACTAATTTTTTTTACATAAAATCTAGGTATTTCTCGTTTCTACATCTCACAAGGTGTTTACTTCATACTTAAGATTCTGTAGAAAACATAATGTAAAGATTTGCAGGAAATCATACCAAAAAAAAACTTTTTAATAATCGGGAGATTCACAGTGCCCACTCTCGAAGGCACTATTTTACAACACTGAAAATTAAATTACTGAATGTAAACTAAATTACTTGAAATTAAATGCTCTAGAAAGTAAAAATGCTAAGTAAATGCTTAGAATCCAATGCCTCTCATGAAGTAAATGCAAGACCTTTATGTAGTACATACCAAAAGCTCAACTCTTTTACCTAAAAGGCAAAAGAGAATGATAACACAAACCAAAGGGCAAACCACATTTTCCTCGAAATGGGGATTTTGAATATAATACTATTTTTGCCCATCATCTTTGAGTCTCATTTTCACCCACCAGCAGAAAGTAGAGAATGGAAGCTTCTAAATCAGCTTTATGATTCCTCATTCAGCACCACACTAGCCTCCAAAACTGTCTTTATCAACTTGTTGAATTTGACGCCTCAAAGTGGCCACTCCCGGATACCACTTTGGAAGAATTCTTGACTTTCAAGCATAAAATTACACCAAATGGTTCTAAGTTATGAAAATATAAACTTTTAGCTCGGAAGAGAATATTAGACCAATAATGGCGGTCTAGGAAACAAAATGACCGAAATTGACAAAAAATGATAAAATAAAAGGCATGTAATAACTCTAAAAATTAGAGTTATCATACCCCAAACTTAAATCATTACTTGTCCTCAAGTAATAAATATGACAAATAGAAAAGACTCGAGGTGAATAAAAAGGAAAAGCATAAAACTTAAAGGAGCTTACCAGATCCTTATGAATGAATGGACTTTGATCTTACCAAAGACGCCCTTTGAATCTATAAGACAGGTGATAGTATAGATGTGAATCGGTTAATTAGTTCATATGTGAATCACAATGATTCATATTTGAATCGTTTAATTGTTTCATATGTGAACCAATTAACATAGTTCATATGTGAATTACAGTAGTTCACATATGAACATAGAGTGCATATAGGAATCACACTGGTTCACATATGAAGCGCCTATTTGTAAAAGTTACGAAACTCCTCCTCTATTTTTTGATAGTCATTAGTGGCCATATTCAATTAATACTACTACATAAAGTGCCTTTGTACCCTCCAAATATAATCAAGTTTTTTAAAAGACCGGGGTCTAATAGTATGTTTCTGTTAATGAATTGAATGGTACCCGGTTGTTTAAAGAAAACCGAGGTTTTTTTGGTGGGTTTCAATAGCATATAAATGGTACCCAATTGTTTAAAGAAAACCGGGTACAACGAGGGTGGTCATATTCGGATAAGACTTGGTCCACACACTACGCGTCGGGTTCTATGGATTAAATATCTATCCTACCCGGTTTCTTAAAGAAAACCGGGTACCATCAGTAGGTTTCCATTAATTTAAAATATTTAGGTGTATCATTTCCAATCATCACATGAACACCCTCATACTTCATCATATCGTACTCTGGAATCTGTTCTAGCTGTTGGTAACATCAACAATTCAACATCATATAATTAAAAGGTATTTATTAATTTCTTTCTAGAAATGTCCATCATGCATATATAATTTTATAAATGCAATAGCTCATGTACGTGAATGATTGATATATTTAAATGTCTTTCTATATATGATTTTTTGTTAACTGAATGTTGTCTTATATGTTATAGGATTGTGAAAAGTCGAACTTAGACACTTTCTCTCTCGTTTGATAAAATTGAATCCAAGTATCAAGGTAATCTTCTATCCCTTCAAATTTTTGGTTATTTTTTTATTGTTGAAATATATAGTTTATATATCATACTAACATTTGTTTAATATAGTCATATTGCATGCATATGCCTTTAGATTTATACCCCGTCCGAAATTAATCTATTAGAGATTAATTTCGGATAGTCCCCATTTTGGGACTACTTTTTGAATAATTTGTCTTATTTAGGACGTGAATGCTTATTAACGGATTGGGCATTTAAGAAAAATTTTGTAGCCTTTTTCAATTGCTCCAACGAGTTTGTGTTTCACACACATACTTGGGGAGCTGATGGGAAATGCTGCCGAATTTTTCTAAAATACCCAATCCATTAGTATGCATTCACATATGAGACAAAGTATTCAAAAAGTGGGTTAAGATGACCACCAGTTATTTGTTCTATTCATGCATTGCATATATTTAATTAATGATTTATTTTCTACATTACAGATGGATCGTAGTACTTGGATGTACAAAATACCACGTGCTACTGTTGAATATCTGACGTATTTGGACGAGTTTTTAAAAGTCGCTGAGAATAACCGGGTGAAAAATGAAGAAATTCACATCTGGTGTCCTTGTATAGATTGTCAAAATTTTCATAAGTTTACTGAATGTCATGTAATTCAAAAGGACATTTGATATGTCGTGAGTTTGTAGAAGGATATACGATTTGGTCACGACATGGTGAGAATTTTGATAATTGTAACCCAACTATTCATGATTGTAACCTAATTGTTCATGATTGTAATAATTATGAGAACGATGATTCATACAATGACAATCATGATAATTTAAGTGACATGCTAAACGATATGGATGACAATGTTGATGGTAATGATTGTGAAAAATTTCAACAGTTGTTTGTTGACTCTGAAAAACCATTGTATCTTGGTTGTACAAAATTTACCAAACTCTCGGCTGTATTGAAATTGTTGAACTTAAAAGCAAATAATGGATGGAACGATAAAAGTTTCACAAGCTTATTAGAAATTATGCATGAGATGCTTCCGGAAGATAATGAGTTACCTGTTTCGTTATACCAAGCAAAAAAATTGACATGCCCAATGGGATTAGAAGTTGAAAGGATACACGCATGTTCAAATGATTGTATATTGTATAGAAACGAGTATGCAAACCTACATGAATGTGTTAGATGCGGTACATCGCGGTATAAGAGGAAACAATATGCGGATGAAAACAATATTGAAATGAACAATGGCCCCAGCTAAATTATTGTGGTATTTGCCCATTATACCAAGATTGAAACGACTGTTTGCAAATGCCAAAGATGCCAAATTGTTACGTTGGCATGCCGAAGAGCGAAAAATAGACGGGAAAATAAGACACGCGGCTGATTCTCCTCAATGGAGGAATATCGATTCTGATTTTGAAGAATTTGGTGATGAAATTAGAAACGTTAGGTTCGGGCTTAGTTCTAACGGAATTAATCCATTTGGAAACATGAGCAGTCGTCATAGTACCTGGCCTGTTCTTCTATGCATCTACAATCTTCCACCTTGGTTATGCATGAAACGAAAATACATTATGATGTCATTGTTGATTCAAGGTCCCAAACAACCTGGGAATGACATTGATGTGTATTTGGCTCCGTTAATTGATGATTTGAAAGAATTATGGAGTTCAGGCGTCCAAGTGTATGATGCATATGGTAAAGAGAATTTTCGACTACAAGCCATGATATTTTGCACCATAAATGATTTTCCGGCATATGGAAATTTGTCAGGATTTAGTACAAAGGGAGCGAAAGCATGTCCTGTCTGCGAAGATGATACACATTCGTTGAGATTGAAAAATTGCAAGAAAAATGTGTTCATGGGACATCAAAGATCGCTTCCAAGAAGTCATCTATACCGTAAATTGAAGAAAGTGTTTGATGGGAAAATGGAACATGGAGTGGTAAGGCCACCATTAGATGGACCAACTATATATTCTCGAGTTGAAAATCTAAACATTGTGCTCGGAAGAGGTGGTACAACTCCTCCCAAGAATATTTGGAAAAAAGGTCCATTTTCTGGGATTTACCATATTGGGATCACTTGCAAGTACACCATTGTCTTGATGTTATGCATATTGAGAAGAATGTTTGTGACATTTTGATAGGGTGGCTACTGAACATTCCAGGAAAAACAAAAGACGGGGTCAAAGTTCGAAAGGACATGGTCGAAATGGGAATTCGATCGCAACTAGCTCCTGTTGAGACTGGAACTCGAACATATCTACCACCAGCTTGTTATACATTATCGGAAGTTGAGAAAACAAGATTTTGTAAATGCTTACATGCATGGTGTTAAGGTTCCATCCGGATACTCGGCTAACATTAAGAAGTTGGTGTCAATGAAGGACTTGAAACTACTTGGTATGAAGTCCCATGATTGTCATGTTTTAATGACACACATGATTCCAATTGCAATTCGTGGAATCTTGCCAGAACACATCCGTCACACTATCATAAAGCTTTGTTTGTTTTTTAACCTGATTCATTCGAAAGTGATTGATCCGGAGGTGTTAGATTCATGGCAAAGGGATATTATCCTCACTCTTTGTCAACTCGAGATGTACTTTCCTCCTTCCTTTTTTGATGTCATGGTTCACTTGGTATCTCATATTGTTGAAGAAATAAATGCATGTGGTCCCGCTTTCCTATGATACATGTTTCCATTCGAGAGATATATGGGTTTCTTAAAAGGGTATGTAAGGAATCGATATCGACTAGAGGGCAGTATCGTTGAAGGATATGTTTCCGAGGAGGTAATTGATTTCTGTACGGACTATCTAGACGGTGTCAATAATATTGGCATTCCACGATCTCGACATGAGGGTAGACTCGGTGGGGTTGGGACAATTGGATCCAAAAAGATCGTTCCAGATAGGGATCAACTGAAGCAGGCACATTTTTTTCGTCTTACAGAATACGATAAATGTTGCTCCCTATATACATGAGGATATGACTATGTTACAAATGAATAACAGATCGAAGAGCGAAAAATGGTTGGCTACCGAACATAATAGAACATTTGCACAATGGTTGAAAGACAGGGTGACTGCAAGTTCCGAGGAAGAGGTTGACCAAGTAGTGGAAAGGTTGGGGTATGGTACACAATATGATGTTACATCGTACCAAGGCTATGATATTAATGGGTATACATTCTACACCAAATGACAAGATGACAAAAGCACACTACAGAATAGTGGAGTGACGCTTATAGCCACGACGACGGAATACGATAAGGCGAATAATGATGCTAGGTTGAGGATTGCTAAAAACTCCTATTACGGTGTCATTCAAGAAATTTGGGAGCTTGATTATAATTTCTTCAACATACCTTTGTTTAAGTGTAAATGGGTCGAAAACCAACGAGGTGTTAAAATTAATGATGATGGTTTCACAATTATTGACCTCTCTGGAAACGGGTATTTATCTGAACCATTCATTCTAGCCAAACAAGCCTCCCAGGTGTTCTATGTTGAGGACCCGAAAGATTCCAAATGGCATGTCGTTCTACATGGTAAAAGACATATAGTTGGTGTTGAAAATGTCGTGAACGAGGAGGAATATGATCAGTTCGACGAGCTACCTCCATTTTCAGTCGGTATTCCATCTGCAAATGTTGATATTGATGATACAACTTACTTGAGATCCGACCACGCTGAAGGATCATGGATAGTAAATCGCGCCACATGAAGATAATAAATCAATTACTTTTAAACAAAGTTTTGTTTTAAAAATTTTAGGCGGCTATTTAAATCAATTTACTAAGACATATTGTTATGTATGCAGATAAATATAGTGAAAGTACATGATCATCTACGCAAAAATGAAGAAGAAGAACACATTTGATTGTGATATGTACGTTCTTTTATGACGTAACAAGTTTAAAAAGAACTTATTAAGTATTTCTTACTATTTAGTAATGAAACTTATTGATCATAGTTTAACTCGTGAGTCATGGGTTTGGTTTGTGTAGTTTGATTTTTTATATCTTATACCATGCATGTCCAATATGAAATGAGTCCCGATGGTATTCAATTTGTTATGGTTATGGACCATCTAAATGAACAACATTTTAGTCTTTTTAATATATTTTTTATTTTTTTTAAGAAAATACAAATTAATATAATTTATTGTATATACATATAATATAAACAGAGCAGTTTCAAAAAAAAATTATAATATAAACAGAGAGGTGAAATATAGTTTACTTTATTTTAGATTTTAAACAATTTTTTAACATATTTTTATTTTTTAGTTATATATTTATAAAATTAAAACTCTTTTAATAAATATAATATAACTTTTCGATAAACATTATATACATAAAGAAGATATTCATCTTTTTCTTTCTAGATAATCGAAATCGAAGAATTTGGAGGAAGCAGAATCGCCATTTCCATCACTCTCGTTCTCCATCTTTAACACGGTACCATCTCCAATCGTTCATCAACGCTGCTGCTTCCACAATGCCACTGCTGATCAGGTTTTTTCCATTTTATGTTAAATTGGTTTCGATTAAAGAGGTTTTGCTATTTGATGTTCAATTATTTTCTACTCTAGTTGTCTTAGGGTTTCAAATCAACGGCCTTTGTTTTGATTCTTATGGTCAATATTCAAGATTTAAAACCATCACTATTAGTTTTGTTCAATGAATGGCTATTTTGACCGAATTGCTTGTAATGCGTTGAATATGTAGAGTTGTTTTCTTGGAGCTTTTTTTGCAAATTATGTTGCTTGCTCCAATCAACAGATAAGAGTTGTCTTTTCCTATTTGTTGATATTTATGCAAAGACTTCATTTGTACCGATAAAAGAGGTAAGTGAAGTTCTTTATTTTTTGAAAAAATGATGCATTAAGTGTTAGGGTATGTTAGGGGCTGTTTGGTTTTTTTAGTAGCTTAATGAGCTTAATGAGCTTAATGGGACTCACTTATTCGATCAGCGATACATGACTCTTTGGTAGTGTCTTAATGATTTAGAAAGTGCCTTATTCAATAAAATTTTAGATGGAGCTTTATGCAGAAAGAATTTTTTTTTGCTAAACTTGTCCCTCTTAATGGTTTTGATACATCAAATACAGGAAGTTCTATGGAAGTTTTGGATGACTTAATAATCACTATAATCAAATTTAATATTCCAACTTACCGAACTCTTTTGGGGTTGTTTGGTTGGTTTTCCATTAAGTCCTGTATGGATAAAATTGTCTGTGTGGATTAATCTGTCTGTATAGATCCCCAAACGTTTTTGTATGGAAGGGGGTTTTCATAGATGAAAGGAGAGTGTTTTTTTAATTGGGGATGGGTGGTTTGGAAAAAACATGACTTTCTATAAGTCATGTATAGCTGAGCGAATAAGTTGTTAGTCTCATTAAGCTCATTAAGCTACCAACAAACAGACTCTTAGTTAGAAGCACGCTTCTTCCATCTATGAAAAAACCCCTCCCAAACAAAAACTTTCTCCAGACATATTAATCCACAAACATTCATGTAGAGAGTCTCATTAAGCTTGTTAAGCTACTAACAAACAGTCCCTTAGTTAGCATTCATTCAGTAACACAAATCAAGCATTTATATCCTTAATTATGCTTATGGAACTTTGATAAGATGTATGCTTCAAATTGATTCCAACTGGACCTGCAACACCTCTCTGTATTCTATGTGCCCATTTTGTTTGTTCAAATAATGCAACAAAATCAATAAGCAAATCCAAAAACAGTAATGGGTCTTGGTTAGGATGACATTGGCACTCTTCTCTATCTGCCAATAATACTCTTCATTTGTTGACATGAGTTTTAATGTATTCAATTAAACTTGGCATATTTTCTTTCTACACATTTTTTGATTATCAAAACAACCCTGTTTGGATGGAAAAAAAACACAACAACAACACTTTGTTTGTTGAAAATTTTTATGTGATTACAACATCCCCGTCCGAGCTCAAAATCGATGTTTAGTAGCTGTTTTCGTCCTCTGTTTTCCATCCGTGAAATCCCCCAAAACCATCAGGTTTTTGTGAACCAGCAACTTTTTTTCTTCTGATTCCCTGCTGTCCAGCACACTTTGTCCAACTTCAACATCTGTTTTGGCCTAGTTACATCTCGAATTTGCAAAAACTGGAAACTTAAGAGTTGTACCCTCGAATGTTGCCTTCCCAAATCATCTTGAATCACTTAAATCCAAGCTTGTATGAGTGAGATATGCTCGAAGTACCATTGCCTCGCAAAGCTGTCAAAAATCCTCTTTGATCATGTTTCTATCTTACCTATCTAATCGAGCTTAGATTTTTATTACTATGCAGACATGTCAGTCCAACCATTGGCTTCCGAAGAGAGTTACGGTTCTGCCTTGCCATCGTCTTTCGATGAGAGCGATGGTTTTGAGCAGCCATCTCAGCCAAGACGTAAGAGAAGTGTGACACTAATCACCAAACAAACCAAAAATACAGATTGGATGCATATTCAATTTGACAAGTCCAATAAACCTACGGGAGATAACTACACCAAGTTCGTTAATTGGGTAGGACTCACAGCTAGATCAATGATTTCAATAAACGAACCTGCGTGGGATAAACTGAAAAAAGACAAAGTAAAACTAAAGAACATTGAGTTATTGTGGATGACTATTAAGGTACGATACGTAATAAATTTTGCATGTGCTTTCATGAAATATAATATTTAATGACAACTATCATATTTATATCTTCGACTGACTTTACGATATTTATTTTGAAAAAAAACCCAGACTAAATGGCATATTGAAGATGACAAGGGTAGATCCGAAGTAGTAAAAACTGCCAACACAATTTGGAAGAATTTCAAGTAAAAATCTTAATTCCATGTTTCGAAAGAAAGGTCGCAATCCATGTGAGCTTTACCCATATTTGTCTCCGGAAGAGTCGGAAAAGTTTGTGAAAATCAAATCAACTAAGGAATCTGAGGTTTGTTAGAACTTAGGTTTATTTATGTTAATTATGATGTTGAACTGTTTCTGATGGCTATTATTCTTATGTAAAGGTGAAAAGTGAACAAGGGAGGGCGAATGCGATGCTAAACACGAATCCTACACAGTTAGGTGCATGCGGGTATCATGGGATGGAAGAGACATGGAGCAAAGAAATGACTGAGTCAGGTGCATCGTCTGAGATATGGAAGATAAAAGACAAACGAGCAAGAGATTTTTTATTGGCTAGAAGTGTCAAAGCAGCAAACTTGTGGCCACTAGCCGATGGAACTTACATATTACCAGCAAACTTGTGGCCACTAGCCGATGGTACTTACATATTACCAGCAAACTTGTGGCCACTAGCCGATGGTACTTACATATTACCAGCAAACTTGTGGCCACTAGCCGAAGCGATTGTAAGAGAAAGTCATGTATTTATTTACTTATGCGTTCCATTGAAAAAATGTTTAATAAATATTTTTTTCACATTCGTCATATTATTTGCATTAACAGATTGAAAAAGACAAACAAGTTTCTGATGGAGTTTGGGTCCCTGGGCCTGGAGAGGATGTCCTTATAGCGGTGATAGGACCCGATGTTGGAAATAAATTGGACTTTAACATTATCTGTATTAATTATTAAATGACAATTGATTTAAATTATTATACTTATCAAGAGAATTCTATATCAGTTATAATCCGGTTACATATTTGGATATATATCTTCTAATACGAGTAGGATAATCATTAAGTTAATTACCTGATTAACATTAAGGTAAGTGCATATCTTCTCCTATTATTTAATATCAATTCTATAGATAAACTAGGACTCCTTATGGGATGAGTCTCTAGCTTTCCATGGCCTATATATATAAAGGAGATCAAGTCCCTATAGCCTACACGATATATGCATTCAGTTCAGCCCCATTCTGAAGCAAACCGTATAGAGCTGTAGAAGACTTCGATCTACACGCAACGATAACCGCTTCCGCTTCAATGAACTTCGTTGCGTATAACTCAAGTGTTTCAGGTTAGATCTATTAAACTCTTTACGGTATTATGATAAATCGATTTCTGATCATGTGTTTATGTTCCTATGCCTTCATTCTTGTTATTATATGCTTAAGCATATCTCATATAAGTATAACAAATGGTATCTGAGCTTAAAACTACATAGGTTCATAAATCATTTTTAGTTTATCAAAAATATATATAGTAAAGTCATCCTTGAAAATTTCATTTGTTAATTAAAATTATATGCTCTTTTTGAAATCAAAATATGAGATTATATATCCTATACATATTTGTATTCAAAACCCTAATGTCAATTTGCTACTCTTTCGAATCAATTGTTGAGGTGTACTTTATGTTGTTTTTGGTTGTAGTTATGATATAAATTTCTGGCATCTCAATTTAGTTGACATCATGCATTTTCAGCTTTCTTTGCAACATCTTTTGGTTGCATGTGTGTATATATTAAAGAAATAAATTCATTTGGTATATAATTCTAAATCAGAACCGTAATTTTGAAAAGATAATTATACTAGATAGTATATTGGGTTTGAATATTGTTTTGACGGCATATAATTTATATTGGGTTTGAATATTGTTTTGACGGCATATAATTTTTCTAACCAGTTTCTTATTCAATTAATTTTCTTTTGTTTGCAATTAATTAAAATAAAAAGAATTTTTTGGATTCTATTTTGGAAACCATGAAATAAATTATGTATTTCGGAAATCACGAGATAAAGATCAATAATGAAGATATACGTATTTTAAGTGAAGATTTCTTGAAATAAGTTATGGCTTTATTATAGATATACTTGTTCATGTATATCTGTTTAAATTTTTATTTTATTTTTGCTCATTTAGTAAAATTGAGAAATAAGTAATCAACTATATTTCTTATAAGAAAACTGGGATCGGTTACCTCTACATCACTTTACTCGTATGTTATTATTATTTTAGTTATTAGTTATTTATTTATTTATTAAATAAATAAGTTTTGGATAAATATTAAAATGAGGTGGCAAACTAATTTTATTTGAAAATGGCAATTAAATTTTTAAGATTTAATCATTAAATTATTGAATTTGAGTTGTTATCATTCTTATTAGATGGATACATTTGTTTTCATTGATAAAGTATTTCGATGGGTTTATTTGGAAGCTTACATTTTATAGAATATGTATCATGTACATATATTGCTTCTCCTAATAATTTTATTCGATAACCTTAATTAAGAAATTTGTTTGAACTTATATATTTCGTATCATATGTTTAGAATGATATATTTATGCTTTACATCTTCTTCATCAATCTACATGATAAATAGAAGAAATAATTTAATTTTGGTACTTTTCTCTTGGAAATATGGAATGAGATAATCATTAATAATGACAATTAATAATTTAATTGAGCCATTTTATGATATCCTAAAGTTTAAAGCTTGAAGGCTCCTGAATCAGTGCAGGGAAAAATCCGCAAGCAGGAGAACTGTACTAACCTGCCGCCGGTTACTTTATCAGGGCTCCGCAGGAGAAGAAAGAAGGTCCGGGTCCAATTTCTAATGAAGCGAAGGTCCCCCTTACTCCCTATTCTCTCTTAAAGCCTTCCTTTGGTTAGGATCAAGGGGCATAGTTACATGATCGACCATTAGGGAAAGGGCTAAACCTCTTCTCTCCTTCGGTCCCCTCTCTTTGTCAGTAGAATGACTAAGTACCGGAATTTCACCAGTCAACCACCCTAGCTAGCATTTTCTATAAGATAGGGCGTTCATCAAGCCTTCTTTAAGTCGGAGTGTAGCGAAGTGATTCTCCAAAGAGTGAAAGTGGAACAAGAGCTGTGGTATTTATTTCATTATATTCACTGTCGATTTATTAGTTTTGATGGGAAAAGAAAACAAATTGTGAAATTATGCAAGGACATTACCTCTATTTACATGTTTTATGTTCATCCATTATTATAAATTAATTATTTATGACCGATTAATTGTATTCAAACTTTAATCTATAATCTAATTTAAATCTTGGAGCGATGATCGTATTTAAAGCAAATATTAATTTATTTGGTTCAAGATTCATTATAGATTTACAGTCATATATCTATTATATAGACAAATGATTTAATTGAACTAATTAAATTAGTTAAGAATTTTAACTTTTAATTCAACTAGGTCGGATATGTTGATATAATTACTCAATTTCCTGCCATAATGCATTCGTCTAGTGTGACTTTTATAGTATTTGGTCTTGTTAAACTATTTCAGGTGCATTTGTTGAGCATAAGTTATTTAGAGATATGTTTGAAGCATTATATAATATATTCTTTCTATTTGTTATTAATTTAATTCAGTTTTGGGTCAATAATTTAATTTGGACAACTTTAGAGCCAATTAAGCTTAATTTTGGGTTAATTAATTTTAAGTTATTTGTTTACTTAAAGTTAATTTTAAGATTGTGAAATTGAAAATTTTACATTTTTCTTTCTTTTCATAAAAACAGCCTAAAGAAGTTTAAAGTAATATTCGAATAAGATTTATTATATAAAAGATCTTGAGATTTACATCTCAAAATTAGGGTTCATATACTTTAATTTAAGTGATTTGATCAATAGCTTAATCAAAATATGAAAATTTCTATAAGTTTTAAAGTTCTACCTTGTTCTAAATTTTGGTGTTGTCCAATTATTAACTAAAGTATGTTTTTAAGAACAAGATTGATCAAGTCTAAAGCATTAAACGATTAAAACAATTTGGTTATCAATATATAGTACGTGGGTTTATGGACTATTCAATATATCTACATATATGTTTATAAAATCATATATATCAACTATTGAATGACTATTGACACCTAATTGATAAACAAACTTTGTGAACTTTTAAACAATCCTAATATCTCCCAACCTATATGAAAATTGGATTGTTTATCTTCATCAATTCACAAACTACATAATCTTGACTGAAAATTTTCTAAACCACAAGATCATGTTGCCATAGCAATTGATCTTTTTAGAGAAAATTATACATATTAATCAGTCATAACTTGTGTATCTCAAATCACATTTACTTGAATTATATTCTTCCATAGAAGAGGCATTCTGAGTAATTTTGGTTTAAGAACAGCATCACATATAAACACACATGTCTATCTTGATACTTTGAAACTCTTCTTATCCATAGATTTGATTGTTTTCATTGGATAACTGATATGTGTAGTGTGTAGTGTGATGATATAAAACTTTAAATATTGAGTTTTATACTACCATAAGTATTACTTGATATTTGTATTCAGTTGTGGGGTTAAGATAATGATAAATTACAAATGACAACTTATATGTATTCCTTCTATTGTCTTGTTTTTGGACTTTGTCAATTTTAACTTGATCTTGATATTGATCTTCACTAGTTCCAATTATAAGCAATGGAGAACATAAAGATAAATTTTACCTTATTGTTTGAGAGTTGAAAAACCAACAGACTTAACTAAAAATAACACTAAAATTGACATTAATTCCCATGCTAAATGGCACTTGACATATAGGATGACTAAGAGTATGATAAGATTTTCCATGAGGATCCATAGAAGAACCTGAAGATGTGGTCGATTATTTGAAATATATTACAGAAAATTTTAAGGAGATCAGTGATATGGTCGATTGTGTTAGACTCTCTAAGATGTTTAAAGAACTAAAGTTTTTTTTTTGGTGATGGAAATGTGAGAGATCATCTATTGTCTATGATTAAGATTAACTAGATACTTAGAGACTTGAATAAATGGTTTAAAGATGTACATATAGTTCATGTTGAACTACAATCTCTCTCTATAGCGAACAACAACTTAAGGAGCATGCATAATGCTATCAAGAAAAAAATGGGATTTAAACAAATTCATTTCTATATGTATAAACCATAGAAGCCTACCAACTTCAAGGCTAAGAGAAAAACTATAGAAAAGAAAGACTCCGAAACTGTTAAGTATAAGTGTTACTTTTGCAAGAAATTTGGCACATGAAGAAGGAGTGTGGTGGCTTCAAAGCCTGGATGATTAAGAAGAGTTATGTTTTCCCAAATTCAGTATTTTCTTTAGAAGTTAAATTTATTAACAATTCTTCATTCTGTTACCGAATTGATTCAGGATCACCAATATGGCGACAAAAACAAAGAGGAGAGAAAACCCTAGAAGTCTAAACAACAAGTCTATGTAGCTAAAGTTTCAATTAAGGCTATTAGAACACTGGAACTAGATTTAGGACTATAAAATCTATTTGTGTAGACAATATTCTTTTCCCTTAAGAGAAATTTAATTTTTGCACTGCTTTTGGTTAAAAATGGTTGCAAACTTATCATTCATTTTGATGGAATTAAAATATTTCAGGGTTCTGATTATATTGGTTTTGAAAATTCTGTTCACAATTATCAACAATTAAATTGTTCTCTTGTTAATCAAGAGATCTTTGCATTGAAAACTATGTAAATGTTGTTTAGAATAACACCATTATAACAAGCATAAAAAGAACCATCTTCAGAGAATTTTTGCAGATCTTTAGCATTGAAGATTAGGCCATATTTCTAAAGACAAACTAAAAGCACTTGCTAAAAACAAAATATTGTCAGATCTAGATTTTTTTTATTCCAGTTGAAGAACCTATAAGCCAAAATCTAAGATCAGATCCTATCCATTTGTTAAACAAGACTAGTCTATGTCAAAAAGATAATAAACTGTCCAAAATTTCTAAAAATGGGGGAAAGGATTTAGCCTGTGAAATGGATTACAAGTTTTAGATACAATTAATAGGAAGTCTAATGTACCCACAATTATGTATCTGACCTGACTTGACATATGTTATAGGAATTTTGTCCAGTTTTCAACAAAACCCAAACTAAAGATCACTACAGGTAAGAAAGTACTTCGTCACTTGCAAAGAACTAAAGCTCACATGCTACACGTATTTAGATTTTGCATGTAAATATCCAAACTCAAATAAATCTACTTATGGCTATATTTGTAAGCTCATTCAAGGGGCTATAAAAAAATATATCCCTAATTGCAACTTCACTATGGGAGATGAATTTATAGTCATTCATGAAGGGGTTTGTGAGGGCATTTGAATCAAGAACTTCTTGATTGAAAAGAATGTCTTAAGCTCTACAGTTTTAAGTCCTCTAGAGATGTTTTGTGATAATGAAGTTGTAGTCTTTTTCAGTGGATATAGTAAAAGATCAAACAATTCAAAGTACAATGGTCTTAAATATTTCAGTGTGAGTGAGACAAAGGGTTAAGAGGAAAAAAGGTTAGTGTTGAATATATTGGTAACAAATCTCAACTTGTTGATCCATTCACTAAAACCTTTTCAGTAGTAGGTTTCAGAAAACATGTTAGGGATATGAGAATCTTACTTGAACTCGATACTTGAGATTAGTGGGAGTTGAGGTTTGTGGGAGTCGAGATTAGTCTAGCCAGTTATTTTGTAATTTTCCATTGTTCGTAGTAATTTTCTTTTGGCACATTTTGATAAAATGAGGAATTCAAGTATATAAGTTATGTTATTTGTTTTACAAAAATAAAAATAAAGTTTATGTCATTATCTATATCAAACAAGTGAATCATCGCACTTAAGCAAGAATTGCGGACTACATAAGAAAAATTCGGTTCACTAGTGTTAAGAACTTTTGCTTGTACGTTTTAGAAACTTTTCTAAAACATTCGGTGGACTATGAGTTATACTTTTATGCTAATTCAGGTAGATATAATTATTTGCATAAATGCTCAAATACAGGCACTTATGAACTTATGTGGAATATGATATTATGTGTTAGTGGTTCTTAATCAAACTAGTTTGTCAAACTGGTATAGATTCTGAGTCCTACATATGGTGTCTATTCTGACCAAGTTTGAATGAATTCACAACTGTTAGAATTTCTCAGCGCGCCCTTCATTTGATAAGTATTATGTTTATGGTTCTCTTGTCTTTACAGAGTATGTTAAGTCCAGTGGGAGAATGTTGGAAATAAATTAGACTTTAACATTATCTGTATTAATTATTAAATGACAATTGATTTAAACTATTATACTTATCAAGAGAACCTATATCAGTTATAATCCGGTTACATATTTGGATATATATCTCCTAATATGAGTAGGATAATCATTAAGTTAATTACCTGATTAACATTAAGGTAAGTGCATATCTTCTCCTATTATTTAATATCAATTCTATAGATAAACTAGGACTCCTTATGGGATGAGTCTCTAGCTTTCCATGGCCTATATATATAAAGGAGATCAAGTCCCTATAGCCTACACGATATATGCATTCAGTTCAGCCCCATTCTGAAGCAAACCGTATAGAGCTGTAGAAGACTTCGATCTACACGCAACGATAACCGCTTCCGCTTCAATGAACTTCGTTGCGTATAACTCTTTACGGTATTATGATAAATCGATTAAACTCTTTACGGTATTATGATAAATCGATTTCTGATTATGTGTTTATGTTCCTATGCCTTCATTCTTGTTATTATATGCTTAAGCATATCTCATATAAGTATAACACCCGAGCACCCAGGTCGCACAAGGGGAGTCGGCATACCGTTGGCTTGAAAGAGGGCATCCCAGGGATTTTAGGGAAAAAAAGAAAAAGCCGAACCCTAGTGGATACAGATTGGGAGCAAAAGAAAATGCAATTGGATGCCAAGTATGAGGAGAAAGAGAAGTTACTTGAGGAAAAGTATAAGGAGAAAGACAAGTTACTTGATGCCCATTTTGATGAGAAGAGAAGGACAATACTTGCAGCTATTGAGGAGCAGAATAAGTTACTTGATGCTAAGTATGAAATGTTAAAGAAAATGGTGTACAAGAACGATGACATAAATGATGGAAGCCCAAGCATAGGGATGAGGAATAGTACTTTTGGTTCAGTGTCTTATTTAGAAGAATTTTGTAGCGTACAGGTACTTGATACATACCCACTTACATGTATAGTTACATACTTAAATGTATTTATCTGCACCATACATACATATATATACTTACATACTTATTTATTTGTAGTTACCCACTCCTTCCGAATTGGTAGTAGTAGATGGTGATAATAAGTTAGCTTGTGCGAAAGGCATGGTACATACTATAGGGAATGGGTTATGTCATTCTGTTCCGGTAAAGGCGGATTTCGTAAAAGTGCATGTAGACCAGGTCGTAAAAGATTTTGAGATGTATCCCCTTCCGGTGCCAAATGAAGAACTGATAAACCTTGGCCAAGCACGAACCAGCTTTATCCAATGGCCACGTAACGCAATTGTTTCACTCAGGTATATTTTACATTAATATAGTCTTCACTTTCACATGTATATATTGCAGCGATATTATGTTGATTACTTATGTTTTGTTTTAAAGCATACGAAGAAAACATCGACTCCTAAAAAGCAAATCTTGCCTGTGAAGAGCGCGATTCCGGTGCAAGTTTTGAGTAAGAGACCGAAAGAGTTGCAATCACTTTACAAGCGTTGGGAGTCCCTCCCAAATCCAAGAGGGATTCATATTCATGTCGAACCCGGGGTCTTTGGGTCAAAAACTTTTGACTTTATGATTTTTCGTGATGATATACATCGTTTAGTAAACAATGAATGGCTCGATCACACCATTATAACGTGGTTCCAGATGTAAGTCATTCCCGATGTTCAGTTATATATATATGTATGTATATGTATATATATTATTTTATCATATTTTTCTGTGTTTAGGTATTTACATGGCATTATACAAACAAAGGAGAAGAACCGATGTGGTTTCATTTTCCCTGCCACAATTTATGCCAAATAATGCAAATCAGATGGTGATTCTGTTATAAGTAATATGGCTAGTGCAATGTCTCACAATAAAAAAAATGTGGTTTTTCCTTGCACCGTACCTACAAAGGTATCATATGCATACCGTCATCTCCATTGATATAGGGCTTATGATTTACATGTTCATTATTTACACTAATAGTTTTAAACCTTACTAGCAACCATTGGATCCTGCTTTTGATTGTTCCTCGCCGTCGCATTGTTTATGTTTTGGATTCGTTGATGAGCAAAGAAAAGACCGAGGACACTTATGTCATTTAACCACATGTGGAAGCGTACGAAATTCTTAATTTGTTATCATTCTCTATCTTTCTATTATTTTTAAAACTAGTATTGTTTATATTTTCTTGTAGGGCTATTACACGATATCAAGAAGAAGGAGGGCCATGCCATACTGATAAATTGAAGCCTATTAGATGGGAGCTCGCACGTGTAATTCATCTATTTATACATCCACAACTTATTTCTTTGCTTAATTTGTCTAATACACTTTTTTTTCTCCAATTTAGTGCAATCAACAAAGAGCCGGCTGGGAATGTGGGTACTATGTTTTGCACCATATGTTCAACTTTGTGATGGATCAACAACTACTATTCCCATATAAAGTACGTAGTTGTTATATTTGTTTTCATTAATTATGTCTATTGCACTCTCCTTTGCGGTTAAATAACAATTTTGGTAAACCACAGGGCTGGTTGGTTTTCCATCAAGTCCTGTATGGATAAAGTTGTTGTCCATGTGGATTAATCTATTTGTTTAGGAGGTTTTTTCATAGATGCAATGAGCGTATATTTTTAGTGGGAGGTGCAAGTTTGGAAAAAACTTGACTTTCTGCATAAACTCTCCCCTAAAAGCTTAGGGGCTGTTTGGTTGATTTTCCTATTAAGTCATGTATTAATAAAGCTTTCTAAATGCATTAATCTGTTGATTTGTTTGGAGGGTTTATCGTTGATGGAAGGAGCATGTTTTTATTTGGGAGGGGAAGGCTTAGAAAAGAGCATGGCTTTCTGGATTAATCTCCATCTTAGAAGCTTACTGAATAATTCTTTTTTTATATTATTAATCCATTACCAAACAGTCATGTATCGTTGACGGACGACGTTGCAAGCCCCGTTAAGCTCATTAATCTGCTACCAAACAAACCTTACTGAACAAGTCAAGGGCTGTTTGTTGGCAACTTAATGAGTTTAATGAGACTTGCAGCTTATTCGGTTAGTTATAAATGACTGTTTGGTAGAGGTTTAATGATTTAGAAAGTGTCTTATTCAGTAAGCTTCTAGGTGGACTTCATGTAGAAAGTCAAGTTTTTTCCAAACATTTCCCTCCTAATTAAAAAAAACGCTCCTTCCATATATGAAAAAATCTTCCCAAACAATGACCTTCCCAATCTTATACGGACAAATTAATCCACACAGACAACTTTATCTATATAGGACTTAATGAAAAACCAATCAAACAACCCCTCACTCTCTATATCATTAAGCCACTACCAAACAGATGTGTAGCTGACCAAATAAGTTGTGAATCCCATTAAGCTTATTAAGCCGCTAACAAACAGACCCAGATATACTTGATGAATATTGATTAAATAAATACATTAGAATGCGTTGTAAGGAAATTTATGTCAAGAAAAATACTTGCAAATGATTTCTAAGGTCCCAAAACGAATAGAAATCCAAGGACACAAATAACCAAACAACAAATGCGGATAACAATGATCTAGATGTTGCACGATGACTCTAACGAAATAAACAACCCAAAATATAGATAATAACAATAAATATTATTATCTACGTAAATGACAAGTTCACCAAATAAAAATAGCAACACGAGAATTTACGTGGTTCCAATATCGGTGTGATAGTGTACATCCACCAAAGAGAGAGAGAGCTCGATATATTACCAACCGGGAGAGATTACAACGTGTTTACAGAGATCCTTGGATCAACACATCAGCTACCCAAATCTCCCTTGATCAAAGTTTCCTAAGTTGGAAACTAAACTAAATATATATATATATATATATATATATATGTGTGTGTATATATATTTACGAGAAGGAAGAAAGCAAAGAAGAAGAAGTATTCTTTGTATGGTGGTCTAATCAATATCTATGTATTCCTATTTATAGGAAAACAATTGAAGCCTTTTCTTTCTCTCCAAGTTGTTATCTATAAAGAAAAGAAGAAAGAAAAAAGATTGCCAGCAATATATTGGTTGTCAAAATAGGATGCAAGTTGTCATGGATGAAGCTTTATGTACCATACAACAATTTCCTTGGTCACCAAGTATCACCATGCATGAGACTTTTCTTACTCAAACAATTAATATGTGGTTCATATTAATTGTATTTTTCATACAACAAACCATTTGTACCATGTGCTTAGTGAGTTGTACAACATCTTAAAAACTTACCCAATTAAGTTTTTCAACACTCCACCATGATGTGCAAATCACCCGACGAAACCAAAACACGAACAAATCCAACAAACACGAACGCTAGCTGATTGAGATTGACACGAGGTAACAAAATGCATTTTGACGTGACGAGCTTCGGCTCGGCCATCACCCGTCAAAGCCAAAAGCAAGAATCCTTAAGTGAGCAATCTCAAAAAACAAACAAGTTAAGCAACCCAAAAACACGTGTCAAGTAATAACTCCCCAAAGATGTCGTTTTTGTCACCTGTGGTAATATTCTCTCTCTCTCTGCCAAAGTGCCCAACGACACTAACACAAACGAAGTTGGATCAAGTTTGAGCAATGCTCAAACTTAGCTGGCGGTAGCAACTTAGTGAACATATCAGCAGCATTGTCATCTGTCAGGACTTTCTTCAAATAGACGACCTTCGCTTCATGTAATCTAACAAGATATGCATCACGCACATTTATGTGCTTTGTCCGAGAACTGAAAGCCAAATTAGTTGCCAAATGAATGGCACTCTGATTATCACATAAAATGCGTACGGAAGGTTGCTCGAAGCCCAAGCCATTCGTTAATTCTTTCAATGGACTGCTTCTTTTGTAGACTCGACCGCCGCAACAAGTTCGGCTTCTGTGGTTGACAATGCCACAATAGACTGTAACCGTGATCTCCAACTAACGGCTGTTCCACCCAAGGTAAATACATAACCGGATGTGGACCTCCAACCGACTCGATCACCTGCATAGTCAGAATCACAAAATCCAACAATTTCACAGTCATTGTGCAAACCAAATATAAGGCCATGTGTCTCGGTTCCCTTCAAATATCGGAATGCCGTCTTAACGGCTACCCAATGTGATGGATCCGGATTCGCGAGAAACCGACTCACCACTCCGACACAATGTGCGAGATCGGGACGAGTGCACACCATGGCGTACATAAGACTCCCGACCACACTGGCGTATGGAACCTTTGACATTTCGGCCTTTCCCTTGTCATCCTTCGGACAATCTTCGCTTGTAATCTTGATGTGCTTCGGTAGCGGAGTGCTAGACGTTTTGGCACCATCAAGATTGAACCGCTTCAGAATTTTCTGAATATATGCTCGTTGTGTTAACCTGAGTGTTCGGGACTTTATGTCCCGTACGATTTCCATGCCCAAAATCTTCTGCGTCGCGCCAAGATCTTTCATTTCAAATTCCGACTTTAATTTATCTTTGAGTCGTTCGATCTCTGACCGGTCCTTGCAGGCAATAAGCATGTCATCTACATAAAGAAGTAAGTAAGTGAAAACGCCACTGCTTTGTCTATGATAGACACAAGCATCTTTTTCACTGCGCTTGAAACCAAGGGTTAGCATAAACAAGTCAAACTTCTTATACCATTGACGAGGCGATTGTTTCAGTCCGTAAAGGGACTTCGTAAGCTTACAAACATACTCCGGTTTGCTTTCGGAAACAAAACCGTCGGGTTGCTTCATATAGATGGTTTCCTCCAAGTTTCCGTGTAGGAAGGCGGTCTTCACATCTAACTGTTCTAGCTCCAAATCGTGCATAGCCACGATTGCCAAAAGAACACGAATAGATGTATGTCGAACAACGGGAGCAAAAATATCATCATACTCGATACCTTTCCGTTGTGAAAAGCCTTTAGCAACGAGACGAGCCTTGTAACGATCATCATCCTTGACCTTGTACACCCACTTGCACCCGATTGCCCGGCTACCTTTCGGTAGTGGACAAAGTTCCCAAGTCTTGTTTTTTGAGAGAGCTTCCATCTCTTCTTGCATGGCGGATAGCCATTTGGAACTGTGGGTTGAAGCCAATGCTTCCTTCAAATCAAGAGGCTCTTCTTCTCCTACATGTAATGCAAACTCCGACTGATCTGTAAAACTCATGTTAGCAAAATCCCAATCACCATACCTGTTAGGGGGACGAATAGTTCTCTGACTACGTCTGGTAGGCGCCACTTGTGGGATTTCCTCGTCATCTTGATCTCCACCATCATTTGCAATGTCTTCATCAGTAGAAGACAAAGGATCACTAGAAAGAGTCACTGGTGGGATGACTTCTTCTACAACTTCATCAGGTGATCCAAGGATAATTTTACGAGCAGATGAGCTCATAACAATAGGACTGTCTACTGTCTCCACATCATCGGCACTAGGAGCAACAGTAGAGATGACTTCCGGTTCTTGAGAGGATTGAGAGTCCAATGAGGACTTCAACATAGGAGATTCATCAAATGTTACATGTCGAGAATGAATCATTTTACGAGTCAAGGGATTCCAGATTCGGTATTCCTTGATGCCATCTGTATAGCCGAGCAAAGATCCTTTGGTGGCTCTAGGATCTAACTTGTCCTGGCCTGAAACATGAACATAAACCGGACAACCAAATACACGTATGTATTTTATACAGATACTCTTTTTACCTCTCCACAACTCTTCCGGTATCTTTCCTCCAATGGCCGAACAAGGTAACTTGTTCACAATATGCACCGCGATGTGCAAAGCTTCGGCCCAAAAAGTCTTAGAAATCCCCGATGTCAAAAGCATACATCGGACTTTCTCCAACAGTGTCCTATTCATCCGCTCCGCGACCCCATTAGATTCGGGATCTCCAGGTGTAGTGAAGTGACGGTGGATGCCTTTACTTGAGCAAAATGTCTTGAGGTTACCGCTAGTAAACTCTCCACCATTATCGGATCTAAGCACCTTTAATTTCTTTCCGGTCTCGACTTCTACGTGTGCTAACCAAGTTTTGAAATTTTCAAAGACATCCGATTTGTGCTTCAAAACAAACACCCAAACTTTACGTGAGAAATCATCAATAAAGGATACAAAATATCTCCCTCCACTTAGGGAATGTGTGCTCGATGGTCCCCAAACATCCGTATGAACATAATCCAAGATTCCTTTGGTGTTGTGTTTTCCAACACCAAAAGAAACACGTGTTTGTTTCCCCTTGACGCATCCGGCACAAAAATCAAGGCTTGTCGGCGTGTTGACGCTAATGAGCTTCCGCTTTCGTAAAACCTCCAAGTTCTTCTCCGAAGTGTGACCCAACCGTAGATGCCATAAACGAGTAGCATTCACAGTTTTTGTACTTTCCGCCACACATGATTTTAAAGAAATTGTTTCGCCAACCAAATGAAATAAATTGTTTGCCGCTTGCTTGCCTTTCATAACAACAAAGTTCCCTTGAGATATACGCATGCTCTCATCTTCAATATGAATCTTGCAACCATTTTTGGACAAGAGTCCAAACGAGATCAAGGAACGAGACATGCCCGGAACGTATTTGACATTGTACAATGTTCGGACAATGCCATCAAACATCTTGATACGAACCATACCAATACCTTGAGTAGAACATGATGTATCATTTCCCATATATATGCTATTACCTTCAAATTTTTGGAAGGTAGAGAAATGATTACGAAACGGTGTCATGTGACAAGAGGCTCCGGTATCCAATACCCAACGTCTATCACCATTCGGTGACGTAGCCGTTGCCGAGAAGCCTACATCATGTTCGGTTGCAACTGCAGAAGATTCGCCCTTTGACTTGTCCTTATTTTTCAAGTTCGGACAGTCTTTCACCCAATGGCCCGGTTTGTGGCAATAATTGCAATCACCACGAATCTTTGATTTCCCTCTAGGGCCCGGTCTACGAGATTGAGAGCGCCCACGATTTCTTCCTCTCGAGGATTGCTGATCATCACGACCTCTATCAGCAAATAGGCCGTGGCTAAGATTGTTCTCTCTTGGGTTGTTACCGATCCTCATTTGGATCCTTTGATCTTCAGATATCATACCTGTCTTCACATCAGATAAAGAAAGAGATTTCTTTCCATATATAAAACTGTTAGTGAAATGTGAGTATTTTTTGGGAAGTGAATACAACAGAATCATAGCAAGAGCTTCTTCATCTTTGGCAAGAAGTGCATCTGTAGACTTCAACTTCATTATGATATCTTCAAACTCGGTCATGTGAGCTTTAATAGAAGTGTCTTCCTTCATTTTGAAGAAAAGACATGACCGCATCAATAACAACCTGTTCGTCAGAGTTTTCTTGAGATAAAGATTCTCAAGTTTACTCCAGATACCGGCGGCAGTCTTTTCTGAAACGATCTCAGAAATGACGTTTCTCTCCCATAGCCATCTGCAAAGTAGTAAATGCCCATACTTCCATTTCTCTAGCTTTAAGGTCAGACATATTAGGGTCTAACTCGTCTTTGGCAAATACTACCGGATGGACTCCATTTTTTCTAAGTGCAGCAGATGTTGTGAACTGCCATTCACCAAAATCACCATCACCGTTCCAAGTTTGTATACGAATCCCATCCCCAGATAAATTAAAGGTACCCTCTTGGTACGATCTATGGGTTTGGTTTGAGGAACCGGCACCAAATGGGGTTTCGGCTTCAGACATAGAGACAAATATGTGTGCAAACTAGTTTATGTATATTTTCTACACAAACTACAAATCTAGACCCGAAGCTCTGATACCAATAGTTAGGAAATTTATGTCACGAAAAATACTTGCAAATGATTTCTAAGGTCCCAAAACGAATAGAAATCCAAGGACACAAATAACCCGACAACAAATGCGGATAACAATGATCTAGATGTTGCACGATGACTCTAACGAAATAAACAACCCCAAATATAGATAATAACAATAAATATTATTATCTACGTAAATGACAAGTTCACCAAATAAAAATAGCAACACGAGCATTTACGTGGTTCCACTATCGGTGTGATAGTGTACATCCACCAAAGAGAGAGAGAGCTCGATATATTACCAACCGGGAGAGATTACAACGTGTTTACAAAGATCCTTGGATCAACACATCAGCTACCCAAATCTCCCTTGATCAAAGTTTCCTAAGTTGGAAACTAAACTATATATATATATATATATGTGTGTGTGTGTGTGTGTATATATTTACGAGAAGGAAGAAAGCAAAGAAGAAGAAGTATTCTTTGTATGGTGGTCTAATCAATATCTATGTATTCCTATTTATAGGAAAACAGTTGAAGCCTTTTCTTTCTCTCCAAGTTGTTATCTATAAAGAAAAGAAGAAAGAAAAAAGATTGCCAGCAATATATTGGTTGTCAAAGTAGGATGCAAGTTGTCATGGATGAAGCTTTATGTACCATACAACAATTTCCTTGGTCACCAAGTATCACCATGCATGAGACTTTTCTTACTCAAACAATTAATATGTGGTTCATATTAATTGTATTTTTCATGCAACAAACCATTTGTACCATGTGCTTAGTGAGTTGTACAACATCTTAAAAACTTACCCAATTAAGTTTTTCAACATACGTCACCTTTGAATTGTTAATTTATAGTCCATTTATTAATGATTGATTTTATAACTTATTAGTTGATATATTTGTAATGAAATTGATTGTTATACTTGTCATTTCCAGGGATTTGATGCATAGGTCTGGTGAACATGCAGTTCCTTGATTTTTTGGCTTGTGTCATCTGAATTTGGATATGATGAGTACTACTGTTTTTGGTCTTTTGACTAGGAATTTGGATATGTAGAAATATTATTTTTGGTCTATTGACTCTGTATTTGGATATATGCAACTACTGTTTCTACGTTTTGGTCCATTGATCTTGTGTTCTCTATATATGGATTCAATATATATATATAGAGTCAATAGACCAAATATATATATATATATATATATATATATATAAAGGAGAATCATTAGGAGTCCACGTGGCGAAATATTGGGAGTCCACGTGGCGCCTCCTCCAATTTTCTTGATTTTTCATTTTTTTTAGTTTTTACATTTAGTACAAATTAAAAACCTTTCAGTTTCTATGGTTACACTTCTTTGATTTTCTCCATCAAAAAAATTCCGCAACCCTTCGTTTTCTTTTTGGCCTTTAATGATGAAATGGCCAAGAAAGGCCTGTATTCAAAGCGGATTCTTCATATCTCTCATCCAAGCATCATTGACTCCCAGTATCGAAGCTCAAATTCTGTATTGTAATTTTTTTTAAAAGTATTTACATGGTGAAAATGCATTCAAATGAGTTATCTAAAAGGAAAACCTACAAATGATGATGTGACACAATGTAAGAGTAACATTTGTGTAAAGAAATTTTCTCATTTTTTTGAGTTTTTTAAATATTAAATAAGTTAAAGATTATTATACCCCTAAATGAAAAATACATATTTCACTACAAAAAGGCTTCTTTTGTAATTTTACTTGCAATTTAATTAGTTTAACTTCTAAACTACATAACTTTCTAGAGGCATTCATTATATAGTTTTTTCACTATTAACTAAAGAAAAGTCAATAATAAATAATATGATATTTTTCTTTTTTTCTTAGTTATTTGCCTACATTTATGTATAACCCACCATGTCCTTTCAAATGTCAACTTGTTGATCCCAGATAAACAAGCACAATGACAAGTAAACGTTAATGGCAAAGGTAATACGACAATAAAGATGTTAAAGAACTTACGTAGTCGTATATCTCTTGAATGTATGATCGATTACATTGTAAACACAGATTCAGCTCTCTCTCTAATGAATCGACTTCTTCTAATGATATGAATTAACGTGTTCGTTCTAATGCTAGCCTTAACCCTCTATTTATATGTATAGAGAAATACATAATAAGGAAACTAAGAGATAAGGCAATATTCACTTGTCATAATTAAGAGCATTCCTATTTTCTAAACCTTTCCTAATATAAAACTTTCCTAATTAATGACTTAGTTGACTTACAGTTTGGACCTTCATGTCTTCAATATTTGTGATCTCAGATACAATCTTTTCGGACCTAACAATCTCCCCCTTTGTATTCGAGATTACACTTCAGTAAATCAGCACTCTTCTTTTGAAGATCATGAAACTTTTGTCAACAAATCTTTCTTCTTGATTCTTTTGCTCCCCCTACGAAAATGATCTCTTGTAAGCTCCGTAGCACCCCCTTAACATTAGCATGAAAAGAAAATCGAAGGAGCCGCGATGTCGTAGTGTATAAAACTTGACGGGTCAAAAAGCATGTCGGGTTAGGTGATGTCGATGAAAAAAGATCTCGGGCCAAGTAGATTCAACAAGAATTGATGTCGGGCCAAGATGAGTCGATGAAAATTTATGTCGGGTCTTAAGCACTCAATAAGTCTTCAACACAAAATGATCTCGGGTCAAGTTGAATCGATGAAAATTTATGTCGGGTCTTAAGCACTCGATAAGTCTTCAACTTCATCTTCAAACATTTGAAATTTATGTCGGGTCAAGCTGAGCCGATTGTCGGGTCAAGCTGAGCCGATAAAACATGTTGTCGGCTCAAAAGAAGCACTCTAAGACAAGATCTCGGGCAAAGATGAATCGACATAAGAAGATGTCGGGCCCAAGAAATTTTGTCGGGTCTTTGATATACCTTTTCTCCCTCATAATGGGCATTTGTCTTTGATACTTTTTCTCCCCCTCAGAATGATAAGGAGAATCCGAAGCATTATGAACGATCAAAGACAAAAAATGGGTAAAAAAATCTAACATAGGAGCACAAATAGCAACTATTATCACTTAATCAAAAATTAAATTTAATTAAGTGGCCTATATTCAGTGTTGGCAGCGGATTGGCACTGATAGGACTTCCAGTTATCATAGAAGTAAGTTATACAACTAACTTCTCAAACTGTTCCGGCATAAACACGAAGATATGCAATGTGAATCACAAAGACTCGTGCAATGTGTAGAAAGAATTTATGCATTAAATGCTAATTTTAAGGCTCAAAATGTGAAAGTACATTTCACAGACTCAATGTGCATTGAATGTGAAGTTCGGAGACCGGAGGTGCGTCTTCCTTTTTCAATATCTTAATCTTCCGAGTGAAGAAAAGATAGCAGATATGCTCATTCTCCGTGATATATGAAACAGATATCTTTTGTGAGATACTTGAGTAGTTGGGTGGGGTGACACGAGTTATCGACATTGGATCCATGTCTAGTTCAATATTCATCTCCAAAGAATCGAGAATGAATAGATTATGTGGCTACCCAGATAACTGTTTAGGTTTGGTAAAGACCAAATATTTTCTTTTAAGTCTTGTCACACTCTCACATTTTTCTTTTTTCTCACAAGCACTCAATTTTATTTTAGTCATACCCTTTCAAGAAATCTAACCTAGGGATGTGTTTCACGGGTAGGTCCTTCCGGCTTTGGATTGACCATTTGAAACTTCTAATTCCTAACACACAAAGAGTAAAAACATTAAAGTCCGAGTTCTGAACTGTTGTATTCAGAAGTCATAATGTTAAGAGCAGGTTCATAGCTGAGATACTATGAAGCTAAATAATAAAGAACAGGTTCATAGCTGAGATACTATGAAGCTAAATAAATGTTAAAAATGTGGTACTCCCCCTCAAATGTAGCATAACCTTTTGAAAGATTGTCATGTGATGTGAATATTCGGAATTTAGCACACACATGACGTACCTACAAAACAGATTAAAAAGATTTTGGTACCCAAGCTTTGTTGGGTCCTCGGAGGTTAGTTTTCGATGCAATAAATGGGGAAGTGGGGATACTGTATGTACCATACCATTTATGATCAAACCTTTGATTGACATAATGAGAGTTGTAAGAAGAATGCATGTTAGGAAAACAACCATAATCATAAGAGAAAGAATTTAATTGCATAAAGTCATTGACACCGCAATTCGAGCAACAAATTTTATTCCGAGAAAAATGAATTAAATGTTTAACAGAATGAATCGTGCAAGGAAATTGAAAATTTCGATTGGTTCTTTCAACATTAGGAAATTTTGAATAATAAGAGTTGTCGTTTTTGCAAGATGATGACTTTGGAGCACTTTTGCCTTTCTCGACCCAAACTTGCTTTAAAGTTCGAAAAGCTGAACTAAGTTTAGCATTTTTCACATAATGAGAATTGATGGGTTTGGAAAAGTGAGTTTGATCCTTTTGGTTAGAATGAGTGTAATGCATTTGACTTGTGGAACACTCATTCGGATCCGTTGGAAGTAAAACTGATTCGATTGGCTTTTTGCCTTTGTGCAAAAACTCCGTATGATTTGGAAGTGTAGGATTGAAGTCAAAATCGGCATTTATGTCATCTAACTTTTCCGTGGATTTAAGGTTCGATGAGGAATCAATGTACTCGTCAAAACGAGGCATTTCCTCAAGAAAATCATTTAAACATTCGTCTGATTCAATTGAAGAAACATTAGAATGGGCATCTAATTCATCATTGATTTGGTCGGGACAAAGGAAACATTGTTGTTTTGGAGGAATATAATTTGGATCTCTTTTAAACAACTCTTCACAATCATCCAAATACGAGCTAACGAAGGCTTTACATGTAGACATATTTGAAATTGTATCATTTTCCCGGTTTTGGTTTAGTTGTAAAGCCTCGTTCTCAAGTATTTGAATTTTGGAAAGTAATGTTTCTTTTTCTTTGTCCGACGAAGAACGTTCATGTTCCAACACTTTTTCAAGTTGAACAATTTTCTTTTCTAAGAATAAAGTGGGAACGTAGGGTTTATTTTCAGGAATTTTATTTTGAAGTTCTTCGTCAGAATAAGAAGGAAAATAACCATTTGTAAGAGTTTCTTTTGAAGATTCCTCTTCTACTATTTGAGGATAGCAGAAAGGAATTTGATGAAAATCTTTGTTTTTCCTATTCAAATCTTCCCTTTCTTCGACGTTGGAATCCGACTTCATAAACTGAATTTTGTAATCCGGACCAAGGTTCAGATATTCAAATTTATAGATAGTCGGAGTATTGTAGATGGCCTTTTCTAAATGTTTTGGATTATCGGATCCTAATCCAGCTTTAGAACTTAAATCTTTTGGAGTGTTTAAATGAATTGTGTGCTTAGTTTGACCAATTTTGTACAACTTTAGTTCCAAATCTTTGAGTTTTTCTAAAAGGTCTTGTCTTTGAAAACTCCCAAATTCAAATTTGGATGACAATTTTGCGGTCTCACTTTTAGATTTGTTAAGTTGAAGTGTGAGATCCGAGATTTGTTGTTTTAAAAGAACATTTTCTTCTTGAAAAATCGTTTTCTCCGTTTCGAGATTGTGCGTTATACTTTGAGAATTGACAAGGTCGGTTTGTATAAGAAGCAATTGATTATGATTATTTTCTAAGCATGCTTCTAAGTTGGAAACCAAGAGTTTCTCGGTTTTCAATTTAGATTGAAGTTCTTGCAATTTTATCATCATGTCATTCATTTGGTTCATAAACTGATTATAGTTTGAAAGACTTACCTCGTGGGGTTTGGTGTCTGAATCAATTGTCAAAGTTTCGCGAGTAGTCATTGTACTTGGATTGATGATCTCGATCAGTGAGTTTTTGAAATTTTCTGAGTTTGTTTTGTGAAACAGAAAGTTTTCTCGATAGAACAGGGGTCGATAACAATTTTTATCGGGTGAGGCTTTCTGAACAAGAGTTTTGTCGGGTGTATGAGCCTCGATAAAAATTATTGTCGGGTATAGGGGACTCGATTAAACTTCTATTTTTTTTTTGAATCGATAAAAAGAAGTTATCGATCACAAAGGACTCGATAACTAAGAGTTTCTCGATAGATTAAGATTCGACAAAAAAAATTCTTTGACTCGATAAAAACCGAATCGATAAAAATTTATATCGATTCCATATGACTCGATGAAATAAATTTTGTCGATTAGGAAGGGCTCGATAAAAATTCAAAGATACTTAATCCGAATTTTCTTTAACCGATAAACTAGAAACCAAGAACAAAGGGTTCTTGACTTAAAAGAACAAGTCTTTTTATGGACAAGAATGTCTAAGTTCTAGAGTTTCTTATTTGTCCAGTCAAGAAAAAATTAAAATTGCTAGAGTTTATGATTTTTACTAAAGAATTCTTTAGTAAGAAAAGCTGCAAGAGTCACTAGTTTCTGAGTTTTCTTATGTAAAGAATATCAAAAGTAATTAAAATAAACTAGAATAACTTTAATTAAAACAGATTAAATAATTTGAATAAAAATCAAGGAAATCTTAATTTGAATCGACAAAAATTTAAACGAATAAAGCATGAATCGAAAAAAGAACAGATCTTAAAAAAATAAGAGTTTTTATCGGGTAAAGCGTAATCGAGAAACAATCAAACGAATGAAGTAAGAATCGAGAAAAACAGATAAGACGATTTATCGGGTGAAGCTAAAATAGATTGAATCGAGAAAAACTCAAAAACGCAGAAATGGATAATTTACCTTCTGTTTCGTGAATAACTTCAGAAAATTGGAAAAACTCAGATCGCCAGCTCTGATACCACTTGTTGATCCCAGATAAACAAGCACAATGACAAGTAAACGTTAATGGCAAAGGTAATACGACAATAAAGATGTTAAAGAACTTACGTAGTCGTATATCTCTTGAATGTATGATCGATTACAATGTAAACACAGATTCGGCTCTCTCTCTAATGAATCGACTTCTCCTAATGATATGAATTAACGTGTTCGTTCTAATGCTAGCCTTAACCATCTATTTATATGTATAGAGAAATACATAATAAGGAAACTAAGAGATAAGACAATATTCACTTGCCATAATTAAAAGCATTCCTATTTTCTAAACCTTTCCTAATATAAAACTTTCCTAATTAATGACTTAGTTGACTTTACAGTTTGGCCCTTCATGTCTTCAATATTTGTGATCTCGGATACAATCTTTTCAGACCTAACACAACTACCTTTGGATTTACTTTCTCTTTTACTCTTTGGTTCTAATGCAATTAAATGAAGAAGTTCAAAGGTTTTCATTAATTTTTCAAGGTGTCAAATGAATGCTTATTTCTCCATCTTGCATATAAAAGGAAGTCATGATTGTTGACATCCATTGGAACATGTTAAATACTTATTGAGATACAAGATGCTTGCACTTCATCCCACCAAGTCATTGTTCACCTTTCTAAGGTTACTTTTGCATGTTACAAATATGTTTTAGGCTATTTTAATTGCTTTATGTTTGTTAACCTAATATATGTTAGAATAATTTTTTTCCGATATTTTGATTTCTTTTGCTTTTGTAAGGAGTTTTGTAGGTTATATTTGGTTGTTCAAGGGTTTACTACTTATTTTATCGTCAACCCTTGTATCCCCATAGATTCCCTTTTGCAATTGATCTTCTTATATAAAATGTAAGTTGAAGTTTTGGAGGAGACAATATTCTTTTGTAGAGAATTTTGTTTTTTGAGTTATATCAATACTAAATATTGATGTTTATCGTGTGAATTTTTGGGTTTCGAATTTGTAATTTTAAGATGTGACGTAACTTATGTAATTTAGAAAATTAAGTATTAAAAATGTAAAATATGGTTTGTAATGGTCATTGAAAATTGATATATGAAGAATTATAAAAAAAATTGTAATAAAAGAACGAATTGTATTGTGTTATGATATGATATGATATATAAAAACTTAGGCGGCGTTTGTTTTTTAAGAGATGCTGAAGTCTGAAGTCTTATTTCACTTCTGATTAATAAGAGGTGGTACTGAAGTCTAAAATCTGAATCAATAGGACTGTTTGTTTTTGTAAACTAATAAATATCTGAATTTGTTTAAATTGTCTATTTACCCACTAAAAAATTATAGTGTTGAATTTATGAATACATTTATATAATTTCACATATTTATTCATCATTATTACAAAATTTACATCTAAATTATTATACATTTAACATTCATTTAAACGAAAATATGCAATTGATGGTATTTAACACATCTAAATCCTATTAAAATATATCAATTGAGATAGTTGAGGATCAACTTGGCAAGGATCAATTGAGAGACATGATTGATTAAGGTTAATCGATTAAAATTGTCTTTCGGAGAGATGGCTGAGTGGTTGAAAGCCCCGGTCTTGAGGGATTGGCTTTGGGCCTTTCCTGCGCAGCTTAGGTGGAAGGCGAAGAAGGCCTCCTTCCGGGGGGGTCCGAGCCATCAGTGAAAAAAGGAGCAATAACGCCCTCTTGATAAATTGAGAAACGTCGTTGTTAAAAATTGGAGAACAATAAGAGGCAAATAAGAGATTGGTTTACCTCTTAACGGTTAAGAGGACAATAAGACATAAGTATCTCTGAAAATTTGAAAAAAACAAACAGTCTGAATGGTCATACCTCTTAACGAATCAAACATAAGAGGCTATTAAGAGCTTATTCAGAAAAAACAAAAAAGGCCTTATATTTTGTTTTTCTAAATATGTTTGTATTTTGCAATGTTTTAAAACCTGGGTTTCAAGTTGACCCCGTGTGATGATCGGGTTCCGGGTTAATTGGTTCAACCGGTTCAACCACCGGTTCAACCGGTTTCAATAATTCTATGAATTCCTTAGTTGATGAACTCTGTTTTGGAGTTATTTGAGCAACACAAAGAAAAATTCGAGAGCAACACAAGAGATAAATTCGATTATATTCATGATTTTCCAAACATATATTAGTTTTGTACACATTTACACAAGATTTTCCAAACAAAGTTACATGTGGAGAACTAGAGATCGAGAGTTGAGGGAGATGAGATGAGATCGATGGCTGAGTGATCGATTTCTTGAGATGGATGAGCAAGATCGATGGGATCAGACGAGATCGATTTCTTGAGTTTCCTTGGTCGGCTGCGTTTTCTTCGTGTTTTAGGGTTTGGGAGTAGACCAGACGATCGATTTGGATTTAGGAGCAGAAATAGAAAACATTTTTTTGTTTTTAATCTTTTAAATTTTATTTTTAGTACGAATCGGGTTTTGAAAATGGGTTTGAGACAGGTTCAACCGGGAAAATCGAGAAACCCGGCCGGGTTGTACCGGGCCGGTTAGAGGCTTTAATCCGGTGATTATTAACCCGGTGACCAGACCGGGTCCCGGTCCGACCGGTTCGACCGGCCGGGTTGACCCTGGTTTTAAAACATTGGTATTTTGACAATCTTTTTTTATAGAGAGAAGATTTAACATTCAGTTAATAAATTCCAATTAGTATTCAATGCTTATATCATATTAGAAACTATCGCGCAATGTGAAAGACTTTTAATATTAATTATGTGAAAAACTTTTATCCCCCTATATGAAACAATGTACTTTTTATTGCAATTGGGTCATTTTGGTCATTTTACAACCTTTTTAAATAACCTTTAACTTCCAAACCCCTTTCACTTCTTGAATACTTTTTACTTTTCTCATCTCTTAATCCATCCACAACATATAACCCTTTACTTTCTTCATCCCTTAATTTCTACATTTTGATTCATGTTTATTTCCCTTCTCTATCACTTAATTTTTTTCATTTTGTTCTCATTTGGATCGATCTCTCTCCATCCCTTAATCTATGTCTCTCTATTGTTTTTCTTACCAAAAGTTGTTCATCGATTTGGATTTTTTTGTTATGCTTGATACTTCTTGCCGCCCGAAAGGAGCTAATACTAATTTCAATGTATAGGTCAGTGATATTAGTTTTCAAATAATAAATATTGAATGTTACAAACATATCATCAACTTAATCTATCAACCAATATTTAAGCTTAATGTTGTTATCAAAAGTCAACTTTGAAGTTTAAAAATCCCTACATTTTATAACATATATTATGCTTCAGGTTTGTGATCGGAGTGTATAATTCCAAATCATTTTTTTTAGTATCAAGGATCTTTACATCTCTTAGGCTATAAGGTCAAGTCTCTTGAGGGCTTTTTGGTTGGTCTTCCATAAAACCTCTATGGATTAAGTTGTCTGTATATGTGGGAAAACTTTGTATTTGAGACGATTTTCTCATAGATGTAAGGAACATGTAAGGAACACTTCAATTGCACATGATTAGAATCAAAATTGTTAATTGATGGTGCTAAATACTTAGTTATTGATAGTTTCTACTAAATCTTATATTTAATGGAACATTGGCACCAAAATGATCGAAAACGCACTATGCAAGGTTTTCTTTAAAAGATGCATTAGTTTTTTTTTTCAATTTTAGATTAACATTTTTTCAAGTTAAGGGATGGGTGGGGAAATATTGTTTGTTACCGGTGATAGTCATTTTTCTTATGAATTATGCAACGACAATTATTGCTACAGAATTGTGCAAATGAGTCTTATGAATTATGCAAATGAGTTGTAACAGTCAATTATTGTTTTGCTAATAAATAATTCTATAGCATTCTAAAATCGTAACTTCAACCACAAAGGTGATTTTCATTTTGATTTATTTGTAAGAGTCAGTTATTGTTTTGCTAATAAATAATTTTATAGCATTCTAAATTGTAAAGGTTTTGAAGGAACTTTGTTATAATCAAATGTAATTCAATTGAATAACGGAAATAAAAATCAAGAACAACATTATGATTTTTGTATAAATTTGGATATATGTTTTATATATTTTATATATTTTATATATCCTTATCAAAATAAAAAAAATACTAGCATTATCTGTCGAATGATTTTTATCCATGAACTCTAATACCAAATAAGAAACAAGGAATCAAAGTTATTTTTTCAACTTATATTAATTCAAATACACTATTCGTTTCATAAAACTTTTTCTACTAATCTATATATACTCTATCTAAACTAAAAAAAATAGTATACATGTAGTGCCAACAAAGGCTTGAAACCAATTCAAAAAAATTTACATGATATACGATCACCGCGCGCAACGTACGGTTGGAAACATTAGTTTTATATAATTGTAAATCAAAATTTGCTGGTTGGATACAAGAAGATTTAGATTTTATATAACTAGTAAAATACCCGCGCGCAAATCTTAATTATGAAGCCCGAGTAACTTACCTTACCGAATGAACATGACATGGAGCACAAATATTACCCGGTAAAATGCATAACAAGCACCGAGAGTCTTACCCGGTAGGCGAGGAATAGTCTCTTACTCGGTAAGTTTAAGACGCTTACCAACAATCTACTTTGATTAGATTGTCCAAGAATGTTATGCTACATTATAAGATAAGTGAACTAATTTTTCTTGTCGGTAAACCCTTGCTTGGTAAACAACCCCTTGTTCTCTCTATTCCTGATAGATTTCACTCCAAGTTCATCTTGCATCAGCCAGAAAGAAACATAAATCAAAACAAGGACCAAAAACTTTTTAGTACACACACACACACGAACAATCAGGGTGCACCAAATTGCATTTGTAGCAATATTGACCATTTGTTTTACAATATTAACCTGATCAAATATAGTTTATAAGAAATCATTGTCTACCATTTCATAAGAATCACAAATTATAAACGTCATATGATGAAATGGGTATCGTAATCTATTATATATACCTTGCATCACAGCATCACAATTCACATCAGAGTCGAATTTTCATATAAAATTGCATAAGCCTTTTTTTTGCTTCTTAATTGAATCTATAGAGCCTGATTACATTTGAGATCCTCCTTTCTCCAATGAACGTGCCCATATGTACTTGTATACAGAACTTCTTTTAATGAAAATCAATGCATGTGTTGTGAAATTAGTTTCAAGCTCTGATTTTTGGTACTTTATAAAGGTTGTTCAAATTTTACCATAATCTATATTATTACCTCTATATTCCCGAGCTCCATTGCTTGGCTTTAAACACCTGCAACCAAGTTTTACCATAATCTATATTATTACCTCTATATTTCTGCACCAAGGTTGGTAATAAACTGTTATCAATAAGAAATTGATCTAAAGATGAAAAAATGACTCAAGATTATCACAAAATAAGCAAAAGTTGTATATTAGAAAAAGAAACAGAAGGCAATGGAGGGTGTATGTAGAAGCCACAAGTTGAATATCCTCATACATCGAGAAAGAAAAGCAAGTGTTAAGAATTACCTTGTCGTCCACCACCAATTTAATAAGCCGCAGTGTCTTTTTAAGGTTGAGATCAGCTAAGAGTTGGATCTACAGGTACCATCATAAAAAACATGAATTATGAAGATTAAATAAAGAATATAGATATGCCTTGTTCCTAACTCAGACAGGATGTCCTTATTAAGTTCTATAGCCTACATCACGGACACACATTAGTTCTGATGAATGTATATATGAAGAATTCTTATACATCTACAAATAAGGTTTTATATATTTCAGTTCATATAATAAACATTTGTAGCTCCTGTCCTAAAATAAGGCCAATGGTCGTATAATAAAACCATCCCCATATGGACGATGGTCTTATCAGCATACATTCTTGAAGACACTCTATCATCCTAGACGGTTACCATCGCCTACATGAAGGGATATACAAGCATCGATCAAATGATTTAAGTCTACAATAACATATTCGAAACTGAGCACTCTGAACAAAACACGAACCTCTCTCTCTCTCTCTCAAAGCTTCATGTAGGCATAGTATACCATTAATATCTACTACAAATTCAAGCAACAATAAAATGCTCCATTCAAAAAAACACAAAGAAAGAAAGGCCAGACCGAGTGATATTTACCTGCACATATACAAGTTTGGCTATCCCTCCATGTGTAGAGGAAATCATTGTGAAAACGTCAGTCACTGAACCATGAAGGACAACATCTCAACACACTCTTCATTAACAGTAAAGAAAAATCTATAAAAGGATATAGATATCAATCAAACTAACAAAATTACCTTGATTCCCAAACAAAAAAGGCCTTCACAGTAAGTAGGAACACGAACCATGGTGCAATTAAAAAAACAAAAATGAGAAAGTCAAAAACAGAGAAAATCATAACCAGACGTAACCAAAATCCTAAAATCTGAAACCTAGAAAAAATTAGACAACAAAATGGTGCTTTATTCCTTAGTCATACAAAACCTAGAAAAATTTCAAGAATTGCAACAAAGACTCAGGTCATAATCTTCAAAGCACTCTATAGATGCTTCAAGTAAATGGCTCCCCAAGTTCCCTCTTTCAACTAATATAACCTGCACGCTCGTTCTTCGTATGTTCTGGACATGTGCACCATGACGAATCAAAAGAGTTGATAGAAAGAGAAAATCCATCTGTAACTTTCAATAACATAAAAAACCTAACTCCAGATGCGATTGGGTTAGAGATTCCAGGCGATGGATAGATTGCATATGTTGGAAGGAATCGAATGGTGTTAGAGGGTGGTTAGAAACTTTGAAACTAATTGTTGAATTATATTCTTGTACGTTACGCTTCTATGCGATTTGGTACAGAGGAGAGGTTTCATCATGAACACGGAGGTTTAGGAGAGAGGGAGGCGAGAGGAGAGGAATTTGTGAGGAACGTGGGAGAGAGGGGAAAGAAGGATATGTGCGAATCGTGGAGGGGGAGATGGATATGTGTGGAACTTAGGGCAGGAGATTGGAAATGTAACTCAATATGTGCATTAAAAGCTTGTACCATGTGCATAAAAACAGGGAGCTCTTAAATTTCAAGAAATAACGGTAACTGCTGGTTTTTAATATAGTATAGATATAGATATAGATTAATTGTAAATCATAACATTAATATAATCCGGTTCAATGAAAAAAGTGGGTAAAATTTGTCAGTTGTTTGTATGTTATTGTACCCGGTTTATTATTAACAACACGGTAGCATTAGGCCAAATGTTACCCGGTTGTTTAACCGGGTACCATTACACATGCCAATATACACCCCCCCTAGATAGTACCAGGTTGTATACCGGGTATCATAATTTGCTTGTTTAACCGGGTACCATTAGTAACTCTGTAGTAGTATAAGCTTGATCCAAGAGTTCATGTACGTTCTTACGCTTCTTACCATAACTTCTTTTCCTACCGAAACCCAACCGCACACACACACACACACATATATATATATATATATGTATATATAGGATTGGGTTCCCGTGAGAAGGAAGTTGTGGTGAGAAGCGTAAGAAGGGATCTCCACCGTTGGATGCATATTAGGATGAGATGCACTGGATCAATTCTCGTAAGGAGCGCAATTCATGGGTCGGTGTGAGATTAAAAGTGATCAAGTGTTCAGATTCGTTCTACGCTTCTCACCTTAACTTCACTTCTCACAGGATCTCATGCCTATATCTATATAGGGGCTTAATCAAATAAAAACCATAAAAATGTTACAAACTCATAAAAATCGATATAAAAATAAAAAAATTCATGATTTTTTTTATCAAATAATAGAATTTAAGATATTATTTCACATATATTTGTTTAATAAGGTGAAATTTTCACATGTATTTGTTTCACCATATGAATATTTTTTATGCATATTTTTGATTTATTAGGTGAATCAATTTTTTTTTCACATGTAATTATTTCATAAGGTGAACACACAAATTATAGGTTTTGATGAAAAAAATAATTTAAAAAAGTATTTTTACATCGGTTTTTACGAGTTTGTAACCTTTTTTGTGGTTTTTATTTGATTATCATCCTATATATATATATATATATAGGCAGGTTCAAATGAAAACTCAACTTTGGTTGTGAACGTGAGGACAAATGAGAGCGCGACACGTGTCATATTCATACTGAATAATGAAAGAAAATATTCAGACCGAATGTAATATTATTCAATTATTCAGTCTAAATATGACACGTGTCGCACTCTCATTTATCTTCTCGTTTATAACCAAATTTAAATTCATATTTAAACTTTTCTCTCTATATAATTTGATGCATCGTCCCACTTACGGTTTTTCACAGCTAAAGCCATTCGAAATTAAAAATAAAATTACAAGCTCTGTTGGCTTCAAATTAATAATCCAGGAAAACTCACAAAAACTCTAGATCCAAGACCCACCCCATGTCTTCCCTACTTCTTGATTCCACTTCATAAAATCATAAATAAACATAAAGAGATTAAAATACTAATTAGTAATTAATCAAAGGTCAACAATAGAATTAAATATTGTTTTTGATATTAATTTGTTTGGATCACAAAAAGCCGCCAATATGCTATCCTTATAAGTTACGTACGTCACCCAGTACGCTTTACATCTAGAAAGGTTCCTACTAATAACGTAGAAATTAGGTACAATAATATAATCATAGTACAACCAATAAAACTTTATGCACTATCCTTCATGTAATAATCATAAGTTAATTTTAAGAAACGATGCATACACCGAATGCTTTGGTGCAAGATAATTAAATGATTATAATAATTAAGAGGCTCTTCTGATATATAATGCAAAATGAAATATAATTGTCTAGAATAAAATTAGGATGTTGAATGATTAATTAAGGGGTCAGGTCCAAGATACAAAATCATTCAAAGAGTTTTAGAACTGTTAACATAAAAAATTTCTTTTTCCTGCTAAACAAGATTCACTATTAATGATTCAGAGGTTGTACCTTAATGAAACTATTAAAAGACAAACAAAAGAGCCCTTAATTTAGTTCTGACCATCTATATATCTGATTACACATTTCTCACAGCTTGAAACCTTGGTTCTTTTGGAAGAAACTTTTGTTTGGTGTAAACAGACATGTAGTCACCAAACACAAATTTAGGGTATCCAAATTGGTTATTATTATTATTAACCTCTTTGTTTTCTTTCTTGATGAGTTGGGTTGCTGGTTCTATGGTTGCATTATAAGAAGGATTATAAAATGATGCTATTGATCTCCTAGTGCCATTCGGCATCACGTTAACGCGATGCCACACGCTCTTATATCTTCCATTGCTCAATACTTCTATTTGATCACCGGTATTGATGACGATAGAATTCGGGATCGGTTGAACGTCGATCCATTCATTGTTTTTAAGAATTTGTAGCCCATTAACCTCATCATCTTGGAATAAAAGTATGATACCTCCGGCATCGGTGTGGGCCCGTAGCCCGTTGACCATCTGCGGATGAGGGCAAGGTGGGTAATGGCTGACTTTCGTCCCAAAAAACGCTTCTTCACCATCTCCACCATTAAAAGCCGTCCGAATGTACCCTTTCGGAATGCCCAAGTTTTCATCCATGGCTTCCATCAGCTTCTCAGCCAGTTTCTTTAGTTCTGCTCGGTATTCGGTCATGGTTTCCCTATAAATCCATTTCGTTTGTAAGTTTGATTTGAAATCTTGATGTTGAAATAGTCTTTTAATTTTGTAATCAGTACCGCTAGAATAAATTTGGGTTTATAGGACGCCACAAATAAATAAACGTCCTAATGAACCACGTTATAAGACATTATTTAGAGGACCAAAGATAAAACATTCTATTTAAAGGCGTTGTAATAAGTTTATTGGACATTTTTGGGTGTCGTAACATGTTTGTTATGACACTTTTATAAAAATACGTCATAGTAGCTATTTTATAAGACACTATTTATAAAAGTATCCTATAGACATAAGTGTCCGAAGAAAATATGGGTTTATAGAACACTTTCCCAAAAGTGCCAGGTAAAATAGTTCATGCAACGCTTTGCATTAAAAGTGTCCTAAAAAATTTGTTTAGATGCCCAAAAGCATCCTGTAAACTTATAACAACGCTTTTAATTAAATAAGAAACTTTATTTTTTTGGTTTTATAAATAAATGTCTTATAGCGCAAACTATTAGTACACTTATTTATTTGAGGTATCTTATAAACCCAATTTTGTTGTAGATTAATAGTAAAAATGAAGTAGTATGAATGCTTACTTGAATCCTGGGGTCTTTGGTGGCCATTCGTTATCATCGGAGAGGAGGAATACATCTTCCCAATCAATGTTCTCTAGCTTGTCTCCGCTTTTCTTTTCGACTAACTCCTTCAACAGCTTTACTGGTGCTGAGTTCTTGAAAAACTTCTCTTCCCTTTCTAACTTGTAGCATTCGGAGCTCACCTTTTTCACCCTCTCTAGAAGCTCCACCGAGATCCCGTGATTCACTAACTGTAACAAACAAAACAAAAACAACAATGCTTATCTCGGTCAACATATATAGAGAGAGGGAGGTTCATCGGAAAACCACAAAAAAATGAAAAACTGAGGAACACCTGGTAACCATTCATCTGAACGATATGAATCTGTGCATACAGGTAATTAAAGCTGTTTCATGGTGTTTATTCACGTGTGCATAGTGGTGTGTATTCACGTGTGCATGTTATGCACATGTGCATATCAGACAAATGTTTGCAAATTACTTGTATGCGCATGTGCATAGTGTCAGATGAACGGTTATCACGATGTTCTTTAGTTTTTCAGTTTTTTGCGGTTTCCCAAAACCTGACCCTGTATATATACAAAGAGAGAGGGAGGTTTGGAACCCAGAAAAATGAAAAGATGATGAACTATGAACTATGAACTCCGAGATAACAATGTATCTGGACAATGTGCACATGTATATAGAAGCAATTTGTCGATGCATAACATGCACACGTGCATAAAAACTAAGAAACAACTTCAATTACTTGTATGTACACGTGAATACGGTCCCATAGAATGGTTACTATGGTGTTCTTCAGTTTTTTTATTTTTTATGTTTTTTTTCTAAACGACCTGAGTAATAAAAGATGTACACACATATGAAGAGATAGAGAGAGATGGATATATATATATATATATATATATATAAAGGTAGGTTCAAATGAGAACTTTGTAAATTTAAAGGAACAAATGATGTGCCCCATTGAATCAGATATTCAAGGGTGGACCCGTTGAATCAGATATGATTTTTTTAATGTGTGGGACCCAATCATATATGGTCCACCAAGTGTTTATTTGTTCCTTTAAAGAGTGGGTGTTCTTGTATGATTCCTTCCCTCTATATATATATATATATATATATGTGGGGTAGATTGGTACCTGAAAGAATCCCCATTCTTCACATCCATTTGCTATCTGAGCCAGTGCCATAGCTCTCTCTTCACCATCCAGCTTTGAGAAGTCAATAACTGGAATCGCCATTTTCAGAGTGAATTCTTGTGTTTGAAAATGTTGAAGAAGTAGTGGTGTATATGGTGATCAAAGATTGGTGATCGTATTTATAACCTCTTTTGCCCTTCTAATCTCATGAAAATGTCAACCCTTTGATATTTAATATTTGTTCCAACAAGTATGGTTTGATTCTCGTTGATTTTAAGTGCAAATTTAAGCAAGGTCAATGAATAGTGTTTGTGGTAACCCACGTCACAAGCATACTCTTTGGATTTTATAAGAAATAAAACATACACCGTCCTTTTCTTCGATGTTCATTACTTTCTAATAAAGTTAAACATTTAAATATTATGTGTTTCTAAAAATATAAATTCTAAAATATTGATTCGGATGTAATTTAGATATAACTAGTTTGTGTATCATTTAGTGCAATTCGATGTAAAACTTTCTTATAAATCAGAAATGAAAAAATTAATACAACCTAATATATTGCGTGATTTGCGTCCATCACTTGAAAACTAGAGATGACTAAAAATCGGTCTCGGGTCAGGCCGGTCTCAAATCGGTCCCAATCTCAAACATTATTTCTGTAATCGGGTCCTGTTCAAAGAAGGGTGGCCCAGTTAAGGTAATTTGTAACCGTTTATGAGAACCGGTCCAGTCACCGTTCTCGCCCGGTCGGGCCCAAATTGGTCCTATGTATTTTTTTTCTTAAATTCGATGTTTTACATAATCTTTTTTGAAGAATACAAAAATGTTATTCTACTACATTTGAAAATATGTAATTGGATTAATTACATACACTTAAAAAATAAGTTTTATTAGAATTTTGTAACTTGTTTTCAACCAAATACATGAATTATAACGAGAATTGTGAACGTTTTTACGTTTGCGAGTAGCTTACCTCCCCTCATACACCAAATATATAGTGTATTGATGGTAAGGCATGAGATCGTGTGAGAAATGAAGTTAAGGTGAGAAGTGTAAGAAGGGATCTGAACCCTTGATCACATTTAATCTCACACCCACCATGAATTGCCCTCCTTATGAGAATTGATCCGGTGCAATTCGGTGTATGTCATATCGGTGCATCTCATCCTACTGCATCCAACGGTGGAAATCCCTTCTTACGCTTCTCACCACAACTTCTCTTCTCACCGGAACCCTAGATGGTAAATGGGATAAAAAGGGTCAAAATGGAAAAAAAGAAGAGATAGTCATATGAACGTTGGGCAACAACTATAAAAAAACTATATTTTTGAAAAATCGGGTCGGTCCCGGGCTGGACCGATAACTGATCCCAAACAGGTCCCGGTCTGGCCTTGTTTTTTTACGAAAACCATAATCGTTCCTTAACTGAATGCCAAACCGATCCCAATCGATCCCGGGTCGAGCCAGACCAGGCCTATTTGGCTATCTCCAGTGAAAACCACCATGGAGCAGTATTTAAGCAATTATGGGCCTAAGCAATTTGTAAATCGGGAACCCCCAATATGTGCCAAACAAAATCTTAATAATTCATACAAAACAACCTTTTCGAGCTTTTTTTGATGCAAAATCATCAATGATAGCATTCAATTCATACAAAACAACTTCTTCAAGCATTTTTTGATGCAAAATCATCAGTAATAATATCTAATTCATACGAAACAACTTCTTCGAGCATTTTTGGATGCAAAATCGTCATTAATATCATCTAAATCAATTGTATCTAACATGTGTTTTTCAATATATAGTATTGCCGATCCTTTCAACCTTTCTTGTGACATTGAGACCTCAATATGTCTTCAATAATTCCAATTATGAAAAACTCCTTTAGACAAATGTTATGGTCACAGGTACTCTTAACATAATTCGATAAGCAACCAAAACATTAGGGTAACAATCTACAACTTTGACAAACTCAACAATTTCAACTCCCGTCATTAATTTATATTGCAAAGTCACCTGCAATATCTTAAATTCAAAATACATATCATTTACATCCACATCCGCCAGACTGAATATAATTGCCTTAACACCCTTTGTATAGCTCAAGTAAAGTCGATCTTAGTTGAAGAGATGAAATATAATTGCCTTAACACCCTTTATTCTACTTTTCTAACGTGTGTTGCACAAAGATTTTACAGTTAAGTTTTGAAAAATTATAAAGTAATACCATCCACCTTATCGTAGAACTAGAAAATAATGTGTATATGTGTTGAACAATTCCAAAAATGAAACAACTTTAACACAAGAATGAGTCATATAACTAAGAGTAAGATTAAGCGTTGATCCAAACTCCTTCAGTGATTTAATTATGATTACTCTTTGTACTTAGTGAAAATCCTAGTCTTAGTTATTGTTCAAATTCAACGAGAGCAAACACTGATTGCACTCAGTGTTCGCTGAAACCTTCAGGAACACTATCTGGACGTAGAACATCTGAAGGCAACATTCACACCAAAAGAACCTTTAGCAACAGTCGAAGACCTAACTGAAGATAGAGACAGATAGCTCGTGATCTGAAGCGGTTCAGTGATAGCAACGCTCGTCTACAAAATTGTCAGATCTTTTGTATGTCTAAGTGATACCTAAACGACTCATCATTGAAGCCCCAAGTATCAGCGATCAAATGAAGCACACTCAGCAAGATCAAAGTTGATCTTATCCTCGATGCACAAATGTCAAATCCCCCATACCCTTGTCAGAAAGTACGTACGGAGATACTTTATCGCCTCCCACGTGCTTACCAACTCTGATAGGGCCACTGTTAAAATTCGGCTAAAAGTATGGTTGCTTTATGAATAAAGGATAAGTCTCCAATAGATGTTTGACACGTGACATATACCCTATGACTTGCATTTAATGCATTGGTATAAATAGATGAAGAACCTCTTCTTCATCTTCATGCATGCTTAATCTCTTCTTGGACCTCTATTTATATTCTTACGTATCTTATGCATCAAATTACTTAGTGATTCTTAGATTGTAATAGAATAGGTATTTATACTTGTTCTTATTCCGCTTACAATCTGTAAATTTGTTTATTCCAATAAACTCATTTAAAACTTAAAAAGTTGTGTTTATATTCACCCCCTCCCCCACTTCTACAAACTATATATACTTACACACTCTTGTAGACTTCTTTGGGACTGACAAGTGGTATCAGAGCAACGTTTATTATTGCTTTCAATCTTTAAAAACAAATATCTTGTTTTTTAAATGGCTAATCAAAATACAAACTACAATGACAATGGATCACTTGCTAAACCTCCTAAATTTAGCAAAGATAATTTTCTTGTCTTGAAGGAAAGAATGACTCTATTCCTAGAAGGGTCAGATCCTAAGATCCCTACTATATATAATGGACCATTTGTTCCAACAGCCATAGTCCCTGCAGTCCCTGAGACTACAACCACTTCCTCTATTCCTGAGAGACGTATTCCCAAAGCACCACATCAATGGAGTGAGGCAGATAAGAAAGAACTAGTTGTTGATACAAAGGCTAGGTCTATTATTGTCATGTCTCTGCTAGATGATGTGTATCATTCTGTAATGAAAATGAGAATATCGAAATCTATGTGGAACACACTTTGTGTTTAATATGAAGGAACTAATGAGGTGCAAGAATCTCAAAAAATACATCTGGTGAGACAGTATGAAAGTTTCATTTGTGGCAGAAATGAAACACTTTCTCAAGTTCGTCAAAGATTCAACTGTCTGATCATAGATCTAAAAGCAGTTGGTCAAGAATATTCTATCTCTGAAGTATTCTGACAAAGTTCATGGAATCTCTTATTGAACAATGAGACACATTTACTACCTGTCATAAATTGTCAAAGAATACTGAAACTCTTTCTTTAAGTGCTTTATATGGAATATTGCTCAATCATGAGCAATCTCAGGTTTTAAAGAAGAATATGTTAAAAGACACTAAAAGTTCCAAAACTTCTTCCTTGGTTAGTGTCATCAGAGACTGATCCCACAAGAACAGTTTCCTCTTCCATTACCACCATCACTGAGTTAGATCATTCTAACTCTGATGATATATTTGACGCTGATCTGTCAGAATCTGATGATTCGCTGGCTCTTCTAATTAATAATTTTAGAAGGTTTGGCAGAAGAGCAACTTTAGAAGAAATCCTTCTATCATTGACTCTGACAAGTCAAAGATCTTTTCTATTGATAAAGCTTCTGCTATCTGTTTTAATTGTCAACGCAAAGGTCACCTTGCTAGTCAAAGATATAAGAAAGATGTTGTTCCATCCACCTCTCAGATAGCCTTTAAACCCAGAGATGATAAATATCTCAAGTTGAAAGAAAAGTATCTGAAGATGAAGAAAACCCAGCGTAAAGGCAAAGGCTTTGTCGCTGAAGAAGTTGACTGGGCCGACATCACTGACGAATCAGGTTCAGATGAAGAAGATTTAGCTCTTATTTGCCTTATGGAAAGAATAGAAGAAGCTGAGAAGTTGCTGAAACCTATTCAACAAAAAAAAATCCTTCAGCATCTTCTTTCACTCAGGTATCAAATCTGAAATACTCTTATATCCCTGAAGTTGACAGTTTGTCGGCTCTCGACACTTGAACTGTTGATCTTTGCGATACTATAAATGGTAAAACTAAAGCTGAACAAATTAATTCTTACTTAATTGAACACCTTAAGAATTACCATCTGAAAATCAAAAAACTAACTAAGGTCGAAGAAGATCTTAAAGATCAAGTCTTTGTAAATCAAACTATAAGCATTGAGAAACAACAAGCTATCACTGAGCACGAAAAGGCCATCGTTGATCTCAAAGCTGAAAAAGCCCCCATTGAAGGATGGTGCAAAGCCTCTATAAAGACAAATGAGATCATAAATGCTCAGATTCCAATAAAGGTTAAAAGTGGTCTGGGATATTCCTCTAATCGGGAAGAACCTCTTAAGGATCGTTCCATGCTTAAGTTTGGAACCTTTGTATCCTCTATCCCTGACACTTCTACTCAATGTTCCTCAACAACTGAGTCAAAACCTTTTGAATCCCTCTCTAAGGACTCAAAGAATGTGATTAAAGGCAAATCCATCACTCGTGTTCCCAAGGTCAAGAAAACTCCTAAACTGAAGAATAACCATTCTACTCCTTCAGTGAGTCATCCTTCGACTTCTGGGAAGAAGATTCCTGGATCTGTTCAGAGATCAACTCCCCGAATCAAGATAGATCTTACTCCCTCTAAACCTGTGGTTCCTCCAAGGTCTATGGAGAAAGGAATTCTTAGTCCTGGTCCTGAAAACCTTAAGTCCTCTATGTTTTATGTTTTTGGTACTAAACCTTCTTTCATATATAGGAAGTGCTATCACTGTGGGGAAACTACTCACATTGCAAGCAAGTGCCCAAATGCCACCAAGGCTGAGAAGATATCTCATGGAAAGAAAGTAGCCAAGACTAAGAAACCGGTTAAGGTAAAATCCACCAAAGTTGGTAAAATGACTAAGGTGACAAAGTCTACTGAAGTAAAATATTAAGAGAATGAGAAAGAAGTTGCTCCTAACATTTCCACTAACTCTGCAGGACCCATAGTTCTATGGGGACCAATGAAAAATTAATTCCCTTATTTAATGGAGGATGTGAAAGGTATCTGGTAACTTGATAGCGGATGCTCAAGACACATGACTGGAACAAAAACTATGCTCTTTGATTATAAGGAAGAAAAAGGTCCCTCAATGACCTTTGATGGAAATGACAAAGGATACACCAAAGATTATGGTGTTCTGACCAACGGAGCAACCTCCTTTAATCGTGTTGGTTATGTTGAAGGGCTAAAACACAACCTGTCGAGCATTAGTCAATTGTGTGATAAAGACTTGAAAGTCTTGTTCACAAAGAAAAAATGTGATGTTACTAATAAGAATGACAAACTTGCCCTACAAGGCAAAAGATCTGAAAATGTCTATGTTATCAACATGGATAGTTTCACTTAGAGAACATTTGTTTTCTCTCTAAATCTTCTCCAGATGTAAATTGGCTTTGACATAAAAGACTATCACATATGAACTTCAAAATGATAAATGATTTATCAAGAAAAGAACTTGTCAATGGATTTCATAAACATTCTTTTGCGAAGGAATCTCTTTGCTCAACATGTGAAAAAGGAAATTGACAAGGGCAAGTTTCAGATCAAAGCAAATATCTTCAGGGACCACTCCTCACTTACTCCAATATGGATCTCTTTGGACATGTCAATGTCCGTTCCATATCTGGAAAGAAGTATACACTTGTCATAGTGGATGAGTATTCCAGTTATACTTGGGTATTATTTCTAAAATCCAAAAGTGACTCTCTAGAAGAAATCATTGCCTTCATCAAAAAGATGGAAGTCCTGAACAATCTCATTGTTCGCTCTATGAGAAGTGATCATGGCATTGAATTCAAAAACAGTACCCTGATCAGTTTCTTTGAAGACAAAGGAATTCCTCATAATTTCTCAGCAGTTATGACTCCTCAACAAAATGGCGTTGTTGAAAGAAAAAATCGGACGATTATTGAAGCTTCTCGCTCAATGCTCAGTGAATCTCACCTACCAACTCAATTATGGGCTGAAGCAGTCAACACTATATGTTTCACTCAGAATCGATCCCTGAAGTTAAAAGATTCAAGAAAACAACCTATGAACTTTTTTCATGGAAGAAAACCATCTCTGAGTTTTCTATACATTTTTGGATGCAAATGCTATATCCTGAATGACAGAGATCCTTTTGGAAAATTCGATCCAAAAGCTGATGATGGTTTATTTATTGGATACTCCTTTGTATCCAAGGCATTCAGAGTATTCACAAAAGGAGACAACTTTTTTAAGAAACAATAAATGTCCATTTTGATGAATCACATCTAACAAACTCTATTCCAGTCCCTAAAGATGCAAAAAGCTGAACAACTGGATGAAGTCTCACTATCGGGAACCCGAATCATATTTCAGTACTCCTCCATGCACTGAAACCAACGATGATGACGAACCTCATATCATTGCCACTATGATTAATAATAACAATGCTTCCTCCTCATGAATAATTGTTACTCCTATTAATTATATTCCTTCTTCTGAAACTTCAAACAACGATTCATCAGTGAATGGTCAAGTATCAAATTCTACTCCAGAGAATGATAATAGGTCATCCATGTACATGTATTAAAACACGACGGAGTATGGGTAATATCTGTCTCTTTGTTAACTTTATTTCTGTCTTAGAACCTAAGAATATCGATGAAGCTATCACCGACACCGATTGGATCACTGTTATGCAAGAAGAACTGGCCGAGTTTCAGAGAAACAAAGTCTAGAATCTTGTCCCTTGTCCATCTGGTAAAACTGTTATTGGCAACAAATGAGTGTTCCGTAATAAGTTAGATGAAAATGGCACTGTTACCTGAAACAAGGCTCGACTTGTTGCTTAGGGATATAGATAGGAAGAAGGTATCGATTATGATGAAACCTTTGCTCCTGTTGCCAGGTTAGAAGCAATTAGACTTTTCCTGCCCTTCCAGCCAATAAAGACTTTAAAGTCTTTTTGATGTATGTTAAGAGTGCGTTCCTAAATGGCAAACTTAATGAGAAAGTTTATGTTGAACAACCTTCAGGCTTCTCTGATCCTAAGCATCCAGGTTATGTTTAAAAACTAGAAAAGGCTCTCTGTGGGTTAAAACAAGCTCCCAGAGCTTGGTATGATACCCTGTCTAAGCATCTCTTAAAAGAGAAATTTGTTCGTGGAAAGATTGATCAAACCATGTTTCTTAGAAAACACAAGGGTCACATCCTTCTTGCTCAGATATATGTCGATGACATAATAGTTGGTTCCACTAAACCAAAACTTTATACACGTTTTTTAAATCGCATGAAAAAGGAATACAAAATGATTATGATGGGTGAACTAACATATTTTCTTGGTCTTCAGATAAAACAATCAGAGAAAAACATATTCATATGTCAGAGTAAGTATGTTAAAGATATGTTGAAGAAATTTGATCTCACTCAAAGTTTCTCAATGAAAACTCTTATGGAACCACCTCTAACACTGAACAAGAACCATGTTGGGAAACCTGTAAATGTCACTGCCTATAGAAGAATGATTGACTCACTATTGTACCTTACAACGAGTCGACCTGATATCATGTACTCAACTTGTCTATGTGCTAGATATCAATCTGAACCCATGGAATCCCATCTGATCGCTATAAAGAGAATCTTCAGATATCTTAAAGGAACTCATAATCTTGATCTTTGGTATCCCAAAGACTAAGGGTTCGATCTAACTGGTTATTCAGATAGTGATTTTGCAGGATGTAAAATTGATATAAAGAGCACCACTGGAGGTTGTCAGCTTCTGGGAGGAAAGTTGGTAAGTTGGACAAGCAAAAAGCAAAATTCAGTGTCCACTTCAACCGCTGAAGCTGAATATGTAGCCGCTGGGAATTGTTGTGCCCAAATCCTTTGGATGAGAAATCAACTCAGCGATTATGACATTCAGTTATCTAAAATCCCTATATATTGCGATAGCACTAGTCCCATTGCAATAGCAAATAATCCTGTTCTTCACTCGAAAACCAAGCATATTGATATCCGATATAATTTTATCAAAGATCATGTTATGAATGGTGAAATTGAACTTCATTTTGTACCCACTGAATATCAACTCGTTGATCTTTTTACAAAACCTCTTGAGGAATCAAGATTTAATCTCTTAAAACACGAACTTGGTATGTTGAACGTTGAATAGTGTAATCTCTCAGTGATCAACATCTGTCAGTGATATCAAAATGAAAATTCAAAATCATTAATTCTTTCCTTGATTTCACGTATATGATATTGAAATCTTACTAAGGTATGAAATTCTTTTCTTAGACTTTTTGAATGTCTTCATATTCAGATAATGTTTTTTAAGAAGAAAAACCCTTTACTGAGAATGCATTTATTCTCAATGATAAGAGGATTTTAAAGGATAATGATTAAAATTTATTAATTTAAATGATATTGCAATTATTTATGAAAAAGGACGTGTCAGTATATTTCTGACACACGTAGGCCATAATGTTTCCCCATCCACTCATACCCTAGGGACGTGCAAATGTCATAACTACCTTTTATCAAAAAGCAAAATCGTCGTTTAGCCTCCTTCTCGCTCCTCTTTCTCTCTCATCTACTTATATAAGGTAAACTTGAATTCATTTCATTCTTTAGGCGCTCATACCTTCCAAGCAAGAAAAGAAATTGAATTCTCTCTATAATCCTCAAGAATACCTTCTAGCGTGTTTTCTTGTATCTCAACTAATAAGGTCGGTTTAATTTTCTTAAAGTCTAAATTACAACTTATATGTTGTTAAAACCTTCTACCAATCACATTTAACATCTTGTTAAAGTGATTTCTGTGTAAAATTTGAAGTTATTTTTAAATCTCCTAAAAACCTAAAACCAGAAAACCCAAAAACCTGTTCTAAGGTTCCTTCTTAAAACAGAAGAATATTTTGGTAATTTTGATCCAAAATATCTTAAAACTCTTTTCTAAAATCTGTTTATGGTGCATTTTTGTACCAAATAAACACTTTGGTGCTTTTTTAACTTGAACTTTTCATAAAACGTTTTTTGATGAAATATGTCAAATAACAAGTATTTTGATATTGTTCATCAAAACACTTGTTTTTCCCTTTAAACATTTGGTATTCTTTGTACCAAATATTCTGGGTTTATACATTTGTGTAATAAACCATGTTCTTTCTCTTTGGATCTCTCATTCTTGTAACAGAAATGGCCAACACCAACGTCAACACTAACGGTGAAGACTCTTTGTATGAAGAAACTCATTTGGTCACTAAATTCAAGGCTTCCAGCAACACAAACCGGAAGAAACTCCTTGTGTCCAACGTTCTTTCTCTTTTAAAATCTCTTGTTAGAGTTCTTTATCAATTGTTTGGTTTGTGTTCAATCTTACTCTTAGTTCATTTCAAGATAACATGTTACTCATATGTTCAATACTATTCTCATGTTCTTTAACTCTCACTTAGATGCTTCCAATCTCTAATCCTTCGTTATCTACGGCATTTCTATAATTCTTAGATTTGAACAACTTACGACAAAAACAATACATTTTGTCCTCATATTTTGAATAAACAACCAGTTTTTATCACTAGTTTTACCGTTACTTAACTTTCTATCATGATAAGTATATGAAAAATGTCTACACGTGTTATCTAAAGGAAACACGATACCCAGTTATCTAATGATAAGTCCTTTTTTCAACTAGGATGTCTCTTAGTTTGGTATCAAGATTATCGTAACTTCTAGGATCGCAAATATCAAAAACCAAAATTGATTTTTCATCTATAGAAAAGTTTTCAGTATTATTGGGGACCTCATGTTCACTCACACCATCAATCTTTTTATTATGTTCACTCTTGGGTGCTCGGCATCTTATTCATCTAGTTTATCCAACTTTCATTAACTTTTCATCTAGTTCCTCGAATTCTATTTGGGTGCTTAACATCGTGTTCATCAAACTTTTCATTAGAGGGACCTATGGTCTTAATAAACTTCTCCTTAACTCCTTTTTGAGATTGTTTCAATTGTCCAACTAACTTTTTTTTATCCTTTTCTCACTTCCAAACAAGTACTTGTACTTTTTAGGCAACATGATCAATTTTAACAATTACAACAATCCAACAAACTCAATGTAAAAATTAACAAATGCATCTGAATGGTTGTGTCGTTAGTTTAGATTATGGAATATTGACGAACATAAGAAGTCAACTGCGTTTTTCATTAAATTTTAGTTTGCCACTTAAAAAAAGTTGAAGAAAAATTAGTACGCAAATAAGCCAATCATGTATACAAATTACAAGGCATAACTGCATAGTCCCAAACTATTTACCTGATTTAAGCAAGCAATTACAGTTTAGAGAAAGAAATTAATACGACACCTTTTTCCTGTTTCCATAAACGTAGTGAGTGAACGTTGATGAACAGAAAGAATGATTCTCGAAGCTAGCTTGAACTCCATATTAGAACAGAATTGTGTTTGAGAAATCAGAACCTGAATTCCCTCGGTCATAAGTTAGAACTCAAAATCATAACACATAAGCCAAAATTGAGAAATAAGAACCGAAATCATCAATGTAACTTGAATCGAAACCTTGAAATTAACCATAAGGAGTCGACACATTAGATTCTTCATCTCGTGATTGTAGTAGTAGCCTTTGCCTATTTACAGTTGAGGAAATGAATTGCCGCTTAGAAAATTAGGATAGTGGAACAAAAGTCACCAAATTGGACACAACGATAAAGAAATGTGTTTTAGCCGATTAGGATGAGATGATCATGAGCAGATGCCGTTCCATTTCATGTATTTTGGGTTGAAGTAAAATGAGCCTCATTTTTTTTATAATTTTGGAAACATATAATAAGATTTTTTTTAATCTAAAACATTTTTTAAACTAATTATATAAACTATTTTTTTCTTGGGTCCAAAATTTTTTTAGGCCTGTCCTCTACGGATTAATCTAAAGCTTAATTTTGTTTTGCTCCCTATGATTTTAATTGAAACCTCTTTTTAATTAAAAAAGACATAATAGCTATATTAGTAACAATTCATCAGATGATGAAACATATAGATTCATTACGAGATGAGACACAGATTCACCATATGGAACACATAGATTTAGCAAATAGAACACACAGATTAACCAAATGAAAGACATACCAATATCATTTCACCTCATGAAATAAACGACAATTTTCATAGATATGTTATTTCATCTAACGAAATCCAAACATAATGTTCATGGATATCTTAATTCACCACATGAATTCAAACACAAATTTCATCTATAATCTATTTTTATCTAACGAAATCAAACATAACGATGATTTCAATAATCCCCCATCTAGAGATATTGGTGTTGTTTAACCACCTGGTCGTCGACGGTGATTAAAACCGGTAGTGCCATGTTTTCCGATGTTGGTTGTTTTGTGCTTTGAGGGATTGTACATCGTTTTGCAGAGCATCACGACGTTGATTGAAGATTGCTGTAACAGAAGCAAACTATGGATTTTGATTCACAACAATTAGTCGCGCACAACTTTCATGAACTCCCACTGGAATTATCCACCCTAATTGATATATTTCCAATCAAAGAGATGAATCTTAGCGAAGATGTTGAAGAACTGGTGAATCTAATCCGTAAAAAGGGCTACAAATCGGTGTCTTCGATCAATGAACACGATATTATCCTCATAAATGATGTTTTGGAGAAATTGGATAGGATCAAAAGCAAGACGGTTCCTCAACAATCAAAACTCAAGGAGATCTTCACGAGATTGCAATTGAACAATTCCACGAGTTGCACCAACGAGATCGAGATTTTGGAAGAATAAGTTAGGAATCAAAGTGACCAGAAATCAAAGGTTGAAATCGTCTAGTTGGTCGGACTTGTACGTTACGCAAAGTGCGTGTTATACGGTGAATCATCACCAAAAGTAATATTGTGCCGGAATAAGTCAAAGTTGACGGACTTAACAATTCCGATCGATTTCCTGTGACCGATTTCCTTCAACTTGTTACAAGATCCAGTGGCACCGGTCAAACCTACGATCAGACATTCCGGTGATATTGAAGGGATTTCATGGAGATGGAGGTTTGATAGCGGTGCTGACATGCCTTTAAAAAAAATTAAAATTACAAGTTTGTCCTCAAACATCCAAATTAGACATGAGATTGGACATGTCTTTCACTAATATTACAAATAGTGCTACCCTTTTTTATTACCATTGATTAAAACCCTTGGATGATTGAGATTAATCCTTACGATCCTCAACATTTTTACGGTTCTCATTTGATTACTGTATATATATAAGAGAGAGAGAGAGAGAGAGATAGAGGGGGGAGAGAGAGAGAGAGAGAGAGAGAAAGGAGGTTTACTTTGCAAACCACGTTATTTGTACAAACCATTATATTAGGAAATAATTGAGATATATATGGATAGTTATCATGATTCATTAATTATGGTTGAGATATATATGGAAGATGATAAAGTTCATTCATTATGATCATGACTTTGGTTAAGGAAACAAAATAAAATTAGATATTCATTAGACTAGATGGATGGATGTGATTAGTTTGTAAAAATTTGTACAAGTAGAAATGGTTTGCATTTGATTGTTCCTCTCCCTCTCTCTCTCAATATATATATATATATATAGGGTTGGGTTCACGTAAGACCAGACTATTTTCGTGAGAACCATGATACCACAAAATAACACTAAAACTTCACAGCAATTCATTGTGAAGGTATGAAAAACAACGAATCTTCACAGCAAAAACATTGTAAAGGTTTACCTTCATAGTCTTTTTGTAGTGAAGGTTTAGTGTTATTTATATGGTCTTATGGGTCTCAAAAAAACAATATGGTCTCACATGATCCCAAGTCGAGGGAGAGACTTGAGATCACGTGAGACGAGCCTATCTGGATATATATATATATATATAGGAAAGTTGAAATGCGAACTCAAATTATATATATATATATATATAGAGAGAGAGAGAGAGAGAGAGAGAGGGAGACTTGAGACCATGTGAGACTAGATTGTTTTCGTGAAGACCCGTGAGACCACCATTTTACACTTGAAATTTTTCAGCAAAATATTATGAAGATATTTACAGTGTTTTTTGTTGTAAAAATTTGGATTTTTTTAACCTTCATGATGGTTTGTTATGAATTTTAAAACGTAAAAAATATGATCTCATAAAAATAAACTGATATCATATAATCCAACTCTCTATAGATATTGTTTTGCATCAAGGGCTGTTGCGTAATCTCTCCTCCTCCTTTTCACAATCATTATTTTCTTATAATTTACGTATTTGCCGACTTCATTACTTTCTGTAATATATCATCCTCTGACTTTTCTTTTCTGGTTATTTTTTAATATTCTACATGCTGATGTGTTAAAAGGGTTCGAGGAATACTTAAAGTAGTAAAATTGATGTGCAAAGCCTTCTATCAAACCCTACACAATCAACAAAATAATTAACTTTAAAAATTCTCGATTTAATATTATTAATTAATCGGTAGATTTTTGACTTTTGAATTAAATAATAGAGTTTTGACTTCTAAATTAATTTGTGTTTTCCAAGTGTTTACATGAATGCAAAATAAACAAAGTGATTATTCTAGTTTTATTTTTCTTCAAATTATTGAAACGCAAACCAAATTATACCAAAACTAACGTATTTAGTATGCCTTACTTAAAAAAAAGATTTTAGATACGAGGGAAAAAAGGAAACGTGAATTTAAAAGAAAAAACAAACCGTAAAACTTAGAAAATCACAAAAACGACTACATTGACTACTGAGAGGACATAATTCCATTAAATTTATTACATATATTTGTTAGAAGGTCGATTATGTAAAAAAAACGTGCATTTTATTGCCAAATCGGTACAGTTGACTTCTTCAAATTATTGAAACTTGGTTAGAGGTTGTTGGGCATTTGGACATTGTGTTTTTGAAGTGTCATGTAAGAACATTAGATGATATGAATCATTTTGTGTTCCAGCCACTTTGAATGGATACGGGTCTCCCTAGTTATCTTCAAAGAGCTATAACTTGTGGACTCATAAATAGAACCATAAGCTTACTTTTGATTATTAATTGATATTACCTTGTATATCTTGCAACTTGTGTTAAGTTCAGGCTTATTAGGATTTTTGGACCAACACTTATTTCTTGTCGGGGTATAACTTAAGTTCTAGTGGCAGGGTCACCAGGAAGTTTGATTGTTCACCAATCAAAAGCTTATAGCGGGAGCATTTTGAGACACGGTAGATTCCATATTTTGACGGTTTAAGTGATACCTGACTCTAATTTAGTTCATGTAAGGATTAGATTAGGAGGTTGTTGTCCCCAAACCAATTATTTACACATGTAAATTAACTGGCATACTTTTCCCATTTTGGGTACTACTCGTATTTTGATATTCCTTTACCAATTTTCTTGTCTTGTATTGGTTAATTGTTCCCTCAAGTTTTTGTTCACATGTGTGCAACAATTCATCATGAATATTTATATATGTTCACATGTGTGCAACAATTCTTTAATATTCTTATATCAGTATGAGACTCATCATGAGTTTACATTTTCACTCTAACATTCATCATGAATATACATACTATTCATCATGATTATTTATATATGTTTATATGTATACAACAACTTCCAAATATACATCAGTATTGATTAGAGATGCGCTTCTCGGACCAATTTCCCGAACCGAACCGGTACCGGTACTGAATTCTCATATCTGGTACCAATAATCTATCGATTTTGGTATTCGGCACCAATAATCTATCGATTTAGGTATTCGGTATTTGGTACCGTGATTTTCCTGAAAAATACCGGTACCGAACCGGGTAACTTAAGGATCAATTTGTCTATTCCAATTCCACCTCTTAGATAAGGAAAATATAATCCGAATAACAAGGCCCAATACGGCAAACTTTGTAATGGATGGGTCATGTGAACATGATGAAAATATGACGTTAACGTGATGCTATTTGTGATTATCAGTGTATTTCCTAAAAAAAATTCCTTGCTTTATGGGATATATTCAACACTTGTATCGATTTAATTGTTTTCTCTTTTTGTAAGTGTATCTTCGATAACCATTTGTATCGGCAATTTATATTCAATTGATTAGTGTTATATCAGTAGTTTCCCAGTAACGTCAATCATAAATTGTTTAAGTTTTACAATCAAATTATTAATGATAACTATTATCACATCATATTTTTGTCAACTTGACACAAATATATTAATTTTTTGTAAATATAAATTCCAATTCCAATTCCACCTCTATCTCCTTACTAATGATCTTTATTTCTTAAAACTAATCCATATTCATTCCTTATAATCCATATATATTACTAATAATTCATATCTATTCCTAATAATCCATATCTATTCCTAAATAAATCTATACCTTCTCGGATATATCTTCCAACATATTAGTCAAGAATTTTCGGTCCTATGTGGTACCAGTCCCGAAATTCCCGTCCCGATACCGATCGTGTACCGGTACCGAACTGGTACATTCGGTTCAGTATTCGGTACTAATAATTTGTCCAAAATAAATTCGGTACCAGCCGATACGGTACCGGTTCGGTACGGTACCGATACCGATCTCTTCCCTAATATTGATATTCATCATTAATATACATTTTCTCTATAGCATTCATCATGAATACACATACTATTCATTATGAATTTACATATTATTCATCATGGATATTTATGTATGTTCATATGTATATAACAACTCTCTAGTGTTCATATCAGTACGATATTTATCGTAAAATATTAATTTTCACCACAACATTCACCATGAATATATATACGTACTATACGCATGCATATACTCCAGTTTCAATTCTACGTACTCTCTATGTTTTTCTTTTTTCTTTATTAGGTTCTCAATTGGTCTTGATGGTTTTCCGATTCATCTCGATGGGTTCCCTATCCGCCTTGATAAAAGCTGAATTTGGTAGATTATGGTTTTACAAATACAAACACACAACAAATCAATTGATAGGTTCTTGATCGGTCTCGATGGAAAATGAAGGTGGTAAGTTATGGTTTTACACAGACAAACAAATACCAAGTCAATGGATGGGTTCATGATTAGTCCCATTTGGTCTCGATCGTCCCGATGGGTTCTCGGTCAGTCTATTGGTTTAGATGGGTTATAGATTAGTTTGGATGGTTACTGATCCGTCTCGATAAAAGTTTAAAGTGTCATGTTATTGTTTTACATATACAAACATTAATAAATCAATCGACGAGTTTTCGATTGGTCTCGATGGAAAATGAAGGTTGTTGGTTATGGTTTTACACACACACACACACCAGGTCATTGGATGGGTTCTCGATTGGTCTCAATCGGTCTCAATTGATTTTTTATCAGTATCGATGGGTGTTCGGTTATAGAGACGAAGAACATAGTGTCAGGTTACATATTTACGATATTGAAGAAGGTATTTTCGAGTTACAAATACAGTGTTGGAGAAGGTGATATCGAGTTACAGGTTTACAGTGTTGAGATGTATATACATGAACGTACATGAATATTTATAACGAATATTACACGTATAGTATATACCATTTCACATAAAAACGATTAAAAATGAAAAAAAAAATATTACATCAAGATGAATGTCTTATCGAAAAGAATAGATGCTCATTAAGAATGATAAAATAAAATAAAATAAAATAAATTATTTAATTTTATATAATATAATGTGTTATTTTTTCAGAACCTTAAAATTTTTCATTCTAAACTAAATCGAGAAGAACGAAAATTCATTCATATTTTCATTCCCTTTCATTTTTATTACTATGCCTGAACCAAGGCTTTAGTAAAAGGTAATTAAGTAAAATTAACCCCCCTTGCTTTTACTTTTACAACACAATAACAATTAAATGGATGTTTGGTTCAGGTAAAGATATAAAAATGTGAATAAAAATAAAAACGAATGGCAACGAATTTTCATTCCATCGGTTTAATCTGAAATGAAAATTTGGGTTTCTAAAAAACGGACCCATTATATTATTATATTAACCAAACTTTTTTTTACATTTTCATTCTCATTAACTAATCTCTCTTAATATAATAATAATCAAAATTAATCGTGGATGAGTTTAAGAGGTCTTTGATCCGATGGCATGAACACATGGTGTTCATTTATTAAGTTGCTTACAACACACTCACATACCACGAGAGGTACAAAAAACAGTCTAAAGTGGGTGTATTTAGATGGATTTTGATTGTGGTCTTGTCTGTCTATTATTCTTTTTGTCTAAAAATATAACAATGATTTGAATTTGAATGCTTCATTTAGAAATTAATATATAATGTATAAACAATTCATGGTCTTTGATGAAAGTCAAATCAATAATGTCATGGCCTTCATGATACTTTTATATACTATACAGAGAGAGTGATTAAATTGGTGATTACAATATTATTTTCAAATAATAAAAAAAAACCTCCTTTTGTAATTAATCGAAAAGTTAAAAATAAAATATAATCGAAATTGGAAAAAAAAAAAAAACAGATACACATTTTAGTTTGATATCCACAATGATATTCCTTATCATTCATTTTCTATGATTTTTTTCGTTTTTCCAATTTTTAAAGTTTTATTCCTTAAATCCAACCTAACATGTACATATATGTGTACATATATTCGGATTTGATTTTGTAGAGGGTGTTCTTGTTCTTGAATCCAACCCAACATATGTGTACCTTTATTCGGGTTTGATTTCATAGAGGGTGTTCTTGTTTATAGGTCGTGTCTGTCTTTTAAAAAGACATCTAGACATTTAGTTGTTTGTATTATTAATAATGAACGTTTTTTGCATGGATATTATGAATGGAAGGAAAGAAAGGACCTAATACACCTACACATATTATATATATATATATATACATACATAGGCATAGAATCATGTGACAAAGAGAGTTAAGGTGAGAAGCATAAAAAGAGATCTGGACCCTTGATCATCTTTAATCTCAAACCAACTCATGAATTGCGCTTGATACAGGGATTGATCCAGTGCATTGTGGTGCATCTTACCTCGGTGGACCTAATGTCTATCCAAGAGTGGAGATCCCTTCTTACGTTTCTCATCGGAACCCAACCCATATACATGTAGGCTTAGGATCGTGTGAGAAGGAGAGTTAAGGTGAGAACCATAAGAAGAGATCTTAACCCTTGATCATTTTGAATTTCATATTCATTCATGAATTGTGCTTTAGATGGGAGTTCACTCGGTGCATCTCGGTGCACCTCATTTCGCTACATCTCATCCTAAAATGCATCAAAGGGTGGGATGTCTTCTTACGCTTCTCACCTTAATTCTCGTTCTCACCGGAACCCAACCTATGTATGTATATATATATATGTGTGTGTGTGTGTGTGTGTGCACAAGATCGCGTTTAATCTCAAATCCACCCATGAATTTCGGTTCATACAGGAATTGATCTAGGAATTGATCTGGTGCATTTTATCTCGGTGCATCTCTTCCTAATGTGCATCCAAAAGTGGAGATCCTTTATTACACTTCTCACCTTAACTCTACTTCTCACCATAACTCAACTTCTCACCGGAACCCAAACCTATTGTGTGTGTGTGTGTATATATATATATATATATATATGAAGAGATTAAAATGAGAACTTTGTAAATTTAAAGGAACAAAGGGACTCATTTGGGACCACATATGATGTGGGTCCCACCAATAAAACAATCATATTTGATTTTCAATGGTGGGCCCCATTGAATCAGATATGATTTTTTATTGATGGGTCCCACATCATATGTGGTCCCAAATGAGTCCCTTTGTTCCTTTAAATTTGGGGTGTTCTCATTTGAACCCTCCCATATATATATATATATAGGGAGGTTCAGGAGAAAACGCTAAAAAAAAAAAAAAAACGGAAGAACACCCTAGGAGACCGCCATCTGGTAACATGCATTTGTGCATATGTACTAATGCATATTTATGCATTGATGCCTAGAAAAAATGAGCTCCAATCGCTTATATGCATTTGTGCATATGCATTAATGCATATATATGCATTGATGCATAGAAAAAAAATATCGTCTAGATGGCGGACTCTCTGGGTGTTCTTCAGTTTTCTCTTTTTTAGCGTTTTCTCATGAACCTCTCTCTCTATATATATATATACATATATATATATATATATGTGGGGGGGGTTCAAATGAGAACTAAAATTTGGTTGTGAACATGAGAACAAAGGAGAGCGTGACGCGTGTCTTATCTACTCTGAATGTCCTTCATCATTTAGATTGAATAGGACACGTGCCACATGCTCATTTATCATTTTCTCAACCAGATTTGAGTTTACATTGAACTTTCCCATCTCTCTCTCTCTCTCTCTATATATATATATATATATATATATAAGGAAAGTTCAAATGCGAACTTAAATTTGGTTGTGAACGTGAGGACAAATGAGAGCAGGACACGTGTCTGAATAATCAAAAAAATATAATGTTTATTCAGTTTGAATAAGCATTATTCAGACTGAATAAATACTATATTCAGTCTGAATATTTATTTGATTATTCGGTCCGAATATGACGCGTGTCGCGCTCTCATTTGTCCTCACGTTCACGACCAAATTTGAATTTTCATTTGAACCCGCCCTATATAGATGACGTTTTAAAAGCAACATATCACGTTTGTACAAGCAATGCAATCCGATTAATTGAAATATTTAGGGAAATGACGAGGGTTCTTTATTATGATTTGGATATTTATGGAAGATTATTAGAGTTCATTAATTATGATCAACATTTTATATTCAAAAACAGTCAATATATTTATGTGACTACATATACATTCATTAGATAATTAAATGGATAATTGAAGTTTGATTTCAATGATTGTACAAATAAAATAGGTTGTAATAAATCATCTCTCTCTCTCTCTCTCTCTCTCTCTCTCTCTCTCTCTCTCTCTCTCTCTCTTTATCACTAGTAAACGAAAGATTTTTCCTACAGACTTTTACCTGGGAAATCTATTGATAAAGTGTGATTTTCGCAAATTCGCCACAAAAATTGATGGCTAAATATTACTACTTAAAAGAAAATGCAGACTATATCATATATCTATACTATGCTATAATTTATAAAATATTAACGGTTTTTTTTAAATTCAATGAACCTAAAGGGTACAACTATTGACCCATTAAATAAATTAATAACGCACACAAAATATGTTTGTTTTTGTAATATTCATATTCTATTTGTTTTGAAAACATTAATCAAGGTCGTCTTTAGGGGAGGGCAATACAGATATGCGTTCAGGACTCAAAAATATTGGGAGCCCATTTTTTTTTCCAAAGTATTAGTTGTAGTATGCAAAAACCGATACATTAAAAAGATTTAAAAATTGTAGCATATAATAAGAGGCAAAAAAATTAGAATATATGGGTCCAAAAATATTAACGAATTGCAATGAAGAAAAAAGCCAAAAATAATAATTGGTCATTCGTTATATTTATTGTCTTCTAAATTTTTTTATCTACTACCAAGGTTAAATACTATAAGCTATTATTATGTCTATATGTTTGAACTATTTCCGTGCTTAAACAATTCAACCTATAACAATTTTAAGCTCGTATGTTTCTTGTTGGATATTTTTATCTACTTCTACTTCTATTGACTATTGCTATTTGCTTATGTTGTTTGCATATTAATATTTTTTTTTCTTGTACAAATGATATTATATTATTGTTTGACGATCTCTCTATTGTTTTAATTAGTTGTGACGTGTTCCATGGTTTTGTGATTAATCAATAAATTTTCCCTACTAAAAGTATTTGGTAATGTCTTTTTTTTAGTAGAGGAAAAAAAGAATGAAAAGGAAATTCAAATATTTTATTCAAATGTTTGACTTCTTCTTCTTTCATTGGGATTCCACTACACGTCATACAATATTTTATTTAAGTTCTCAAACAACCATGCATTGTGTTTGCAAACTATAGATCTCGTTCATTATTTAGTTATTCGTATTGATCTTTAAGAATCATATTTTCTTCCACAGTCTTACTAATCCTCATTTTTCTATCCATCTAGATTCTAGAAAACCTTGATAATCTTCTGTATCATTAATCTCTTGTTGAGTGACTATCATGATTACTTCTTTCACATAAGTTTTATTCTTATATCAAAATAACACATATTTCTTGTTATACACTAAAAAAATTCTACATTTTAAAACTTGTCAACCATAATAGATGGTCAAACTCATATCTAAATTTTAGTATTCAAAATTTTTGTCTTTTAATACATTATATTATTGGTTTCTAATTACCTAATAATTAAGGAGTATGTAAATATTAAGTACTCTCTTATCTAAAATAAAAAAGAATAAGTTTTCTTCCCTTAATGAATTATTAACTTATACTGTATTCAATTTTTTTCTAATAAAAAACATGTATTGAACTATTTTCGTACTAATTAAAGGCCCATAATTTTACATTAATCCAGTGCCTATAAATGTCAGAAACGGCCTAAAATTAATAATGAAATTTTGAAGAGATTTTTGGGTACTCATATTACATGTCTATACTACATCAATTTTACCTTATCATTGGAAATGATCTTAATTATTATGAACATAACTACATTAACGTGTGAAAAGGCTACGCGGACTTGATGTCGTTGCGAAAGTTTTTTTTATGTGTTAATATAAGATCATATACAATTTTCTGGACGATATGCATTTGTGCATACAAAAGCAATCAAAACTGCATTATTTTCTATGCACGAGTGCATGTTATGTACAAGTGCATATGTACGTGTGTATGTTACAAATTACCAGTATGTATTTATATATACCATTTAGATGGAGAGCTCCTATGTTCTTCAATTCTTTTTGAGATTTTCCCGTGAACCTAATCCTATATATATATATATAGAGAGAGAGAGAGAGATTCAAATGAGAATGTAAACTTTTTACAAGAAACTTTTTAATGTACAAAATTATATGTGATTTTGTATGCATTAGGCGACTTTTCCTATGCAACTTAAGTCGCCCGTTCTAGTTACTGCAAAATCACATTTGATTTTGTACATGAAAAAAGTTATTTGTATTCTCGTAAATAGTTAGTGTCTCATATAAACATGTATGTATATATATATATATATAGGAGCGGGTTGAACTAAAATTTGGTTGTGAACGTGAGAACAAATGATAGCCCACGTGTCATATTCAGACTGAATAATTAAAAAAATATTCAGACTGAATATAGTATTTATTAAGTTTGAATATTTTTTTTGATTATTCAGTTTGAATAATCTATATTCAGACACGTGTCGCGCTCTCATTTGTCCTTACGTTCTCATTTGTCCTTACGTTCACAATCAAATTTTTATATATATAGAAAGAGATTAATGCGAGAACAATAACAATTTACGAGATTATTAGGACAATCCTCAGTCAATCATTTGTACATAAAAAAATTCATGTACAAAATCGTATGTGATTTCGTACAAAATCATATATGATCCGGACGACTTTTCATGCGACTTAAATGGCCTCAAAAGTCGTCCGTTATCTGTTAGTGCAAAATCACATATGATTTTGTACATGAAAAAAGTTTCTCGTATTCTCGTAAATAGTTAGCGTTGTCGTATGAATCCGTTTATATATATATATATATATATATATATGCTAAATCGTATTTTGTATGATTGAAAGTCAAAATCAGGTGTGTTTTTTATTTGAGGGTCAAAAGGTTTGATAGAGAATTTATTAATGTTATATATCTTCCAACTCAAACAACGCCTGTCGTATGTGTTTACCATTTCTTTTGTGTTTAAAAATTAAATATTCCAAGGGATAAATTACATAAAAGATTCTGTTTCTTTCCGTTTTGCAAATTTGGAAACCAACTTAATTAATTCAATATTTTTTTAATAAATTAATTCAAGATTTCTATTTTAAGTTCAAAAAAAAATATTTCTATTTTAAGTTCAAGATTTCTATTTGAAGTTAATATGATGAAACTATTATACGTTTGTTCTTATTCTCTTAACCTAAATCCGTCATATGATCCTTTAAATAAAAAACCTAAAGTTGATTTCATAAAAATGAGAATATAAAATTTGGTTATTGGAAATAAATTTAAAAAGAAGGTTGGTTTCAATTCCATACTTTTTGCATTTTTAATATTTTAAATTTTGGAAAAGGTTCGTTTTTATTCTCTGAACCTAAATCCATATGATCCTTGCAACACTATTCACCCGATCCCTTCTTTATATCTTATATCTATATGATATTTAATATAAAATAGATAAATATGATATATCCTTAAAAAAATCAATTTTTCTATAATAAATTACAATAATTACATTCTTAATTGTCTTATTAATTAATAAATATAATTACTTTAAACTAATGTCTTAGGATGGATCACACAGATCTTATATATTATATGGTTCTCAAATGATTAAGCCCTTATATATACATATATGTTAATATACAAGCTAAAACATAGGGAAGCTAACATAAGGACAGTGTCTTCTTCCTCAAAACTCTGGTGATTACCGATGGGGGCTAAACAGAGACGGAGAGTAGGTGTTGGGTATATTTTCAAAATATAAAATAAAGTTTGTTTTTTGGGTTAAGTCTTAGGAGAAGAAAAGAGAAAGTCTACTTTGGTGGGTTTCATCTTGTTCCACATAGGAGCAAGAGTGAAAAGGAAATGGGTTTATAAGGAGAAACCTTTTCTATATATTAATTTAATATATTAGAAAATGGTAACCCTTACGCGCGCGCGACTGTGGGCGTGGGCGCATGTGGCGCACTTTGCACTTCGCACACACGCGACGCTTCAGATGACATCGGCTCCTATATGAACAGTGCGACTATTCAGACCGTCGCTAATGATGGCAATTACTTGGAAGGCACCTGTTTGAACAGTTGCGACTGTTCAATGTGTCGCGAATAACCAAAAATTGTCACAAGAAGTTATATTCGTGATTATTCGTAGGGGTGTCATATATGCCTATTTATAACTCTCATTTATGAGACTTATTAATTACTTTTTTTAGGATTTTTATATCACTTTTATACCCATTTTGCTTCTTTCCCTTTCATTTTGTCTATTTTGCTTTTAGGAGATGATAAATAACCAAGAAGTGAATTTTATGCAAAAAGTGGCCGCCACTGTGCAGTTTGCACACTAATATGCTCACAGTGGGCACTTGCTGCTGTTCACAAGTACTTTTACACCATTCGCTTATCCTTGAAGGCATGGTTTGGCAGATTCAGCATGCTCAAAATTCTGGAGGTATGAGACAAATAGTGAAAACTATTTGTACTATATTACTTCTTTATTTTTTTGCCATACTTGAAGAAGACTATAAAAGAAGGCTTTGGGATATTAAGGAAAGACACCAATTCACACCATTATCTATCTTTCTCATTTCCACCAAAGTCCATCTTTGGTGGAATACTACTTTCTGTATATGTTTTTTGTATTTAACTTCTGTAACTTACTTTTATGTAATTTACTCTTTCGTAATTATACATTCTGCTCACTTCCTTTCAAGTATTTATTTATTATGTCTTTTATTTCTAGTATGAGCTAATCACCTCCTTGGGTGTGAGTGTGAATCAAACTTAAGGCTAGGCATGGGAATTGTCCCCGACCCGTCAGGGAACCCGGTCCACCCGCCCCGGTCGGGGACGGGGATTCCCCGCTAAATCGGGGATGGGGACGGTGACGGGATCCCCGTTTTTCTCAAACCGGGGATGGGGACGGGGAAGGGTATCGCACTCCCCGCCCCGCCCCGTACCCGTTATATATTAATTAATAAATTATATATATTATTTATTTTAACTAAATTGGTAATTCACGGTTTCATATTTCCTACATAGGTTTATAATCTAAATTTTTTATTTATTTTCGATGTTAGTGTGTATTATTTTCGATGTCAATTCAAAACATAATTACGCTTATGTTTTGTATATTACTGTATATGGTTTTATATTACTCGTTATATGTTTTGGTACGTGTGACGTCAAGTATTTTTGGATTAAATTGAATTTCTTTTAGTTTTAGGCTATTAATTATTATATAATGTTGTGATTCTTTTTGTATTAAATTAAAATTCTTTTGATTTTATGTTTATTGGAAATATGATAAATTTAACGTATGTGATCTCTCGTGTATTTGATTTAAAATAGCTTATATAAACGGGGGAAAAATCCTCGTTTCCCCGTTGGGGATCCCCGTTCCCCGTTGGGGATGGGGATGTGATTTTAATCCCCGGCAGGGATGGGGACGGGGACGGGGATGAAGTTGAGGAATCGGGGACGGGGCTGGGGATCGAGGTCCCCGCCCCATACCCGCCCCATTACCATCCCTACTTAAGGCTAGGTGAACAAACTTGGGTGTTGCCATAATTGCTAATTCTTAAGCTTGATCACTTGAGTCGAGACATAACTCAATGCGGATAAGCTGATCACTTTGAAGTGTTAATATTAGACCTTGGACCTCAAGAGGGGCGGGTTCGAAATACGGCTTAAGTGATGCACAAAGATTTGAGAGAGTCTTTGATAACCACGTAGAGATACGGGTTTTGTATGATTTACTAAGGTTCAAACTTTAGTCGAGTATTATATCACAAAGAGATTTGGGTATAATACTTTATACTAATCGAACTTGATTTTACATATCAAACTTAGCTAAATCGTCAAGCTTATTAAACAGTAATTATGGAAATTTCCTAAGTACTTTGTAAAGCACGGTTTATATTTATTCACTTTCGAGAGATTGGAGTATTTATAAACCACTCTAGTGATTTACAAAGTATTTAACCATTTGATTCCACAAAATGCCTTAAGAAAAATCTACACCCATACCCATTTTTAGTTGCTTATTTAGATTTCATTGTTAAAATCATCAAACTCAAATATATTTTCCTTCTCTAAGAGAAATTGTTGTATTCTCAACTTACTACTCGAAACTTTGAATTCCAATCCCTGTGGATACGATCTTGGTACTATACCACTTTATTACTTGTAAGCGATTATAGTGTCGGCGTGCACTTGCACCGCCACTTTGGGGACTTCTTACCCATAGTGTGAACCTATACGATCTTCCTCTATCACCTATAAATACCCATCGATAGACACCAAAAATCATACTTTTTTTCTTTCGTTCATACCAGATTGCTAAGAGTTGTGTTGCTATAGAAACACAACTTCTTAGTTTCTTGAAATCCTTGAAACTCAATAGTTTAACCGGGATTATCACCACGAGTGCGGTGTTGATAATCGTTCTACATACGTTGCATCATTGTATCTTGAGAAGTGATTCGCCAAATCCCAAAGCACATACGGTGGGGGCAAAATTGCTTTAAGGATAGAGAGTTCACTCGTCTTGAAAGCAATAAATAGTAGATATTTACTATTCTTTCTTAGCCATATATTAGAACCCCAAGATCAACAATCTTAAAGCAAATTTCGATCAAACATAGATGGCTACAAAGAACCTTCAACAAATGTCGTGTGACATCGTGAAGTTGGAACGCTTTGATGGTGGAGGTTTCAAAAGGAGACAAAAGAAGATGCAATTCTTATTGGCCACTCTCAACGTCTCATATGTCCTCACCAAACCGTATCTGGAAGAACATGAAAACGAGACTCTTACAGTGGCCCGAGAACGTCTCAAGTTTGAAAACGATGATTTCATTTGTCGCGGTCATATTCTCAATGCTATGTCCGATCCTCTATTCGATGTTTATCAAAACATCGAAACTGCAAAGGATCTTTGGAACGCACTCGAGCAAAAATACTTCATCGAAGACGCAACAAGTAAGAAATTTATTGTTTCTAAATTTAATTCATACAAAATGATAGATTCACGTCCTATTATGAATCAAATGTATGAAATTGAACACATACTTAGCATGTTCACACAACACAACATGAGTATGGATGAATCGATCCAAGTGGCATCGATCATCAACAAACTCCTTTCTTCTTGGAAAGATGTTAAGAAAAATCTTAACATCGTAAGGACGATATGTCCTTAAAAGACCTTGGAAAGCATCTTCTTATTGAAGAACAATATCGATTAGAAAATAAATCCAATGAAGATGCTTCCAAAGTTCATGTGGTTGAAGAAAAGGGAGAAAATCCAAAGTCGGTGGTAAGAAACTAAAACGCCATGATGAAGATTGTAGGAAAAAGAAAAGCAAGAAACATGTAATTTGTTTCAATTGCAATAAACCGGGACATTACAAGCGTGATTGTCGACTTCTTAAAAGAAAGAAAGGAAATGGTGGTGACAACACCAAAGATGGAAAGTCAAAAAACAACAATTTTGTTGCTATGATTTCCGAGGTTTTTTCGCTTGAGGAAGACAAATGTTGGTGGTTGGATTCGGGGGCAACCCGACACGTATGCAACAACATAGACATGTTCAAAATGTACGAAGCTTCGACCTCCGTACTTTACATGGGAAATCATGCTACCGCTCAAGTTAAAGGAAAGGGTAAGGTAACTCTGGAATTCACATCGAGGAACACCTTGCCCTAAATGATGTATGTCATGTTCCCGACATTCACAAAAACTTGGTTTCCGGACCAATCCTCAACAAACATGGCTTCAAACTCGTCTTCGAATCCGACAAGTTTATACTTTCCAAAGGCGGAAAGTTCGTCGGCAAAGGATATCTCACCGGTGGAATGTTCAAATTGAACATAAATGATATTGTAAATAGTAGTGTCAATGATGTAAAATATGTTTGACTCTAGCTACGCAAATAATGCGGTTGCTCCCGATGTACATATGAATAATGCAAATAATAATACTACTACTTCTGATTACTTTGATTCTTCTTTACTTTTATGGCAAGGTCGTTTAGGTCACGTTCACTTTAAACGATTAAAAATATGGCAAATAATGATCTACTTCCAAAATTAGATGATAAAAATCTAAAGTGCCTTACATGCATGCATACTAAGATTACTAGACAACCTTTCCCTCAAGTCCAAAGATCTTCTAAAATCTTAGACTTAATACATAGTGACATATGTGATTTACACTCTACTCCTTCTCTCGGTGGAAAAAAGTATTTTGCTCTATCGATGATTATTCTCAATATTGTTATGTTTATATTTTGCATTCAAAAGATGAAGTCCTTGAGAAATTTAAGATCTACAAAAATGAAGTAGAACTTAAATGTGAAATAAAGATAAAATGTTTAAGGACGGATAGGGGTGGTGAATATTATTACCCTAGATATTTCGAATCTACTGGAATTATTCACCAAGTAACGACTCTGTATACACCACAACAAAATGGTATTGCGGAAAGGAAAAACCGCACCTTGATGAAAATGGTGAATCCATGAATTCATATTCCGAATTAAGTTCCGGATTTTGGGGAGAAGCATTGCTTACATCTTGCTACATACTCAATAGAGTACCAAACAAGAGAAGTCAAAAGACCCCTTATGAATTATGGAATCAACGGACACCTAAACTAGATTATCTCCGGATTTGGGGATGTCGAGCAATTGTAAGACTTCCCGAGTCCAAGAAGAGAAAGTTAGGAGACAAAGGTATCGAATGTGTATTTTTGGGTTATGCCCAAAATAGCAAAGCTTATAGATTCATGGTGGTTGAGCCAAATGATCAAATATCAATTAATACCAGCATAGAATCTAGAGATGCTCGCTTTGACGAACAAAAGTTCAAAAGTATTCCAAAGACACATGAGATTTCTAAAGAAATCGTGTCTACAAAGATTCCCATAAATACTGAAAGGGAAGATGATGATTCTCCGAATCATCAAGCAATAGAACCTAGAAGAAGTAATCCAATAAACCAAAGCGATCCAAGCTCACGAGCTTCAATCTTAAGTTATCCAACAAACCAAAGCGATGAAATTAAGCGACCATATATTCAATTTGAAGCATATCAACTTTATAAATCAAATTATCATTCATAGTCCAATTGATTCCAGCTTTAATATTCGAGTTGTTTCGAGCTAAATTTCTAGCCCCCTCTAACTTAAATTCCTAGCTCCGCCTCTGGGGCTAAAGGTGGTGTGAACTACTGGGGTTGGTCGAAGCTCAAACCAAGATTGACTTGCAACTTGACTGCAGCTCAAACCAAACTACAAATTTTTGCCTGAATCTTTTTCTTTTGTTTCATCTCCAAAATTTGGGTTTGATTGCAGATTTAATTTGGTTTTGTCCCTGTAATTTGTTTATCAAAGGGGACAATATGTCCCTGTGATTTATTCAAAAAAGAAAACCACAGACCTGGAGCTTCGAAATTTGACACAAGAGTATGGGTGAATTCTATGTTGGAATCGTGGTGAAAGTGTGAGACACCGATGTATCTAAATGTTATACTAGACCTGGGATTTCGACGAAAAAATGGCCAAGGCCTAACTACAAAGATATCACCATGGTCTCTCTATTCTAGGAATATGCAAATGCCAAGATAAATGTGTGATGGCTATAGAAGGATGTCGACCGGAGATAAAGAAGACAAGGGTGGCTATAATTGAGAAACATGCACAAGTGAGAAGTGTTCACTTGCAATAAGGAGGACACTTTTTCAAATTGTTTATAAAATTCTTAATGCGACACTTTTATTAAAAGTGTCATAATTAACTTGTTAGGACGTCCAAAAGCGTCCTATATATAAACTTATTACAACGTCTTTAGATAAGACGTTTTATTTTTTTAATTTGTGCCCTATATAAAGTGGTCTATTAGGACGCTTATTCATTGGTGTCGTCCTATAAATCCAATTTTGTTGTAGTGTGTAAACCATAAGTACATTTTCTAGACTTATCAAAGTTCAGATCCGCCTTTCAGGCTTTTTACTAAACCTCAAGGACCAAAATTAAAGTTTACTCTTTTTTATATTAAATATACATTTTATTTTTTGTTGAATTAATTTCTAATTTTTTTTTAATTTTAAATGAATAGAGTAAAACAAATATTATTTTCGTTCTATAGGAATATAAATTTGGTTATCTGATCCTCTAAATTAGAAGTTTTGTATGTTTTCATAAAACTGAGATTTAAAAATTGATTCTTCAAAATAAAATGTAAAACAAAATTATCTCTATTTTAATTCTAATTTATTTTTTATATTAAAAACTCATTATTTTATAGTGGATTACTGATTTGATCTATATGGTTTTAAGTTTGTCTTAGATTTAGTTCCTATAATATATTTATTACACAAAAATTCCATGTGGTATGATTTCTTTTGACTCGTTTTTTGTCCTTAACACTAACTCCGTTACCTAATGTCCTGTTATCTTCCCCATAAGGAGGGAGAGAGAGAGAGAGAGAGAGAGAGAGAGAGAGAGAGATAGTAAAGAGGATATTGAAAGAAGATGAACCGCAGGTGGTGGCGATGCTTCTAAAGCCTAGATCGGGTACTCTAATTGTCTCTACCATTTGTTCACAAAGAAGGTTATTGGAGCTATAAAGGTCTTAGCATTTATAGTTTCAGAGAAATGGGGACATTGGAGAATTCGTGGCAAAGGTAGTTCACTACTAAATGAAAGACTTTTACATACAGATTTCGATCCCCCTGTAAAATCCGTCGCTAATCACTAAACCGTGACAAAAGTTGGTGAGTAAATTGTTGGCACGAAACTCAAATCAGTGATAGATTACTAAGGTATTTTTTGGGTGATCAATTGATATCTTCTTGAAAAACATCAGATTCAAATAAAATCATTGATATTTTTTTGTGTGATCCATCGGTAATCACCAACATAGATCTCACTAAACTATTTTTGTTGGTAAAAGTCATTTGTTTTGTAGTGATTGATGGTCGAGGGTGACATGAGTGGTTGCTGGTCGACAATGGCATAAGTTGTAGCTAAACATTGTGGTCGACAGTTGGATTTGTAATTTGAAGAGGGGGTGGGAGAAATAGTGAAATACGAGAGAGAATAATTGTAAATGAAATCAAAGGTTAAATGACAGATATGCCCTCACGTGAGAGGCACATGGGGAGTTAATTAATTGATGAAAGTTAACGTCGTTAGTGTGAGGGATCAAAATAGTGCAAAACTTAAACTGCACATACCATAAGGTCCTTTTTTTTAATAAGAAAGTTGTATAAACTAAATCAAAGATAAACTTAAAACTACAAGGACCAAATCTGTAACTTACTCTTTGAATGTGTAAAGAAAGAAAGAAAAGTGAAAGGTACGTTAAGCAAATATAATGAAACAGTCAATATCATGAGGGCGGCAAATACTTTGAATGCGAAGGAAAGATTTCTCTAAAGGAAGACTTTGCAACTAATTAACATGTAAGTTGAGCCTAACCAACTCAATCATACGTCTAGACTTTGAATATAAAAAGTACTCTTAAGTCAAATGTAATGGAGAATGATGTGTACATGGTTTTTGATATTTAATCAACTAAATTTATATAAGTTTTATTTGTAGAGTTGAATTCATACGAGAATGATACTTATTTAGAAAAATAATAGAATGACCGAATCATATATGATTTTATAGTAATATCCAGGGGCGGATGCAGCAACACAAAGGAGGTCCTTTCTCCCAGTGAAATGTTAAAAAAAAGTTATTTAGGCTAAAAAATATCAAAAATACTGAATTTAGCCTTAGTTCCCCCCAGTAAAATTTTCTAAGGAACCCCATCTTGCTGGCAATTGACAAAAACACTAAAAATGTGTATTGAAATCAATAAGAAGACCCGAAAATTTCTTCAAAATCGACAAAAACCCTAATAAATCCCTCAAAATCGACGAAAACAATAAGAAAATCCCTTGAAATCAACTAAAAAACTTTAAAATTTTCCCGAAACGCGTCGCGTGACTTTATGCGCCTTTACTCTACCTTAATGCAAACTCGATGGACAAAAATCATGGATCTGCCACTGCTAATATCACGTACAAAATCACATGTGATTCACGCAGCCTTATCATGCGACCTTGCCACACGGCTATAGGGTTGACCACACATTTTTTTGATCGTTAATGTAAAATCACATGTGATTTTATACGTAATTTGACTATTCTCTTATTTTTTGAATAAATATCATTCTTGTATAAATCTAACTCTTTATTTGTAAGGGAAAATGATGTGTAGATGGTTTTTGATATTTAATCAACTAAATTTATATCGGTTTTATTTGTCCTTGTTGATTATAACATTTTTATAATTTATGTTTTTACTATTATCCTTGTTTACTGTTTTTGTTGCTTGTTTAATTTATAGGAATAAATAGTACTGTTTTCTTGAGTAATCCGTATTTTCTTAAAAACATCCGATTTTATCAAAACCATTAGTATTTTCTGTGTGATCCGTGGTAATCACCCAAGTAAATTTCTTTAGGTGAATTTTTGTGGGTGAAAGTCATTTGTTTTGTAGTACTTACCGGGCCCCTTTGTCTTATCAGATCAAATTGACAAGAATTGAGAATTTTACCTGGTAAAAGCGATGACAATGACCTAGAGTCTTACCCAGTAAATAAGAGTAAGGACTCTTACCCTGGTAACCATTTTTCGAATAAGTTGTTCTACACGATATTATTTTAATGGACTAAAATTTTTCCCGATAACTTAAGTGGAAGTGTTGAATCTAAGTTTACATAATTTTAGATAAGTATTGGATGAACGACCCTAAGTTTACATAATTTTAGTATATTGCCAAGTACATTTTAATTACCGGAGATTTTTTATTTGACATAACTGATCATGCACATTTTTTGTAAGAAGGGCACTCTTGTCGTTTATGTAAGGAACTAAGGAAGATCGAACCTTCATCCACTTTCACCACCTTCACCTGCCTACATTCACACGTTAACTCATCTTCATTTATCTTCACATGTCTACTATATCATATCATGAATAAAATCATGACATATTTATACATGTGAAGGTGATTAAAGATATATAAAAGCAGGTGACAATGAATTAAAAGTGAGCAAATGTGAAAGGTGAAGGTTGAAGTGGATGAGGTAAAGATGCGTTTTTCTTACGGCCATGCCACTCAAGTTATATTAATTAATAAAAATTGCAATAGAGGGAAATTCATGGGGAAACCTTAAAAAATGAAAAACCGAAAAACACTCCATCAATCATTAGGTCAATCGATCTAATGGATGTGATTAAAGAGGCGGTTACAACTTTATTTCTATTATTCTATATTAAAAAATCTCCAGCCTCCTATTTTTTTAATTAAAAAAAATACAAAATATGATCAAAATTCAAACGAAACAAGTACACCAAAATAATTATCATATTTTTCTCGTTAATTTGACATCCATAATCATAAACTTTTGACTTTTCATACGTTTTTTCGTGATTTTCCGGTTTCTATTTATTTAGCGTTTTCCCCTGAACATGATGACCCTAACCCCGACCGTGTTTATAAATGCTTATTGTGATGATGATTTTTTTGTGAAGGGTATCCTAGGCAAATCCCAGACTAATCCCGACAAAGTTTTTTGACTGTCATAATCAGCTCTGATAACCTCAGTGACCACAATTGTTGAGAGCGCCTAATTCAAATCCTGGATGGCTGAGATATTCTTTCAACCCCAGGCATTCGACCAGTAGCTACAATCTTATGATTTTATTACGATGATGTTTGTTGCTTAATAAACTACAAAATAACCCTTCCATTTTTCTTCCCTTAGCTAGCTACCTTGGAATTTTACATTTGAAATGTTGAGGGTACAAGTGTAATTTTATTAAAATAATCATCAATCATTATCAACCGAATGATAATGCGGAGTAGCAGCATCTTGGTAGTTTATCTTACCATATAGGCATTGACCTTTATTACTTTGCAACCAATCATGAATCACCACCCATTCCTTCCTCTAATGGCTGCCAAATCATGAAGAAATGATTATAATATTTCATATGGTACGTTGACATTTTCCATATATGTATATGTAACATAGCCTATAAATATGCCATACCATAACCAACCTTTTATTCAACACCACTTGAAACATCATCAAACGTAGTCAAACTAGACTACTAAATTAATTAACCTTTTCCACCTGAAAAAAATGCCGATTCCGGTTATCGACTTCTCAAAACTTGACGGCCCAGGCCGAGCTGAAGCAATGGCTCAGATAGCAACTGGATGTGAAGAATGGGGATTCTTTCAGGTACGTATAATACCCACTTAGCATAAGCCTTCATAAGACCAAATTAACATATATAGATATGTGTATGGAATTAGGTTCATACGAGAATTAAACCTATTCGCGAGAATACGAGAATGGTTGTTCATATACAAAATCATATATGATTTTTACTAAATCACCCATGATTACTTTTTCCATGCCACTTAAGTGGCCCCAATTAGTCATGAATCATGTATGATTCTGTACGGTTGTTTTATTTTCTTAAATAGGTATCATTCTCGTATGAACTTGTCCCTATGTGTATATATAAAACAAATAACTATATATATATATATATATATATATTGAGGGAGCGCCAGGAAAACCAACAAAAAATGAAAAAGTGAGGAACATCATATCCTGGTAACCATCCATCTCGACGGTATGTACATGTGCATACACTTAATTGACGTTGTTTATTGTTTTGTTTTTATGCACATGTGCATACCAAACAAGTTGCTTACAAATTAGTTGTATCCAAGTGTTTCTCAGGTTTTTATTTTTTGCCAGTTTTCTATGAACCTTACCCTTTATAGACATATATATATATATATAGGGTTTCACCGCAAAACATTGTAAAGGTAAAAAAATCTGAACATTCACAGTAAAACACTGTGAAGGCTTACAGTGTTTTATTGTGAAGTTTCAATTGTAAAAAAGTGGTATCACGAGTCTCACGTAAACAATCTGGTTTTACATGATCCCAAGTCTATGTATGTATATATATAGTATGGGTTTTATATATATGTTCCTGCAATGATCATTGCATTGTGCATTTTGTTTGCAGTTGGTGAATCATGGGATTCCGGTGGAGCTTCTGGAGAGGGTGAAAAAGGTGAGCTCTGAATGCTATAAGTTAGAGAGGGAAGAAAGCTTTTTTAAGAACTCGACACCGGTGAAGTTGTTGAAGGAGTTAGTCGACAAAAAAAGCGGAGGCAAGTTGGAAAACATCGACTGGGAAGATGTGTTCCTTCTCTCGGACGATAACGAATGGCCACCAAAGACCATCGGATTCAAGTAAGCATAACTATTGACATTAACACAAATTAAAGACAGGTTAGAGTTGTTAAGATGGAAAAATGAGCGATTTTAGTATTTTTGTTGCTCTAACAGTAATGTTATCCTCTATGCTAAAATACAGAAAATATGAAAGAGAATGTAAAAATATCTAAATTTAGATAAATTTCTAAAATTCTAAACAAGGGGATAAATAATATTTTAATTATATTCAACCAATTAAAACTATTGAACTTAAATGTGTATAAGAGATAAAAGAATATTTTATTAATATAGTTCATGCTAAAATTGTTATAATAGAGTAGCTATCGGATTTGAATGTAATTTTTTTTTTGGAGATTTTGACTTTTTATATTCTATTATAGAAAAATTATAACATAGTTGTTGGAGATGATCTTTAACTTTTAACTTGTGAATGAAATGAATTATAGGGAAACCATGACCGAATACCGATCCGAACTCAAGAAACTAGCCGAGAAACTCATGGAAGCCATGGACGAAAACTTGGGGATACCGAAAGGGTCCATTAAGACGGCATTCAATGGAGGAGAAGGCGAAAAAGCGTTCTTTGGAACGAAAGTCAGCCATTACCCACCTTGCCCTCATCCGGAAATGGTCAACGGTCTCCGGGCCCACACCGATGCCGGAGGCATCATCCTTCTTTTCCAAGATGATGAAGTCGAAGGTCTCGAGATTCTCAAAGATGGCCAATGGATCGACGTTCAACCACTTCCTAATTCCATCGTCATCAATACCGGCGATCAAATAGAAGTTTTGAGTAATGGAAAGTATAAGAGCGTTTGGCATCGAGTTCAAGCTTTGCCAAACGGAACTCGAAGATCAATAGCTTCTTTTTATAATCCATCTTATAAAGCCACCATTGGACCTGCGGCTGAACTAATTGAAAAGGAAAATGAAGATATTAATCAATTTGGTTATCCGAAGTTTGTGTTTGGTGACTATATGTCGATATATACTGAACAGAAGTTCCTACCGAAAGAACCGAGGTTCGAAGCTGTACGATTTGTGCAAGGAGAAGATGCATAGATCGATCGGGATCTAACGATTGACGGATGTTCGCACAGAAGTTAGCAAGTGATTCTATCTTTTAGGTTTTTATGTTTATATATATATATATATACCAATGATCATGGGTAATAAAGTTTAACCAGTGATCATGGGTTTTGCCCTTCTTCTGCTGCTAGTTATGCAGATTGGTGCAAACTGCTTTTAACACTATTTCATGTTTTTATGGTCATCGACTTAAATCACCATTTCACTTGTCTAGATTGGTCTTCTAACCATTTCTTTTTTGGATTGATCTGAATGTCATTACTTTCGTAATATCCAGATCTGTAATATTACGGACCTAGAAAAAAGGCAAAAAATGAAATTCAAATTCAACGCAGATTTGCAATTGCGACAGCCATATCCGCAATTGCAGTGGTAAACTGGTTGAATTTGATTTTTTTTTGTCTTTTAGTTAGGTTCGTAATATTGTGGACCTGAATATTGGAGAAATAGTGACATTTGGGTCGGTCGAAAAAATAAATTGTTAGAAGATCAATTTAAATGTTTTTATGGCAAATCTTGCTTGCTTTGTGTCACTGTTTTATTGGTGATTCTTTTATGTTTTCTTGGATTTTATGTAATTAGTAATTAATAGATTGTAAAATATACACGCAATGTACCTTGTAAGCAAAGGCAATTCTGCGGCTTTTCTTGTAAACTTTATTGCTTATATTTGTTTATCAGCACTTTTTGTGATTATAAATTAAGTATTTTTAATACAACATTTAATTACTATCGTTCATATTATACTTTATGTTATTTTTGATAAACTAACCATTAAACAACTAAAGATTAACCAAAAATGACGACCGTTAAATACCGGTAATTAAAGTCAATATCTTTACATATATCAATAAGTTATAATTATATAATATATATGTATTGATATTCGAACTTAAAAGTCTTACATCTGCATATTTAGCACATAGATCTTTAAACAAAGCACAAGTACGAAGGTACCTCTTACTTTATTTGCATTGATGACCTATATTTCATTATTTGATATAAGATATATTTATTGTAGTCAATGTATCATCCAACGTAACACCCTCGTTTTGCATGCCTAAGGACGGAAAATGCCATAATTAAGTTTAAAACAATTTCAAGTCAACTCATTAATTAAAACATGACGGTTAATATAATTCACCAAAATATAATTACAGAACCACAAATAATCTATAACTTCGTGTACCAGAATATAGTCCCAAAATACATAAAACAAAACTTTTAATTAAAGAATGGGTATGGGTGTTAGTTTTCCTTATGATATACATACTACATAGTAATTGTAGGATGCAAGTGATAAAAAATTAATTCGACTCACCTAATTCCTCACCTTTATTCAAGAACAGAGAGGCATTAAATAACCATTACACACAACGGAAAACCGAGAAATACTGGAAATTAAAAAACAAATCATAACAACCCTAATTCTGCGTTCAACACGACGACTAAGATTATGACCGAGTAATTAATCCGGATCACTAACGACTGACACTTGGCTTGGGCCTTATTTCAAACAAACTAAATCCAAAGAGGGCTAGCCCAACATAAAGATCAGCCCAATAAATTCCTTCCCTTAAACAAACAAGCATTAAGTTGCTTGCTTAACATCTTGCACTCCGATTTCCTCCCTAATAAACTCAAAGACTGTCAACTTCAATGGCTTGGTCATGAGATCTGTTAACTGCTCCTCTGACCTAAAAACTTCAACTGAACAACATCTTTGTTCACCAACTCTCTAATATAATGAAACCGTACGTCAATATGCTTTGTTCTTCGATGCATTACCGAGTTCTTTGACAACTTTATGGTTGAACTATTGTCACACATACCTCCACTGTTCTAGCTTTTTCTTCAAGTTCTTTAAGCAAATCTTTCAGCCATACGCAATGGCATGCACATGTTGTGGCCGCAACGCATTCCGCTCCGGTCGTTGACAGAGTGACTACTTCTTGCTTACGTGAACTCCAACATATTGCAGCACCATTAAACAAACAAACGTACCCAGAGGCGCTTTTTCGATCCTCTAGATCACGTGCATAATTGTTGTCGGTGAACACCCTCAACTTCTGACTTTTATCCTTCCCGTAATACAGCCCATAATTTATAGTTCATTTTATATATCTCAGTACTTTTAAATGACATATTTTATCGAATTCAACTTGCATAGACCTTTTAAATGACTCACACATCATAGGATCATTTCGAGCATAGATCAAATCATCAATGTATAAGCTAACAATGATGACTTTATTCCATACCTTCTTTATAAATAGCGTGTGCTCATGACAGCTCTTCTCTGAACCCTTCATGTATGAAGTAACCTTCAATTCGATTAAACCTGTACACCTTTGCTTCCTGTCCTTTCTTTATGAACCCCTTCGGTTGAGTGACATGCATCACCTCCTTGAGCTCACCATTTAAGAAAGCGCTTTTGACATCTAATTGGTACACCGTCCAATTTCTTTGTGCAACCACTGCTATTAAGGTTTTGATCGTGTCCCACCATGCTACTGGAGCGAACACCTCATTATAATCTACTCCTTCCCGTTGTGCATAACCTTTGACAACTAACCTTGCCTTGTACTTGTCAACCTTCCTAAGTTCGTTTAGTTTCGTCTTGTATAACCATTTTACTCCTATAGGCTTTGTTCCAGCTGGAGGATCAACCAATTCCCAATTATGGTTCCTTTCTGTAGCAGTCATCTCGGCATTCATTGCTTGTACCCATTTTTCATTTTTTCATGCTTCTTCATACGTCGCTGGGTCTTCCATTGCACTATATATTGCGAAACCAACTTTATCTTCATTAAATGGGTCTTTATCTGTATAATAGTCATCCATCCACACAGGTGGTCTTCGTGTGCGAGTGGATGACTCAGATAAAGTAGTCGGTACACTTTGATCCTGCGAATTTCCTTTGGTAGCCAATATTGGACTGTTAGAAACATCATGAGCAGTTTGAGTTTGTGATATACCTTGGACTGGTGAACCTACTTCACTTTCAGAATTATGTGTCGTGTTGGGAGTGTTTTGTGAATCTTCTACATCTTCATTTCCATGTTGACTCCCTTGAGCCTTTTCATCATCTTCTATGATGAATTCTTCTGCTTTCTGATTTTCTTTAGACCAATCCCAAGTTGCATCCTCATAGAATATCACACCTCTACTGATGACAATTCTCTTACTTGATGGGTCATACAAACGATATGCTTTTGATTCTTGGCTAACACCAAGAAACACACACTTGTGACTCCTTGCATCCAGTTTTGTTCATAATTAAGCAGGTATGTGGACATGCCCTATGCATCCAAATACCTTAAAATCCTCAACACTTGGTTTCGAGCCCGTCCAAAACTCTTCTAGTACCTTTACATCAAGGCTCCTGCACATACACCTGTTTAACACATGGCACGCCCACTTTGCTGCTTTTACCCATAAATGTTTAGGCATTGATTGTTCAGCTAATAAACACCGAACCATGTTCATTAAGGCTAGGTTTCGCCGCTCTGCAACCCCATTTTGCTGTGAGGTGTAGGCGGCTGTAAGCTGCCTTTTAATACCTTGAGCTTCACAAAACTCATTAAATGAATTCGAGGTGAACTCACCTCCTCTATCGCTTCTCAAACACTTGATATTCATCCCAGTCTCTTTTTCCACATAATTTTTAAAGTTTTTAAACATTTCAAAACGTTCATTTTTCTGTGATAAGAAATAAACCCGGGACTTTCGTGTGTAATCATCGATAAACACAAGTATGTACCTCTTTCCACTGGTTGAGGCTGGAGTGATGGGTCCACACAAGTCTGTGTGTATTAATTGCAGCTTCTCTGTAGCACGCCAATTGCTCTTCTTGGGTATCGCCTCTCTCTGTTGTTTTTCGATGGCATAGGTCTTACATACAGCATGTTTTTCTGCAGCCGAGGGTAGACCTTTCACCATCCTTTTGTATAACATGATTCTAATGGCTTTGTGGTTGACGTGTCTAAACCTCTTATGCCATAGTTGGGTCTTAGAATCATCACTGACTTGTAGACACTTCAATTTTTGAGGCTGCAATGAGGCATTAACAGGAAACATCATGTTCTTTGTCATGTTGGATGTAATGATCAAACCCTTTTGAGGGTGAAACCATGCAAACACCACCTTTAATAATAAAAGTCAAGGACTTTTCTTGAAACTGCTCAACACTGATGAGATTTGATGTTAGTAAAGGTACATAATAAACTTCCGTAATAACATGTGTTATGTCGTTTATAGTCAAGCGAACATCACCCTTTCCTTTGACTTCCAATCTGTGATCATTTCCCAATCTGACCTTGTTTTGATACGTCTCATCTATGCGAATAAACCACTCCTTAATACTCGTCATGTGGTTTGAACAGACCTAGTCTAGAAACCATAATCTCTCCTTATCGTGCTTGTCTTCACTTACTGCTGCCATTAACATTTCGGTTTCCTTTTCGTAACCTTCAACATCAACTGTAGTCATCAACAGAAGTTTCTTCATAGTTTACTAGACGGGCATCATTTGAACATTCATATTGGAAATCCCTAACTGATGGCATTTATAGCATTCAATCTGAGACTTGTCAAATTGAGGCTTGTTCTCACTTTGTGATCTTCCTCGGCCACGCCCTCTTCCTCTATTTGAGTTTCCTCTGCCCCGGCCTCTTCCACGTCCAGTACTATGATCGTTTTCAACCTTTAGGGCTTGTTCATCATTCACCTTTCTTCTGATCTTTTGTTCATGAATCAGTAAAGAACTTTGAAGTTCATCTACTGTCATGGAATCAAGATCACTTGATTCTCCTATGGTACAAACCATAAAGTTGAAGCTTTCTGTCATGCTTCTTAGCACTTTCTCTACAATCCTTACATCACTCATATCTTCACCGGCATTCCGCATATCATTTGCAATAACCATGACACGTCCAAAGTAATCAGTAACTATCTCTCAAGCTTTCATCTCCAACTTCTCGAAATCCCTTCGAAGCCGCTACAATTGAGCTCTTTTTACTCTAGCATTACCCTGATATTTGAGCTTCATAGCATCCCATATCTGTTTAGATGTCTGCTTTTGTGTGATTGTCTTTAAAATCGATTTGTTTATCGATTGGAATAGATAATTACAAGCTTTTAAGTCCTTAAGCTTGTTCTCCTTGTGGTGTTTTATTTGCGTCCCTGTTGCTTGCTCCCCCGACCTGATTACGGTGTACCCCTCATCTACCACTCGTCGATATTCTTTTGATCAGAGAAGGGTCTCCATTACCATGCTCCAATGGTCGTAGTCTCCGTCAAATTTGGGTAACTGGGGCCATGAAACTGTCCTGTTTCCTCCCCCATCATAGCGATTGCTTGAATACTCTCAAGAGCTCTCGTGAAAGGAATTACACTCTGATACCACTTGTAAGATGCAAGTGACAACAAATTAATTCGACTCACCAAATTCTTCACTTTTATTCAAGAACAGAGAGGCATTAAATAGCCATTCCACACAACGGAAAAACGAGAAATATTGGAAACTAAAAAACAAATCATAACAACCCTAATTTTGCGTTCAACCCGACGACTAAGAGTATGACCGAGTAATTCGGATCCCTACCGACTGACACTTGGCTTGGGCCTTATTTCAAACAAACTAAATCCAAAGAGGGCAAGCCCAACATAGAGATCAGCCCAATAGTAACAATATAGTCAGATACTTTGTGTCACAAAAATGTTTATAAAGATCTCGATCTCTCGAAAGTGAATCTTTATAGACCGTTCCCACAAAGTCACAACTATTGTGGATTCTTAATCTTGCCAATTCAGCTAAGTTGACAAAAAAAATCAAGTTTTATTAGTATAAAGATTTATACCTAAATCTCCATGTGATATAAATCTCGACCAATGTTTTAACCTTAACAAGTCATACAAAACTCGTATCTCTATGTGATCATCACAAACTTTCTCAAATCTTTGTGTATCATTTAAGTCGTATTTCGAATTCGTCCATCTCTGGGGCAAAGATATAATATTGACATTTCAAGATGACAGGCTTATCCACGTTGAGTTTATGTCCTACTCAAGTGATCAAACTTAAGAATTAGAAATAATGTTAACACTCAAGTGTTGCCTACTAGTCTTAAATTTGAATCACACCCACACCCAAAAAGGCGTTTAGCTCCTAAAAATGAAGAATATATTAGAGAAATACTTGAAAAATACTTGCGATTAAAATATAACTAAAAGTTGTTGCCAAGAGTGAACATAAATGTAATACTTGAAATTAAATAGAAGATAAAGAAATAAATGCTCAAAAATTAAATTCTACAATAATGTTTAAGATCTTCAAGCTTAAGAGCAAGTGCTTGAATGATTCCTACATGCTTTCTTTTATAGGTGCAAAATGATGATCTTTACCCAATGGAAATAAACTTCTTTGATCTTTTGGGCAAAAGTTGCACTATTCAACAGATTTATTGAAATCTGCATATCTTGAGAAATCTTCAAAATAGTGCTCCAGACGACTTTTGAATAGAAATGCACGATTTTGTCCAAAAGTAGCTCGACGGTCCATTACCCAAAAATTATATTTTTCAAGCAAAAATAAATCCTTTGACATTTCATAACCTCTGCAAAACAATTTATACAAAATAAAGAAGATAGAAGCAAAGTGGATATAAATAACTGACATATAATCCTAGAAAAGATGCATACAATAGATACGTACATATATATGCATTATATTGCATTATAACATTGTAAACAATTGTTTGAGACCTATTGTTGTAGGCAACATTATATAGTTTTTGAAAGTAGGTTCCACAAAATAAAAATGATAACACATGTTTCTTTTTCATACAATTTATCCAAGTATTAACTGTAACAAAATGGGTCTTTTAGGACCCTCACACGTTCTAATAAATTAATACTTATTGGGCATTTAAGTTTATATAATAAAAAAAATCATGTGTCTTATATAAAAGATGTTATAATAAATTGTTAGGACAAACTTTGACAACTTAACAAACTACAACATTGAATTTAGGCTATATTATATACTTTTACAAGTCACTTTTAAAATTTTATCTTATTACCTTAAAATTTCATTACATAATCCTAAAAAATTAATATTGTATTTGTAATAATTTATTATCATCAAAATTTGTTTTGTGTCATGTGACAATAACATATTTTTTATGTTATATGTAAAGAGAAAAAAAACGTAAGCATACTCGTAAGCACATCATTTATGATAAATGAAGAAAAAAAAGCTATTGAAATTGTCAATGCAATGAAATGGGCAAACACTTGAGTTGTATAACTGCCCTATTAACTATCACAATGATAGTTGACTTTTGGAATAATTTGTTGGCTTGTTTTTAAAGTTTGTTTGACTTTTACAGTTAAACGAGATATTTATGTATTTTCTTGTGAATCATCAAGTATATATTAAAGTTTGGTGAAAATGGTAGAACTTCGGGACGTTTAGGTGTACTTTAGAAATTTGAAAATCTTCTTGAATTGATTCGAAAACTTAGCATTTTTATGTTTAAGGATGGCTTACTGAGTCTTATGATCAGAGACTCTGAGCCTTAGGATCAGAGCTTCTGATTATGGTTCCACTTCTAGACGTGATTTTTGTGACAGTTGTAAATGATGTCCAAGCTTGTCCATTACACTACAAAATAAATGATTTTTACTCACATAATCACCAGGCCCGGCCCTGGCTATAGGCCAGAAGGGCGACGGGCCCAGGGCAACAATGAGCCCAAGGGCATCATCTGCTGAAGCCCGTTAACCCAAGAGTAGGTTCAGTTTAGTCTTTTGGGCCTGAAAAATTATAGCTATTGACTTACTACTGCCCTAAACAGAAGGTTGATACGTATACCCAACTCCAACTCGTTTGTCTCCTCCATCTTTCAGCCTCTCCTTCACTCACGAAAAACCAACAGAAGAACATGAACTTTGAACCTCTCTCGATTGAAGACTCAAATCGACCTATCGGTTGTTGCTCCCTAGTCTTTCTTCACTTAATCACTCGATTAAAGACTCTCTCGTCTTACTCTTGCACTCTGGCTCTTCCCCTCTCGTAAATGTTTTTCCTCTCTTGGCTCTCTCGACTCTAGAACTTAAAGACTTAAAGAGTGAGTGTGTTTGTAATGGTGCAAGTCTCGAACTCTCCAGGTCTCTTCTATTGTATTGTATTACTGATTTGGAAGTTGTAAACTTTAAATTCTATTTATTTATGCTCTCTTTTACATAGCAGATTAGCTGATTAGGTGACTTAGGTTTACCTTTTTAGTGTTTATTAGGCTTAGCTGATTAGGTGACTTAGGTTTACTTTTTTAGTGTTTATTAGATTTATTTCCACGTTCCAGTTTAGTTTTTACACATTCTAAATTCAGATTAGAGTTTTATTTATTTATTTACTGTTTACGGAATTATGGTCGTTCATTTAACGTTTACCCGGGTAAGCATTTACCGAGTTATATTAATATGGCAAGACAAATGATCTTAGCAAAAACAACGACAGAGAGTCTTGCTCGGTAAGTAAGGCAATTGCTTTTGCATACATTACTTTTTTAATGGACTAAAAATTTTATCGGGTAAGTGATAGTGTGGAATTTAGCCGCTAAGGGCTTACAAGATAAGTTTTTTTTTGGGTAAACGACCCCTTAGTGTTTATGATTTTATTGTTGTTTTAGTTGTTTACTCATTTATTGTTTATGGACCGTGTTATGATTGCAAAAACCGTGAAACAAATTCTTTTCAACTTTGAACTTTTAAGTTTCAACCATTTTGGCAATTTTACAATTACATCAGGTATTATCTTTTTATTCTCTAAATCGGCATGGGAATAAGCCGCCTAGATTTATTAGGTTCCAAATTCCTTCAAATAGGTTATTTTGGTTTTTATATACACATATTAGGGGATTTTTTTTTTGCTTCTTGTCATGGGCATCCGAAATCTCAGGACCGGCCCTGATAATCACCCAGAAAAATTGTGGGTCCCAAAGGGTCTACAAGAGTGTATAGATATCACACAGTTTGTAGAAGATGGGGTGGATACAAACACAAACTTTTACTTTTTAAATATGTTTATTGAGTATAAACAAATTTACAGATTGTCGCGGAATAAGAACAAGTTTATAAAACTTATTCTAAACAATCTAAGAAGCACTAAGTTGATGCATAAGAAAGAAGAGAACAGAATGAGAGGTTACAAGAAAAGATATGGATGCATATGGGTGAAAGAAGGATTTATTCACCTATTTATACCCATTGCATTAAATGCAAGTCAGGGGGTACAATACACGTGTCAAACATCTATTGGAGAGCTTGTCCTTTATCCTTGGATTATGTAGGCTTTTAGCCGCATATGAACAGTTGATCTTTAGTGTAACACCTTGAAATCAGGAAAGAGCGGCTAAATTAAAATTTCCTTAAATACGATAAATAAAGGATAAATTCTTTTTTCCCATTAGTCATTACTTGAAGTACCTCGAATATTAAATATAAATTCAACATCAATACATGATAAACTAGGTCATAGGTAAACACTAAATCAAGGCCGGGTGCTAATAAAACCCAATAACTGTCGCTATCTCCAATTGTGGAAGACGTCAACGAATAACTAAAATCTTATTGAGCCTCTAACTAGCACTCATCTCATCACGGTGTCGCCAGAACCAACCTCAACGAGGATTTGATGTACATGTCGACAAATGAAAAGGGTTAGGCTTAACGCGTAGTGAGTTCAACAGGTTTCAATCATTTATATAAAACAGTAATTTGGAAAAATATTGTTTGAATCACAATTTCCAAAATAAAATATATTAAATATGAAAATGACATCTTTCTCAAAAGCCATTATTTTTGTGATGAATTAACTTCAACCAAAATACCCCATTTAACGTGAGACGAAACCCAATATACCCACACGGCCTAGAATAAAGCTATAAACATAAAGATAGAAAACATAGTTTTAACAATTTTTATAAACGATTAACTCACACTTACCCTTGGAAGGGTGTAAAATATCCCAAGATAACGTGGGAGACCCGATTTACCATTTATAGTAATGGAACACATAAGTGAGCGACTTTTCAATGTTAAGAGCTTATGCTTGGAATCAATAACTATTGGCACTGACCAATAATAACTCAAGGTTATGGCCTACGATGATTACAGTCAACAGCTCGCACTAAGGATCAATGGCTATTGGCACCAACCAATAATAACTCAAAGTTATGGCCTCCGATGATTTTAGTTAGCGACTCACGTAAGAATCAATGGCTATTGGAACCGACCAATAATACAACAATGTATGGCCTCCGATGATCCTATACGCTGACCCGAAAGGGGACGACTATCCCGATTTTAAAACCGAATTATATGTCTATGGATCCATTACATTCTAGTCATTAAGTTTAATACACCAACCAAGACATATTAATAATTTCCCAACACAAATATTTTGCTCAAATACTATTATTTCCAAAGTCTCATAATGCAAGTACGTGTATTTTCCAAACGGTTTATAAGATCAAAACTCTAAAGATTCTCATAACACCAAAGGATCCTCATTTATGAAAAACAACCCACATTTGTGATTTATTTGACAAAATATACAAAGACCCCAAATATATGCATTTTCAAGGTGTACGTATTAACCCAAGAACACCATGTATATAAATTTCATCAAATACTTAACACATTTGATAAATAGTAAGTAAACATGTTAATACTTCATAATGGACATTTTTGGCGTGTACATAGTTTTCACAAAGTAACTTGAATTAACCTTGCTAGATTTAGGCTAAATCTAGGTTTTACACCAATATTGAGCTCCATTTGGTGAAGACTGTAGATCCTCAAGCTAAACCTCTAGATCTATGGTGTAAATCCTTCAAGAATACCTTCTTATCTTCCAAAACATACACAAAAGAGAACCCAAGAGAGAATTAGAGTTGTTGGTGCAAAATGATCAAACCCTAGATTCAATAAATCAAAGAGGTGATCTTACTGTTAGGTCCGATTCAACAAGATCAAAAGAAGAATCATACGGAAATCATCGAGTCGTATGTTTTATTGATGAAAGCTTTAAAGAACTACAAACACGAATGTAACTAAACGACTCTCATTGACGAATCATCTACCCTAGACTCCTTTATATACTAGGTGTCTATTACATGGTAAGCCCAAACCCATAAGGTATTTAACACAATATGGAATATTATAATAAATCATTTCCTACTTTATAAAACTTTCCTAATTTAGGATATTTGATCCTAACAATTACCTTCCACTCCTATGAGCTCCAAAATCATCAAATAACCTTTAACCATATTTGTTTCCATGTTGAATAGCTTCAAAATAATAAACCAGGGAAACTTGAATCGCCCAAATTGGAGTTGAAATGAAGAAGTTATGGCCAAATGAAGAAAATTCCTATATATGAAAAAGTGATGCAGGGGTCTTGAATATTTTCTTTGTACACCATAAGGAATCTTGGGTTGAAACTCAATTGTGGTCGATGAAATACGCTTTGGTCGGGATCTGCATGAAGTTCTCGGCTGTATGGATGCGACGTTAATGGATGTCGGGTCTTCAAGATGCGACAAGTGAGAATGTCGAGTCACATAAATCTGATAAGAGTTTATGTCGGGTCTTATAGGGCCGATAAGAAATTTATGTCGGGTCCTATAGGTACGATAAGAATTTATGTCGGGTCCTATAGGTCCGATAAGAAATTTATGTCGGGTCCTATTGAGTCGATAAGTTCGGATGTCGAGTCATAAGTCCGAGAAACGTAAGTCCGAGAAGCATAAGTCCGAGAAGATAATAAGTCGAGTCAAGCTGAGCGTAATAAAATGATGTCGAGCCAAGATGAGTCGACATAAACACTTGAGATGATTTCTTCTTTCGACAAGAATGATGAAGGCTTTGTGTGGTCCGTTATCACTCGACAAGAATTCTTGTCGGGTCTTTAAGACTCGACAAAGTCTTCAAAGGACACTGATGAAACCCAGAAAAACTTAGCAATAATTATGGTTTCGCTTGCTTTAATCCTTGCCTCCATCACATGTAATTTCGAATATCCAACGATCAATAGATCCAAACAGATCGATTTAACAATATAGACTTGATGAGCAAGAAACTTCAAACGATGAATCCAGTTTATAAGCAACAGGATGAACTCGATAAAGAACACATGGATACTCAATTCAAACGCAATAATAAAAACTTCCAGATCGAGAACACCATTAAAACAGAAAAAGTCGAATCTGCAGTCCCGAAGAAAAACGACGCACGATGAGAGAAAAAAATTGCTTGATAGTACCTTGATCTTGATGAATATGATGATCGTATCAAATCAGATAGATTCGATTTCGGCTCTGATACCACTTGTTAGGTCCGATTCAATAAGATCAAAAGAGGAATCATACGGAAATCATCGAGTCGTATGTTTTATTGATGAAAGCATTAAAGAACTACAAACGCGAATGTAACTAAACGACTCTCATTGACGAATCATCTACCCTAGACTCCTTTATATACTAGGTGTCTATTACATGGTAAGCCCAAACCCATAAGGTATTTAACACAATATGGAATATTATAATAAATCCTTTCCTACTTTATAAAACTTTCCTAATTTAGGATATTTGATCCTAACACTTACCTTCCACTCCTATGAGCTCCAAAATCATCAAATAACCTTTAACCATATTTGTTTCCATGTTGAATAGCTTCAAAATACTAAACCAGGGAAACTGGAATCGCCCAAATCGGAGTTGAAATGAAGAAGTTATGGTCAAATGAAGAAAATTCCTATTTTATGCACAACTGTCTGGTATATGTTTGCGCCTGGCATTGCTGATATGGAGGCCGCCCGCGATAGTGACATGCGATTGTGCCATGTCACTATCCATGGCACAATCTCTTGGATTGTACTGAGAGCTCTTTCTCCCCTCTGGCGATCCTGACATGCTATAGTGAGACTGTCACTATAGCATCAACTGCACCAAGATGTTTTTCCTATTTTTCACCCGTTTTGAGTCTGCTTTGAGGGTTGGTAAGCATGTGGGGAGCAATAAGCAACATCGTACTTGTACCTTCCTGACAAGATCTGGAGGTTGTCCTTTGTGCAAATAGGATAAAAACAAAACATAATCTTGTTGAGCAAGATTTATTTGATCATTGATGTTGAGTCTTCACTAAGGATTTTTCAGGCATCATTAAATCTTAATTGTTCAGATGTCACACTTGTAGTAGGCAGACTTGTTATCATTGAAAACTGCTTCAGATCACGTACTGTCGTGTCTCTATCTTCAGCTAATGCTTCGATTTCGTTGAAGGTTTCGTTGGTGTGAGTTTTGTCTTCAGGGTCATTCAGGGTCAATCAGGTTCAGATACTGTTATGAGATGGTTTTAATGATCACTGAGTGCAGTCAATGACGACTCACTGAAACTGAACATAATACCAAACTTGAGAATTTCACTTAGTATAAAAAGGTTATCATCAAATAACTGAAGGAGTTTGGATCAACAGAAATTTTCGTTGGTAATTACCGACGGGTCACCCAAAAAATACCAATGGTTCGATAGAATACAATTTGTTTTCAAGAAAATACCAATAGATCACCCTAAGATTCTCTGAGTAATCTGACACTTATTTGAATTGCACACCAACAATTACCCACCATCTTTTGTGACGTTTTTGTGGTGAATCATTCTTTAGTGACAAATTTCACAGAGAAAAGTTCGTAGTCAAAAGTCTTTTATTTAGAAGTGTTAATAGTTATAGCTGTGGTATAGTTATGTTTTTTTAACCGTCAATTTTGTCCATAACCATCAATCTCCCTAGAGTTTTCTTTTGGGTTACCCAATATGAAATTCGTAATACCCAAGACTTGTAAGGGAAGAATTATTCTATTAGGACAATTAATGACCATATTCAATCCAAGTGATTATCTGATTTGTGTGCTATCTCCACCCCCAATATTTCTAACAGCACGGCCACCGCCTTATAGTTTCGTCGTAAGGAAAAAATTACTTTTTGAAAAGGTGTCATCGTACTCCTCTGTTAGGTGTCCTTTACTTTTTTTGAAATTGAACTCTAGACACAATTTTTAATGGTGTCTTATATCAAAATGTTGTAATAGTCTTATAAAACGTTTTTGTTAGGTCCGATTCAACAAGATCAATAGAGGAATCATTTGCAAATCATCGAGTCGTATGTTTTATGATTGAAAGCATTAAAGAACTACAAACGCGAATGTAAATTATACGACTCTCATTAACGAATCATCTACCCTAGACTTTTTTATATACTATGTGTCTATTAAATGTAAGCCCAAGCCATAAGATATTTACCATAATAAAGAATATTACAATCAAATGTTTCCTTCTTTATAAAACTTTCTAAACTTACGATTTATGGTCCTATCAGTTTTTAAGAGTTTCAACAAGTTTTTATATTACGTTTAACTAAAGACTCGTATTAGTTTTGTTACATGACATTTTTATAAGTGTCTTATGAACCTTTTTATAGTACACTTGTCTACTTAAAAAAAACTTCAAATGATGTCTTATAAAAAAAATTAATAGGACGATGTATTTCAGAAGAGTCCTAGAAACTTGTTAAGACATCCAATATTGTTCTATAAAATACTGAAACGCTTTTATATAGAACATATAATTTTTTTATCATATAAACTTTTTTTTGGAAAACTTAAGTATGATAAACAATCTCTACATTAAAATCCTTACATTAACATTTTATAAACATAATTTCATAGTTGTGCGAAGCACTTGCTTTCTTCACCAACGGCTCTCTAACAATAGCACCAAGTCACCAACCGTGAAAGTTTTTAAGGTTGCTATGGATCAAGAACTAAAATATTTCTTTATTGGTTAATTTGACAATTTCTAAAAACACTTAGGGCGCGTTTGGTTCGCGGGATTTGGATTTAAAATGCAATCCATTCTGGTGTTTGGTTTGTCTAATGGTAAGAATTTAAAATCCATGGATTCATTTAAAATCCCATGAACATTGGATTTTGAAATCCTTGGCGGATGCTTGGGATTTCGCGGGATTTCGTAGGATTTGTATGAAATAATGTTTTAAAAATGTTAAAAATATTTGTTTTGTAATAATTGATTAATAAAAATGTAATTTAATTATTTTTATATATTTTTTTATTTTTTTATATTTTTATATAAATTATTTATAAATAATAGAAATCCAATTCCATTCCAAATCCTACAAACCAAACGCACCTATGGTTTTCAAGTCCAATCCAATCCAGATCCCTCCAAATCCAAATCCTTCCATGAAATCCAAATCCCTCAAAAACAATCCCGCAAACCAAACGCACCCTTAATACTTTTATGATGATTATTAAGAATGGACTTGGTACGGTACCAAGTTTTTTTTCTCCAATACCGTGTACCAATCAATTATAATTGGTACGTAAATTTTAATACCGTGTACCAACCAACTGTACTTGGTACCAACTTTTTTCGGTTGGTACATGTTAGTACCGGTTTTGTACCAACTTCAAGTTACATATATAAAAACTTGAATTTTGTTCAAAATTTTGAGTGGCCTTTTAAGTTTTCAAGTAACATGTTTGTTGTACAAGGGAATTTAGGTGGCGTTTGTTTTTTAAGAGGTGCTGAAGTCTGAAATATGATTTCACTTCTGATTTATAAGAGGTGATGCTGAAGTCTGAAATCTGAATCAGTCAGACTGTTTGTTTTTGTAAACCGCCAAACGTCTGAAATCTGAATTAATTCTTGTATGTATAGGAAAGTTGTACATTACTGTTGAAGGCATTATTTATTAACGTTGGGCCCAAACAAAAATTCAGCCCAAAGCTTTGGTACCATGGTTGTCTGCCATTGCTAAATACCTAAAATCTTAGCTGTAAACACACCATCTTCCTGCAACTTTCACCTTAGGTAAGTTACTGCAAAATCATTCACACACACCCACTGATTTAGCACACATTCATTGAGATTCTCTGTCTCTCTCTCTCTTCTCCCCACCAATCTTCAATTCAATCTGAAAAATTTCAAGAAATAACAAACCCACTGAGATTGGACTTACGTTTACTCCATTGAAACCACCATGAAAATACTCATCTTCTTCTTCTCCGTTTTCCTTTTCTTTCTTCTGGATCTCTCAACATGTACAGATTCCGGCGCCACCGCCATCGCCGCCGTCAACAACCACCGGACGCTGCATCAACCGTTCTTCCCACAGGACTCACCGGGAGTGCCGCCAGCGTCATCATCATCTGATGTTCCGTTTACACCTAACCCTACCGCGGTTCGTCAACTCCACCTAACGACCAACCTTTTTTTCAATCGTTTCCATTTCTTGAGAGGTTAGAGATCAGGAGATGAGAGCGCGGTTGTGAATCGAAGCAGGAGAGAGAGAGAGAGAGAGAGAGTTGTGTGTTTTAAGAGGTTTTAAGAGATGATGTTACCACTTAAATTTTCTTCTGAAATTCAGAGCTTTTAAGCTCTTATTTGGAAAAAAAATCAAACGCTCTTAATACCAAAACGTCTGAACGATTCAGACTTTAGAGGTATTAAGAGCTGAAACCCAAAAAACAAACAGGCCCTTAATTACATAGAATAAGACTTTCAAACATTCAATGTTTGAAAAAACCCAACAAACTATCCTATTTTGAATGGTTAAGTCCCTAAACTATTTTTTTGAATGAAAAAACCATTAAACTTTCTCATTTTGAATGATTAAGTCCCTAGACTATTTTTTTGGATGAAAAAACCATTAAACTTTTTTATTTTGAAAGAAAAACCATTAAACTTTCTTATTTTGAATGATTAAGTCCCTGAATTTTTTTTTTCAAGAAAATTAAACCATTGAATTTTTAAAAATTGATTACTTACAACTTTTAAACATAAATAAATTATCTTTAACCGGTTATCTTTTAATTATCCCTCTTATGATGGATAAAAAATAGATCAAAAAAGGGGAAGATCGATGGCAGGAGCCAACAACGTGCTAGGCGAAATGAAAAGCAGACAACGTTGAGGTAATGTGGAGTGACGAGGGGGAGCGATACAATTGTTTGTTAGGGGTTTTAATTGCATATGGTTTTTGGAACGGAAAAACCAATTTAAGTTTATTTTACTTAAAAACTTTTTTAGTGAGTTACAAATAACTTATTTTAAGAAATTATGTCGGTAACTAATTTTTAAAAGATCGATAGTTTATTTATTAAAAAAAATTTAAGGACTTAATCATTCAAAATGAGAAAGTTCAGGGACTTAATCATTCAAAATAAGAAAGTTCAAGGATTTTTTCAATCAAAAAATTAGTTTAAGGACTTAACCATTCAAAATGAGATAGTTTGTTGGGTTTTTTTGAACTTTTCCCAATATTCAAACATAATAGGTAAAGTTACAATGTTTGATATTCAATGCATAAAAAATACAAGAACTATTAAATAATTATAAAAGTTGGTACCATGGTACTACCGTGGTACGCGATTGCTAATACCGTGTACCAACCAAGTTTGCATATTTGGTACGGTACTACCAACCGATTGTAATTGGTATCAATTAAGTCGGTACCAATTTAATTGGTACGGTTGGTACACATGTTGGTTGGTTTGATTTGGTACAAAATTGTCACCCCTAATGATTATAACACTATTACACTAATACCTGAATTGTAAAGGTGCAAAGTGCTAACTCAATATTATATAGAGTTGGTTCATACGAAATCAGTAACAAAATAAGATAACATGAAAGTGGATGAATCACATGAGATTTTACATAAAAATCGCGTGTAAAATTATATATGATTCACACGATTTTGAATGCAATATGAGATCGCGGGTCAGGTCACCTGCTTACCCTTGCATGTAAAATCACATGTAATTTGACATAGGTCGATCCAAATAAAAAATCTAACTATCATGAGAATATAGTAAGTGAAGGTTAAGAAAATGTGCACATGTGAGTCATCAAAAAAATCCATTTGAAGATGCATATGGGAACTCATATAAATAATCTGTAGTGTCGGTTCACATTTGCATTTCCAAATTGTTTTTATTCAGATATTTTCAATGATTCACATATGAACCTCTCACAATAATATATATATATATATATATAGAGAGAGAGAGAGGGGGGTAGCTTCATACAAGAATGATATTTATTTAAGAAAATAAAAGAATAGTCAAATTACAACAATTTCAGATTTAACGTTTTATTGCATGGTCTTATAAACTCGAATTCTATAAAATATAAAACTGTTTATAGAACACTTAAACATTTTTAATTTCATTTTATAAATATGACTTTATTGTAATATGTATAAATATATGTGCACCCTGGTCATATTGATATTCATTTGAAGTGCCTAACATATGTCCATGACGTTTATTTCTACTTTTCTATCTCAAACGTTCAATCCCTAATCCCAAATGCTAAAACACTTTTTCAGATGTTAGTTAATTAATTTGCCCACAAGTCAAAGTCATATTTTATAAGTATCTTAATTTGTGAGGAATCACCCTTTAGCGGCATATTTCTCAAGGAAATGTCTGTAGTTAAAAATCTTTCGTTTAGTAGTGATAATCACCAACGGAAATTTCACTGAATGATTTTTGTGGGTAAAAGTCATTTGTTTTGTAATGACATGGATGAAAACTTTTGTTGTATGTCAAAATTTCAATTGAAGCATCCATGTAAATAAGTTTTTCATAAACCATTGATGTATAAAGGGTAATCAACTTGTGACATATTATCACAATTAATCATACTTAAATGTCCGAACTCCATATCTTGGAAGTTCATAAAATTATAAACTTTATATCTATCAAACACACCAAGAAATTACAAACACATTATACTTTATATATTTCAAACACACTAAGAAACAAACACAATATGTAGAATGCATGCATGTATATATTGTATATAGAATATAAAAGCTAGTTAAGTCTCATCAACCTCTCAATTATTATGCGCACAAGTGCATGCGCGCGGACACACATATATAAGGTTATCTCCCATGTATCAAGATCAATCTGCAAAAACAAATCGAAGGAAGTCGTAATGAGTTTAAAGATTGTAACTTAATAAATCCTAAGGAATATAATTAAGATGATGGTATGTAACGGTATCTTTTGTTATGGTTACTGTACACATTTCAAGATTGCTAGAAGTTTCGACCCCATTCACCCTCAAGAGTTGAGACGATCACAAATCAAGGTTCGTATAGCAAGCAACCAAACGAACCAGATGATTATGCAGGATGAAGTAGTAGAAAAAATGTGAGGATTTTTTAGGGTATATATGGTGTATTTATCATGAGTTAAGAAAAAACTTCTTTACAAAGCTTCTTTTATATCAAAACAATACCTAATAACCATCATCCACCTTTCATACACATCTTCTTAATGATCATAGTTAAATGTTCCACAATTATGACAATGATCGTACAAAGTCGTTAACAAAACGACCATTTGATTCACATTTAATAAATACATTATGGTTATAGAGAACACGAATAAAAACTTGTTATCCTCAAATCTGATGTCATTCCCTATCTTTTCAATCACATGAATATGTGTTAGTTAGCTTGGGTTAAATTCAAAGGGATGTCTCACAATCATAAACATTTTGAAAATGCAGGACAAGGTTTCCACCCTAAATCTTGTAAATTTCTTGTCTACATCGAGTTTTAAACTAAACTTATTTATAAATTTTCAACGTAAACTACATTTTTTTTGGAAGGCATAGCGGCATCGAACCAACGAACGATTACCACGAACACACGCACACCCTCAAATGTAAACTACATTTGAGGGTGAAATTTTGTATAGATCTAGGCGTGTTCATTTTACCACACACACAACATTATTTACCGTACCATATTAAGCCGTGCGGTTTAAAGTGCTGATTTAACATACTTTTGAATTAGAAATTACAGTTTCGGTAATTGTTAATAGCTATCATAGTGATTTCTAATGTAATTTTTAATAATAAATTGTGTTTTAGAATTGTTATATTTACTTTTTGAATAATAATTTAAAAATAATAATTGATATAGTTAAAAACATGTATAACTAATTATTATTTTTTGAACGGCGATTTATAAAAGGGACAGAGACTAGTAAGACACTAGCCCGGAAAAAGGAGATTACAATGGCCTTGGATTACATAACTAATTATTAGTTATTATTAATACAAGCATGTGAAAAGCCCTACCCCATCTAGCAGCAGGGTGGAGAGCGAGACTCAATCACCCTTTAGCGATAGATTTTCTGGGAAAAAGTCCGCAGACAAAAATCATTAATTTAGTAGTGTTTCTAAAAATCATAACCCAGAAATTAATCTACATTAATTAGATGGTACCATATATATATATACACACAGCATAGATACTAAATTAATTGATGCAAAAATTAGTAAACAATTAAGAGGAAACATGCATGATTGAAAAAGCACATACCATAGATGTTATGTTGTTGTGCACTGGTTGATTCTTGAAGGTTTGGTTGAGTAGGTTGCAGGTGATACTGCTGGTATGAATGCAGTTGAAGCTCAGGAAGATTGACAGCAAGTTGTAGAACACTATTTGGTTGGTCTTCTGATCCATAGAAAGGAAATTGTTCAAATAATTGATGTTCTTGACCAACAAGCTTCAACTCAGTCATGGCTGCTGCTTGTTGTTGGTTTATCTCTTCTTGTTGTTTGCCCATCAACTGCATGTAATTCAAAAATAAAACTAATTAATTAAGTAATCATCAAAATTAATATGCATGCAAATCTTTATTTAAACACTCACCCAGTGATACATCTCTTCGTTTTCCCTCTCCAACACCTTTTCCTGCATAAATTAACGAAATAAATGTCTTCCAAATTGTTAGATATATATCTATATACATATATCGGGAAGTTCAGTGGAAAACCCCAAAATAATGGCGGTATGCATATATGCATATAAGTAACTAAAACTGTTTTTTGGTTTTTATGCACATGTGCATGTTATAAACTACCGGTATGCACATGTGCATGTCGTCGAGATGAATATTACTAGAGTATTCCTCAGTTTTTCATTTTTTTAGGTTTTCCTTGAACCTGAACCTGACCCTCTATATATATATGTATATATATATGTATACCCTTAACTTAGATTACCGTTCGTTGAAGATTGTCCACTTGCTGTTGCAAGAGTTGAAACTGCATGAAAAAAATTCAAATTTGTATGTTATATTACTTACCCTGAAACACAAAAAATAAATTCATATCCAGAATTCGACATGACTTAAAATTATTATCTGAGAGTATTTCAAGAATTATATAATGAGTATTTATCACGTGAAGCATTTGAAAATATAGGTCAATAAGTATTAAATTGGCAAACAATCTGAAGATAGTATATATGTACATAACCATCTGTGAACCATTTGAGACTTTTATGATTGAAATAAATTTCTGCAGCATTTGTTAACTAATGATCAAGTTCTTCAAAAATATGAAAAAAGATTGGTTTTTTTTTTCTTATTTCTTTAAAAACTGAAATTAAATCACACAGCTTAATTGCCTGCAATACCTTTCTAGCTCGAACCTTTTGAACAGAGAATTCTAACTGTTGTTCGAGTTGATTAAGCTCCTCAAGCTGTGCAGAGCTCAAATCGTCCCCCTTGTAGCGCTGGAGGCTTAATTGAAGGTTTAATGTCTCTTTCTTCATCCTTGTCAACTCACTATGCATTTGTTCCTTGAATTTTAAATACCATAACAAGATCATTCAACCAAATTAATTAAATCTTCAATTATATCAGTTAATTTCCAGTTATCAAAAACTAAATTTGATTCAAGATTTTACCCGATTATTGTGCTCGGGAATACGAGAACCGGTTGCTTTCAAATATCTGTCTATGATTTGAGCCATGCTGTAAAAAAATTCACAAGAAATTAAGACCATATCTCATCTTCCACTTAATCACAATTAGTGTGTGTGTATGTATATATATATATATATATATATTTGGATACATCCCATTTGTATATCAATTTATTTATACAAGATTTCAAGATTTTGGACAAATCTAAAAGAAATTCAGGAAACCCTAATACTATATATCTCAGTCAAATTAAACCAAACCCTAAAATGAAAGTTCAAAAAAAAATTCAAGAGTTTCTTTTCGAGTGTTCGTAAGTAATTAATCGTGTAGAAATTAAACAAAAACGGAGTTAACGGATAATTAACCTGAGAGGGTGAGTTGTGTACTCAAAGAGTTTCCCTTTGCTAGAAAAGACAATGAGGCCAATCTGTGCATCACACAGCACAGATAGTTCATGGGTTTTCTTTAGAAGCCCCGTTCGTCTCTTCGAGAACGTCACTTGCCTGCTTGTATTGTTCTCGATTCTCTTCACCTCGATCTTCCCTCGACCCATATTATAAATCGTAAAACTTATAAAGTTTAACTAAATTTGAAACTTAAATATTAAGACCCAAAAGAAGTTAACCAGAAAACCCTACTTAGAAAACCATTAAATAGAAGAAATATGTGTATAGATATATGGGTATATTTGTATGTGTATTATTGTTAGGAGAGATGATTTCTTGAAGAACCAGAAAGAGAGAGTACTGTGATCATATGGAGTATCATATTTGGAAAGTTTGATAGCAGTGAAGAAAACCCTTAAATGACAAACATGTATGCATACCAATAAAGAAGTTGAGTGTTGTATGAGGATGAAAGAGGAAAATGAGGAAGGTTTTTGAGATCTTGACAAGTTATATTTAACCACTAATTACAAAATAACTTTTACCTATAAAATTCGTTCAGTAAAATTTTCATCGGCAACTAATAACCCAGAAAATTTCAGTGCTTATTTCAATAAAAACCGACATTTTTCAAGAAAATATCCACGGATCATCCACGAAAAATACCTGGATAATGTATTGATTTGAGTTTCCCATCAAAAATTCACCGATAAGTTTTGTGACGAATCACCCCTTTAACGATGAATTTTTCAAGTTTATAAAGTCTTCATTTTAATGGTGTTAGTTTGTTGGCTTTTAGTTTTTAGACGAAGAATAAATATTTTTGTCTATTTAATTGTGGAATTAGTTGAATTACTCGTAAATTAATCTTTGACACCTATGATTACAGTAAGAAAAACAATTTTACATATTTTAAAAAAGTTAGAAGCTTTTTGATTCTATATGTAATTTAATAAAGAATGTGTGATCATTAACCAAATACTAGTTCCATTTCAAGAATGAAATATTTGACTTTCATGTAATTTAATAGAGAAATTTGATTAATGATCAAATGTGTAAAATACTCGTTCATCTTAGAAAAGTCATTACTCAAATATTTTATTAAAGGGACTTGGTTATGAAATCAATATACCCAAAATACCAAAAAATAAAAAATAATATTGTCTAAAGTTACATTTTATTATGTACTCCTCTTTATCCACTGACTAGATCGTAGGTTAAGTCGCCCACACATCTCCATATATACATCCCTGTATTAATCGTGTTCTGTAATTATCATAAATCAATGCAAAATCATAATATATTTAATCATTTTTGTATTATTTTATTTTAATTATATTCTGGTTTGACATCTCTATATATAATATTAAATCTAAAATATACGTGTAAAATTAAAATTGAATATGTATTTAATGAAAATGAGATATTAATTGTGGGGGAGAAAGATCTGTTGGGGCAGGGGTGCAGAAATTTGGCTTTCATATACATTTTTGGTACCTCCATTAATGCTTCTGCCATTCCTACCAGTCATCCATCATACATTCTTCATCATTACATTTGGCATTACATATGTACATATTGAGAGCTAAGGGGAAGAAGTTTCAAACGAGAAAAACAAAAAAATTATGATGATGCATATAAATCACAAGCCTCCATATATATATATATATATATATATATATATAATTAACAATTCAATCAAACGCTGAAAATGACGATATACTTTTTGAAGTTGATGGCAAATCTCTAGTTTAATTTAATTTGATCACATTAATGGATGATACAAGGGCAAAAGAGAAAAAAAGAATTACGAGAGTTTCATTATCAGTTTTCTTGACAAGCTAAAAAATCTTGGAATGATTCACTTGAACGTGGATTGATTGAATCACTTTGATAATTATATGATTACAAGAAGCAAAAATACATGTGATCATATAATCACAAAGTGCAATGTGTCACCGGTTATGTATTGAATGAAACTATATCACAGGTATTAGTATGGAATCACATGTGATTACAATATCAGAGTGCTATGTATGATAGTGTGTTGAATCACATGTGAATTAATACTATACAACATGACATTCTTTATGTTATGTGGCAAATCACATATGATAGTTTAAAAGGATAGTTCACAATCATATGTGATCCTAAGAATCATACAAATGTTATATGTATAATCATGTAGCTAATCACATGTAATTCTAAACAAATTCGATTGTGCTTCATATGTTTGCTTATGTATTCGATACACATAAGATCATGTGGATCACATGACTATTGTGTGTAATGCATTCCCTAACTAATATGTTATCCTGTAAATAACCACATGACCATAATTGTGTTATCATGTATTGAATTATATGCATGCGATCCTAAAATGAAATCGTATTCATGATATGTTTACTTTGTGTAGTTAATCATATATGTGATATAGATGCATGTAGAAGATCACATGACTTATGTATAATTACATACTCAACTTTTCTTTTAATTTAAAAATTATAAAGCTAGCTAAGAAAAAATATTTGTTATTCAATTGAACCAAACAAGACCGGTTGATTAAAATGGGTCGTTTCAAGTTTAAAAAAAGAACAGTTTGATTATTTTAAAAACCGAACAAAAGGAAGAACTAATTCTTAATTATAAACAAACCAAACTAAACATAATTGATAGCACTCTATTTTTTTTGTAACAAAATAAATGTTTTCAATAAAAAAAGACATATAGTTTAGCAATATGTGTAATTGTTATACTTTTTAATTAACTAATTAAATAATAATTTTACCTTTGATGATATATGTTTATGTATTTCACCATCTTATAATTAAAAGCATGATTTAAATTGTAAAACACTTATTTTTTAAAGTAGGTACTAAAAATAATTAGGTTTAATACCCCCCTTTCGTATTTCGAGTTTTTGTATTATGTAACAAGTCAAAGAGAAAGAATGATAGTGACAAGTTGGTAAATGATTGCACTGTAGACATGTTATGGAATTAAAGAAAAGAATAAAAATAGAAAGCATTGGTGGTGACATATAACAATTAGTAGTTAGTTTTTAAGGTTATCGGACCACTCTTAAATGGCAACGACAATATGTAATCATGCTCTTGTGTGTTCTCGAAACCCTTTTTAAGCGGAGGAAAGTAAAAAAAATTAGGATGTTTTAATAAATGTTTACCTGACTAATCGTTTATCCCAAGTTAAATTATCTTATCGGATATAGATGGCAAACAACAAAAATCTTACTTGGTCATCAGAGCAAAGACAAGGACGAGAGTCTTACCCTGTAAAAGAGGGCGACTGGTGGCAGACGTGGACCCTGGAAATTTTTTGAGTGGGTACACCTTTAAGGTCAATCAAAGACCAACAAATTTGTGGTTTAACTCAAGGAAAAATCAACACGGTTTGACCCGAAGAAAATTCAATTGTGTCGATTTAATACAATACATTTTAACAAATGAAACCGACCTTGACTTTTTATGCAAGACGCAATACTAGGTCTTACGCTCAATGTGTTCTTAAACGAATTCCATCGTACCGGGATTTTTTTGGTTGAATTCATAATGGGAAACAAATGCAACAACAAAATATAAATTTATTACATAAATATGTTTGCCGTCATCATGTACAAGCGAATAATGACTGATTTTTAAGTATTATCAAAAAATTAAAAACAAAAACTGATACAAAATATTAATTGTTAAATATGATTAATTTTATTTCATTTTCAAGTTTTTTTTGGATAAACATGCACTACTAAAATAGAAGATTTTCACCTACGGACATTTCCCTGGGAAATCTGTCGCTAAAGGGTGATCCGTCACAAAACCATCACAAAAGTTGGCTGCTAAATTGTTGGTGGGTAAATCAAATTAGTGATAGATTACCCAGGATATTCATGGGTCATCTGTTGGTATTTTCTTGAAAACACCGGATTCCATCAGAACCATTAGAATTTCTGGGTGATCCGTGGTAATTACCCACGTAAATTTCTCTAGGTGTTTTTTTATGGGTGAAAGTCATTTTTTTGTAGTGATGTGTTGTCATTAGAACGAGGGAAAAAAACAGATTTAAGCTTAATGGGTAAATAAGAAGAAAAATATTTTTAAAAAAGAAATAAAAATAAGATTGGGTCACTTGTAAATAAAAAATAGTTAGGTGGCGTTTGGTTCACATAATAGAATATATATGTCGAAATTGAAATCTGTCAAAGGAAATTAGAATTTAAACCATGTGTTTGATTGGAATAGAATTTAAACCATGCGTTTGATTGGCATAAATTGGAATGGAATTTGTCCAAAGCATTTGAATATGTATGTTTGATTCGTTGTATATAATAGTTGTAGGGTGTGGGCGGCAATGGCGGTGGTGGTGGAGTCAGGGGTAGTGATGACAGTAGTGGTGGTGAAGGAGATAGTGGTAACGACGGTGATGGCAGTGTTGGAGGTAGCGGTGATGACAATAGTGGTGGTGACGGCGGCGGTGGCAGTGACAGTGGGGTGATGGATGGGGTGGTGACAACTGTGGTTGTGTTGGTGAAGGAGACATTGGTAAAGATGGTAGTGACAGACAGTATCGGAGGCGACGATGACAATAATAGTGACGGTGGTGGTAGCAACAGGGATGGTGATGACGGTGATGGCGGTGGTGGTAGTAGGGGTGAGGGAGATAGTGGTAACAATGTTGATGATGGTGTCGGAGGTACTGGTGACAACGGTAGGGTGGTGACGTCAGTGTTGGTGGCAATGGCAATATGGATGGTGGATGGGGTGGTGACAACTGTGGCTGTGTTGGTGAACGAGACAGTGGTAACACTGGTATCTATGACAATAGTAGTGGTATGGCAACGGTGGCGGCAGCGGCAACGGCGGTGGTATCGACGATGGTGATCACATCCATCATGGTGGGATGGAATAGAATTGAGTAAATAAAAAGTATGATGGTTTTTCTTTAAAGATGGTATGAAGGAATTGAAATCCCAAACATAAGAAATTTACACTCCGCCATATGTGGAATTTGAATTCCTTACGAAAACTTAAAAAATGAACCAAACGCAAGAATGGAAATTGGTCAATAGAATTGACCATTCTAATTCTTTTAGCTTCCGCCGGATTCCAGTAAACCAAACACCACTTTATAGTTGATTGGTAAGATTTTGCTATTTAATAGTTGACGTTTTGAGGTCAATTTTTTTGTTGTATATTTGTTTGATTTTAAAAAAAAAAGATTTAAGAAACTAGAATTTGCTGTCAAAAATATTTGAACCCATGACTTAAGGAAGGCAAGTAGTACCCCAACCATTTCAACAACCACACACTCTTATTCTAAGTTTTGTTTTAAATACATAAGGGCACACTTCAAAATTAAGCGGGTGCATATATAGTTACAATCAGTAAAAAAATTCCGTTACGATGGGACGATCGAGCGAGTACTCATGCATTCCCTGCTTTGTGTGTAGGTCCACCCCTGAGGGTACCGACTCTTTTTACAGTGAACGCTTACCGGGTAAATTGTTGCACACGATACCGTTTTGATAAGTGATAGTGTTGAATGCTATCAATAAGCGCTTATTTTGGTACGTGTTTGGTAAATGACTCTTTAGTGTTCTTTGAAAAAAGATAAGAGAGAAATGAAAAGAAATTGAGGAAAATAATGATAAGTTAATTTCATTTCAAAATGTGAAAAGAGAAAATTGAATGAAAGAAAAAACTAAATTTTTATTTTTATTTCAATAGAAAACCAATCTTTCATTTGTAGATATATTTTTAAATGGTATATCAGTAAAAATAACATATTTTTTTTCATTTCTTTATTGTTCAATAACACAAAAAATTATTTTCTTTCATTTTCTTCTCCTTCATTTTGAGAGCACAAATAAAAATATGGGGGGCTCCAAATGTGTCATATTCAAACTGAATAATGAAGGAAAATATTCGGACTAAATGTAGTATCATCCCTTTGTTGCCTACGATCGTGGAACGGATTGTCTTTATCATATTCAGTTTTGAAATCATCAATAACTACAATATATTTTGACATCTGTATGTTGTCGTTCCTTAAACGACTAACAAGTTCGTCAACTTTTAAATAAAGTTCTCGAATCGCTTTCTCTTTTTCGGGTCAACCTCTCCATATCTAACTCGAGCAACTTGGACATGAACAGGAACAATTCCAATTGTCCATCGATACATAATATATTTCTCAGGAATGAAACATACCTTGTCGTTTATCAACACCATTAATGCATGTCGACATAATATACCATTTTGAACAAAATAAGAGCACTCACATTCGACACAGTTCTCTTCATAGTTTCGCTCAACCTACAATACATATGTAAAGTTCGTAACTAATAGATATGACGTTTATAAAATCTCCATGTAAATATTTTACAACAATAAAATCTAACCTTATACTTTGATTTCACCACTTCACGCTTGTTTTTTTGGCAAATTAGAAAAGACTTCACACCACCATCAACTTCGACTGCTTCAATACAACAACACCAAACAGCCTTATAAATCTCCTTCTAAAATTCAAAAAATACCGTTCGCGTGTATACCTTTGAAGCATGTTTTTCGATTTGCAATGGACTAGCCATGTGTGTATATGTACTCCTCGTTACAGATTCAAGTCCACTATATATGATCGTTCCTTTGCTTCTCAATAGCAAAGTCGTAATTGTGCATGAACTCAACAAGATTAAATTCGTACGATTCATATATGTTAAAATAGGAATTAGAACTCTCAGAACGTGAAGTGGTTTTCATAAGGCCTGACATGGGTGTGTCCTTGTAATAGGCCGGAATCCATGACTTCGTATAAGATACATTTCAGTGAACCATGGATCACCCTGTAGATTAAATTTTACTATCATTTCCTCCCACTCACGCTCAAATTCATCAGGCCCGATATGAACATTCCACACCAGCTTGTTAAGAAATGTATTGAACTCAGAGTTTAGCTTCAACGCAGAACTCACCTATATGAACAACAAATTTTTAAAAAATATTAGCGGTTCTCTATGAGAAATGATGCTACTATTCATTCAAACATACCTTGGTAGAGACCTTTTTCATGATGTGCCAAATACATAAACGATGTTTCGTTTCAGTGAACACAAGTGGTATAGTTTGTTTCATCGATGAACACTGGTCAGAAATAACAAAGACCGGTTGCTTGACATGACACTGAAGAAAAGCTCTAAGCACCCAAGTGTAGTTCTCGATTTTTTCTCCACTTATCAAAGCAGATCCAACAACTACAGATTTCTTATGGTTGTAAAACGGACAAAAAGGGTACAAAAACCATGGCATGCCTATAAAAATTTTATTTACATTATTGAAACTAAAATAAAATTGTATTGAAAAAAATGTAACAAAATAATCACCTTTGTGTTTGGTATGTGCCATCGAAGGATATACAATCCCCAAACTCTTTGTAGTTAATATGTGCAATTTCGTCAGCCCAAAAAACTGCTTGCAACTCGCGTCCATTACAAATGTATTCAAAATAATACTCTGGGTCAACCTCCCTCCTCTTCGACATCAATTCAACCAACATTTTCGCGTCCTTATTACCTATAATTGCAACAACATCCCTCCTAAAATTCTGGAAATCAACAACAGTTGACATGTCGTATTCAAACCCTCCATTCAATGCAGACATCAATATGTGTGCTCTAGTGGGTCCTAGTTTATAGCTAGAACTATTCAATACATGTTTGTAATCAATGTACTGCATCTGTCTATTACATTTGGAAAACCTACGATCGTTGTTGTTCATCAAAACATGATTATGCTTTTCAACAACCTCAAAAATCTCATATCGTGCTCTATCTTTCATCAAATGAACTTTAATACAAACTTGACAACCGGATCGCCTAAAATTAGAATTTCGATGAGTCCGATCTCCGGGACCAACTTCAAATGTGTCAAATATCTTCTTTTTTAGGAACGCCTGTCTACTACAAACAAACCATCGTGTTTGAATTTGGCCTTCGTTGTTTTCCTTCTTCGCACTCTTACGAACATGAAACCCGACATTATATGCATAATTCTTGTACATTACCTCGGCCTCCTCTAATGATGAAAACTAACACTCAACCCTCAGTCTTATGTCATCCGGTACTGTCGGTACCCAATACTTTGATGCATCGTAGGATTCACTTACTTCATTCTCATAGTTAACATCTACAATAAAATGAAAAACATATATGAGTTTTAACATCAATACTAAAACATCATATTTAATTGTTTTGTTTGTTCTCTGCTTAAGAATTATCATTGATATGAAAAAATGGAACTCGCAAGTATTCCTTCAGATATTAGCATTTTTTCTATTACACTTGAATAAATTTCATCGATGAACAAGGTTGCTACTTGACTAAGCGTTACTATTTTATGTTTCTATTCATATTTGAAAGTAATAGACAATCTAATTCACATATGAACAAAACTGTTAATGGCTTTATTCACGCATTTAATTAGCAAAACTACCATCATACGCTTCAAAATGGAACACAAATATTATTCATTCAAATATTTGCATTTTTCTATTTACGTTTGAATAATTTTCATTGATGCATAAGTTTCGTAGTCAACTATGATTGTTCATAATTGAACTAATACAATATCAAAATACACAAATGAACAAAATTATTTTGGTGTCACGTCTAATTATCGAAACAGCCATCAACAGAAAACCTGAATACAATGATTTAATCTCGAATTTGAACAAGTTTCATAAGTGAACAAACTTCACACACAAATAAAACATGGATATAAAATAACGTTTCTCTCGCATATGAACAAGTTACATAGATGAACAAATTTCAACTAACACAATATCAAATTCACAAATGAACAAAACCTAATTACTTTGGTGTCACATATAACTCTCGAAACTCCCATCCACATAAAACCTGGTTACAATGCTTCTCTCGAATTTGAACAATTTTCATAGGTGAACAATTTTATTGTGTAACTATTCAAGCATATAAAATTGTAAACGTGGTTTCAATTACCTTGAGAGTATTCTTGGCTTTCATCAACATCGTTACTTTGCTCTTCGGTGCATCCATTGACAAGTTTCTGAACATCATCGACTACTTCTGAACATATATCTCGTTGGACGACGGAAACGTATAACAAACTTCTTCATCTTCGCTTTGTTGATTATGAAGATCGTTGATGTGTTTACCATAATGTTGAAATCCTTATTCAGTAATGAAACCTGCAGAATTCGAATTTTTTGATATAATGATTTTGTTAGTAAGGATAATTAGAGATATGTTTCCATACTTAACTTTGCTAAATTTAAGGAATGTATTAATTATATAATTAAATAATTAAATAAAATTAATATACACAAATAATTGGGTTAACACAAGAAGGACTATATATATATATGTCCTTTTATTTGTTAAACCTCTAATGATATTAACTTGGTTAACTAAAATTATCCACATTTCCCTGAAATTACTCCATGATTTCCTGTTTGTTAATTATGGTTGTATCATAATATTTTCATTAATTATGAACATATAAGGTGAAGGATAATGGTTACATGTTCGTAGGAGGTAACTAGTGCTATACCCGTCCGTTGGTCGGGTATACGACATGTTTTATTATCTAGCATATAACCAATTTATACACGAAGCTATGGGATGTAAGAAATTGAATTTCATCATAGGGATAAAATAAACCATCAATTTTTTAAACCGCGGAAGTTTGTTACGACCTCAAGAGGAATTCAACATTTTTACATAATCATATCAACACCTCCAGCCTAAAACAGCATCGACCAGTAGACAACAAACAAAAAACAAATCCAATGATTCTAAGCTTGGTATATTACATCTCCACATAGTAGAATTATGGGGATTATACTAAATTTGTTAAATGTTGAAACATGACCTATCCAAGAGGTGGATCAGGTGTGATGGGCACTTGAATCAACAAATGTATTGTTGCAAAAATATTAACAAAATATTGATGCTTCTTTATTAGAGTTTAAAGCAAACCTTGCTATACAACTTAATCATGACCATATTTTATCATCATTGCTATCACTATTGCTATAAAGATGAAAACATCAAACCTACAAAACATCATTTTATGCATAATCTTGTTGACAAAAAGCAATAGCATCAATAATTTGTAATGATAAAATGGGCAGATAGATTGAAAGTTTGCCTGCAAAAGATAATACTGAACATTCTTGTGAACCAAAAGCAGTAATATCAAATATAATTGCAACTTCCATAGTAAAAGTATTAACCATATTGTTATTGAAGAAGGTACCTGAAGATAAATTACCAAGCATGGTTACCATAAAAGGTTGAAACATGGAAAAATATTTGGGCCCATCAAATACCAACTATTAACCACAAAGAAGTTATAAGATAACAAATGATGGTATTAGCATATAAGATAAACTATATACATTTGTTGAAGTTAACAAAGTCGTGTAAATCACTTGATAATAACATCATATAGAGTATTGTAAACAAACACTTACGATCTTGTAGAGTAGCGATTTCTCCGCTGTCTTTCAAAGTCTTGCAATTATAACTCTCCTCAAATCACTACTCTCTAATACATGATCATATGGAGTGCCATAAACAAAAACATACAAAAGTTAATTGATACAAACCTGATACCTGCACTTTTCTTTTTCTCTCGCATGAATTAGAGTGCCTCCCTTAACATCGGCCAATGTCTTGGGTGTGACCTCTAAAATCATATGAACAATAAAACAACAGACGCAGTAGAAAAATGATGATGAAATAGAATTGAGATATAAGTTCATTTTAATAACTAATAACTACATTGGAATATCACTCGAACTTCCTCTTAACATTACCGATTCATCTATACTATAGTCGTGCCATCACACCAGATCTTTTTAACCGGTTAGTGCCGTTGGGAAGAAAAATTGATATACAAATCTATGCTTAAGAATATGTTTTCTAAAGAGTAATCGGAAAGCTAAAGAACTCCATAAATTCCTTGCACCTTTGCTTGAGTTGTTTATGTTGGTCCCAGGCCGTGGGTGAATAGATCTGGTTGCCTCTGCCTCCCACCTCTGTGCTCGAACACGGCTACTGCTTCCCTCTAATCCTGCCATACGGTTGTTTAGGGATGGATGAGAGTACAGTTAGAGAATTTGTAGGAAAGATGAATTATCTGATGAAATGTAATATCTAAGAATACAAATTGATGACTTATCGAATAATTTGACGGGGGAGATGTCTGTTCGTGAATCCATCTTCAGTTTCACCAATCGCCCTCTGATTTCTCTCATTTTCGACTCTGGTATCTTGTACAAGATGGATGAAACTGCTACCTGATAATTTGGATTTGTTCATAAAAGTTCAGATGAATAATACAAATGATAATTTGCATTTAGCAATTAATTTTTATAACTATAAAATAAATGGAACAACTATGGATAAGGGCAAAAAAAAATGCATGTATCTAAATGTGAGGTCAATCTGAATGGTAGTTGATATGCAAAAGCTTGTAAGCATTCCTCACCTTTGATTTCTTGGTGGTTTTGGTTTTGAAAGGTTGGTTTAGATTAGTATTGATTTAATTGCTTAATGCTTGTGATGTCGATTCAATGTTACTTTTCTGTAAATACTGCAGTCACCCGACTTGATGAGAAAGGATCATTAATGTGTAACCAAAGGTTTGTTGCACAAACTATTGAAAGTCTTCTTCCTGATGAGGAAGATCTCTTCTCTGGCGTACTTGATGAATTGGGACATACTGCTGCTACTGGCAATGAAGATGATGAAGATTTTGATCTATTCAACAACAGTGGAGGCATGGAATTGGAAGGGAATTCTAAGTTATATTTTCGACGACTGAATTCTATGACGGCTGGAGGACTCAATAGTGATCACAGTAGTTCAGATTATCTAACTTTCAGTGAACACCCTTCTAAAACCCTTCTTTGAAAATGTAGATAACAGAGTCAGAGTCAGGGATTCAAAACTTAGAGTTCTGTTTCAGGTGTATAGCAGATGTCCGTTTTTATTCTTTGTTTACTAATTAGTTTTTACTTCTCTTTGTTAGAACATGTGTAGAAAATAACAAGAAAATTGTAAACATATTGTGCATATTCTTGGTTTAAATACTTTGGCAACTTGTGGTACAATATATAAGGCAAAAAAACTCACAATAATACAAGCTTTATTCTGGAATAGGACGTTTATGCTTTCTCTGCCAAGAACCAGAATTTGGCACATATGGAGTTTTTGATGTTTTATTCTTTTTCCATACTTGGTACTTTAAAAACCTTGAAAAATAGTCAAACCTCAAGACCATAAACTATGACCATCTACCATATTCAACCGATCAATTGAGATTACAAAATAGGTTGTTCTCATTGTGTTTATATAATGTTATTTTCGTACAAGCCTTTTGTATAAAAATAATATCAAATTTAATATGATTTATTGTGCATAAAGAACATCATTAAATCATGTCAACTACGAGCCCAAGGCTATCAAAAGTTGGAATGCATATAACCTTGAGTTTTTTTTACTTGCTTACATCAAGGATAATTAGAAATCTGATTGTCATTGGCTAATTATGAATGACAGAAATGATAAAGTGTATTGCTCAATTAGTATTTCGATTGAACCGAAGAGAATGTTGGAAAAAATAGCAAGTAGTGAAGTATGCGACTGAACTTAGAAAACAAATTTCTACAAGAAAGTAATTTGCATCATAAAGTGGACTTCAATTATCCAATGCACCATATGCAATGTATACTTAACGACACGTTTTTTAGCAGCTTAATGAGCTTAATAGGACTCACAGTCTAATTAGCTTGATGAGACTTGTAGCTTAATGAGCTTGATGGGACTCACAGTTTAATGAGCTTGATGTGACTCACAGCTTATTACGGTCAGCTATACATGTCTGTTTGGCAGTTGCTTAATAATATCGAAAGTGGCTTATTTAGTTCATGGATTTACAAAAAATAAAGAAAAAGAATGTATGTAGAGTTCAAACAGACCTTTTTGATTTATACGGACCGAGCTTTAGAATCTGTTGTCCTCTTCCCTCGATTTGGTATGTCTGGAACTGTGAAACAATTTTAGCACCTTATGTGCTGTGTATAATCCCGGAATACTTGCTGCACAATCATAATTATGAAATTAGATTAGAATGCCACTTTTTTACAGAAATTCTTTGTAAGTTAGTAGTGGTCCTTACAACAGAGTCTAATATTACAATTTACAAAAAAGTAAGGACTCTAGGAAGAAACATACAGGTACTCAAACCCACTTTATATCACGAAAATCTCCACGAAATCTATCAGCATTTTTCCCTTTATTTATATAATAAATCTCCTCGTACAAAAATCCTGCAAAAAAATACAACCAAGAAAACAAATTGATCAACTTAGGTAGGCCAAAAAATTATCAAACAATAAAAATAACAAACCGGTAAAGTAATCTTACCTGAAAGTCAAAACCAAAATTGTAGAGGAAGCTTTCCATATCTGTATAAAAGAAACAAAAAAAGCATCTACGCATACAATTTGTGGCATTTGTTATGGGAAAAGGTTTATAATTCCTAGAAATGACCGGTAATAAATCTTTATAACTTCCTAGAAAGGCTCGGTAATAAAAAGCACGTATGAATTACCATCATCGACCACATCACTAGTGGCATTAGCAACCTGTTTGACAAGGCTTGCACCAACAATCTTGACTTTGTCTTTAAACTCGATGCTTATTTCCACCATCTTTTGTTACCTTTGGGGATCCATAGCTCTGCTCGATTACCACATTACGCCCCTTCAAAAGGAAAACATGAAAATGGTATCTTTTTATTAGACTGCTGATAAGGCTCAGAGGCTGGATCAAAATAACTATGAATCGGATATGCCTTCAAAATTGAACCTTCAAGATGTCATGTGTAGTGATGCTCTCAAAATTCTAATCACTACTAATCAAGTATAATCAAATATTTGGTTCTTGAATTTAGCCATGTTAAATTCTTTCATAATTCAAGTTTTTGGATCATATCAAGAAACTTTGAAGATCAATGAAGCAAGTACCTTTGGACCATAGTTACTCTAACAAGATCTGCAAGCTCTTCAACTCCTCTAAGCATTAAACCCCTAGCATCTACCCCAAATCTTATGGCTTTGGCTGCATAGTCTCAGCTCCAACTCAACCTACTTCCAATCTGTTTTGCATATAAGAGAAGAGATAAACATACATATATATAGAGTGAGAGAGGGAGAGGGGAAAGGGAAGAGGGAGACAATTGATCGAACACCTGGCCGGGTGCTATTTCTTGCAACCCTGCAAATTAAACATGAAAACGAATCTCGATCAGATTAACATTAAAGAATCTTGTGGGTATGTTATTGAGAAATACAGGATCAAGAAAGTGAGAGTTTTATATCATACAAATTATGTGGGTATTGATAAAGAAGTATGGAGATGATTAATAAGGGGGCGTTTGGTTCGCCGGAATGGAATGGAATCTGGTGGAATTGGAATCTGATTCCATTGACCAGATTCCAATTCCTTTGTTTGGTTCACTATTTTCAAGAATTGGAATTTGTTAAATTCTAAAGAATTCCAAAAAATGGGCATTTGAGATTCCTTGGGTTATCCATGAGATTTCTATGGAATTGAATTTGATATATTCCTAATACCTAAAATACCCCCATCCTAAAAAAATACCTAAACCCTAATCTCTTAAAATTGAAGCCGACACCCATTCACTTGGATTTTCGGTTCGACTTTTTCGGGGATTTTTTCAGTTTTTGGTTTTTCGATTTCGGTTCGGTTCAGTTTTTTCGAGGTTTTTTTTTCAATTTTCAGGTTTTCAATTTCGGTTATGTATTTTCAAGGGGTTTTTTAGTTTTCGGCTTTTCGGTTTCTCGGTTTTTTTTCCCAGTTTCGGTTCGGTTTTTCCTCACCCCTAGCAGTTAGGTTCTCTATCGTCTTCTGCAACAACTAAAATATGTCTTGCCCTAACAGATGTTCCGTTGCTGTAGTTTTTTGCTTTTTTCTACAGTTTTAGCTATATTTGCTGTAAAGAAAATATGATTTTTGCTGATTTAGCAGTTTCTGTAGTTTTTGGCTGTTTTATGCAGTTTTTAGCTGTAAAAAAGCTCAAATTATTTTTAGTGTTAAAAAAATTGAAGTAACTAATAATTATTTTATTAAACTAATTATACTTTAAAAAATTAAACTTAATAAAAAGGGTATTTTAGTCATTTACTGGAATTTCATTCCAATTCCAAAGCTACATTCTGTGAACCAAACAGACAGATTCCAATTCTTTCAACAGATTCTATTCCAATTCTGCCAACCAAACAAATTGGTCAAACCTGACAACATTCCAATTCCAATTCCTTCAAAGTCAAATTCCTTTGACAGATTCCATTCCATCCAATTCCATTCTGCGAACCAAACGCCCCCTAAGGGTATTGGTTCTTATCAGAAATGCAACAAAACCAAACCTGTTGAGGCATTTCTCCAAACCAAACCGTGTCCAAAAAACCAAAACCAGGAACGACTGAATGCTTTGTGCAAGGTCTGCAAAAATTTATCAAATTCCCAACATGAGTAAAAATCCTAGGGCAGGGAAGAAGTTGTACCAGGAAGAGAAAAACCATAGAGATGAAGATAAAATAAAATCAGAAGAAACAGAAAAAGGAATAACCTGCAATGCCTTATCATTTCTTCCAATGAGACCTGAATCCTCACATTTCTTCCGATGAGACCTCAATCCTCACAGTTGTTGTCAGGAGATATGTGGTTTTAGGAAGGACGAGATTGAGAGGGAGGCGAGGGGGAGAAAAATTAGGCCGGGACGTGGTGGAGGCGGAGGGTGTGATCGCAGAAGAACATGGGAGAGGATAGAAGCGTACGCAGTTGTTTTCAGTGACTGTAAAATAAGGAGTTTAAAGGGCTGAGATTGAATCTCAAACATAATTTTGACGATCCAGATTAAACCGACCAACCTCCATCCATATATATATATAACGATCCAGATTAAACTGACCAACCTCCATCCATATATATATATATAATATAATTACTTATTTTATAAAGTTTACTTATGAACAATTACTTCGTTTCACTTATTACTAAATAGGAGCAAATCCGTTTTGTTTTATTCGGATATGTTAAATATAAAAACTGGAGTTTAATATGTCTACTAATGAACGATTACCTTTTTCACTTATGAACCTTCAATTATTTCATATAAAAATCGTGAGAATTTCAATTTAGAAAAGAAGCAAACGGAATTATCTATTTAAAAAAACAAAATATTTAACAAATAAATTCCATAATCATCTACCCTTAAAAGCAAGGAGAATATTATGTAACTGTCATATAAATTCCATAATTATCTACCTTTAAAATACGAAGAATATTATGTAACTGTCAGGTAATTAAAAAAAGATATTTTTCAACAAAATACAAAACTATCCCTATAATTAAAAGCAAATAAGAATTGAAACCAAAATTAAGGAGGTTATATGATATCGATTGATCAAAATGACTTAACAAAATTAATATCATTTAGATTTTCAACAAATAATTAGCCATATATATGTATAATACATATACTAAGAAATTATGTAAGATCATACTGTTTTTGTAACATTTATTTAACCACTCTTTTATACCTAAAATTTCATAGCAAAATACTGTAAATGTAAAATTTACAGTGTTTTTACTGTGAATGTAACATTCACGGTGTTTTTGCTGTGAAGGTTTAATATTTTTTATCTTCACAATATTTTACTGTGAAGTTTCAAATATAAAAATATGGTATTAACATACTAGTCTCATCTGAACCCAACCCATAATATATAATATATAGAGAATATAAAAATCTTTTAATTTTTAAAAGAAATTGATAAAAAAAAGACTAAAATATCCATTATCTAAGGAAATTAATATAAGAAAACATTTTCGAAGCAAAATATAAACCACAATAATAATTTGCAAATTTATTAAAGATTAGATACTATTTCCAAATATTTCATTAAACCTCAATGACCTAGTTTACTCATGAAATTTGGAAAATATATACGGCGTGTTTGATTCGCGGGATTTGGTGAGATTTGGAGGGATTTGGATTTCAAATCCAATCCATTCCGGTGTTTGGTTTGCCTAATGGTAAGGATTTTAAATCCATAGATTCATTTAAAATCCCATGAACATTGGATTTTGAAATACTTGGCGGATGCTCGAGATTTCATAGGATTTATATGAAATAATGTTTTTAAAATATTAAAAACATTTGTTTTGTAATAATTGATTAATTAAAATGTAATTTAATTATTTTTATATAAATTATTTACAAATAATGGAAATACAATTCCATTTCAAATCCTACAAACCAAACACACCCATAATTTTCAAATTCATTCCAATCCAAATCTTTCCATGAAATCCAAATCCCTCAAAAACAATCCCGCAAACCAAACGGACCCATAGTAATTTTAGTATGGATTACTAAAATTTGTGACCAAAATAGAAATAGAGTAAAAATTACGTTTTTAAAATTATTTGAAGAAACAGTGAAATACATTGGAAATGCTCTTAGAGACCAAACACGGTAGAAATCTTTAGAATCAAACTTATATTGCATTCTGAGTATTTTACAGGGACCAATTGTGTAATATACCGAAATGAACAAATGTGTCTCCTTGCCATTTCTAATAACAATTTCTGCCGCAAATTACCCGAAAGAATTCCCACCCAAATTTCTTATGCCAGTGACAAATTAATCAGGTATGTGTTGCGTATCAACCCTCCCCATAGATTTTAGCTTCTGTAACATATTTTTTCTCTCGAAATTTTGTAGTTTGAATTCCATTACGAACTGTTTGTTTTTCTCCTAGGGTTTGTTTACTGTTATTGAACTGTGGTTAAGGCTGGTGTATTGATTAGGAAACGTTGAATGAATTAGATATATGAATCAATCGTACATTGGACTTGAATTTATAGATGTATTAATTCAGTTATTGTATTCAACAATATATTTGAGTTCAGAGTGAGAGCTACAGTTTTGGATTTGGATGTTCAATTTTACTTTCCAACTTCAGGATTGATGATTTTCGGCTTTAGCAAGAATAATTTGATTGAACAAGATTATAGTGTATAAGCGATATTGGGAATATAATGAAATTGGTGTCTTTAAGGCCTTTTTGTTTGAGATATATAATCTTGCACATTGTCTTTGTGGGCTTTAATGTTATGTTCTTAATTCTTGATCTTTTTCTATATGTTAAGTAGAAAAAACTCGTTAAAAGTGGCTGCAAGTTTGATAATTTGGTGAGGATGCAAGGCAGTGATAAACTGAGCAAGTACAAATAAGTTTTTCATTTTTCATTTTAAGATATCTATTTCAAAGGATCAATCAGACTTACCACAAAACTATGTAAAACTATGATTTATCTTATAATTGCTCCCTTTGCGGACCATATGTCAATAAGTAACTATTTTTGAAAATGTTTTTGCAGGTGAATTCTGCTTCTTTGTTGTCTCCATTGGTGCAATCTTTTTTACCACTTAAGCTCTCTATAATACTACAGAACCGTTATATAATATCAATAGGTATAACATTTGAAGTTCATGGCTAATAACTACGACCAACCTCTCCCTCCTGGTGTTCAGTGCTTACCGAATTCTTCACAACAGTTAGCTTCTTCAAATCTATCTTCCCAGCGTCCTCCTCAGCCTTTCCAAAATTTTGTTAATGTTCACCAACATTCTTACTATATCGAGAATAATCTCTACCATTCTCACCCTTCTAATGTGGGCCCTACTCCTCCCTCTGTAAACTTTCGTCCACTGTATAGTCCTCAACATGCACCTTATCAATTCCCCATTAGCTATAATACCACTACTGGCTCTGAAACTTTGCAGATAGGTAGAGATTCTTCGTCTGGCCAATTGGGCTGTTCTGAACCGTTAAGAGCTCAACAAGATCATGTTTCATATGAAGGGCAGCAAGGGAGGGCACAAGAGGAAAATGGTAAGAGATTCCCTATAGAATGTAAATGTAATCATGAAATTAAGATTTTAAGTGAAACAGAAGGCACAACTATTTAAGTTATTGAAGACACATATCCTGAAGTAAGTACATCGTTCTACATTTTAATAACCTCTTTCTCCAATATGTGTAATGCATTAGGTCGTCATGATATACCTAATCACTCGAGCACGCAATTTGGAAATTCCAATGATATTGAAGTTGCTGCTCAGGATGCTGTACTACGGGAACAAGTATGCCCGAATATGCCACTTTATTCCCTTCCTTTTATATCTGTATTATTGTTTCTTTTGCTGCTGATTCAGAGAAAAAATTGATCATCCTTTCAGGAAATTGTGACGCAGAAAGTTATACTTGATCAAAGGTTTGATATGTTCTTCTTTTCATCATAATAACTATGCTGAAAGAATCATAATATGATAGTATCTAAATGTTATTTTGTGAACTAGAGAAGCAAGGGCTGCAAGTGGGTCCCATGAGGAGAACTCTGACATCTTCTCTGGACGTCATGATCCTAGTGCTATAAAGGTGTTCATAGTGACAAGGTTTTATAGTTAGTATTCTATACAACTGATTCACTAAAGCTGATATTGAAACTTCTGCATATAGGAACATCTACTAAAGATAACAACAGATCATCGTTCTCAGATGGCAATAAAGCGTGGCAAACCTGCCTCTTCAGAAGGTTAGTTCAATATTTTGGTTTTTTTGATGCAATAATCTATTGAACAAATAGGGGTTGAGGATGCTGTTGCATATATGTAGGTTCTCATGGTAACCTCAAACTGAAACTGTTAAAACGCCATTCCTTCCTTGGGCTGTTTGCTCTAACACTTTACTTGGCTTATACAATCGTTCCTCGAGTGATTCTTTCCAGTTATGAACCCCTGATTTTTCTTGACTGTAACTCAAGGGCATTTTGGGATTGGAATACATTTATAGTTACCTTACTGTATTGGAGACACTTTATGAGCTTTCTTGGTTATTGTGACAATATCATGAATTGGGAGCTATAGATTTTGTTTTTCTTTCGTTGTATTTGAAGTTTAAAAAAAAGGCAGCCCTTTAGTTGGGGTAGACGATAATGTCTTTTAAGAGGTTGCGTTAAGTTGAACCAATCCTAGAAAGAAGAGATACATGAGTAGCTTCTGTCGATAATCTTCTATAACCAAATGACAGGGAGTTGAATGATAGTCTGTATTAAATTTTAATGGAATCAGGATATAATTAGACTAGAATCACTTACTTTTATTGATCCACTATTGATATTTTCTATTAGATAAATGCAGCTTATTCCCGATAAACGTTAGTATAGAGTTTAAAAGAATTGTTCTTTCTTACTATTATAGTTTGATTTAAGTTTTTCAACTTTATGGACTGAAGGTGTGCTTTGGGATCTAAGTATGTGTTGCCCTTGTATACGAAAACTGACAATTTACGTATCCTCTGCTTCAGATATATGATGTACATGCGAGTATGCGACCCAATATTCAAACCATTTGTTAGAGAGATGTAGGATAAACTTGTAAATTTACACCTTTAGGGTCTTATGTCGTCTTCCAAGGTTTCCTCATGCTTAGTTTTCTACTTTTGACTCGACTTGTTCTCACTTCTAGCATAATGCAAACACTTTCTTCTGAGAACTTTTCTATATGATATTAGTGCTGCAACTCTAGATGCAAACCCTAAGTAACAATACAGTCCATGTGTAAGTTGTAACAACCGCAATCTTAAATAAAGATAATTCATGCCATTGCTATAAAAATAGCAATTACAAACGCGAATAGGTCCCAATATTTAATTTGATCTCAAGCGTTGCAGCGAAATATAAAGCTACTGAGATTACTACAAAACTTAAATTAACCTAGGCAACTATCTATTCACAAGTAGCGCCCTCACTTCTAGTAGTCACAAGTAGCTTCCACATGAAAAGCTCGCACTTGGGCTCGTGGAGCTTCCCCTTTCTTCTCCATTCCACCGTCACGTCCGCCACCAAAGTTGCTCATTGCTCCCTTTTTCAATTGAGGGCAATCCGGCCTCAAATACTCCAAATATCCACACTGATAACATTCTCTCGAGTTGGGACATTCTATACCAATATGCCCCACCTTCGCACACTTGAAACACCCCTTCGGTTCCGAGGCATAATCTCCACAGTGTACACGGTTGTACCTCCCACACGGTTTCTCCCCGAACCTTTGGCTTCCACGGTTGTCATACTTCAAGAACTTAGCTTTCTTGGGGTCATTTTGACCCCTTCCCACTTCCTCTTTTTGGTACCTGTCTCCATCATCTGACGATTTTTCTCTCTCTCCGTCATCTCGGCCGCATCAACCGCAAATTGAAATGTTGACATGTTCATTGTCATCACCAACTCCCGTATCGAAGCCTTCAAACCCCAAATGTAATGATCCACCATTCGTTCTTCGGTTGAAACGTATGCTTCCGTAAAGCGGGATTTCTCTAAGAACTTTGCAGTGTACTTTGAGACAGTCATGTTCCCTTGCTCTAAGTGCAAAAACTCTTCTTCAAGTTGCTTAATGGCGGTTTTAGGACAATACTTGTTTTTAAACAACCCCACAAATTTCTCCCGTGAAGTCTTCTTAGCCGCTCCCGTACCAATCTTGCCACTCTCTAGATCCCACCAACAAAGTGCTTCCGACTTAAGCATAGTCGTGGCATGCAACACCTTGTCCACTTCCGCACACTTGCTAGTGTCAAACACTACCTCCATTTCTCTAACTTTGCAGTGTACTCTGATACAGTCGTTTCTCCTACGGTTTATGGAAGGGTTCGGATTATGACAACCCTCATTAATGCCATGAATCCCTTCCATACCGACTTTTACCAAATGCCGAAACTCACCCTTCCTCATCGATATTCTTACAAACCAAGTCCTCATTTTGAATTACTTCCAAGTTTATCATTATTCCATTACCATAATAATAAAATAATAATAATCTTTATTAATATTCACCAAAAATAAAGACCCTACCATAAATTGAAATTCTAAAAATTAAAAATACAACCCTCCAATTTAATTTATTGGACATTACAAAATAACCAAAATTTCAGTGTTACAACTCTTTCCTCCTTCAAAAGAATTCCGTCTTCGGAATTATTCTTGGCTAAAAAGGTGGGGATATTTTGACCTCATTTCTACCTCTAGCTCCCAGGGCATCTCCGCTCCTTTGTGGAATCTCCATTTAACCAAGACTAAGGGTATGACCTTACGCCTTAGTCTTTTGGTCTTCCTATCTAGTACTTCAACAAGCTCTTCTATGTAGGTTAGTTGGTTGTTGATCTCGACATCTTCGAGATTCATGACGGTCATGGTTTTAAAAAACGTTAAAAGCGTATGCCTTGAGGCGCGCCTCAAGAAGAGGCGGTCTAAAACAGTATGTAAGGCGTCGCTTCTCTAGGTTGAGTCGAGTCGGTCGCCTTGGTTAGTTGGTTGCTTAAAGCGGGACAAAAACGGTGAGGCAGTGAGACGGAAGTGAGGCGGCTTCCTCTGTTGACTGGTCCAGTTTCTGCAAATGGAGTCACCCACCGTCCCACTTTCTCCATTTTTTTATTAATTAAAACTATCCACCGGGCCACTTTCTCTGATTTCTTACTGATTAGAGGTATTTACCGTCCCATTTTCTCTGATTTCTTATTGATTAGAGGTATCCACCGTCCCATTTTCTCTAATTTCTTACTTATCAGAGTTATCCACAGTCCCACGTTCTCTATTTTCTTACTGATCAGAGTTATCCATAGTCCCACTTTCTCTATTTTCTTACTAATCAGTCATCTACAGTCCCACTTTCTTGTTTCTTCTTGTAACCGGCAACAATATATGTGTATATAGGTTATATTTATATAATATTTATGTATTTTGTGTGTGTATTGTTCAGTGTTGTAAAACTCGGCCTAGGCAGCCGAGTACTCCCCGAGTAGGCGGTCCTCGGCACTTAGCCTATAAAATCGACAAACCGCACCCCCCCCTGCGCGCGTGTAGGTGTTGGAGGAAAAACCTATCAAAGAGCTTGTAAGCCCTTTGAAGGTTTTTACTTATAAACTACTCCAAGTTTACTCCTCCCTCCTATGTGGGACACTTTCCAAGTCATCAAGATTTGCTAACATTTCTAACCGAATGCTCTACTTTGAGCATTGATATCTCATTCACACAATCTTCATTTTGGACAATAATATATGGTTTCGAAGCTCTCATATAGTATAACACAAACCCATAAAAAAATTATTATATATAACACATATACATATAATTAATTGTGTCCAAAGTTAGTTAAAAACCACATTTTTAACTAAAATTTCCAACAATTTATAATTTATGAACATGCTATATATGATAAATTTTGGGTACTATCTATGATAAATTATCTTTATATTTGGTTATTTATAATTTATGAACATGCTATATATATAAATATATATAATTTTAAAATTTATATAATCCGAGTACTCCCCGAGTACTCCCCGCCTAGGCCGAGTACTCGCTACAAGGGGGTCGGCCGCCTAGGTACCGCCTAGCGAGTTTTACAACCTTGGTATTGTTTTCTGTATCGTGTCCAGTCTATAATATTTATGTGTGTGTATATTATTTTTGCTGTGCATATATTATTTAGTATGTATATACTATTTTCTGTTTTATTTATTTTCCATGTATATATATACATATTAATTAGAGTGCATATATGTTACTTCTAATTTTATTTATTTTCTGCCTTGAGGCTTATGCCTCATACCGCCTTGAGGCTTACGCCTCGCCTCGTGTTTCCATACTTTAAAACCTTGATGACGGTTGATTCGCCTGCCAAGCACTTCCTTAAATTTGACACGTGGAAGGTGTCATGAATCCCGCTCAGCTCCTCTGGTAGTTTCAAACGATAGGCTACCGCCCAACTCTTGCAACTATTTATATAGCTTGGACTTAGCTTGCCTCTTTTTCCAAATCTCACAACTCCTTTCCATGGTGAAACCTTTAGTAGCACCTTGTCGCCCACTTGGAATTCCAGAGGTCGTCGCCTTCTATCTGTGTAACTCTTTTGCCTATCCTGTGCCGCCTTTAATCTATCTCTGATTTGTACAATCTTATCTGACTTGTGTGCCTCGTCCATTACGATGTTTCTTAAGTCTCCCAATTTAGGAATCTATATCCGGGTTCCTAGCCTGTATACTCCGTCAGACCCTAATGTCAGTGTTATGATCTACCCAACCATCCATTTCTTCTTAATATTTTCTTCTAATACAGCTTCCTTCTGTGTTGTCCATATTTGATGTATCAGATCCACTTTGATGTTCATACACATGGCTCGAACCTTGATTTGTTCGGACCGTTCCTTTCTACTTAATGTGTCCGCGACTACGTTCGCTTACCCGGATGGTAATGGATCTCACAGTCGTAGTCCATCACTAGCTCCATCTACCTCCTCTGCCTCATGTTCAACTCCTTCTGATCGAACAAGTATTTCAAACTCTTATGACCTGTGTAGATCATACACTTCGTTCCGTACAATAATGTCTCCAAATTTTAAGCGCGAAGACCACCGCTGCTAACTCCATGTCATGGGTAGGATACTTCTTCTCGTGTTCTTTTAGCTGACGCGAGGCATAAGCAAAAACTTTTCCTCGCTGCATCAACACGCATCCTAATCCCATCTTTGAGTCGTCACTATACACGACGTAGTCTTCTGTTCCCTCTGGTAGTGATAACACTGGGGCACTGCTCAATCTTTCCTTTAGTGTTTGGAACGCTTCTTCTTGTTTCTCTCCCCAATCATAAATCTTACTATCTTCTTTGTCAACTTCGTTAGTCGCGTTGCTATCTTGGAGAAGTCCTGGATGAACCTTCGATAGTATCCTGCTAAACTCAGAAAACTACGAATTTCAGAGGCGGACTTCGGCGATTTCCGGACCATGACTACTTCGATCTTAGCTGGGTCTACCTTGATCCCAGATGCGTTCACTACATGGCCAAGAAACTGAACTTCTTGTATCCAAAATTCACACTTAGAGAACTTATCATACAACTGCTTTTTTGCCAAGAGTTCTTGAATCGTTCTCTGGTGTTGTTCGTGCTCCTTCTTGCTCCTCGAGTAGATAAGAATGTCGTCTATGAAGACTATAACAAACTTATCTAAGTAGGGTCCACAAACTCGATTCATTAGATCCATGAATGTCGCAGGTGCATTCGTCAATCCGAATGGCATCACTACGAACTCGTGGTGGCCATATCGAGTCATGAAAGCGGTTTTTGGTATATCTTCCGCTCTCACTCTCAATTGGTGATACCCTGACCTCAAGTCGATCTTTGAGAAGTGGCTAGCACCTTGCAGTTGATCGAATAAATCGTCGATTCTTTGCAATGGATATCTATTCTCTATTGTGATCTTGTTGAGCTCATGATAGTTGATGCACATCCTCATCGTGCCATCCTTCTTTTTCTTGAACAGGATCGGAGCTCCCAATGGCGATGAGCTCAACCTGATAAAACCGTTGTCCAAGAGTTTTTGCAATTGCTTCATTAGCTCTTGCATCTCCATTAGGGCTAACCGATAGGGTGCTCTAGCAATTGGTGTCGCCTCCGATACCAAGTCGATTCTAAATTCCACCTGTCGTCCGGGCGGAATTTCTGGTAACTCCTCAGGGAACACTTCGGGGTACTCTCTCACCATTGGTACGTCTTGTCCACCATCGGCAGTCTCTACTATATAGCTCTTCTCTAATCTATCGGCATCCCTATTCAAATAGTGACGGAAAGTAGAGACAAAACTACAGTTTGCGCCAGTATCAAATAATACATGAGCATAGACATCATTGATAGGGAACATACCAGATACGACGTCCGGGGTCTCCCTCGTTTCTTCCAAGGTCATGGTATATGCTCGACCACGCCCTCTTGGTAGCTCCTTCTTGGTCGTCTCTTTCCCTAATCCTCCTCCTAAGGATCTGTTGGTGTCTCCTGTGCCCTTCTGCAATTTGGGGCATTCGAATCTCAGATGTCCCGTAGCTCCACATTCATAACAAGTCTTTTTCTCGGGACATTCCCGTACGGTGTGTCCCGGCTTCCCGTAACGAAAGCATGCTACAATTCCCGCCCTACATTCTCCTCTGTGCTTTTGGTTGCACTTCTTGCACGTAGGGCGGAGTATCCGTCATTCTGGTTCTTGACTGGGACTTGCATTCCTCTTACCCTTTTCACCATCTTGTTCAATCCTTCCCATTTTCTCTTAAAGTCTCTCCTTTCTTCAGCCGCCTTTGCATTATTCTCTTCAGCTACAGTTGCCATTTCCACAACTTGGACAAAAGTGGTCGGTTTTGTCATGTCCACGTACTGCTTTATCTCGATCCTTAGACCATTCTTGAAACGGCCTATCTTTCTTTGCTCGGTTGCCACTTGGTAACTGGCGAACCTAGACTTCTTCAAAAATTTATTCACGTATTCCTGAACGGACAGTGTCCCCTGCTCCAACCTTAGAAATTTCGATTCCAACTTCTTCACTTTTGACTGTGTGCAATACTAATCCAGCATCATGCTCTTCATTTTATCCCAGATTGAGGTAGCAATGTCTTCTTCCCCACGGATTTCACATTCAGCCTCCCACCAGCGGAGTGTTGAATCCATGAGTGTAGTGGAAGCATAAGTCACCTTTTGCTCTTCTAGACACTGGCAGATTTAAAGCATCCTTGCATCATGGTGATCCAGTTCATAAGAGCGACGGGGCCTTCTGTGCCCTTAAACTCCTTTGGTCGAGTGTCGTTAAACGTCTTAAAGTTGCACCCTTTCTCCCTCGTCGGATATTCCCTTTTCCCGTACAGTCCTCCTGTTGCTAGTAGTTCCTCCTTCTGTTCCTTCGGTGATTCCGCCTTGTTCTTGATCGATGGCTCAATTCTTTCGGTGGTTTCAGAATTGACCACTATTTTCTCCTGATGTGTGCTTGCTTCCTCCTCTGTCGGGTCCTTGAATCTATCTCCAAGCATAGTGTTCAGCATGTCGGGGAGTGTGCTTTGAAGGACTTGAGTAAATCGTTCCATCATGGCTTCCTTCGTGAAAAGGTTTTCACCGTTTCCCATTCCTCGACCTCTTCTCCTAGTTCCTTGGGGCAGTGGAACCCCCCGATCGCCGACGGGGTAACAATCGAGTCGGTGGTTTTGGCAGTGTCCACGGCCTTGGCCTCAGCCTGTTAAGGGCATGTCACCCGCGCCCCTCCCAACCGTGGTAGTTCTCAACGATCCACGTGAAACCATTCTGATATAAATAGGATATTGTTTACTATAGTTGTTCTAACACTACTCGTCAAGTTATTTATTCATTAAAAAAACATATATATATAATAATTCAAGCACCAAATAATTTAACACATTGCATGTAAAATTCATATTATCAATTTCATATCAAGAGAGAATCATTACACAAAAGTTCTAATATTCAACCAAAATTCAGGGTTCTTAATGCCCCTTTGAACTACTCCTAGCACCTATTCTCCAATACCAATGTAATTAATAGAAATTCTTAACCAAAATTCTCTAGCAATAAAAAAATCAAACTTCAGAATCTCTCTTGATAACGGTTAGATCTCGAAGGCTCCTCGGGAAGGTAGGGGTCTCTGATATGTTGAGCAAAAGTTATAGAGGGTTTGAAGCTCTATAGCGTTTTTGCCTCAGGACCCATCTTGTAACTTTGGATCCAAGCAGTAAAGTATCCCTTTACTACACCTGCGTACTTCGTAGTCACCTTTTTAAAGAAGCTTGTCCAATCCCGCTCCCGAGCGCGCCAAGAACGAGTGGCGATCCTCTTCTCTTGCACCAGCACCATCTTAAGATGATCTCTCTCTCCCCGCAAAGTATCCGTCTCTCCTCGCAAAGTATCCCTCTCCATTGACACCTTAACATTTGCCACTTGCAGGTTGTGGAGCATTTTCTTACTCCTATCGATGTCCGAATCAGTGTAGGCTAACTGATTTTTCAACTCATCTACGATCATTTGAAGGGACTCTATCCTTTCTTCTAAGTCAGCTCGCATGGGGGGATGCGCTACCGGGGGCCTTTCTCGAATTGAATCCTACGTTGGGTTGCTCCTTAAAGACGGCGAACGTTTGCCTACAGGGATACGATTTCAACTGAGTGTCACGCTAGTGTGGCGACTAACAACAATCTCACAATGTGGACCTAGTTCGTACGACACCCTCCGACCTCCAACTCCGCGCCTGCATCCACTTCCACGGTTAATAGACCTAGTGTAAATACTATGCACCCGATAGGAACTGCCCACCTATCCAGGTAACCTCACCCGTGAACCACGAACTACACTTACAGACAACCTAAGAAGAAACGGAGTATCACCCAGTTTTTCATACTCTCTTTTATCCCGCCGAAGGTCCCCCTTACGTAATAGGGGTTAAGTTAAGGGGGGTGCACACCGTGGTCAAATCTGCATGAAAAACCGCGGGGAATCATTAGTATTAAGTATTATGCTCCCGCACCCCCTATCTCTTAAAGGCTCTGCGCTCCCGCATTCTGATTGATCCTGTGCAATGTTGTAATCCTGCTGTTCCTTTATCCCCCGCTCCGCAGCTGCTGGAGACTTAGTCATATTTTGAGCCTTTTGCGGTACTGATTGATGTTATGGGGGATTACTTGGGTTGGCCGGACTGTTTGTTTTTTCCAACAAAACCACAAGAAAAACACTACATCAATCATTTATAAAATCGAACTTAATCATAACGTAAATAAGTCTACATATGATTCTAAAGCACCTCATAAGTTTAAGCTTAGGCAGCGGATCCTCCCACGCGAGTTGACTTAGAAGAAAGGATAGAGTCCCTTCAAAGGATCGAAGATGAGTTGAAAAATCAGTTCGCCTACACTGATTGGGACATCGATAGGACTAAGAAAATGCTCCACAACCTGCAAGTGGCAAATGTTAAGGTGTCAACGGAGAGGGATACTTTGCGAGGAGAGAGGGATACTTTGCGGGGAGAGAGGGATCATCTTAAGATGGTGCTGGTGCAAGAGAAGAGGATCGCCACTCGTTCTTGGCGCGCTCGGGAGCGGGATTGGACAAGCTTCTTTAAAAAGGTGACTACGAAGTACGCAGGTGTAGTAAAGGGATACTTTACTGCTTGGATCCAAAGTTACAAGATGGATCCTGAGGCAAAAACGCTATAGAGCTTCAAACCCTCTATAACTTTTGCTCAACATATCAGAGACCCCTACCTTCCCGAGGAGCCTTCGAGATCTAACCGTTATCAAGAGAGATTCTGAAGTTTGATTTTTTTATTGCTAGAGAATTTTGGTTAAGAATTTCTATTAATTACATTGGTATTGGAGAATAGGTGCTAGGAGTAGTTCAAAGGGGCATTAAGAACCTTGAATTTTGGTTGAATATTAGAACTTTTGTGTAATGATTCTCTCTTGATATGAAATGATAATATGAATTTTACATGCAATGTGTTAAATTATTTGGTGCTTGAATTATTATATATATATGTTTTTTTAATGAATAAATAACTTGACGAGTAGTGTTAGAACAACTATAGTAACAATATCCTATTTATATCAGAATGGTTTCACGTGGATCGTTGAGAACTACCACGGTTGGGAGGGGCGCGGGTGACATGCCCTTAACAGGCCAAGGCCGTGGACACTGCCAAAACCACCGACTCGATTGTTACCCCGTCGGTGATCGGGGGGGGGGGGGTTCCACTGCCCCAAGGAACTAGGAGAAGAGGTCGAGGAATGGGAAACGGTGAAAACCTTTTCACGAAGGAAGCCATGATGGAACGATTTACTCAAGCCTCCAAAGCACACTCCCCGGCATGCTGAACACTATGCTTGGAGATAGATTCAAGGACCCGACAGAGGAGGAGGAGGAAGCAAGCACACATCAGGAGAAAACAATGGTCAATTCTCAAACCACTGAAAGAATTGAGCCATCGGTCGAGGACAAGGCAAAATCACCGAAGGAACAGAAGGTGGAGCTACTAGCAACAGGAGAACCGTACGGGAAAAGGGAATATCCGGCGAGGGAGAAAGGGTGCAACTTTTAAACGTCCAACCGAAACTTGTTTCATTTGGCTTTGTTTCTTGTCAGTTTTCGACGATTGTGTTTCCTATATTTAAGTTTTTCGAAATACTAACTACTAGGACCAAGAATTGCACGAAATCATTCTGATTTGAAGGAGATATTTACGTTCAAAGTTTCGGTTTTACCGAAAACGATAAATAAGACTTTTCGGTTACTTTTGGTGGCCTTCTGGCGGTCCATTTGACTCTAAAACAGAGATGGGTACGTTTTCTACCATCCTAACGTCCCGGTAACCTTAATTTCAAGATTTGTAAGAGGTACATACCTTAACCCGCCGAACCGGTACCGAAACGTGACTGAAATATTAGCCTTATAATATTTTAAAATATTATTTAATTGAATTTGAGAGATAAAATCTAATTATTTAGGAGTTTCCAAATGTATTATTAAGAGCATCCACAATGGAGGTTTTTGTGGGGTTCTTCTTGAACAAGAACCCGAATTCTTCCATACTTTCATTTTCTGTTATAATTTTATTTATTATTTTAATTATTTCTTAACCATTTTATTTAATAGATCTATAAAACATATAAGTTAAAATTGGTACAAAAAAATATAATACAATTATTATACAATAATTTTTTTTTAATTTTGTTTATTTTTCATTTCTTGTAAAATTTTATACAAGTTTTTTTACTATCTCATTATATTATTCACCTTGATTCGACTTGGTTGAACATATTTTGGTCGAATTGAGATTATGAATGATCTATATTATTATTTGTTATTTAGTGTTACTTTTTATAAAAATTAATATTTTTGTAATTTTGTAATTTTTTTAATTGCAGTATAAACTTATGTTTATGTTTTAATTGTTTTTCAATTATGTTAACAAAATATATAAATTAACAAATTAAAATTAATACATGATAAAAGTAAAAATTATTAAATTTTATTTGAATTTTTTTATAATTTTAAAATATATACATATATTAAATGTATATAACAATCTAAAATAAAATTGCATTTTATAAATTAAAAGTAATGAAAGTGAGGTTTTTGTAATAACCTCCATTGTAGAGTTTTATGGAGGTTCTTGCTTTGTTGACGTGTCAATGACGTGGCAGGAAAAAATATGGCAAGTGTGGTTCTTGGAGGTTCCACGTCTGTGGATACTACTTCGAGGTGTCGAATTTATTAATAATTAAAGCGCTAATTAATCACATTATTTAGAGATTAATTAGGCGTCGGAGATAAATAATGGAGTATGATAAGAATTGACCGAGGTTGGTCGGTAGTTGACTTTTGGGAAAAAATTAGACATTTATAGTGATTTATTTTGGATAAAATTTGTAGGTTACCACCTGGAGCGGAATTTTAGCAAACCTACACTTTCAGGTGAGTCTTTCACGAGATTTCACTGGGATGCATACATATGTATAAATTATTTTTACATATATGGTGTGTAAACTTACATGTTTAATTGAGGAGGTGTTATTATTGCATGTTATTATTAATCGGTGATTTACATGCATATGGTTTAAATTGTGGCACAAGCATGCTATTTATGTTATATTATTTTATACATTGCATGCACAAGTTTTGGGGTGTGGGTTAACATGCATATATGGTGTATAACCCGGAGTATGCATTTGTGCATACCGTCCAGATGAAGGGCTCCGAGGGTGTTGTTCAGTTTTCTCTTTTTTGGCGTTTTCCTCTGAACCTGACCCTATATATATGACATTTGTTATAGATTATGATCAAACATGCTCTTAGGTGTTAATGCTGAGTGTTCACGTTGCTTGTAGGTAACGTGGAGATTGGAAATGGGTATGGTGTACCTGGTGGAGGTGCTTATTATGGTGCTTCAAGGTCTAACACTGTTTCATCTGGTAATCCCATGGTGTCACTAAGACAATATTTATGATTATTGTTTTCGTACATATACCTCTAGAACTTTGTTATCATCCGATTCTTGGTTTTAACCACAGGAAGCAATGGCAATGAAAAGCATGAATCAGGCCAAAGCATTTCTGAACAGCCTAAACAGAAACCTAATTCCAATGATTTGCCGGAGTACCTCAAGCAAAAGCTGAAAGCTAGGGGAATTCTAAAAGATGAGCCAGCTAAGGATGATACTAGTATTGTTTCTGATAATGTAAGTTGGTATCTGTATCTTTTTGTCTATATACTTTTCCTGTGATTTGTAATTGTGGTCCAGTACATTGTTGATCGTCTTCTTCCTACCTTATGTTGCAGAAGTTGAAGAATCAAGTCAGGCAATCACCTGAAATCATGACGCCTGCAACGTTACCACCAGGATGGGTGAGTATAACGGCTTTTCATTTGTTATATGTATTTAATATTGATAATTTTCCTAGATTATTTGATTTTTGTTCTAAGCTGGTTGAAATCCTACCAAAGAAATTTGGAAGTTTGGCTAATATGTTTTAACAGGAATTATACTTATAGCTTACCGTAGATTCTTATTTTGGTCTAATGAATGTTCATCCAACTCTCTCTCTCTCTCTCTCTCTCTCTCCATAAATTATGTTCTTTCCTTCTGTTCTTCTTTCCCTGTTTGCTCTTATCTCTTCTGTAAGTCTGTTCTCATATATATATATATTGTACATTTTAGTTGATACCTAACATTTATCATGCTAGTTAAATAAGTTATTTAGCACAATATATATGAAAAATGAGTTCAAATTGCAAGTGCCAAATGTTGCTAGACATATTTATTATTATGATTAAAAGGTGGAGACTGTAGACTAAATGGTTGAGCTCTTTCATTAGTGAACTGACTCCCTTATTAGTAAATAGACTCTATTCCACAGTCTCCAGTACATCCTTTGGTACAGTAACTCTTAGGCTGTTAGGCATACACTGTAGTTTATCTATCAAAAAGGATCAATTGGAATATGTTTCTCTTATGCCCAGAGACCAAGATATTTGAGGAACCCAGTTCCATCATAAACTGTTGACATACTTTCTAGTGGTTCTATCTCAGTGGATGCGAGTAGAAGATGGCAATACTTTTGTTTAACTTTATGTACTAATATTTTGAAGGCATGATGTTGATCACCAATGAGAAGGTTACTTACTTACTTTATTTGGAAGCTACACCAATTTAAGAACTGAGACATCCTAAGGTCACCAAATGTAATTCATTGGTGGTGTTATTCTCTGCTTTGAGGTAATACTGGATGTTTTGGTATTAGCTTAAAGCTGTAGAATTTGGTGCAGACTTAGCATCTCCAAAAGCAATGCTATAATTTTTCTATAATATAGTATGAAAAGTCAAAATCTCTAAAAAAATTGTATCCAACTCCAACAGCTACTCTATTTTAGCAATTTTAACTTAACTACATTAATAAAATATCCAATACATTTAATAAAATATTATTTCTCTCTCCTACAATTATAAATTCAATAGTTTTAATTGATTGAATATAATTAAAATATTATTTCTCTCACTTCTATATGGTTTTAGAGAGTTCTCTAAATTTAGAGATTTTTATACTCTCTCTCCTCTTTTCTCTATTTTAGCATAAAGGATAGCATAGCTATTGGAGCAAAAAGAATGCTAAAATCCATCTTTTCTCTATTTTAGCATAGCTATTGTTTCGTTTATTTAATGTATGATTGTGAGATTCAAGTGGCTGCATGTTCAAAATCTGACAAAAACTTTTGATATTGGTATCTAATATTTATTTACTATTCTCCGTACATAATCTCTTATGCCCTCTTCGTTTTTATGGCAATTATGTAGATTGAATCTAGGGACCCAACAAGTGGTTGTGTCTTCTATTACAATGAGAAATCTGGAAAAAGTCAGTGGGGAAGACCTATTGGGACCTCCTTGAACTCACAGCCACCATCATCTACGTTTCTTCCAGACGACTGGCAAGAGGTACTGGATGAGACAAGTGGTATGTAATATGTCTTCTTTCGTATTTGGTTTCTAAACCTTATCGATACCAGTTAGAAATGATATAAGAGTTGATCTGTATAGAGTTGATAAGTTATCTTATGTAACAAGTTACTGGTTTATGCATGCAATTATGATTGTTCTCAAATAAAAACTTGGGAGTGTCATTAGATTTGTTGTTCTCCACTCTGAATGTCTTTCTCTTCCTTTTAGTGCTAAGAATGTTCATCTAAACAGGTTGTAAATATTACCACAATTCAAAAAGCAATATATCACAGTGGGAACACCCAGGTTCATCACAGATTTCGGCCCTCGGTCATCAAGGCAATATAGATTCTGGAGATGCTGCTGAACCCAAATTCAGTGATCAGTCGTTAGAGCAAAAGAAATGCATTGGATGTGGTGGTTGGGGAGTAGGTCTTGTACAGTCATGGGGTTATTGCTGTCATTGCACACGGTATGTTTTCTTTCTTATTTACCATATGGATCTCTTACTGCAAAGTCTTTTTCCCTTCTTTGGTGATAATGGAGACATACCATTATAAAAGTGTATTAGCATCTGTAGGTCTTTGTTGAAATAGTTTGTAAGAACTTTAAATATGAGAATATTTTATGAACTTTTGGTACTTTTTTACTTATTTCATATACTGCAGAAACTGATGTTGAACGTTAATATGAACTTCTTTTATAATATGACCCCTTCAGCTAGCCTTTTGTGTAATATCTACTATTGTTTTTTTTCCTCTTGAGAGAATGTTTGCAGTCTAATGATCCAGTATTGTAGTTTATGGTAGTAAGTCCCTGATGAAAGCAATCAAACTTATCTTGTATTTTTTTATATGTGCTTCAACTGCAACATATTATGGCAACTTTAGCTCTTTAGCACATCGGTTGGAGATGACCTTAGTAGTGGTTGTCTTTATCATTGTTCCAGCTGTTTTTCGTTCTTTTTCTAACTGCTACTGTTTGGTTGGAATTTAGGATCCACAACCTTCCAGAATGCCAATACCTGTCTATGTATGCGGCAAGCCAACATCAAGCCACCAATGATGCAACTAATAATGAAGATTTGAGCAAAGGGCTTTCTAAGCCAAGGTATTTGCCTCTCTCAAAGTCTAGCTCGACCATATATATATATACATATATATAATATATATATATAGGGGCGGGTTTAAATGAGAACTCAAATTTGGTTGTGAACGTGAGGACAAATGAGAGCGCGACATGTGTCATATTCAGACTGAATAATGAAGGAAAATATTCAGACTGCATGTAGTATTATTCAGACATCAGACTGAATGTAGTATTATTCAGTATGAATAATATTACATGCAGTCTGAATATGTTCCTTCATTATTCGGTCTGAATATGACACGTGTCGCACTCTTATTTGTCCCCACGTTCACAACCAAATTTGACTTCACGTTTGAACTTTTCTCTCTCTCTCTCTCTCTCTCTCTCTCTATATATATATATATATAGGAGCGTTGAAATACAACCCCTCTAAATCATACAACCCATTCATCCACCATCCATTTCATTTTTATTTTCTTTTTTGATTTTTTAATTAATGGAAGTTATAACCGACTAAATTTTAATCGTTGATGATCAAATGGACACTCTTGATTTGGTTGTAAAGGTTGTATGAATGTAAAAGGTTGCATAATAACGCCCCTCTATATATATGTACATATATACATGTAGAGGGAGGTTCAGGGGAAAACCTCAAAAAAAAAAAAAACTGAAGAACACCTTGGGAGTCCTCCATCTGGACAGTATGCATTTGTGCATAGATGGTATGCACAAATGCATACAAGCGATTGAAGTTGTTTTCCCCCGAACTTGACCCTATATATATGTGTGTGTGTGAAATCGTTGCTAATTACTTATTTAATTGTTGGATCTGTAGGTCAACCATGAAACCCCCATTAGGAAAAGGAAATAAAAAAGACAGCAAAAAACGCGCTTTTGCTGAGGATGACGAGTTGGATCCAATGGATCCAAGTTCATATTCGGATGCTCCTCGTGGTGGCTGGTATGACATTACATTTTCATTTTTAGCACTTTTATGTCCATGATTTTTTTCATAATGCCACTACCTGAAGATGTTTCAAGTTCCCAGAAATTTGAGAGATTAGTACCCCAATTTGTTTGCTAATCTCTGTTGCTGATTTCCAGGGTTGTTGGTCTGAAAGGAGTACAACCACGAGCGGCAGATACTACTGCAACGGTATGCTACTTTTCTAGTTGGTTCTATTTTCGCCACTCTCTACTGAAGTTGCCTCATCGTTTTTATTTGCACTGGGAGTAATGGTATTATAACTAGTTATAGTTTGTATTTTTAGCTGTCATATTTGATATTAAATGTCAAATGAACTACTTTTGATTTCAAAATGGCGTTTATATATATATATATATATATATATATATAAACTGAGGAAAAGTTAACAACTACTGGTCTAGTGCAAAATTATACGAATTATAAATAGAAAAAGAGTTGGTGTTCAAACATTAAAAATGCATAATACTTATAAAGTTGACAAATTTCAAGTTTGTCCCTTTTAAAGGTTGAGAATATGGGAACAGAGGGAATTCTTATTTGGAGATTAACTTTACGAAGACTGTCTCTAAATGCATTTAAGGCTTTTACTGTAAAACATTATGTGACAAAAAGATTCTATTCATGATTATGGGGGTTAAGTATACTTGTAGAGTGCATCAATAGGTCAAGATTAACTCATTGTGAACAAAATGCTAAATGTTAAAAGGTGGGGCATTGCAAACATCACAAGATGCATCGAAACTTTTGTACAAAATAAAGAAGGGTGTTATAACAAAAAAAAGTGATGTTGGGGTGCAATTCTACTTTCATATGCAATAACAAAAGGTAAGGGGCCGTTTGGTTGGTTTTTCATTAAGTACTGTATGGATAAAGCTGTCTGTGTGGATTAATTTGTCTTAATAGATTAGGAAGGTTTTTGATTGGGATAGATTTTTCATAGATGGAACGAGCATGTTTTTTAATTGGGAAGGGCAGGTTTGGAAAAAAACTTGGCTTTCTGCATAAAGCTCCCCTTAAAACTTACTGAATAAGCCACTTTCTATATCATTAAGCCACTACCAAACAGTCATGTATAGCTGACCGAATAAGCTGTGAGTTCCATTAAGTTCATTAAGCTGCAAACAAACAGGCCCTAAGAGTCCTTTGGCTAGTGATGCAAATGATTTCTGAATGAGTTGTACACACTACACCATAAGGTTAGAATTGACTTTTTACATTTGTTACGAATTTCAGGGTCCTCTCTTTCAGCAGCGACCTTATCCATCACCTGGTGCTGTTCTACGAAAGAATGCTGAAATCGCTTCACAGAGGAAGAAACCCAATTCAAACTATGCACCAATATCCAAAAGAGGAGATGGAAGTGATGGCCTTGGAGATGCTGATTGACAAAATATGCATTAATTGTAAAGTTCAAATCTTCTTCACAAATTTTAGTTTCTAGTTTTTGCCGGTGATCTATTCCAAAAAAATAATCTATACTTATAGATCAACAAGCTTCCCTTTGCCAAGAATCACAAGCCGTTCAAAATATTCATGAATTTCCCTACAAATGTTTGAGGCAAAGGCGTTCTTAAATCTGTCTGAAGGTTATTATCCGGTTGTCACCATTGGAAGAGTCCCATGGAAACCCAGAAAGGCTGCAAAAGTTTTTGTTCCTAAAGATCATGGTAACATGGCTAGGGTCAAATATGTCGCAACTTCAGGATTCGAAACTAGAAACATAAGCATGGTTTGATTGGTGGATTCATGATTTCGGTTTGTTTGTAATATGAAATCGATGAAGGTCAAATGTGGAATTCAGTTGATGATTTATCATGTATTTTTTTCACCTAATATACTTGGTTGGTTTGGTTGGGTATGTTTTTTGGCAAAAGAGAGATGGTTGTCTGGTTCTTTAGGCCATAACCTCTTGTGCATTCTGATGTGTTGGTTACATTGTTCAAAAAGGCGCGCTCTGACGTGCGTCATGGCGCGATATGGCGTAAGACGCGTCTCTGCCGTTACGAAACAGCTCATAACGTTTCTATAAGGCGTGGCTCACGCCATGGCGTCTTGAGGCGCGTCACAGCGCGTCGCGGCGCGAGTTTTTTTGAATGGCATGATTATTTTCAAAAAAAATGTTTTTTGTATTTTTACACTTTTAACTTTAAATTTTACACTTTTTTAGGTTTATCTAATCACATCACTCACAATTTCATGAATTTATAAACTTTATGGACTCACGATTAAAAATGAAGCTGTAAAATTACCTTTCTAAGTTCTATTTTAAATATTTAATCTGAAAACTATTTTTATAATAATAATAATTTATATGCTTATTCTTCTTCTAATATGAATGTACATTTTTTAATATCATTATCTGATTAGATAATATATAGAAAATATATATCTTTATATATAATTGTATGCATGACATACAAATTTGCAGTCTTATGTCACGCCTTAAGGCTTGACATCGCCGCCATGCCACGCCTCATGTCTTTTTGAACCTTGGTTGGTTATCAGGCCTTCCAAAGCCCGTTTTCAATGAGCAAAAACAGGCCTGGGTTTTTAAGGCCTGGAACGGGCTTTGGGCTTGCAAAAGGACCTGCTTAGGCTCTTTTAGGCCCCGGACTTGCCTCCAAAATTCTGGCCTGGTCGGACTTTAGGCTCAGTATGCGGAAGATTATTTGGGTCGTGCTTTGGGCTTTTAACTTTTTGTGCTATCTCTAGAGGGTCATGTCAATTGTCAATTATCATTCAGTTAAAACATTTATTTTATTATTGAAGCAGTAAAGCATTTATTTTATTATTAAAGCATGGTTGTCCGGTTCATACGATAAAGGGAAGTATCGTATGTAAGTGATGCAGTTTGTGGGAAGCATCACTTGAGATGAGAGTTTGAGATGAGAATGATGCAGTTTGTGGGAATGCAGTTTGTGGGAAGCATTACGTTGTAGGAGAAAGATGCAGTTTGTGGGAAGCATCATGTGGGATGAGGTAATGCAGTTTGTGGGAAGCATCATGTGGGATGAGGTAATGTAGTTTGTGGGAATGCAGTTTGTGGGAAGCATTACGTTGTAGGAGAAAGATGCAGTTTGTGGGAAGCATCATGTGGGATGAGGTAATGCAGTTTGTGGGAAGCATCATGTGGGATGAGGTAATGTAGTTTGTGGGAAGCATTACGAGAATGATGCAGCTTGTGGGAAGCATCATGTGGGATAAGGTGATGTCGTGCATGAGACACATCATGTTACATGAGTTTATGAAATCATGGAATCGTTTTGGGGATTTTTAAAGGAATCAAATTGGGGTTTAGCTGTTTGTGGAGACCAATTATTATAATAAAACTATTTGAAAGTTTTATTTTATGAGAATTGTTAAACGGGGACCTCAATGTTGAGAGGGAAAATGGGATATTTGTATATTGAAACAAAAGAGGAAATTATTGGTATTTGTCATGAAATGTTATATTTTATTATTCATGATTGGGTTTGTGAATTGGGATATAAATCATTTTAAATGATTTTTGAGCAAGATATGTTAACAGAGATTTACTCACTAGACCTTATGGTCTAACCCTCATTTTGTTTTCAAACATGTGCTATTCAGGGTAAGCATGTTCGGAGGAAGAAAGGGGATTATGTGTTAATATGCTATATGCTATGTGGAGTAGATGGTGAAGAGTCAATGCATGATCTGTGATATATGTTTAAATCAAGTCATGTATTTGATCAAAAAAATTGTAGCATATTCTATTGTACAATTAGGTACGCTTGGGACCCAATGTGATTTATCATGTGATTATGTTACAAATGCAATTTGTATTTATATGGAATATTTGGGATGAGTTGTTACAGTTTTCATTCGTTTCTCAATCTTTATCCATGATTATTTATGCATTAATTTACTATTACATTAATCCTAACTTTGATATCTCAAAAATCATCCAAAATTATGAACTATATCCTCTCCATTTTACGACCTAACTTGATAGCTCAAATGTCATCCAAAATTATGAACTATAACCTCTCCATTTTACAAGTAAGTGTTCAGTTTTTACCAAAATTTATTGTATATGCTTATCTGGCCAAATTGACAACCTTAGAGCCATTAATACGACTTGAAACATCGACAAAACTTAACATATAAATATATATATATATATATAATATAATATATAGGGTTGGGTTCACGTGAGACCAGCCTGTTTCCGTGAGACCATGAGACAACCTTTTTACTCTTGAAACTTCACAGCAAAAACACTATGAAGATAAAAAAAATCTGATGGGTTCACGTGAGACCAGCCTGTTTCCGTGAGACCCGTCGGAGACCCGTGAAACCACATTTTTACTCTTGAAACTTCACAGCAAAAACTAGGGGTGGCAAAAAGTGACCCAACCCGCCAACCCAACCCGAACCCAACCCATTAGTAGCAGGTTGGGTTGAGATTTTCAACCCGTTTAACTTAAATGGGTCAACCCGTCTAACCCATTTATTAAATGGGTTGGGTTGGGTTGAAATTTCTGACCTATTTTCAACCTGTTTTCAACCCATTTACAACCTGTTTGTAACCCATTTCCAACCTGTTTGTAACCCATTTACAACCTGTTTGTAACCCATTAATGACCTATTTTTAACCCATTTATTAAAATAAATTTTAAATTTTAATAATAAAAAAAGTAACCTAAATACAAACCCTAAATTGAATTTAGTTTTTGGATTTTAGAAGCCTGGTCAAAAAAGAAAAACCCTAAATCGCTTTCTGCCTTTCTCCTTCACTCTCGAGTCTAGTCGTCGCTCTTCTCTCCTCCTAGTTCACTCTGCCGGCGACTTTGCTGCTGATTCACTCCGCCGGCGACTCTGCTACTACTTCACTCTCGCCCTCACTCTTCTCTTCTCCTAGTTCACTCCGCCGACGACTTTGCTGCTACTTCACTCAACCGGCGTTTCTGGTCATCTCTCATTCTCTCTCGTCCGTCGTTACTATCGTAAGTTTTCTACTCTCTCGTTCGTTTTCTACTATCTTTATTTACTCTCTCTCGTCCAACAGAAGGTTCATCTCTCTCTCTCAAGCGACCGGTGGTGACTGACGTAGTTTTGTATTATGGATTGTATAATTAAATGGGTCAACCCAGGTTGAACCCATTTATTTAACAGGTTGGGTTGAAAATTTGTAAATAGGTCGAACCCAGGTTCAACCCATTTAAGTTGCAGGTTGGGTTGGGTTGAAAATCTCAACCCATTTATTTAATTGGGTTGGGTTGAGATTTTCGACCTATTTAATAAATGGGTTGAACCCGAACCCAACCCAGGTCGACCCATTGCCACCCCTAGCAAAAACACTGTGAAGGTAAAAAAAATCTGAACCTTCACAGCAAAAACACTATGTAGGTTACCTTCATAGCAAAAACACTGTAAAGATTCATATTTTTTTTATCTTCATAGTGTTTTCTGTGAAGTTTCAAGTGTAAAAAGGTTGTCTCACGGGTCTCGCGGAAACAGGCTGGTCTCACGTCACGTGATCCCAAGTCTATATATATATATATATATATATTAATTTATATATATATATATATGTTTGTTTATATTAATATATACTAGAAGGGTGCTCGCGCAATGCAGCGAGATCCATCTTAATTTTAATGTTTTATTTTATTTTTTGTTTTTATTGATGTTATAATACGATTTTATTAGTTTTGAAAAAAGACATTTTATTTTTTGTGTACTTTATTTAATTCAGTGTTTTCTAATTATAATTTAGGTTTAACAATGAAATAATATATTTTGATTTAATAATATAATTTTTTATAAATATAATAATTAAGTATTTTGTTAGAGTTGAATGATTATCCTAATTATATGTTAGATTTTATATATTCAAAATTAAATGTTTATCTCTATAGTTAGTTGTATAGTTAGTTACACGAATTTAAACATGAAACTTTAATAAGTTGTACCAATGCATGTAAAACTTGTATTCTTGAATTTTAAGTAATTATGCTTTAATCAATTGTATCTATTGCATGATAATATATTTTTAAGAGTTTTTGTCAAATGCTTTATAATATAGTGTATATATATATATAAACAAACATAATTCGTGAATTGGCCTTAATTCGTTGTCAAAACACCAAAAACATAACTTGCTTCACTGGTGAAATTCTCCCTCATATCTCACTCATTCTTTATTAATATCAAATGGTTTTTATGGAAAATAAGCTACCAATAATTTTATTTCATCCAAAAAGAACTTGAACAACGTTCAAAATGGGGACGTTAATCAAACTAACCAAAAATATTAGGGTTTTCAGATATAACATTTTTTTCCTCACTGTCCACCATCTGGTGAGCAAAAACACATTTTTGTAAAGAAAACTCTTTCAGGGACCTATATGCATTAAATCAGAAATTATATGACACGATTTGACAACACATCACACATCCCTCCACCCACCGCTGCCGGTCAACCAAGGTAAAAGGTACGGCCGCCCACCCACCGGTGAGCGGTGAGCACCGGCACAATCTCCGATGCAACTTTTTGTTTTTTTTTGCTTTATTCCTTCTATAAAATATAATTTTTTTAGATTTCACTTAGAGGCTGTTTGGTTCTTTTTCTGTTAAGATCTGTATGAGTATAGTTGTCTGTATTGATATAGTTGTCTGTATGTTAACAGATAAATTGTTGTTTGATTGTGGTGTTGAATAAACAGTCTGAATGTCATAAATGACCATTTTGCCCCTGATCTTTTAAATAACTTTTAATTATAAAAATAAAGTAATTTTGGTCTTTTCTTTTCTTTTCTTTTCAGACCCAAATCACTCAATAAAAAAAACTTTGATTCTACTTCAAATCTGAGAATCCACAGGTTCAAATCTGAGAACCCAAATGTTTAATTCCAGTAAATCAATTGATATACGTAGGTTTTAGATCAACCTTGTTACATTAACCACCCCATATCATATCAAGAACAATAAACATACAAAATCCCAAATGCTTATGAAATCAGGTGTTAACCAAGTGGATCCCCAAATCAAAAAATATCCCAAATTCATAAAACCCTAAATAAAAAAATATGCACCGGGGGGAGAATCGATGAAGTCTTTCTGTATTTCAAAGAGGTTAGATTTTGGTCATCCATATGTTGTAAACAAGTTTGCTTGATGTTTCTTTTCTCCGAATTACATTTCATCATTGAATCAAGAAGCTATTTACTTAATCAAGAAATCGGAGACTTCAGGGCAGAGAGGCAACTTGGAATAGGGAGGTTTTTTTTTTGTGTGAGGCTTGGATTTTTTGGGGTTTTAGAAATGGAAGGGGTAAACTTGGAAGAAGGGGATGAATAAATGGCTGAGTCCAGGACTTCATTTTTTTAGCTGAATCGCTCAGCCACTAGCTGACCGAATAAGCATTTACCGAACATGAAGATATGGCTGATCGAATCTGCCAGCCCAATAAGCATCTACTGAACAACCCCTTACAATATGATGCTACCGTTGAATTCATTTTTTTTTTTGGAAAAGGGGTTAAACCTACAACCATTTTTAAAAATGGCAAAATAGGTCCTTGTATTTTACTTTTTTACCCCCTTTAACTTCTCAACTTTTATTTTTTTCACCCAGAACAAAACAAAAGGGTGAAACTTCACCCCTTCACTTTTTTTTTAAATTCACCCAAATTGAAAGTCCTTACCATTTTTCATTTATTTAGCTCTTCAAGAATGTTTTTCCACATCGTTTTAGAGATAATGATTTTTAGTCTATTTTTGTAACACATATCCACAACCTAGACTTTGTGAAAGGTGTAATTTGTAAATTATTAATGTTAAACCCTAAATTATCATTTTATGTAATTAAATGTTGTTCTTTTAAAAAGAAATTTATTCTTTAATTTGATATGTTATAAAAGTATAAATTACTCATAATTTTTTCTAGACTTTGGGGGGATACATTTTATCTCATTTTTATATTAAATTCATTTAAGATATACAAATGAAACGGGTTATATAACAAATAGTTAAATGTTATTGTTGTTAATAATTTTCGTCATACATTTAATATATTTTACAACCTTATTAACTAAATAGACTCGTAGCCAATATTTATAAACTAAATTATAAATAGTCATTCTTATTCTCATGTATCTTCAATTCCACCATTAAAAATATCGTATATAGACTTACAACATGATCTAGATACATTTGAAAAAAATCCGATATCAATTTCAAGAGAAAATAAAATAGATGCATATATATATATATATAGAGAGAGAGAGAGGAAGGTTCAAACGAGAACTTTTGATTTTTAAGGGAACAAAGTGACACATTGTGGACCACATATGATGTGGGTTCTACATAATATTAAATCATTTTTAATTTAATATGATTTAATATTAAATCAGAAATGATTTAATATTATGTAGGACTCACATCATATGTGGTCCACAATATGTTCTTTTGTTCCTTTAAAGAGGGGTGGTTTTCGTATGATCCCTCCCCTGCATGTATATCTATATAATATAGGGTTTGTATTCACGTGAGACCAACCTCTTTTTGTGAGTGATGTCACATTTTTACACTTGAAGCTTCAGAATAAAACATTGTGAAATTAATGAAATTTCGAACCTTCACAGTCTTCACAATGTTTTGCTGTGAAATTTCAAGTGTAAAAAAACGGTCTCATGAAAACAGGTTGGTCTCACGTGATACCAAGTCTATATATACAGTGTTTTTGTTGTGAACGTTTTTGTTATGAAGTTTCAAGTGCAAAAAAACAGTTTCATGGGTCTAACAAAAACATGTTGGTCTCTCATATGAACCCAACCCTATACGTATAACGGTATAATTAGAGGTGGCAAAATAGGCCTAGCCCGGGACCCATTTTTTTAAAATAGATGTATTTGTATATGTTTTATTAAATGTATTTCTAAATTTTCAAGTGTATTTGATTGAAAATCAATTATAAAACTATAATAAACGTATTTTCAAGTGTATTTTGTTGAAAACCAATTATAAAACTATAATAAAACGTATTTTAAAAGTGTATTTGAGTCACTCAATTACATATATTAAAGTATTATTAAGAAATTATTAAAAAGTTGAAATTAAAAAAAAAAAATTAACATAGCAACGATTTGGGCTCGGACCGGTTACAACCTAAGTTTAACCGGGCCTTACCTTCACCAGCGAGACTGGAACAGGACCAAGACCGATTACGCCAAAACCGATTACGCCAAAACCGATTACGATAAATAGTGTTTGGGATCGTGACTGATTTTGGCCTGACCCGAGGCCATTTTTTGCCATCTCTATTAGGGGGCGTTTGGTTCGCAGGATTCCGACGGAATTGGAATGATCAATTCTATTGACCAAGTTCCATTCAGGCGTTTTAGCTTACCTATAGAATGGAATTGAATTCCACACATTCCACCATTGATGGATTTAGTCATTCCATCACAATTGAGAAGGAATTCAATTCCATTGCATCCTATATTCTTAAAAAGACAAAATTATCCATATTCCCTACTTGAACTGAACCACCACTGATCTAAACCATTATCGACCACCACCAATCTAAACCATCGCCAATGACCACCGATTTGAACCACTGTCGACCACCACCAATCTGAGCCACCGTCGAGCACCGCCAATCTGAATCACCGCCGATCGGAACCACCAATCTGAACCACCATCAACCACCGCCGACTACCGTCGATCTGAATCAAGGTCGACCATCATTGATCTGAACCACCGTCGACCATCGCCGATCTGAACCACCACCGAACACCGTCGATTTGAACCACCATCGACCATATGAACAACCACCGACCACCGTCGATTTGAACCACCATCGACCATATGAACAACCACCGACCATCGTCGATTTGAACCACCATCGACCACCACCAACCACAATAGTTGGATTTCAAATTCAAAATATCCAAAAAGGGTATTTTGATCATTTACCAATATTTCATTTTAATTCCAAAGCTATATTATGTGAACCAAACAGATAGATTACAAATCTTTTAACAGATTCAATTCTAATGTCTGTCAACTAAACATATGGTCAAACCTGATGATAATTCATTCAAATTCCTTCAAAAGTCAAATTCGTTTAACTGATTTCATTCAAACCAAAAACCTTTTCCGAACCAAACTCCCCTTAGTATAAATGATATAATGCCTTTCAAAATATACTTTCATATAATTTGTTAGATTTTGTTTGGGCCTTTGATTAACAAAATGGGCTCATGACGTCTTTCCTCATCGCATTCGCACCCAAAGAAGTTCGGAATGCAATCACCACCACAAGTAGAAACCCCCAAAACAGAGTAGATCAGCAGCAGGAAAACCCAGTTTTGATCGATTCTATTCGATTCTCTCTTTGTATATAAGAATCCTTCCACCTGTTTACAATTTGGGAATTTTTTGGTTGATGGAAACTATTTAATTTTGTTGTAAACTTAGAGTGGGTTTTGTTTGAATTCATCACAGAAATACATCAATGGCATTAAGAACACCTGTTGCAGGCTTAAGTATCGCTTCAACAACATCAGCTTCATTACAGGATTCTTCCATTACCAGAATTGGAGTTTGCAGGTTTCCAACTTGTAGAACATCGTTCTTTGGTTCTGGAGGTAACTTAACACATATTCCATTTCAAACTTTTATGAGCATTTAATATAATCATCCTTCAAACCAAAATTAGGGTTTCGTGATGCTATAACATATCCCTGTACAAATATCCATCGTCTAAACCTTCTGCTGTATCAAATATAAACCCTTATTATAATTATTCAGTATTTGTGTATTTCTTTTATATGTGATTTGATAAGGTTACTCAATTGGAGTGAAAAACCGTTTAAATATTTATCATTTTCGACTGTTTTCTTTCTGAAATACTTATAAGTATTATAAACATTTGATAAGGTTAAATGCTGTTAATATGATTATAAGTATCCCACCTTTTGTGGACTGAGTCTTCAAATTTTAGGGTGTGTTTCAAGATTGCTTGAAATCATATACACCGATCGAAACTTAGAGAACAATTCAAGGATAAGTTATGTAGGAAAACAGATATAGAGGTTTATGTTCTTTAGGATGTATAGAATAGTTATGTGTATAATTATCTATAATCTTTTGTTATCTTCTTTAAATTACTGCTAAATCCTTGGAATAGCCCTTTTAGTTGGCCATATTTGTCCAAGTTATTTTCCGCCGTTACTTTTATCTAATTTAATGTACAAGAATGATCACATCTTGCTTTTTATGGTTAATAAGGCTGTTTGAGTTGATTTTTCCATATGGTGCACATGTAAATTTTCAAAGGTTCCAACCTTTCATGCTTTCCAAACTTGGGTTGGGTTCCGGTGAGAAGTAGAGTTAAGGTGAGAAGCGTAGAAGGGATCTCCACCCTTGGATGCACATTAGGATGAGATGCACCGAGATGAGGTGCGCCGAGATGCACCGGATCTACTCCCTTCTAAAGCGCAATTCATGGGTGCGTATGCGATTAAAAGTGATCAACGGTTCAGTTCTCTTTTACGCTTCTTACCTTAACTCTCCTTCTCACACGATACCAAGCCTTCCAAACTTTATGGGTAAGTATATAATTTTATCTTTTTATGAAAATCGTATTCAAACGGGCAAGTATCTTGTTGTTATGGTATGGATGTTTATGAGAATCAACCCTGTAGGAATCTGTCTTAACGAGTTATGCTCTTGTTCAGACTTATAACTTAGGCTCAAGAAAATATTTTAAACATTCTCATGCTGTTTTAAGTTTCTATTATGTTAATCTTCAATTGCTTTCATCCTCATCAATGTAAATTATGTTAAAAGAATTATCTTTTTCACCATTAAAAATGTTCGAGTTGTGTTCTATTTTTTTGTCTGATATCAAAGTCCAATTTTGTTTGTGATATTGGTCTCTCGCTCTACGTGTTAATTTCTTTATCATGCTGAAAATGAGCAAAAAATCTCATGTTGCTTTCATTATCTCATTGGTCTTCTTGCAGTTGGAGCCTTAAAAGTTAGAGGAGTAAAGCTAGCTCACCCTAGTAGCACACGATGTAACAGCCATGGTGGGATCCGAATGAATCTTTTTGACCGTTTTTCACGAGTTGTCAAGGTTCATATTTATGATATTTATGTCATATATTTTGTGTGTTGGCCTTCATTTACACCAATAAATTACTAAATCATTCTTTCTGATCTGTTACAAGTATAGTCATATGCAAATGCACTCATTAGCACCTTTGAAGACCCAGAAAAGATCTTAGAGCAAGCTGTTACAGAAATGAACGATGATCTAATAAAGATGCGTCAAGCTACAGCCCAAGTATGCATTTTTTGTTTTATCTTTATTTTTTGATATGAAACTATAGTCATTTAGATTAAAAGATTGGTTTTTGGCATGACAACCCTAAGAAAGATAAATCAAACTATTTTGTGAAGGTTTTGGCATCTCAAAAACGGATGGAGAACAAATATAAATCTGCTGAGCAAGCTTCTGAGGATTGGTAAGTGACTGGATGATAAATGTTATAAATAAAGTGGGGTGACTGTTCTAAATAACGTTCTTATTTAATTGAATTATTAATTATATAGGTATAAAAGAGCACAACTTGCTCTGGGTAAGGGAGATGAGGATCTTGCACGTGAAGCCTTAAAGCGACGTAAATCTTATGCTGTAAGATTTCATTCTATCTCTTGAAACCAATTCCTTAGAGTTCTAGATCATGGTGCTTGTTGATTTCCGTTACAAACCACATCAAACCGTGCAAACCGCATCCAACCAATCATTTTTTTAATATATTTTCACTTTTTCTTAATTATGAGGGTTGATTAGTCAATAATATATGAAAAAAATTCATCAAGAATGTATGGGGGTTGATTAATCAAGAATATGTGAAACATGTTTAATCAAAATGAGAATTTAATGAAACAATTCATTTTCATTTAGAAACAAAAATAATTTCATGAAGAGAAGAATTATGTGAAACAATTTCATCATATTAAACACTTTCATGAAACAATTTTATTCAATTAAACAATGAATCACACGGTTTGTACGAATTGACATGGTTTGTATTTGAAATCTCCCTTATATATATATATATATATATTAAAATGTGCATATCTTATGATGCTTTACCTTTTATACAATCACCCATTCACATGAACTCTGTGTTTTTCATCTATTAAATATGTTAATAATGGGACAAGGGGACAAGAGGAAACCTGCAAAGTCTATGAAACTTAGGCTTTTATTGCATATTACTATTAGATATGTAGGGTTGGGTTTCGGTGAGAAGTGAAGTTATGGTTAGAAGGGTAAGAAGGGATCTCCACCCTTGGATGCACATTAGGATGAGATGCAACGAGATGCACCGGATGAATCCTCGTACCAAGCGCAATTCATAGGTGGGTTTGAGATTGATAGTGATCAAGGCTAAGATCCCTTCTTACGCTTCTCGCCTTAACTTCACTTCTAACATGATCCCGTGCCTAGATAGGGGGGGGGGGGTTCAAATGTGAACTCTAATTTGGTTGTGAACGTGAGGACAAAGGAGAACGCGACACGTGTATTCACCCTGAATGATGTGTTATTCACTCTGAATGTTGTGTTATTCACTCTGAATGCGTGTTATTCATACTGAATAATGTAGGAACTTCACCTTCATTATTCATACCGAATGCCCTTCATTATTCAGACTGAATGGGACACGTGTCGCGCTCTCCTTTGTCCTCATGTTCGCAACCAAATTTGAGTTCACATTTGAACTTCTTCTCTCTCTCTCTCTCTCTATATATATATATATATACTATTGAATACATATAATACGGCGAGTTATATATACATGTATATATATATATATAATTTTACTTATTATATGAACCACTATTTTTAGGCCGATATACTACTGTTTTACCATCACGTTAACCGCTATTTCAAATCATGGTCCTAACCATGTTTCCATATTTGATCGCTTTAACATCATATAATTTCTAATATATAGAGAGTCTTTATAGCTTCGGACATTCCTGAATAAAGTAATCTTGATGCAAAACAAATTAGGTTTAGAAATTTGGAAGAAAAAACAACTAGAGATTTGGGGAATTGCTCCTGAAATTCTAACTCATAAACGGAATAATATGCTCTTTAAGTAGGGCCCATGAGGAACAACATAAGATAAGTAAAACAAGACTACAAGAGAAATGAAATAAAATAACTACAAAATAAAACTAGTGACGGTTGTGATTTCAATAAAATCTTTTGCATATTAGTATACTAGAAGGATACTCGCGCAATACAGCGAGATACATCTTGATTTTAATATTTCATTTTGTTCCTTGTATCTATTGATGTTATAATACGGTTTATGTGGTTTTGAGAAAACGATAATATTTTTATTTTTGAATAAAATATAAACTTGAAAATATCATAATTCTTTTAAAAAAATATATCGATTTTAGTATCAAATTAACTATTTAAAAGTTTTTTTTATGTAATTTCTTTAATTCTATTTTTTAGTATAATTTAATTTAAATTTAATAACGAATTAATTTATTTTTGTTTAATAATATAACTTTTTATAAATATAATAATTAAATATTGGGTTAGAACTCAATGATTGTCCTTATTATATTTTAGATTTTTATATTTAAAATGAGATGTTTATCCTGTATTTGATTATGTTTATATGTTGTTAGTTACACGAATTCAAACATGGAGCTGTAATAAATTGTACTTACGCACAATTTACTTGTAATCTTGAATTTTAAGTAATATGCATCAATAAACAGTACTTAATGCATAAAAAGTGGTTTTTAAGAGTTTTTGCCAAATGTTTTATAATATAGTATAGATATAGATATAGATTACAGTTATGTGTCAATGTCATCATCATATACCTTCAAATCTAAATTTCTCTATTTACTTACTAAATTACTCTACAGGACAATGCAGCTTCTTTGAAGACTCAACTTGATCAACAGAAAAGTGTCGTGGATAATCTCGTGAATAATACACGGGTGGGTGTTACTTATATATATATATATATATATATATATCTTATATTTGTCTCCTTGTTTTCAAGATACGCATCGTTTGCTTTTCACTAATATTCATCATTTTTACATCAGTTTTTCACTATTGCCCAGTATATTATTGTTTGAGTGCATGCCTTTTCTATTAACAGCTTCTCGAAAGCAAGATACAAGAAGCTAAGTCAAAGAAAGATACTCTGAAAGCACGTGCACAATCTGCAAAGTTTGTTCTCATTCCATTATGATGTCATTTTCTTATTTTTTATTTTTTATTTTGTTTTTCTCTTATTGATGATGTTAAGATAGCCCATTTATTGGAATTACGTTTTCTTTCTAAACAGGACCGCAAAAAAAGTAACCGAAATGTTGGGAAATGTCAATACAAGCAGTGCTCTTTCAGCATTTGAGAAGATGGAGGAAAAAGGTTCCTTAATTTTCTTTGGAAAATTTCAATACAATTACTAATTTGCCACTGTCATCATTTCCACTTTTTAATTTTGAATCTTGATATTTTGTCATTATTAAAGGGCATTTGTGGTACTTTATTGGTAATAGCTAAACACCTTCATAAAACTATATCTCTGGTCAAATGTTATGATTTTGAATCTTGAGGTTTCCATCTGGAGTTTAATAGGTTTTTCTTTTGGTATACATTATTTGGTAATATTTATCTTTTACTTTTTTGAAATTATTAATAAAACAAATAATAATAAAATAATACTAGATATATTTAGTTTAGCAGAAGTGTTCGACTGTCAATCATTTGTAATAGGCAATTTTAGCTTGAAGCTTTTGCACTTTTTAAAATATAGATGAATTATGGAAGTATAGTGATGTGTACAAAATAAGTTGATTATTTGTTCATAAAGTTTCATGTGGTTATTTCAGTTATCTCTGAAATTATATATACAAGATCTTCTTTAAGATCCAACAGTTAGTATGATTATATCAATGAATCCGATTATTGCAATTGTTCAGAAGACCCTTTTCTTTTCTAATTTGCTCCTTTTTTTCAAGTATTATCTAATAGTTCTACATTTTGCTTTTCTGATGGTTAAATATCGATAGAAAATCTAGTGCCATCAACAAGAGGGTATATGATATTTTAAATCAAAATTTCCAGAATTGATATTGAAATTTCAAATATTTTTTATTGATTAGAATATCATGTTTCATATAAACAAGATTTTGATTGCATAATTATATGATGCTAAAATTCTTTTTCATGTATTCTGATGTTAGTTATGACGATGGAGTCCCAAGCTGAAGCACTTAATCAGCTAACAACCGATGATCTTGAAGGAAAGGTACACTCATCATTACCAATTTTCTTCTTGATAACTCATTCTAGCATGCCAACTCTTCGAAAAATGATGTATTAATAACACAGAAGGAATTGAAATTGGATCTGTATTATAATCATTATTATAGTCAAGTTAATACCCTATAACTTGGATGGGATACTTTCTTAATTTTTTGATCCAAAATCTACTACTTTTATTTTTATGGTATTAAGCTACCTGATCTACGTTTTAGGCACATGGGTCAGGTTAGGGGATAACGCAAAAAGAAAAAATGAAGAACACCCTCGGAGCCCTCCATCTGGACGGTATGCATAAATTGCGTACTGGTAGTTTGTAACATGCATTTGTGCATAGAAAAAAAAAACAACTTCAATCGCTTCTATGCATTTGTGCATACCGTCCGGATGGAGGGCTCCCAGGGTGTTTTTTAGTTTTCTCTTTTTTTAGCGTTTTCCCCTGAACCTCCCTCTTAGGCACATAACTATATATTGTTTTAAATTGCGCTCAAAGTAATCAAGTAACAAAAGATAGAAAGCAGATTTTAATTTGGGATGATCTTTTATAGTTCGATTTGATTAAGGCCATGTTTAGCAACCGTAAGCTAGCTTAATTTTTAGGTTATTGCAAAAAGTCCCATTTGGTAAGATACAAGCTAGCTTTTTGAAAAGCTACTTTAGATAGCTTATTGGTTTTTTTTTTCCAATTATGCCCTGTATATTTTACATAAATACCCCTTGTATGGGCTAACAACTTCCAACTGTTAAAAGGGTAAATCTAGAATAGTATTTTTCGAACGAACAAAAGCTGTTTTCTCATGCACCTTTTGCAGTTCGCTATGCTGGAGAGCTCATCTGTTGATGATGATCTTGCAAGCTTGAAGAAAGAATTATCTGGAAGCACAAAGGTACCTTCTGGTCTTTCTCTTTTACCCTCCATCTCAAAACACGCCCACCAATGTCGAGCTTTGGACTTTGTTAATGCAACATTTCTTGTAAATATAAATGAAATTATTAGCCTACATACTCATCATCGCAAATCATATATACATATATATATATATATATGTTGGCCTGCATGCTTCAGTTTTTAAATAACATTCTAGTTAAAATCAACGACCTTTATGGTTGAAAAGTAGTAAGCTGCATCTCTTTTGGTATGAAGTGAAAAAACCGAACCAAACAAACCCATTATATCCCAGATAGAAAGACGTAGGGGTGGTAAAATTTACGTAGACCTTGAATCTACCCCATAAGGCTCTGTTCTCGAGTTTTAGAACGAAAGAAATGAAAAGAAAAGAAAAAGGAAAAGAAAGAATTTTTTTATTTGTGTTCTTGAGAGTGAAGGGAAAGGAAAGAAAATAAATATTCATGCTCGTGAGTGGGAGGGAAAGGAAAGGAAAGGAAAGATGCCATTTTTACAAATATGCCCTTACTTATTTTGTAATAGAATGTAATGGATGGGTAGTTGTGTAGTTTTATAAATATTTTTATATTATTTTTCTTTCCTTTCCTTCCCTTAGGAAAGTTTTGGCAGGAAAATCAATATAATTTTCCTTCCTTTTCCTTCGTAAAAAGAACTCGAGAACACAACATTTTTTTCTTTCCTCCTTACTTTCCTACCTTTTCCCTTCCTTTCCTTTGTTAAAAAAACTCGAGAACAAAGCGAAAGGGTAGAGAGAGATTGTTTCTGTGAAGACCGCCAACTTGCAAAACAAAAATAAAAAATAAAAGGAGATTTAGTGACAAAAGTATGGTAGTAACATAGGAGTATTATAGGGATTTGGCAAGTAGTCGTTTTGAATGTGTGTAGTCGGGGGTTTTCACTGAAACAACCGCTCTACATTTTTGGGATAGAGATTAGCTCTGCTTACATCCCACTAGAGATATACAAGGCCCGGCTATTTTGGGCCTGGGCCTTCTAAGCCCGTTTTCAATAAAACAAAAAAAAGGGTCCGGGCTATTTTAGGGCCGGACCCTGCTTTGGGGTTGAAAAAGTGCTTTATCGGACTTTTTTGGGCCAGGCTTTAACCGGGCCTTGGTAAAAAAAAGTTGATCTAATTGGGCTTGGGATTGGGCTTTTTTGTGCATCTGAACATCCCACCCCCAGACTCCAGCTCCAGGTGGGATAACATCCCACCCCCAGACTCCAGCTCCAGGTGGGATATATTGGGTTTGTTTTGGTTTACTTTTTGTAGCATTTGATGTTATGAATACTAATAAACAGAAAGGGGAGCTTCCACCGGGAAGAACATCGGTTGGGAACTCAAGTGGGGCAGCAGCGTATCCGTTTCCTGATCTTGAAATCGAGAAAGAGCTAAACGAGTTGAGGCAAAGAAGCAGGGACCTCTAGAATGTAAACAAATTAACTTATTATTATTATGGGAAGGAAGGAAGGAAGTTCATATTTTGTTTCTAGAAAAACTTGTTATGATGTTCATACTCAGAAAATTGCAATAAATTTGCATTTAGGTGTGTGTCTTGTATTAAATTCCAATGTGTTCCTTTTTGTTAAAGTTTTTTTTTTTATCTCAAATTACTTGTCTCTTTACAAACTATGTGTTAAGACTGTTCGTAACACTTTTTGTTTATGTGAAATTTTGGTTATTTTATCGAGTTCTATAAAAAGAAATTAATGATGGGCTAGACATGGAGCTTAATATATGTTAGCCCACATGAAATACGTTAATATATGTTAACTCATGTTATAACACATTAACCATGAGAACCTTAACATATAGTAACATACCTTAACACAACACATACTAAAACACCTTTAACATATAATAACACACCAGAACACATAGTAACATATCTTAATACATTGAGCATCATTGATGTAGTAGCTGAATGATGGGATTACCCCTCCTTTCTCAATTGTGTATGTGTTGTGTTGGTGCATGGATGATCCAAGCGCCTTCAAGATCGACTGGTCGTAGGATGGTCCTACGGTTACGAATTTTGGACTTCCTACTAGGCACTAGCCCAACCATATATATATATATATATACAAACTGTGGTCGTGGATCATTAGAATGATCCTTGGAATTAAGTTTTGAGAATAAACATAAAAATGTGACATCAAAACTTATTTAATTAAAATAAAGCAAACATAAAATTAAGAATACACGTAATTATTATGAAAAAGAAGTACCTTCTTTGATTAAATGATCTTTGGAACAGTTGTCTCTAAGACAGTTGGAACATACATTTGGAGAAATGAAAATTTGGAAATCTAAAGACTTTGAACATCTAGTTGTAGAAAATTTAAGAGAAGGTTTTGATTTTTGCATGACATTTTACAAAGGGAAAAAACTGATGCCTCCTCTCTGCAAACTTGTATCTTCTTATATAGGCATGTTGAATAGTTGGTGATCTCCTATTGAAGGGTTGGTGACCTCCATCTGTCTTCAAATGAGAAATAATTGAGAAGCTTTTTACCGAAAAACCGGCTCTTGATTTAAGTTTGAATTTGCTTCTATCTTCTTTGTCCACTAGTAGAAATTAGCAGACATAATCTTGAAAATTGGAAGATATAATCTTGAGAATATCTTATCTTGAAAGGTCTTAGGTCATCATGAATCTTCCTTTTCTTGAAAATCATCATTTAACTATGAATTTTATTTTTGATAAACTTTTATTTTGATCGGTATATCTTTTGAAATACCAAAGAACGTATTTCATATTTGATAAACGAAAGAATTTTGTCGACAACGACAAAACATCAAACTCACGCTTTATAGTTTTATATTTGGATATGGATCTTGAGCATCTTGTAAAAATGAATCTTGATGAATTTCTTGAGTAGCGGTTGAACTGTCTGGAGAACTCCTTGTTTTATCGAATTTCTTCTTTGGAATTTGCTGCCATAAATTGAGCAATTTCCTCTTCTTCATCAATTTCAAGAGGTCTTAGGGGTGGCGTTATGGTAGCTGGAACGCCAAAATTAATTGAATAATAATTTGAGACACCTTGAATTGTCATCTTTTTGACTTGTTCATTGGGAAGCTTATCCCACCATTTTACCCTACCAGTCCTTTGAAGTAAGGGTGGAGAGAGACCAGTTGCTGGAGTAATAGTAAAAGACCATGACAAGATCCATGGAATTTTGAACAACATTGTGAATTGAAGGAGATATTCAAATTCTGGAATATCTTGAACAAAGATCTCTTTAAATTTGATAAATTCTTCTTTGACCTTTTGAGGACAAGTTTCTGAAATATTTTCCATATATTTGAACCATTTGACAAACCACCGTGGATAATTACAGTTAAAAATCTTATCAAAAAATAAGAACCATGAATGAGTATAACTTCGAAGGTAAAGAAAGTTGAACCATGCATCTTGATAATCGTAATAATTATAAGATGGATATGCTGGATAGTTTGAAAGAGTCTTATCCGTGTATGGGCGAGCTTTCCAATCTTGAATAGAAAGAATATGGAAAATATGAACTTTACTGAAATCAATCTGTGAAGAGTTTGTAGAGTTTTGATTATGAATGACTTTGTTGGATCCAGTATCGATCAAAATTGCTTGATAATAATCTCTTGTCATTTGAGTATTTCCGATGAACAATGAATTTTTTGGGAAAAGAAAATCAGTAAGAACATGGAATCCTTTGCTTTGTAGATGCATTTCATGGATTGAGAGCGTAAGAGCTATGAGCAGATTTTGACGATGGAGATACCTTTTGAGAAAAGGGGGTAATGTTTTGAGTACTTGGAGAAACAATAGTAGTTTTACTTGGAGTAGAGGTATGAGAAACAACTACAGGGTTTCTTACTAAGGAGGAATAAGTTTGATAAGTTGGTGGTGGAGTAAGTGGAGTATACCGATTTTGAGTAGGAAAAGGGGAGGTAGAAGTTGAACCTCTGAAAGGAGAAAGTACCATTTGTTTCTTTCGATTAGGAGTTTGAGGGGAATTATTTTGAGAAGTCATTTGCCCTGTAAAAATTCTCTTGATAAGAAATCTGGTAAAGAATTGTCTTTGTCTTTTATAAATTCAATTTGAAAATCAAAGTTACTAAGCAAGGCTTGCCATCTTGCAAAAATTTGTTTTGAAATTATATTTTTGATGTCGTTTTCAAGAATTGGCTTTGTAGATTGACAGTCGATTCTTAATAAAAAAGGTTTCATATACAAATCATCTTCAAAAAATTTAATACATAAAACTATACTTAAAACTTCTTTTTTAACAGTTGAATAATTCCTTTGAGTATCATTCCAAGCTCCTGAAAAAAATCTGAGTAATTCTTCTTTAGATTGAGAATTAATCTCCAAAACCTAAATCGCTCACGTCGGTTTCAACAATTATCTGAGCATTAGGTTGAGGTATATTGAGGCATGGTAAATATTTAATTTTTTGCTTAATGTGTTGAACAATTTTAGTATGTTCTTGAGTCCAAGGTTCTGGATTCTTTTTAAGTCTTTGATAAAGTGGTTTACAAATTATTCCTAAATCTTTAAAATAATCATGAACATAGTTTAAACAACCCAAAAATCTTTGTAGCTTAGTTTTGTCTTTAATTTCATCTGGGAATTTATTAGCAAACTCTAAACTTCTTTGAATTGGTCTTGTAGTTCCTTGAGTGATCTCGTGTCCAAGAAACCTTATTTGTGTTTGAAATAAACTCATTTTTGAAGCAGAAATGACCAATCCATTTTTATGAATTAGATCATAAAATACATTTAAATGTTTGAAATGTTGATCAATAGATTTTGAAAAGATTAGGACATCATCAATATAAACTGTTAGTCCCTGTTTAGAGATGGCTATGTAAGTGAAGGTTTGTAGGGGGGGGGGGGGGGGGGTTGAATACAAACACACAAAATTTTACTCTTTTAATTTTTTTAATATAAATATTAAAAATTTACACACAAAAGTTTGTTGCGGAAAAGAATAGACACACTATTCTAACAAACTAAACACTTGAAACACATGATAACAGTAATTAACTTATACACTAAGAAAGCTAAAATAAAACTGTTAAAACACTCGGGATTTTCGGAATCAAACAAAAGATCACTCAGAGGATTTGTTGAAAGCGTGAGATTTATGGGTAGGACTTCATCTCCTTTTATAGTGCCCATGCATGGGGTGCATGAGGACAGCTGTCAAGGATGTATTAGCTGGAAGTATATCTGATGGACAAAGGAAGATGCCACTCCCTTTGTACTAGGTTAATGGATGAACCATTCTTTGTAGCACGCAATGTCAGATAACTTTATCTCTTTTCCTTCATGCTCTGTGAAGTCCCATCAAACCTTTTAGCTAAAGACAAACATCCCTTTTATGAGAATAAAAGAGAATCTCCGAATTTAAGGTTTGCTACCCAAGTTCTTGCAGCACAGGTATCTTGCATTTATTGTGAGTCAAGAACTTATCTCTGAAAATTGCTAAGTGATATATGGAACCGTGTATCACATCGGTTAGTGCCTTATAAGGTTGGAATTGATAAGTGTACACATTGCTTGGATTGGTGATCCTCATTTTTCACTAAGTGTTGGCAAGTGTACATCCTAGTATTGGTGACTTGTTATCACAACCTTAAGATATATGGCAACTACAATTTTTGGTGACCATATATACAAATCGATGACCTCTATATACAATGTCGGTGACCTCCATATACAATGTCGATGACCTCATCTGTCAGGTCGGTGACCACACTCAATTCGGCAAGTGGTCTGAATTTTAATGTTAGTTGGTACATCAAATATTCCACATTTTGATGCACAACCCTTGATTGGACAGTCTTTGATTTTCCAATACTTGAAGTATATTTCAGACCTTCAAAAGAACCTATAAAAGATCAATCATATAAGAGAGAAGGTTCATCACCAAATCATCGGTGACCCAACAATCTCCCCTATTTAATAATGATACCTGTATGTTAGAAAGAAATGTTTTTTGACCCTTTCTATTTTTCTTTTGGGTTCTTTTAACTCAGATGTTTTTTTAACTGAGTATATACATTATAAGTATAAGTATAAGTATGTGCAAAAAAGAATTTAAGGTATGAACAAGTATTAAAATGAAGAATAATATGAACTTTTATTAATCAACACACAGGATAGTACATCACACAGAGTACATGATTAATAAATTTCATATTAAGAGTGAATGATTAAGAGTCGGTAGGTTCTCCCGTTTTCAATTCATCCAAGATGAGTCTCGTCATTCCATGGTCTTCAACAGGAGGCACACCCAAGATGGCAGTGAGAAAGGAATTGTGAGCCCTTGGAATATCAGAGGTTCTGAAGAAACCTATGTTTCCAAAAATGTCTTCAAAGAATACTACAAGTTCTGGTTCAGTAATCATGGTTTGCTCCGGGTACGCAACTGGAGTTGGAATGGTGAGATTAAGACCCGAAGCATCTATCTTGATGCCCCTTTCGTGAAGCATGTCAAAATGTCCCTTCTTTTTGTTCCTTGGAGCTGTGATGACCTCTCCCGAAAGACCTTGTTGAATAAGGTACATGTGTTGCCCTTCTATACTTGAGACCGCTATATTATGCTCCGTCTGAATTTTGACCATCTTAAGGAAACATTTTCGGAGCATGTTAAGTACAAACTCTTTGTACTTACTCCTACTCTTTGACACAAGATTGCCGACCTCCAACCATTTTGTAATACCAAGAACTTCCAACCACTCAATTTCATAAATTTTGAGGAGAGTGTTGGCTCTCTTGATGGTGATAAGTAACTTAGGGAAATTTTTGGTTGGAGGATGAATAGTGGCACCGATGATCTTTGATTCATCTTTTCGAATTTTCAGTCTTCTTTTGAACCATTCAACTTCTTTGGTCTTTTTGGCATCGGCAACCGCTTTCATTGCTTCTGAATTTTGCTTTAAGTTTTCAAGCTCATCTTTTTGAGCTTGAAGAGCATCGGTGACCTTGGCTTTGTTGGCTTCATCTTGAGCCAACCTGAGTACATTGGTCTGATCATACTCAAGTTGTGCTCTTATTGCGTCTTGCTTCTCAGACTCGGTGAGTACAATTCCAAGAGGAACGGTGAGCCTGGAGTCAGGTTGTAGTCAGAGAGAATCAGCTTCTGGACATCTGGCCTTTTTCTTCTTCTTTTCTGCTTCATGTTGTTCTTCATAGGAAAGAGGCTTCTTTCCTTTGGCTTTTTCTTTTCTTTTCATTTCCTTCTCTTCTTCAGTCTCTTCAAGGGATCGGGCACTGACACCCTCCCCCTCAATTGTTGCTTCAGATACTTCGGTGACCTGGGGGTCAGTGACATCGGTGACCAAGGGAGGAGTTACCTCGGTGACCTTGGTCTCGGCGACCGTGGTCTCGGTGACTGGTGGTGGTGGTGTTTTTGTTGTCTTCTTGTTTTTCTCCCCCTCAGTGGTTGATCCCTTGAAACCCACTAAAGAGAGAAAAGTCTTGATCTTTTCAACGTCAGAGCTCAAAACACCTAACTTCTTCTCAACTCTTTGAAGTACGAATCTATCTTTAGCTTTAAAAAATGTATCACCTACATCAAGTTCAACTGTTGGAGGAGAAGTTGGTACCTTATCAATCTTTGCATGAAGAGAAGCAAGAGACTCCAAAATTGCTTTTTGATTTTGAAGAATAGAAGCAATGTCGGTGGCCTGCTTCTCAGAGTCACTTTGAAGTTCCTTGATAGTAGTCTCCACGGATTCACGACTTGCAAGCAACCCTTGCTGAAGACCAAGAATATCTAGATGAAGGAGATCCTGACACGTCATAAGAGTTGGGTGAGTCACCGACAACTCTTCGATGCTAGACCTTAGAGTAGTAGAGAGATTGGTTGTTGTATTTACAAGGGAAGCCATCCTTTATTAGCATCATCTTCCAAAATCTCCACCCGTCGGATAGTGTCACTTGAGAAATGATTGAAATCCTTGAGAAGATCATCTCATTGTTGAGATGACATGGGGGCGGTTGTGGCTGATCATCATCATCACTAGAAGAGGAGTAATCCACCAAACCTGTAGGTTTATTTGGGGTGGGGGGGGATCTCGGAGAGTGAGGAGATGTGGGGGAGACACGTTCAGGAGAGTGTCGATGAGGGGAGTCCTCAATAATGGGTTCCTCAACAACCTTGTCATGTATGGGAGACATACATGTCCTAGGTGTAGTATCGGAAAATAGAAAGTCGGTAAAGTGAGATGCTCCATCAAATGCACCTGGTTGTGATGCACTCTCATTTGGAGTGTGGAAAAGGAGCTGTGAGAGCTCAGGGGGCGGTGAGGATGCGCCTTAGATGGGAGTGTCCAAGTCATATTCATAAACTAAGGAAAAAGTTGATGAAGGTTTTAATGGGGTAACCCTTTTTACAACCATGTCCTTTTGGGAGGGCATGGAGGAGCTGGGAAGGGTTGAGTGTTCCTTGGGTCTAGTGAGGATTTTTTCAACACTCACCGACTTTTGGGAGTTGGTGGGTGGTGTTTGTGTTAGGAACCTTTTGGTTCCCTTAGACTTCTTTGAGGAAGTCCTCGGGGGGCTTTTCGAGTGTCTCCGCTTTTGGGATTTCGGTGCCTGGGTAGAAGCCAAAGGCTCTTTTGGCTTCATGGCATCGGTGGGTGCGGAGGTGGGTGTGCCCGACGCCTTGGATCTCTTCCGAGATTTGGGCACATCGGTGACTCGTGGTTCAGAGGGGGTGGAATCGGTGACTGAAAGTCCCCGAATTCTGGGTTCATTTTCACCTCAGGCTAGAGTTGCATTTCTTGCAAACTCAATCATATTGGGTCTAAGAGGATTATCGGTGGCCAAGACTCCCTTTTGCATGAGTTGCTTGCCAACTTGATGAAGGGGGAGATCATATTTAATATCATCCCTCTTTTCAAGTTGCTTTTCAAGCTTGGCATTAATAATAAGGGAGAAGAGGCGTTGAAAAGGTACCTGAGGTCGTCGATAGGTAGAGAAGGATGAGATCATTTCATTGAAGAAATAGCCTGCAAAGTTTATTCTTCTTTGAAAGATCAATGCATGAGCCAGCTCGGTGACCTGAGATGGTGCTTGATCCGGACCTCCAGTCTTCTTGCTTAGACACAAGATAAGATGAGCAAAGAAAAAGTTCCAGACATTACCCATATTTTTCCTTACCAAGGTTCCTGGACCCTTGGATTTTGGACCTCTTTTCTTTTCAAGGTAGTTCAGAGTTGACACCACTTGTTGGTGCTCATTCCCAAGGGGAAATGTTTCATATGTATCATATGAAGGAAGGTGGAGAATGGTGCGTACATCTTCAACATCGAAGATTACATCATGTTCATCTTCAATGAGGACAGAAGCTAGAATTTGATCAGAAGAAGCATCAAAGGTGCAGGTAAGCCAGAAGTTACCCAAAAGAAACTTGCTCATTTTTCGTTTTGCAGTAAGAGCATATTGTAGAGGACACCTTTGAAGAAACCAACAAAAGTCATTGTATTCCGGGTGAGCTTCATCAATGCCAATGCGACCAAAATAGTTGCATGCAGGGAAGGTAAGTGAGTCAAGAGTTAGGGTTTGTTCTTCATGAGTTTTGGGATATTTCGAAGGAGCACAGGTGGAGGAAGCCATTGATGATCTTGAAAGTTGCAGGTTTGTTCTTCTGATTGAGAGAGATTGGAGAGTATGAATGTGATAAAGAAGGAGAAGGAAGTGGGGAACGGTTATTTATATGAGAGGAGGGAAAGTTTGATTTTCAAAAATAATGATGACTTGAGGTGATTGAAAGGTCAGAATTCCAAGGGTTTTAGGCTCAAATCGGCGCATGCTTCTGACATTAATGACGTTGATGATGTCATTATGGATAGGTTCAACGAATCTTAGTCACCAAGATTGGTAACCTAAGGGTTATCTTTTAAGGGATAAGGAATACGAAAGGTTTTAAAGATGATGTTGGTGAATAACGTCGGTGAGTGGAGACGTCGGTGAGAGGGAAGTGAGATGAGACGTCGGTGGGTGTGACAAGAGAGAACGTCGGTGAGTGTGACGTCGGTGAGTATGGTTGAGAGAGATGTCGGTGAGTGGTGGTTTTGGAGTTGATCGTCAGTGAGTGGGGAGGAACGTCGGTAAGTGTAAGGTTTAGGGTTATATCGGTGAGAGAATGTGGGAGAGAGGGAGAAGACGTCGGTGAGTGGGTTATATAGAGAGGAGTCAGTGAGTGAGGGTTTGTACTCACCGACTTTATATATATATATATATATATATATAAAATATTTATATATATATATATTAGTCAATATTAATCATATCTAATTCACTGATGAGGAACTTGAACCTTGCTTCATCAAGGGGCTTTGTGAACAGATCAACTAACTGATAATCAGTGGGAATAAAGTGTAGTTCCACATCACCTTTAGAGACATGATCTCTTATAAAGTGATACCTGATATCAATGTGCTTAGATCTTGAATGAAGCACCGGATTGTTGGCAATGGCAATTGCACTTGAGTTGTCACATAGTATTGGGATCTTTGAGAAAATCTGATTGTAATCACACAACTGATTTTTCATCCACAATATTTGTGCACAACAACTTCCAGCAGCCACATATTCTGCTTCAGCCGTAGAAGTAGACACCGAGTGTTGTTTCTTGCTTGACCAACTCACAATCTTTCCACCAAGAAGTTGGCAACTTCATGTTGTACTTTTTCTATCTATTTTTGATCCTGCAAAATCAGAATCAGAGTACCCGATGAGATCGAAACTTGAGTCTTTGGGATACCAAAGACCCAGATTTATGGTACCTTTTAGATACCTAAAAATCCTTTTCATAACAGCTAGATGTGATTCCTTAGGATTTGTTTGATATCGAGCACATAGACAAGTAGCAAACATTATATCAGGTCTACTTGCAGTAAGATAAAAAAGAGATCTTATCATGCCTCTATAATTTGTGATATTAACAAACACACTATCAGAATCAGAATAAAGTATAAGAGGAGGAGCCATAGGTGTTTTCATGGTAGAGCAAGTATCAAGTTGAAACTTTTTCAGAAGGTCTTTAATGTATTTACTTTGATTAATGAAAATACCTTATGTAGACTGTTTTACTTGCAAACCAAGAAAGAAAGTTAACTCCCCCATCATGCTCATTTCATACTCTTTTTGCATGAGGGAGCTAAACTCATCACACAGGGATTCATCGGTGGCTCCAAAAATAATATCATCAACATAGATTTGAACAAGAATGATATTACCTTTTGATTTCTTGAAGAAAAGAGTGTTGTCAACTTTTCCTCGTATATACTCATTTTTAAGAAGATAGTCTGAGAGAGTATCATACCAGGCACGAGGAGCTTGCTTCAGTCCATACAGAGCTTTATCTAGCCAATACACATGATATGGATGGACTGGATCTTCAAACCCAGGTGGTTGCTTCACATACACTTCTTCAACTAGCTCACCACTTAGAAAGGCACTTTTGACATCTATTTGGAATACCCAAAAATTCTTGTAAGCTACATGGGCAAGAAATATTCGGATAGCTTCCAATCTGGCAACATGAGCAAAAGTTTCATCATAATCAATTCCTTCCTCTTGCCGATATCCTTGAGCAACCAACCTTGCTTTATTTCTTATGACAGTTCCTTCTTCATCCATCTTGTTTCGCAACACCTATTTTGTTCCAATAATAGTTTTGTTAGATGGACGAGGAGCTAACTTCCAGACTTTGTTTCTCTCAAATTGTGAGAGTTCTTCTTGCATAGCAATTACCCAGCTAGGATCAGCTAGGGTTTCATTAATCAGCATAGGCTCAACAATAGAAACAAAGTTGACATATAAGCACAGGTTGCTGATGCCTCTTCTTGTTTTTACACCAACTTGAGGATCACCGATGATTTGATCTATTAGGTGATCCATGGTCCATTTTAATGCGGGAGGCAAGGGAGGAGGTATAAAGGAAGATGAAATAGGAATTTGAGATGGTGAGGGTAGGTTTAATGGAAAATATGGTGTTTAGATGGGTATGATCTCCTGAAGAATCAGTTTCAGGAGGTGCAGGAGAAAGAGTGGATTCTAGAGATAAGGTGGTGTTGATGGGAGGCTGAGAAGAGTTGTTATCTTGTTGACTTGAAGGATTAGGTTGAGGTGGAAATGGAATTTCACCAACACATGAGTTTATCCATAGATTCAGTTCTTCTTCATTACAAGATAATGAATATGTTTCAAACTCATCAAACTTTACATGCATAGATTCATCTATGCATTATCTTCTGAGGTTGTAGATTCTGAAGGCTCTTGAGGAGAGAGAATAGCCCATGAAAATTCCATCATCAGACTTTGGATCAAGTTTTCCAAGTTGTTCCCTATCATTTAGCATGTGACAAGCACAACCAAATACATGGAAGAAGCAACTACAGGTTTCCGTCCATGAAATACTTCATAGGCGGTTTTGTTATGTTTTTTGACTATGATAGACCTATTTTGAGTAAAGCATGCAGTGTTAACTGCTTCAGCCCAAAAATAGGTTGGCAACTTGGATTCACTCAGCATTGATCTTACAGCTTCACACAGAGTCCGATTCTTTCTTTCAACAACACCATTTTGCTGAAGAGTGCGTACGGCTGAAAAGTTCTGAGAGATTCCTTTTAAGTCAAAGAAATCTTCCAGAGCAACATTTTTGAATTCTGTGTCATTATCACTTCTGATAGATTTCACCAGTTGACCATTCATATTTTCAATCTTTCTAATAAACCTGATTATTTCTTCAACAACATCACTTTTGTATTTTAGGAAGAACACCCAGGTATATCTAGAGAATTCATCAACAATTACTAGCATATACTTTTTACCACCTAGACTAGGTGTGCTTACTGGTCCACACAGATCCATGTGAAGCATTTGAAGAGATTGAGAGATAGATGAGCATTGTTTTGTTTTAAAGGAAGTTCTGGTAAGTTTTCCTTTTTCACATGCTCCACACAGCTTTTCTTTTTCAAAAATTATTTTTGGCATTCCAACAACTAGATCTTTGTTGGAAAGTTTATTCAAGGTTTTAAAATTTAGATGAAAAAACCTTTTATGCCACAGCCAACTTTGTTTGGCTAGTTCTTGAGAAAGGAGACACATAGCTTCTCCAATAGCACTTTCCTTCATGTTGATTATGTATACATCGTTCATTCGGGTTCCTGCCAGTACAACTTTATTCTGCACATCAAAGACCAAGCAAACACACAGTTGAAACATGATCTTATATCCCAAATCACATAGTTGGTTGATGCTTAGTAAGTTGTACATTAGCCCTCAACATGAGCACATTTAGAGAAAGTGATGGTTCCATTTGATATGGTACCATAACCTTTGGTAACACCTTTCCCATTTCCTCCAAAGGAAACATGGGTCCTTTTTCTTTTGAGAAGTTAGAGAGCAGAAATTAGTTTCCGGTCATGTGCCTTGAGCAGCCGCTGTCCATGTACCATATATGATCTTTGTTTGGCACCTGGGGCTTGGTTCCCGAAGTTGATCCCTCAGTAGAGACAAGAGCAGTGTAGAGTGACTTTTCCATATCTTCCAACTCATCAATTTTGGCCATAAGGCACTTTGTGACATATTCACTCTCACTTTCAGAAGTTTGCTCATCTTCCCAACAATGGGTCTCAGCAACCAAAGTTTTTCCCTTACTTTGGTTCTTTTCCTTTTCCCTCTTATACTTAGCTTTGTATTTCTTATATCCAGAGATTTCTTTTGAGTTAGAGGATTCAGGACTTTCCTTAGAAAAACGGCTATTACTCTCTTCAGACTTCCTAGAAGCTGATTTGGAGAAGTCATGGCCAGAAGAAGAAGAAGACTTGAGTTTAGAGAAAACTTTGGATCTGCACTTAGAGGCAAAGTGACCCTTCTTTCCACAACTGAAGCATTCTTCATTTGCTTTGTCAGAAGAGGGTTTTTGAGAAAAAGGTTTTCTTTGAAATTTAGAGTGGTTGGAAGAAAATCTTTTATTTTTAAGGTTTCCAGCAATCATTGCCATACTATCAGACAGTATGTCGATGGCGGATTCTTCTCCGTCATCATCAGCAGCACTGTAGTAAGCATCTGATAGATGAGATGAGTCTTCCTTAATTTCATTTTCAGATTCAGAAGAGGGGTAGGTGATTCTAGGAACACATGAAGAAGATTTAGAATCACCAATTAAAGCAACAGAAGAAGACTTAATGTCTTTTATGAGAGATTTTCTTTGGTTCTTAGGTTGTTCATAATGAAGAAGAGTTCCATAAAGAGCAGTTAAAGGCATGATTTCAAGATCCTTGGTTTGCTTAATGCAAGTGCATATGGTTTCTCAGAAGTCTGGGAGGCAGTCCATAAACTTGCACAGAACCTCTTCATTATCATAAACTTTTCCTAGAACCTTGAGGTCATTTAGAAGACAATTAAAGCGATTAAAATAGACACAGAGGGATTCTCCTTTTTCATGAGAGAATAGTTCATACTTTCTAACAAGACATATCTTGTTGGATTTCTTAACTTCTTTAGTACCTTCATATAAGATACTCAAAGTGTCCCACATTTCTTTTGCAGTAGAAAGGTTTAGAAGAGAATGATATACTTCATCAGGAAGAGATAATGCTAGAGCTGATTTTACTTTGGTGTCTAATGCAACAAGACGTTTATCATCTTCATTATATTTGTTTGGTGGTTTGATGATATATCTGCCTGTTGCATCACTCCTATCGTCATCAGATTCTATATCTTTTCCCTCGGTATCTTTTAGCGGGCCAAAGCAAGCCCATATTTTTGGAATGATAGGTCCCTCACACAGAATTCTAGGATACCTACAATCAATCCCTTCTAAGAACAGTAACATACGACTTTTCCATAACCCAAAGTTATTTGGATTAAACCTTGGGGGTTTGGCTAAAGAGCCTAAATCATATGTACCGGCGAAAGGATTTTGTAGAGCACCTTCAATAGATGGAGGAGTAGTAGCCATCACAGATCTAGTTTATTGATTTAAACTAACTGCTCTGATACCACTTGTTAGTTCATGTTTAGAGATGGTTATGTAAGTGAAGGTTTGTAGAAGGAGGGGGGGGGGGGGTTAAATACAAACACACAAAATTTTACTCTTTTAAATTTTTTAATATAAATATTAAAAATTTACACACAGAAGTTTGTTGCGGAAAAGAATAGACACACTATTCTAACAAAATAAACACATGAAACACATGATAACAGTAATTAACTTATACACTAAGAAAGCTAAAATAAAACTGTTAAAACACTCAGGATTGCCGGAATCAAACAAAAGATCACTCAGAGGATTTGTTGAAAGCGTGAGATTTATGGGTAGGACTTCATCTCCTTTTATTTACTTATAGGAATAATGATGTCATTCACAATATTTTGAAATTCAGAAGGAGCATTTTTTTAGACCAAAAGGCATTATATTCCACTCGTAATGAGCAAAAGGAACGTTAGATCCTGTTTTGTATTTATCTTCTTCATGAATTTGTATTTGCCAAAATCCTGATTTCATATCAAATTTTGAAAAAATATTTGAATCATAAAGCCTTTTGAGTAAATCTCTTTTATTTGGAATAGGATAACGAATCCATTCTAAAACTTTATTTAGTGGTTTGTAATTCGAGTCCCGGGGATCCTCGTTCTAATTCTGCAGCATTCATTACATAAAAAGCTGAACAAGACCAAGGAGATTTGGAGGACCTTATAAGTTTTTTATTTAATAAATCCTGAATTTCTTTTTTACAATGTTCTTGCAATTCTAATGACATATGAATAGCTCTAGATTTTGAAGGAATATTTCTTTCATTAAATTCCTTTATATAAGGTAGTTTAACTATATGTTGTTTTCTTATCCAAAAAGCATTTGGAATATTTGAACAGACGTTGTTTTCAAATTTTTGTTTTACCTGTTTTATTTTGTTTTGGATAATCTGACTTTGTAGTTGTTTTGAAGTCTTTAAATTACTTATCTCATTAATCAAATACTTTGCCTGATTGACTTTGTTATTTAAATTGTTTAATTCTGAAGAAACAATTGGATTAGTAAATTTAAAAAATATTTCTTTATTTAAAACCTTAGTGCGGATTCCATCTTCATCGATTGAAAAGGGGTATAATTGAGAGATAAATGGAGTTCCTAGTATTAAAGTGGAGGTTAAATTTTTTGCAAGAATTAAAGAGGTTTTATAACAATAATCATTGTTACAAATATGAACATTTGTGACTTTATATTTAATATTTAAAGAAGATCCACTTGCTGTTGATAAACGATTTCCAGTTTTTTCATAATATTTTGTATGTATTATTCCTTCTTGAACATAGTTCATGTCTGCACCGCTATCAATTAATGCTAAAACTGTTATTTTAAAATCATTTGCAATACAAAGATTTATATAGGTGTTCCATCTTTGGAATGATATATTTTTTGAGATCTTTACTATTTCTTTTGATTCTTCATTATTAATTTTGTTGACTTTTTCTTCTTTATTATTAGTGATTTCTTTATCTTTTTATACTTTGGATAATCTTTCTTTGATCAATCTTATTTCTGTTTTAACACATTTTAATTCTTCTTGTAGGTCTTGAATAGATACAGGTGTTTCCGTCTTGGAGAATCGTTTATATATTTCTTGAAGATTAAAGGGTCATTTGAGACCTTGTTTTCACTTATTTTGTTATTAAAAAATTTATCAGTAACTTCATTTTTAAGAGTTTTATCTTGAATTTTGTCTAAAAGATCTAGAATTTCTCTATCTTCATCTGTAATAGCATTAATCTTATTACAAGTACAGTTTCCTATACATTCCTGATCTGATTCTGATTCGTCTGGTGTGGAATATGTTTTAACGACATTTAGATCATTATCTTCATAATCTGATAAACTAGATTCGTTACTAGAACTATCATCATTAAGAATTAATTTGCTTATTTGAGACTTCAACTGTTCTGAGATATCTAATTCATTAAATTTTTTTAACATAACAATTTCTAAACATATGACCCGTCTTACCACATTTGTAAAAAAATATAATATCTTTGGAATTTTTATTATTATTAAAATGGGATCTTTTGTTTAATGGTTTGTAATTTTTTCTCTTCTTGTAATCATTATTTCTTTCATCTTTATCATACTTGGAAGTGTACCTTTTATTTAAAAAAGTTTTCTTTGAGAATTGTTTTTTATTTTTTGAAGAGGAGGGTCTAGAAAGAGGTTTTTACCCATATTGTTGACAAAAATCTCCTAATTCATTTTTGCTAGTAATTTTATCATTTTTGAACTTAGCTTTTAATCTTAAATCTGAACATATAGACAATCCTTCTTTATTAACATAACTAATAATTTCACCATAGGTAAGATCTTTGTAGGGAACTTGATTATCATATTTTTCTCTTAAATTATTTCTGATTTTTTCTGCAAATAAATTCAGTAATCCGGCAATGAATCTTTCTTTCCAATAAGCTTCTTTACAATCTGGTCTTAACATAACTTTTGTTAGAAACATATCTTTATACCATCGAAAATCCTGAAGTTTTCTACATGTGAGATTTAGGGGGTGTTTGGGATTGCTTATAAAAACAACTTATTGACTTATTCCGGTACGGCACCGGTGATAAGCACTTTTGAGTGTTTGGCAAAACAGCTTATACCGGTGCCAAACCGGTGATAAGGAGTTTTTTGAGAAGTAAGGAGCTCCTAACTTATTAGAAGTTGATAAGCACTTTTGAGTAAAAGCTATAAGTTGTTTTAAATAAGCAATCCCAAACACCCCCTTAGTAGTATTTCACCACTTCTTTCTTGAAATATTGTTGGATCTCCTATATAATTTTTTACTATAGAGCATATTAAGGTATTAATGATATCATCTTCTTGGGTGGTAAGGGTTTGATTGTTTTCTTGTTTTATCGCTGTTTTCTTAGCAGTGAGTATATGATCTTTCTCTTCTTTGGTAACATATAAATCCCACCACCCTTTTAAATTGCCAGTAAATCCAGAGGTTAATAAATTGGCAATTTGTTTTTGATTATTTCCTTTGATAAAATAGGCATTTGAGGCCATATTTATTTCTTGAAGCATATTTAGAATTTGATGTTCTGAAAGTCCATCTATATTCCATTCATATACAGATGAACCATCATATTGGCTTCGATTTAAAGAAAAATCTCTATCTTCATATTGAACATCAGGGAAAGTTGGTCTCGGATAAAAATTAAAAGTACTTGGTCTATTTGTTGAGGTTGTATTTCTTCCAAATTTAATTTTATTAATATTATTAGAAAATTGTTCTTGAAGTTGAGAAATTTTTGTGCAGTCTTCATCTGATTCATTATCAGAACCATCAGAGGTTTGATTAAGAACATTGATTTTCATTCCTGTTAACTTTTGTTCTAATTCGCTAACTAATTTCTTATTATAACCTAGGTTTGTTTTCGAGTCTATCTGTTGTGGAGTAAAAATTGGTTTTTCAATATTTCTTTCAAAAGACTTAGAGGTTTGAGGATCGTTATTTATTTCTTTGGTATTAATATTGTTTTCTATTCTGTTTAATTGTTGGCTCATAGTATTAAGTATTTCGTTTGAATAACTATTTTGATAAACAATTTGTTTAATTATTTCTTCTTTATTTGATTTTTCAGTAATTGTAACAAGAGGTGTAGCTATATGTTTGTTTTGGATTAATAAAGAAATCTTTGGTGGATGAATAGACATTATTTTCTCTTCGTTAGATATATCAGTATATTCTTTGGTTATTTTTGGAGAGTAGTTTATATTTAAAAAAAGGTTATCAATATTATATTGTCTACAATACAATTCATACCATTCAAAAAAGGTTATATGAACATTATTTTGTATAATATATTTTCTCCAACCAAGTTGATGTCCAAATTCTTTTTTGCTATTATTAACAAATTTATAATACCATTGTCTCTTTTCTTTGTTATGATCAGCATAAAATTCATTCTTAAGATACTCCATACTAATTTGTGATTTTGTCATATTAACAAGTATATTGACTCATTTCTGAAGAATATTTTTTAATATACATAATATTTACTGAAACATAACTTTGATATTCTTTTAAAAGATCTTTTAGGTAAGTATAATGGTTTTGGAAGGGATAATATGGATTTTGAATAGCCTATTGAGTATAGTTTTCTAATAGATTAATCTCTTCTTTTAATTTCTTAACAATTTCTGAATTCTCCTTTAGCATTCTCCATTCTGCTTTGAGGAAATTGGATCTATTTCTATTAAAATGATTGCAATTCATTTGTATCTTATTACTCATTATAATTAACAAATTATTAATTTGTCCGAGCTATCTTTAATCCATTTGTGCATTGACTTAATTCGTAATTTAATGTTTTTGATTCTCATTCGGATTCTTCTTAAGTGTATTATTTGAAGAGTTGCATTTTGTTTTCTTTCTCTTATTTCTAAAATTTCCTTAAATAAGTAATCTTCTTCAGTTTTGTTTTTGATTAGTTGAATAGAATCTAATTTAATTCTTTCCCAACTTCTTTTCATTATTCTAGAATGTATTTTATTATTATGATTACAAAGAATTTGAGTTTTATTACTCATATATGATTTATTTGATTTTTAAAATTATTAATTTATGTTATAACATCTGATTGTGTTGGGCTATATCCTTCATACTCGCTTTGTCTTTCTTCTTGATAAATTGGTTGTGATATAGTAGTATTAAAGTTTACATATTTTAATGTTTTAGATCTTGAAATGGAAGGATTTTTTGAATTTATAGAGCTACTAATTGAGCCTGTAGAAAATCTTGATGGAATAAATTGCGAATTTTCAAAACTTATATCTACTGAACCATCATCATGTTCAATTACATTAGATGTTTGACTAGATTCTCCTATAGGTTTGGGTATATTAATATCTTGAAGGTTCCAATTGCAAGATTGGGTTATTTCATCCCATTTTAGACGTTTGGGAGTTTGAACTTTTGTATCTTGGGGATTTGATTCAAATATTATAGTTTCATTTTTTGGGCTTGTTATTTTAGTCCTAGGCTCTATTGTTGAAATCATAGTCTTATAACTAATTCTGTATATTACTGCGATAGCTTTAGTGTCTTCTTTGAATTCTAGGTTTTTAGTTTTAATTGTTAAAACCAAAGTATCTAAAATATTTGGATCAAATAGTCCTACAGAAAAATTTGAATAACAATTGAAATATATAAGGTCATTAGAGATATTAGTTTCTGCCATGGCTAATATTGAATTTTGAAAATTGGTATGTCTAGCATCTCTTAATATAAGAAGGACTGGGGCGTCTATTCCTAATCTAAACAAAGGTTTAACAGCTACCTGAACTAAAGCAACATGTAAAAACTTATATCTTTTCCTATGTTGAATTATAGAAGATTTGGATGAAAGATTTAGACTATCATAATCTTTATTGATTGAAACAGTCTGTTCAGTGGTTTTGATTGAGTATCCTTGTAAAAAATCAAAAGTTCCAATATTATAAATTGTTTTAAAATCTTGTTTTGGAATAGTCCAGTTTGATAAATTTTGCTCGATATTTGAAACATGGATTTCAGAAGAATTCATATGAAGATCAATTTCTTCATTTATCTCTTCATCAGAGTTAGGCTTTTTAGAAAATAAATTAATCATCTTTTCTATAAACAAAAGTTTTTTAAGAAATAACTTGATTAATAAGGAAACTGGGTTTTACTAATTGTTAATACGTTATTAGTGAGAATACCTATCATGGTCCGGCTGGGCGACTTACCTTCAACTGCGCCACTTATGCTAATCCAACCGACAATGGTTATTAACACTGACAAAATTAGGCTTACTAACAATAATACCCTATTATCATAAGAAAACTTCATTTTCTTATCAACCTTTATTCTTAAACTTTTATAATATAGACAAGAGATAAATAATTTACTAAATCAATAACTACTGCGAAAATGGCTCTGATACCAAACTGTGGTCGTGGATCATTAGAATGATAACTGTGGTATATATATATATATATATATATAGGGTCAGGTTCAAGGGAAAACGCTAAAAAAAGAGAAAACTGAAGAACACCCTGGGAGGTCGCCATCTGGTAACATGCATTTGTGCATATGCACTAATGCATCTTTATGCATCGATGCATAAAGATGCATTAATGCATAATGCACTAATGCATAATGCACTAATGCATGTTACCAGATGGCGGCCTCCCAGGGTGTTCTTCAGTTTTCTCTTTTTTTAACGTTATCTCCTGAACCTCCCTATATATATATATATAAAAAGAGAAAGAACACAAAAAATAACCAAGTAATTTACTTGAGATGATTTATATAAATCAGCCATTTTAGGTTGTATTGTATTTTAGGGCAAACTACAAAAGAGACCCAATATATTTATTCTGATTCTAAGGTCTTCTTTGTTTTTTTAAAATAAGCTTTTAATAGCCTCTTATGTATTTTAATAGGATTTTAATTGTGCTAAATACCGGTTTAACATATTTTCGTTTAGATGAATGTTAATTATATAATTTAGATGTAAATTTCATAATGATGATAAATAAATATGTGAAATTGTATATTTTATCTATAAATTCAACAATATAATTTTTTAATGGATAAAATAGACAATTAAAACAAATTCAGACATTTATCAATTTACAAAAACAAACAATAATATTGAATCAGATTTCAGACTTCAGCACCACCTCTTATTAATCAGAAGTGAAATAAGACTTCAGACTTCAGCACCTCTTAAAAAACAAACGCCACCTTAGTTGGAGTAAAATATGTTTAGATCAAAGTACATTCCATAGAATAGAAATCAAACCAAAATACGTTGCATTTTCATGCACTCTCAGATATAAATTAAGTACCTAAGTATTTGAGATGTTACACATGATATACCAAAATATAATTTTTGAAAGTACATTAGACAAAATAAGAATCAGATTAACGTACATTCTAATACAATTTATCATTTATTTTAATTGGTTCACTGTTTAAATTAAATAATGTAGCACAAAGGATAGATCAAACAAATTTAAAAAAATTATAATACACTCTACCCACAAACTTTAATTATTTTTTATCATTTTTTGAGAGTCAGATAAACTTCATGATAAATTTTAGGACAAAATGCAAGAAATAGCAACCTACTTTCATAAATTTCTTTATTAATAGCATTGTACTTTTAGTTTTTCTTATTACAGCAATGTACTTTCAAATTATTTTTTATTAGAGCATTGTACTTTGAAAAATCTACTCATTATAGCATTGGGTTCGATTGTCAACATTATTGCAATCTACTTAAAAGTTTGAATCAACAATTTTTAAAGTTCGATTGTCAACATTATTGCAATTTTGTCTGATTTTTACGGTCGGGTAAATTGCATTAAAAAGTAACGTACTTTGATATGTAAAAATATTCAGTTTGGTACCTAAGTCCGAAAACATGATCTAATTTACATTTAGGTACCTGAGTAACCAATTTAACCATTAACAGGTCACCATGTCAATGTGACAGATGATGTAACATACAACAATATTATTTTGCTTACGTGACTGATGAGGTGATTTAAATTCTTTTTTATTGAATTTTTTTTTTGTTCATTTATAAATTATTATTTTTAACAAAACAATTTATTTTTTGGTTTGGAATTTCTTCTTGTTCATTTTTGGAATCTCAAAAACCCTAACATTTTTCCCCAATTCATCTTCTTCAATCTTAATGCAAAGCCAACATAATGAAACAATTGTTGGAGAAGAGTCCCAACTATCAACTCGAATGTTGGAACCGTGTAGGCAAACAAGGGTAAATCGATCACTGGATTATTATGAGAATCGTGTGAAACACTTTCCGAATTGATATTTCGACCCTATGCTTGGGTTTCACGAAATTCAATCTAGGATAAGACTCACAACACTTGCGTTCTTAGGCACAAAAACGTAAGCAATTTCTGGAGAGTATATGGTAGTATTGTTAAAAAACCGTGTCCCAAACCATGAGTATAAATTCTTATTTATTCTCAAAATAACATAACTGAAAATAATAAACATGGCTGAAATTTAGGAGTAATGGTAAGTTACACAATTTCTTGTAACTGCACATTTAATGTGAAGTAACCGTTTCAGAATTTATCTTCAGAAGACCAAAGTTCAGAACCAAGTTCAGAACTTTTGAAGACCAAGTTCAGAACACGACTGACTCGACTGGCCCAGTCGAGTATTCCAGAACTTCTGCTTCTGAACTTCTGATCATTCAGAACTTCTGAAAGACCGTTCAGAACTTCTGCTTCTGAACTTCTGAAAACCATTCTGAACTTTTGACCATTCAGAAATTCTGAAAAACCGTTCAAAACTTCTGCCAACCCAAATTCACAAAGGTCGAATGGAACCAGTCGAGCTTGAGTGGGTTCCAGTCGAACCTTGTAGTATTCAGTTGTTACCGGGTTCATACTCGTCTTATAACAAGCGTGCACTCCGCACCACCTAACATGAATTAAATCACAGTATAAAACCTATATAGACATCATGTTATTTCCAATCACATAAATGGACCGGTGACACTAAAATCACCAACAACAATTGATCTGTTGTAATTTGTAGACCTAATACATAAAACGCCTCTACTTTAGTTATGGAAACTCAGAGGAAACAAAAACAAAGAGAGGATAAACATAGCGTCCACTTTAATCAGTAGTATAAAGTCTTTGTTTTGTACAGAGGATAAGCATAACATCTAGAGGAACATCGAGAATAGAAAGGAAGAAGTTGTCGACGATGCCTGGACACCTGGAATCTCCAACAGCAACTCACTATGGTGAAAAAGTAGCGATGAACAAGATAAGAACATAAAGTAGTCGTACATAAGGATGAAGAAGAGGGCTAAGCACAGTGGTGGTGGCGAGTAGGCCATAGTGAGCATCATCAGCCACGTAAGCAAAATAATATTGACTTTTATGCCACATCATCTGCCACATTGACATGGTGATCCATCCGTTAATGGTTAAACCGGTTACTCAAGTACCTAAATGTAAACTAGATCATGTTTTAGACACCAAAATAAATGTTTTTAAAATACATTACCCAAAATAGGAATCCTATCAAAATAATAGGTTACTTTTTAATGCAATTTGTCCTTTACGGTAGGGGTGAGCAAAACCCGATCATACCCGAAGACCCCGGAAAACCGATCCGAAAAAACCCCGAACAAGCCGACCCTAACCACCCGATCGTACCCGATACCCCAAGTCCGAAATTTCGGTCGGGTATATAGGTTCGGGTAGGGTCTTAATATCCTCCACCCGATCCGACCCGAAACCCGAATTCTTAATAACTAAATATAAATTATATTCTTTTATTACTTTTCCTAAAAAACTTAATCGCATTTTTTATCGTTTATTTTGTAATTTGTATTGCTATTATCTTTATATATGCTAAATATGGAAAACTTAAATTGCAAATTAGAACGGAGAGGAAGTCTTGTGCTTGCAAATTCAAATTCATATTATCTTTATATATACTAATTTCATTTTGGATTTACCCAAAATCCGAACCGATCCTACCCGAAACCCGACTAGACCCGACATCGAAAACCCGATTCACCCGATTACAAATTCGGGGCTTCCATATCCTACTCGAACCCCGATCGGGTTTTCCATTTTCTCACCCGATCCGATCCGATCCGACCCACGCTCACCCCTATTTTACGGTCCCTCAAAATTTAAACCCTAATAAAGTTAATGGACTCTAATATACAACTACTGAAACTCAAAGGTCTCTTTTACAATTTTGCTATTTATAAAGGGGCATTTTTGTAAACTTGTTAACCGGTTCTCCAAGCTACTCATCAATTTCATAAAGCCTCCTTCCTCCGTGTGAAGTACTCGAATTCAGACCTCCGATCTGCAACTCCCAAATCGCCTTTGAATCGTCTTTCTTCTTCTCGATCTCTGTCTGATGTCGGTAAGCTCTCTAAACGCATTACTTATTTGAATATGTAATTTATAGAAGAAAAAGTTCTTGTTTTTCTGCGGTTGAAAACTATATATCATCGTCCGATTAATCAGTTAGATTCTTTCTTCAATATGGAATCGGTTTACAAAAATTCTTATGGCTTTCAGAAAGAGTTTATATGTCTAAAACAAACAGTCAATTGATAACTGATGGATAAAAAGCAAACAGTCAATTGGGAATGTTGTTTTAAATCCTCTTTTTTTTTTTATCATGCGTTAACTTCATTTTGAATGCATTGAGTTTTAGTTGGTATTTTCTCCATTACATCTTCAATCGTTTGTTTTGGGTGGTTTTTTAAATTTATTTATAGAAAAGGTATGTATAGCCAACAAAAGAACCGCAATTATACTCAGCTAAGTTATCATAGTAATACGATAAGCTAAACGTTATATGGTTATACCAGGATCATTTGTTAGGGACATTATGGGGATTTAATACTGTAATACCCTAATTATCTTGGGTGATTAAGATATGGCTGTGTGTTTACCTTATCCTGGACCTCCCTTAACCATTAAGAGCCCTAATTAACAATTACCAAACAATTATATTTCATTTTGCATTATATTGTAAGAGCCTCTTAATCATATTCTGACCACTTGGTCATTCTGCACCAAACCATTCAGCAACTGCCAAGTTAATATGTTTGTTATTACAGATATTTGAGTACAATGGGAGCGCCCTTGTGGCGATGGTAGGTAAGAATTGCTTTGCTATTGCTAGTGATCGACGCTTGGGGGTTCAACTCCAAACTATAGCCACAGACTTCCAAAGAATTTTCAAGATTCATGACAAGCTTTTTCTGGGTCTTTCTGGTCTCGGCAGTGATGCCCAAACGCTGTAAGTATGAATGTCAGGGGTTTAAGTTAAACGATTTCATGAGAAGAAGATCATGACACCTTATGTCCAACCTACTTCTGATATCGATATATCATGATCTGAATGGAAAATCACAAATTTTCAAGGGAAAACGCCAAAAAAAGAGAAAACTGAAGAACACCCTAGGAGCCCTCCATCTGGACTGTATGCACAAATGCATATAGGTAATTTGTAACATGCATTTGTGCATATGCACTAATGCATATATAATTATAAAGCATTGGTGCATAGAAAAAAAAGGCTTCAATCGCTTGTATGCGCATTTGTGCATACCGTCCGGATGGAGGGCTCCCAAGGTGTTCTTCAGTTTTCTCATTTTTAGTGTTTTTCCGTGAACCTCCCTATATATATATACATATCTATATATCATACTCATTTTGGTGTGTAGTTGATTTTTTTTTCCATTTGCATTATTGTAGTTATCAGCGACTTGTGTTCCGCCACAAACTGTATCAGCTAAGGGAAGAAAGAGATATGAAGCCTGAGACTTTTGCCAGTCTTGTCTCTGCTGTTTTGTATGAGAAAAGGTCAGAATAGAAGCTTTCTTATGTATTTGTGTCTGGTTTAGAGTTCATCCCTATCTAATGTGTGTGGATCTGCATTGTTATCCATTTGCTCCAAATTGAAACCAATTTATTGCATTTTAAGAAAACTTGATAGTAATGAATTTGACCATGAAATTTGTGTGTGGACTTTGTAACATTGTTTGTCAATTATGAACTTGAATAGTAATGAATTTGTCCATGAAAATCAAATTGCTCGTCTTTTTGTCGAAAGGGGGAAATATATACAAGTACAAAGAATAAACTAAGGTCGGGGGTCACTTTCAAGCCTAGAGTTTTAACTAATTGGCTAACTATTGCTTACCACTTGCAAGTAACTTTTCTTTACCATTGGGTCAAGTAGATAAGTCCTGCTTGACCAAAGGGATGTATAAAAAGTTTTAAAAAACCAACAATGATGTGTTTATAAAGAATTACAACATGTTAATTGCATCAACCAACATGCCTTTCAAGTATATTTTTTAACACCAAAGAGAATTGCTACATAAAAAAGTAATGTCTTTGATACACAAATCCTAGGTGGATCGTCAATGTAGTAATGTATATAAATGTCTAAAGTCGAATATTGAAAACATTAGTCATGTAGTTATATATATGTATATATATATATATATAAACATGTTTGTTCTGCTCTGGATGAGCTTTAATAACCCATAAATCTGTGAATATTCTGTAACTGCATTGCAATGGATGATCCATATTGAGGATTTACATATGTACAATACAACTAATAAACATGATTGTAGGTTCCCTATCCCACATAAAGTATAAACTTTCTGATGCTAAGAAATTCCATATACATGAAACATGATTAATGGTCTCCGATTATCTCTTTAGAATAAAAAATAATTTGGAATTCCGTATATTGCTATCTGATTACCAATTTATTTCTCCTACTTCATGTGAAATTTTCTTGGAAATCATCATCCTGTGGTGCTAGTATAGTAGCATACTTCATAAAAGGTTGTATTTTTGTATGTAAGAAGTTTTCTTTTCTCTCCTATAGAGTTGTTATTGTTTCATTTCCGAAATCCCATCTCTTTTTTGCCCATCTTATTACCACTTGTATAGTCACAAAGCTATATAAATGTTGGATTAATTGGATTTATATGCAATTTGTGTAGGTTTGGTCCTTATTTCTGCCAACCTGTGATTGCTGGCTTGGGAGATGATGACAAGCCATTCATCTGCACAATGGACTCGATTGGAGCAAAGTAAGTCTACTTTTTATGCTTTTGTTATTCATACTTTTTTGCAAACGAGATATTTAAATTTTTTTGAGGCCGTAAATTTTGGTAAAATTTGATAAAAGTCAAGCAAAGTAGGTATCTGTCAATATGTTTGTAAGTTAGAATTATATGATTTATGAGTATGGCTTATGTTGTTTGGAATTTATTAGAATCATATGATTTTATGTGTAGTAGGCTTATGTTGTTTGTATTTTATGATAGTTGTTCTTATAACCTGAATCTACGTTATCTTAGTCTGAATTTACTCTGTATGAGCTTCAGATGTTACATGATCATGAATTTCTTCAATAAGCACTATGTTTTTTCTCTTAATTCTGTATTTATCAAAAAGTTCATATTTCTAGAAGCACTTTCAGATTAGTTATATTGACTCCCTTTTTTGGTATATCATTATCAAAAAGTTCATTTTGGCATAGTGCCTGTTTGTTAGCAGCTTAATGAGCTTAATGAGACCCACAGCTTGTTCGGTCAGCTATACATGACTGTTTGATAGTGACTTAATGATATAGAAGGTGGCTTATTCAGTAAGCTTCTAGGAGGGAGCTTTATGCAGAGAAAGGAAAGTTTTTTCCAAATCTACCCATTCCAATTTAAAAACACACTCCTTTCGTCTATGAAAAAACCCTACCAAACAAAAACCTTCTCAATCTATAGAGACAGCTTAATCCATAAAGTCAGCTTTATTCATACAGAACTTAATGGAAAACCAACCAAACAGCCCCTTAATTAAATATCTGAAATTTGGGAATGTGTTTTTGATGAAATTGAGAACATATAAAGGTGGCATTAATTTGTTATCTTTTTCTTTTGTAATTCAATTGTAGAGAGCTGGCAAAAGATTTTGTGGTGGCTGGAACAGCCTCAGAGTCTCTTTATGGTGCTTGCGAGTCCATGTTCAAGCCTGACATGGTATGTTTCTACATCCTAATCTTTAGTTCTTTATTTTATCTTAAAGTCGTCGATAACTTTTTTAACCACTTGTGTTGGTAGCGCACTAGTTAAGGCTCAGGTTGGGGGTGGGGGTGATAAAAAGTATATATTTAAACTTTTATAGTTCAAATGCGAACTCAAATTTATATGAGGACAAAGGAGAGCGCGACACATGTCCCATTCAGTCTGAATAATGAAGGACATTCAGAGTGAATAATGAAGGTGAAGTTCCTACATTATTCAGACTGAATAACACTACATTCAGTCTGAATATTTTCCTTCATTATTCGGTCTGAATATGACACGTGTCGCACTCTCCTTTGTCCTTATGTTCACAACCAAATTTGAGTTCTCATTTGAACCCACCCCTTATGTCATATATATTTAAACCTTTATGTCATATCTATGGAGATGATAACACATCAAAAGTTTAGTGGATTTGACAATTTTCCTACTAGGTACTCGGTGCTCCCTCCCTCCCAAAATAAATGTCCGCAATCAAAAAGACTCGGTTTTATAAACGTGTAAAATGACAATTTTACCCTTAATAGTAATTGGTGGAGTAATGAATTTTTTCATTTCATCGTTACATGTAAAATTATAAAGTGTACACCTACTTTAGAAAGTCTTAATATTTATTTTGGGACAAACTAAAATAGAAATATGAACACTTATTTCGGGACTAAAGGAGTAATTTGTAAATATCTTTACAAATCTTTCATATTATATCTACCGATACTATGTATATGACTATATATATATATATATGCAGGAACACGAGGAGCTGTTTGAGACCATCTCTCAAGCACTTTTATCATCAGTAGATCGTGATTGTTTGAGTGGTTGGGGAGGACATGTCTACGTTGTGTAAGTTTGCTTACATTTTTCTTTTGTTGAATTACACATTCGTGTTACGGTAATTAAAAAAAGAGTTAAAGATGTTGACGGAATGTTATCTATCTGCAGCACACCAACTGAAGTGACCGAAAGAATCTTGAAAGGTAGAATGGATTAAGCTTTTCTTGATGAACCATTCAGCTTTTGGATTTGAAGTTGAAGTTGAAGTTGAAGTTGGTGAGTATTATTGTCGTAAGCTTCCATGTTATATTTATTTTGATGTCATGTAGCTTATTTCACAAGGGTAGTTTTGGACTTTTGGCTTGAAAACTTGAACAAATTTCAGACTTTTTATGTCATCTTCATTTCTCTTTTTAAGAATGTGTTCTTTTAACTATTTATCTCGGGGACTTAAACTGTTCAGTATATCTTATCTGGAGGTGGGATGCATGCGGATATGTCATATGTTTCAAAGTAAAGCAGTTGGTTCTGTAAAAACCACAACAAAATCAATTCGTATTGCTTATCATTTTCATCGATCAAGGTTTTAATAATACATTTGGATTGGGGTGGTTGGTGTGATCGTTAATCTTAAGATTTTTGAGAAAGTTGTTACTTTGGAGCATCGAGAATTAGACTTCTATTATTAATAATAATATTTATATATGGGAAATGCTCGTATATTGTGTTCTAAGGGCCAATGACCAATTGGTGGGGATTGGATTTTCAAGGATATAAGTGGCTTTTGTTCTTGTTGAACAATCGATGAAATTAATCCGGTTAAACTTATCCTTCCAATGTTAAATCCATCTCTTAGTATTATGTTAAAATCAAACATTTTAATTTATTGATTAAGTTAATCACATTTAGGGGATGTTCGGTTCTTTTTCTATTAAGACCTGTATGGATATAGTTGTCTGTATTGATATAGCTATCTGTATGTTAACAGATATGTTATTGTTCGGTTGTTGTACTGAATAAACGATCTGAATGTTAGAAATGACAATTTTACCCCGGTCTTTTAAAATAACTTTTTATTATAAAAAAATAGCAACTTTATTATTCAAGTGAGGAAGAGGAATCAGGTGAGGAAGAAGATTCGGGTGAGGAGGGTTCGGTAAGGAAGACGATTCAGGTGAGAAAGACGATTCAGAGTGAATACGACGATTTGGTGAAGAGTATCGTCGGAGAAGATGGACCAGTAGTCCGTCAGAGAAGATGAACTAGCAGGGAGGAACCTCGATTTGACATCAAACCTATACGGCTTCCTTCTCAATAAGCCCTTCATTAACAGAGTAGATTCATTTCAGAGAATCAAGGTTCATTCCAGAGAGTTTCTTCCGGCAAATCAAGGTTCATTAGGTTCCATTTCAGGAAGGGAAGATGGTCTGTTGGAGGGGGCAAATCAAGGTTCATTAGGTTCTATTTCAGAGCTGAGATTTTTTGGGGGTTGTATAAATGGAAGGGGCAAAATTGGAAGAGTGGGATGAATAAATGGCTGAGTCCAAAGGACTTCACTTTTCTAGCTGAATCGCTCAGCCACCAGCTGACCGAATAAGCATCCACCGAACATGAAAATATGGCTGAGCGAATCAGCCATATAGGCTATTCAACCCGATAAGCATCTATCGAACAGCCCCTTAGTTGAAATCAAACTCTCCTTAGTGAAGATATACCCAAGATGGATTGGATGGATATTCCAACTATTCCATGATAAATGTTACAAATTCACGTGTGATACATAGTTTCATTGATTCAATAGAATATTGAAAGATAAACAACAAGAGAAATTGAGAAAATTCAAAGTTTTATTAATCATAAGTAGACCCTAAATCAAGCCATATGCCCTATTTAACACTATAAATCCTCGGTAACATACACCATGCTACACTATATATCCTAAAGGTCTCTAAAATTCATCCAAAATCACAAAAGACTTTTTTTTATCTTTTTTTTTGGAAAGGGTATCCTAAGCATTTGTCTTGACTAATCCCTGATAAATTTAAGACTGCTAAAGCATGCTACCTTGAGATAATTCCCCAGTGGCCACAAGTTGTTTGCGCCTGGATTCGAACCTGGGATAGATGAGTTATCTAGCCTCATCCCTACAAGCCTTAACCAGTACGCCACAAGGCTTATGGTTCACAAAAGACTTATTTTGTTGCAACATTACTCCACACAACTCCTCTAAACCTCTAACCTCCTTCCTCATTACAATACTAGGCCTTTTTCTACATCTATTAAAATGCTCTCTATATTTCTCCATTAGTATTCTAGACGTTGGTTCATTTACAAACTGGATGAATCCTACAAACTCGTACAAATCATATATAAAAATAAAATTTTCATGATTTTTTTCATCAAATGCTATGATTTAAAATGTTATTTCACATATATTTGTTTCACCTTGTGAAAAAATTACATGTGAAACTTTTACATTATGAAACAAATACATGTACTTATGAAAACAAATACATGTGAAACTTTTACATTATGAAACAAACATATATGTAATAGCATCTTAAATCACAGCATTTGATGGAAAAAAATCATGAAAAAATTATTTTTATGTATGGTTTATACGAGTTTGTAAATGAACCAACCTCTAGTATTCTAAATAGGTTTATCATCTCCATTGGTTTTATCGTAATATGGGCGTGAGTATACTATTTTGAATGACATGACAATTTGAAAAACATAATAGTACCATCATCTTAATAATCTTTTCATAAATGTTAATAAATAACTATATGTGTCGAGGGCAAAACTCTACTTGAACTGACAAAACAAAATAATCGAATCAAAACCAAAACTAATTATGTCGTGTTTAAATTAAATATAAGAAAACATAGAACTGACTATATTTTGTTTGGTTTCCCATTCTAGATCTTTTTAAAAACTAGTTTTTTTGATTTGATCTTTTCAAAACTCAATTCTCATTTCAATTTGGTCTTCCTCAAAATTAGAACCAACCCGATTTTTTTTAAAATTTAAAACAATGTTATTTTAGGTTTATATTTTCTAGATTAAGGCCTTGTTTGGTTTTTCATTTTAAACTCTTAATTACCACTTATGTCTTATTCGTTTAGACGTTTCATAACCATTTCAGAACTGAAACCAGACTTTAGACTTCAGCACCTCTTAAATCAAACTCAATTATGTTTTTGATCCATGATCTAGTTTGAAACTCAACCAGTTTAAATATATCAGGATTTTTTTGTTTTATATTTTGATTCGATCTAATTAAATCCAGTTTCAACCTAATTCACACATCTACATAGATTGTCTACATCCCATATGGCATTCTGAGTGACAACATTTTAATGTATACTCAACAACACTTGCAATCATCTGAGACCATTTTTTTTTTGAGACTGTGATGCACGTTGTGAAAGCTTGATGTGTTTTTTCATGTAAAGGGTTCTTGTGTTTTTTATGTGAAGGTTCGGGTTTTTTAATGTGAATGTTCGACGAGATAAAAAAACAATCATCCAAGAGCTCAAGGTAGTTTTCAAGTCTTACAAAAACTAGGTTGTCTCGCCTGATCCAAATCTACTTGATAATATCTTTAGTAATATCAATAAAAAATGTCAATGGCGTGTAGCTCAGTTGGTTAAGGAGCGAGGAGATGTTTGCTCCAATAGGCTGTTGGTCTTGGTTCGATCCCAGGCCCTCTCGTAATCACATTGCCGCTGAGTGAGTCAGGTATGCCCCTCACATTGGGAATTGACAGTCTGTGTGGGCCGATTTACGTGTCCGAGAAATCCACGTTTTGCTCCAATATCAATAAAATTATAAATAAATAAAAATACTTTTTGAAATCCAATGTGCGAAAAATTATATCACAACAATATTAATATGTTACAAAGATATAAAATCAAGTAATATTGATTTAATATAGACTGATACTATTGAAATTTATATAATACAGACTATCTAATTATAAAAGTATCTATTTTATTTTTTATTGTAAAAGGAAAAACCCAAGATAAAATTGTAATTGTGAAAAGCTGTGCAAAAATCAATGCAAACAGTGTTATGAAATCTAGTTTGGTGTAAAAAATAGTATGTTCATAAGTTCATTGCAAATGAAATAGTATAACGAGTAACGTTTACGGTGGTGGATCCAGAATTTTTCCTGAGCGGGTGCACCTTTAAATTGTATCAAATGTCCGCAAAACTGTTTGGTGTATTTTTCGGTTGATTTCGAGGGAGTTTTTAGCCGAATTCCCCGTTTGGGGATTTTTTTAAGTTTTTCGGTTAATTTCGAATGATTTTTTAAGGTTTTTGGTTGATTTCGAGTAATTTTTTTAAGGTTTTTGGTTGATTTCGAGTGATTTTTTAAAGTAGTGTTCCTTTAACCCTCGAAATATCAAAAGTTTAGCGGGTGCACCTCATGTAAAACTTACGAAACACGATTTTTTTGCCCTTACGGAACACGGTTGAGCGGTAGCACGGGACCCCTCCTCCCCATAGGGTGGGTCCGCCCCTGAACGTTTACTATAAGATTTGATCTCATTAAAGATTATCTTGCCATCGCCACCAGTGACAAATCTAGGATTTTTTCTTAATGGATCACCTAGGGACGGACCCAGAAAGTTTTTCGTACGGTGGCACCATATAATATAGACAAAAAAATATTTATCAAACGCACCAATTTGAGAAATTTTTTAAGTTTGTTGCTTGATTTCGAGGAATTCTAAAGTTTTTATTTATCGATTTCGAGGGACTTTTTCGGTTTTTCTTGTTGATTTCAATCAGAGACGGAAGGCGTATGTGGCCTTTAGGGGCCATGGCCCCTGAGCTTTTGTGTACGATAGCTAAACTACATATCTAATTTGTAGTGTAAAAAATCAAAAACTTAACTTGACCTCTGTGTACAGATGTACTCCTCCAAGGTGTGTTTACTGCCAATGTCCAAACTCTTCTACTTTGTTGTTATGCTAATCCAACTAATGCAATCCCAACTTCTAATTCTTTTTTTTAAGGAAATCCAACTTTTAGTTCTTTTTTCTAAAGAAATCCACCTTCTAATTTTAACTTGAAACAAACCTAAATTCGCAATCTAGAAGCGTTTATAATGTAAAAACGTTCTAAAAAAGTACTTTATAGAAAAATTGTTACATAGGTTTATTGGCCGCTTTTAGACGTTTTAACAATTTTTTTATGACACTTTTAAAATGAATTGTCATATTAAATATTTTATGGGACTAAATCAAAAAACGTCATATCTAAAAAGTGTTACATAGGTTTATTGGCCGCTTTTAGACGTTTTAACAATTTTTTTATGACACTTTTAAAATGAATTGTCATATTAAATATTTTATAGGACATTGTTTGAAAAGATGTCTTATAAACACAAATTTCCTATAAAAAGACGGCATTATAGACACTTCTTATAAGTGTCATGTAAAATACACTTCTTAAAAGTGTCCTATAAAATAACAAATAAAACTTTCTATTTTAAAAAAGTCATAAAAAACTTGTTAAAACGCCTAAAAATGTCGTATAATTCTATTGCAATGTTTTTAGATAGAACGTTTTATAGTTTGGTTCTATAAACCTACATTTTATAAAACATTTTGTTAGGATGTTTAGACCTAAGACCAGTTAGTGTTTGAGTTTTTGGTTTAAAGTGTATGCATTTAGAAAAAATACAATTTCTAGTGCAACAACAGAAGTTTTTTTTTAAACAATGAATATCGTGAACACTAGGCTATATAATAAAAATGGAAGATGAGTTTCTAAACAACTTGTTGGTTTTGTTTATTGAAAGGGAAGTTGCTAAAATATTAGTTTGAAGAAAATTATAAAAGAATTCAAGGTAATGAAATACGGACGAATTTCACTTTGATGAACAACGTTTGACATTTTCATATTTAAAGTCTAGTTTTTGGGTTTACTATGTTATTGGACATTGTAAATATATAAGATATCAAGTCCGGCTCCTATGATTGAAAGACTTGTGTTCCACCCCTGATTTCAATAGTTTTTTTTTGGCCTTTTTGGTTGATTTCAAGAGTTTTTTTTTTTTTGTTTTTTTGGTTAATTACGAAGTACGGTTGCACCTTCTTTGAACTTCTTAATAGCATATGGTAGCTGATCACCTTTAAGGTAGACTAAAGACGTGCAAAGTCATCCGACGTGTTTTTAGCTTAATTACACCATTTTGAAGGATTTTTCAAGTGTTTTGGTTGATTTCGAGATATTTTTTAGTGTTTTTATCGATTTCGAAGAACTTTTTGGTTTTTTGGTTGATTTTAGTAGACTTTTTTGGTTTTTTGGTTGATTTCAATAGACTTTTTATCAAGTTGGCTTGACTTGTGGGGTCCTTTACAAAATATTACCGGGGAATGAAGTGAGATGTTAAATAAACAAACTTTTAACCCTTGAAATTTTTTATTTCCTTTCTTTTAGTGGGGTCCCCCCCCCTCCTTCAAATTCTTTACCAATTATGTCCGCCCCTGATCACCATCCCATCCCCAATTTCGGGCCACCAAACCTTACAACTGATGAAAGGGATTGATCAAATTTTATTGAGCCTGACTTATAGCGATCATTTATCAAAAAATGACTCTGGTTATCAAAAGAGTAAAGGGAAAGAAACCGTACGTGAGAGTTTCGGCTTGTATCTACAACGACGTGCATCCCATTCCCTCCTTTGGTTGTGACTCTCTACTCCTTTCCCCCATGTGTCGTAGCCACGCGCCCGGGGTGGATCAACGCAGAAGCCTAGAGCCACTGACCATTCGATTGTCCCAACGTAATGGGACAAAAAAAATACAACTCTTAAACTTAACCTACATTAGGGGGTGGACTTGGTATGGTACCATATTTTTTCTCCATTACGTGTTCCAACCAGTTATAATTGTTACGCACAATCTAATACCGTATACTAATCAACTTTATTTGGTACCAACTTTATTCAGTTGGTACATGTTGTTACCGGTTTTGCATCAACTTCAAGTTACATATACAAAAACTTTGTTATAAAGTTCAAATTTTGAGTGATTATTTGAGTTTCAGGTAACACATTTGATGTTTAAGGGTTTCTAATTGCAAGAAATAAAATTTGCAAATATTCAAATTTTCAATCAAAACAGTTAAAGTTACAAAGTTTAATATTAACTACATAAAAATTTTAAAAAAAAACTAAGACATAATACCATGGGACCAACTTCCAATACTATGTACCAAGTTTGTATACTTTGTACAGCACTCTATCAACCGATTGTAATGGGTACCAATTTAGTTGGTATCAAATTCATTGGTACAGTTGATACACATGTTAGTTGGATTACTTTGGTATAAAATTATCACTCTACAAGGCGTCGTCACCAGAAAACTAAAAGGCTACAATAACATATCAAAACTTAAATTTAAGTTTTAATCGTTGAAAAAAAAAACCCCATTAAAACTGAACTTAATTTGTTAGTATTTTGTAGTTGCAATTAATTTAATTTTAATTTTAATTTTATATTAAAAAAAAATCCTGAATCATTAGCCAGCCCTTCCCTCTCCCTCCCACCCCAAATAAGTTAGGACCATAAAGACCTGGTTCCTGACTTCCGGTAAGAATGAGAATTATACGACTGAGAAAAATAAAAAAAGATCTTCACCTTTAAATCAATCATAATTAAAAAGAAATCATTAAATCAACACTAACGAAAAACATTAGATCAATTTCCTTGTAAAACACAGTTTCTTACACTTGTTATCTTAATTACTAATTCTTACACAATCCTTCATCTACTATATAAGCATGGGTCTCTCAAGTTGTATATCTATATCTATATCTATATCTATACTATATTAAAAACAAGGAGTTTAAGTTATTTCTTGAATCTTAAGAGGTCCCTGCATTTATGCATTTGGTACAAGCTGTTAATGCATTTGTTTATGAGGCTTAATTTGTTTTAATGATGGTACCTGTAGATCCCTGCCTTATTGAGTTATGTGAATGTAATTCTACTTTGTTCTATATGATATGACATTATCACAGGAGGAGAAGGTGATCTTATTAAAATGGATGAATTTTCATCTTAAGAAACCACACTACACAAAAACTATAATTAATTTCTTTTTAAATAGTGAAAATGTGTTTATGAGCTAACTGGAACAATTTTCTAGAAAATGGGTTCTCATTTCTTACATTAGGTGTGTGTATCTAAGAAATTTTACGCAATTACAAAGGTATGATCAACTGTCGACCATTAAACATTTCTTACATTACGTGTGTGTGTATGTATATATACTATATTATTAACTATGCACTTCTTGCCGGACATTTTGAGCAATATCTTACTGGATTTCTTACGGATGATTTTATTTTCTAGTTTGTTCAAACATATATTTCGAACTATATTTGTAAATTTACAAGTTGCAAAAATAAAACATACCACAAATGATTACGTTGTTATTTCAAATCTAAGAACAACAAATGATATTGTATTGAGAAGTCTGCTATCCTGCCATTCCAAACATATTAATCTTAGAATTTATATACCACATTAAACCAAAAGGTTAATATCTTTAGTGATGGAAAATAGAAAAAAACATGAAATAGGATTTTTCATTCGAGTTTTTAGTTTCAAAGTGCACAGGTATATAACTAGTATTTCTAAAAAAACTGTCTCCTACATTCATCTCTAACCACAGGTTAACAATCTGATGTCTAATTTACCAACCAACCAACCAACCTAACCAAAGGGCCTTTGGTCTACCAGTATCGTAGCCTTTGCCCTCCTAAGAGGTCAGAGGTTCATACGTCACCAAAGGTAAGGAGGGTGTGTGAGTTCATTTGTTGCATTTGCCGTATATAAATATTCTATACTTAAAAAAAACCAAAAAAAAACCAACCAATCTAGTTAAATATAAAAATGCATAACAAAAACTCATCAACATCATTTACTTTTATGTAGCCCACAACAAAAAAAGAAAAAAACTACCAACATCCTCTACTATCCCTATAAAAACTTTCAATTTTTTAACTTGGGCTCTACAACTGATAAAATGTTTTCCAACCATCAAGTTTACTTGTGATTAAGCCATGTCATTGTCAGCTGAGCTATTTCACTGTTGGTTGTTTAGGTTCAGTAGAGCAGAAGCAGCAACAGAAGTGGTGCCTGATGATGCAGCAACAGGAGTAACAATTGATGGCTGAACGGCTGGCTTAACAAGACCAGCGCCGCTGGCTGTATGCTTATGCGACTTTCGCCTTTCCTCGCCTTGTGCTGAAGTTGATTTCTCGTGTCGGATATGACCATCATCCGACTCCCCTTCTGCCGCCTTCCTTTTCACCTTCTTTTTCACCAAAACTTCCGATGCCGTTGTCTCATTCAGACTGTGCTTTACCTTCTCTTGTTTTGGCTTATCAGCAGTAAGAATGTTGGACGGCTGTGCAGCTACAGCTGCAGCAGCAGCAGCAGCTATTGTGTTGGATATCGACCTCACAGCTGAACTCGAATCAGTGACCGGCTTATCAGGAACATGTTGCACTGATCCACCATCAACCGTAATGGTTTCTGTTTTTGAAGCAAGTAATTTCTTCCTCTTCAGATTCTCCTGCTCCTTTAACATCAAATTTGAGGAAAAACTAAAATATATAAATACCAAAGATATGTGCACACTTCTAAACATCTAAGCAAACTACTATGCTTCCGCCAGATTAGAGATGGCTTCCAAATTGAGTTGTAAAGATACCAATTATGGATGACACTGGTATATATATAGGGAGATTTCAAATACAAACCAAGCAATTTGTACAAACCGACCGGCTGACACAACCGAATTGGTTGAGGAAAAGGAAAGCCCAGCGACCAAGCACTCCCGCCCCCAAAAGCGGAGACCGAAGAACCGCCAGGTTGTCGAGGACACGTCTGAAGAGGAGGCCGGCGGCCTCTAAGTTTACCACCCTACCCACTAATGGACTATGAGGGGGGAAGGTGAACGGGAGAGATTGGTTAGCATGAGGACAGATAGGCTAAAGAGAGGTTAACCCTAGTTGATTCGTACAAACTCCATGGTTTCATTGTTTTTCTGAATAATTTTTTTTCATGAAAGTGTTTAATATGATGAAATTGTTTCATATAATTCTTTTCTTCATGAAATTATTTCATATATTTTTGTTTCTATATGAAAATGAAATTGTTTCATGTATTTCTCATTTTGATGAATCTTGTTTCATATATTCTTGATTAATCAACCCTCATGTGTTCTTGATGAAAATTTTTCACTTATTATTGACTAATATTAAGAAAAAGTGAAAAAAAATGATTGGTTGAATGGAGTTTGTATGGTTTGTACAAATTGCTTGGTTTGTAATGGATATCTCCCCTATATATATATATATAGAGGTTGGATCTTCTACACCCCGCCTAAAAGTTACACCCCGTGCGTCCCAATCTCAACCGTCCATTTCATAATACATTTCATAACATTTCTCCATTTCATAACATTTCGGATCAAATGGAACATGCTCATTATGCAAAAAACGGATAAACAGTTGTGAAGCAAGAATGTTTCATAACATTTCACTGTAACATTTCATAACATTTTATATTTTCTGATTTACCTCATTCCCCTTATGTATGACTTTGCATACCGATCGTGACACAATATTTCCATTTAATTACCATCATGCCACCGCATCAGATTAACCCTTGGATTATGAAATGGACGGTTGAGATTGGGACGCACAGCGTGTAACTTTTAGGCGGGGTGTAGAAGATCCTCCCTCTATATATATATATATAGAGGAAGGTTCAAATGAGAACTTTGTATTTTTAAAGAAACAAAGGAACAATTGTGGATCACATATGATGTGGGTCCCATATAATATTAAATCATTTATGATTTAATATTAAATCATAAATGATTTAATATTATGTGGGACCCACATCATATGTGGTCCACAATTTGTTCCTTTGTTCCTTTAAAAAGGTGTGGTTCTCATTTGATCCCTCCCCTATATATATATATATAGGGGCGAGTTCAAATGAGAACTCAAATTTGGTTGTAAACGTGAGGACAAATGAGAGTGTGACACGTGTCATATTCAGGTTGAATAATGAAGGAAACTATTAAGACTGAATATTCATACTGAATAGTACTACATTCAGAGTGAATGTAGTGTTATCCAGTCTGAATAATACTACATTCAGTCTGAATATTTTCCTTCATTATTCAGTCTAAATATGACACATGTCAAGCTCTCATTTGTCGTCACGTTCCCAACCAAATTTGAGTTCTCATTTGAACTTTCCTCTTCCTCTCTCTCTCTCTATATATATACACTATATGGCATTAAGAAATACAGCATTTTCAGCCTCTAGCGAGATTGTATGCAAGTTATAATGGAAAGAGAAAGGGAATAATCCATACCTTGCGTCTGTGAAGTGCTTTTCTCCTCTCTTTTGCCCTACAAATTGCTCGTTTGATCCCATGGTTGTCCATAAGCCCTTTTGGCCATAGTTCAGCAAGCTGCAACACCAACACATGACCACATGTAAAATTATGTTTCAATTTCAGTAACATATATGGTCGTTTAAAACATAAATAGCAGTGCCTTCCCAAAAATCCATGCTAGTTTGCAACATTTCATAGTGGTAGCATGAATTTCAAGCAGTTCTACAAAGAAATGCACAAAAAACTGGGAAATACAAGATAAGTGAAAAGCTCATTTAGGAAACGTAAATATTTTGAGAACCAAATATTCATGAATCATTCGTCATAAATATCATACATTTTCATTATTCATGATATTCATCATGAATAGTTGTTCTCATGGGTTCTTAAAATCTTTACAGTTCTCAAATGAACTTTCCCCTAAAAGACAATTACATATTCACAAAATGTAATTGTTGTTTTTCCGGTCAGGTTTATTCTAATTCCAAGTGTTTGATATCGGTCGCTAAAGTGTCAGGAGGGGTATTATTGGTAATTTCAGAAGTTTTATTTTCACACTGTATTCAGACTTGATACAGTAACACAGTACAGATCTTTATGATTGATTTTAATCGAATTATGTTTTTTTTTCATGTGGGAAGCCTTTTGGATTTTTTTTTTACAGAATTAAGGTTTTTTTCATCATTCATGATATTCATCATGAATAGTTGTTCCCATGGGTTCTTAAAATATTTACAGTTCTCAAATGAACTTGCCCCTAAAAGACAATTGCATATTCACAAAATGTATAGCAGAAGATTTTGATAAAAATAACAATTAAATAGCATTGAGAAGTCTTGGTGCAAACTTACCTCTGCATAAAGCTTCCTAACTTGGGAACCTGCATCTTCGTCAAGACCCTGATGACAAAATAAAATTTTGCCAAATAAGATGTTTTGAAAAGAAAGGTTTACGGAAAGAAAATTTTCTGTATACAGTTAAAAGTACAGTACATCAACATAAAGGTCATAAACGTCACAAATTTTGTCCTCTAAAGCATCATCTGTGGTAAATCTGGTTTTAAGAGCTTTTTCTTTCGTACTAGTTTCCTGAAAATCATCGGATGACCCAGCCTGCTGCTCAATTGCCTAATAAAAATGGACAATCCAGTGAAACAATAAACTATATTAATGGTTGGCAGTAACGGATACAAATATAACAAGAAACAACAGCATATTTATAACTATTAACTCAACCATATTACTTTATATGATGTCTTTTTTTTGAAAGAGAAAAGTTCGAAAAAACCCAACAAAGTTTTCTATTTAGAGTGGTTTAGTCCCTAAACTATTCTTTTGAAGGAAAAAACCATTAAACTTTCTCATTTTGAATAATTAAGTCCTTGAACTATTCTTTTGAATGAAAAAACCATTAAACTATTTCATTTTGAATTAAAAGACCATTAAACTTTCTTATTTTAAATGATTAAGACCCTGAAACTATTTTTTGATAAACAAACCATCGAAGTTTTGCTAGTCGGTTACATATGACTTTTTCTGGGTTAAAAGGATATAAGTAACTAACTAACCAATTTTAAAAATGCATTAGTTTATTTATTAAAATGATGTTTAAGGACTTAATCATTCAAAATGAGAAAGTTTAATGGTTTTTTCAATCAAAAAAATAGTTTAAGGACTAAACCACTCAAAATGGAAAAGTTGGTTGGGTTTTTAAACTTTTCCCTTTTTGAAATGCAATCTAGTAGGAAAAAGTACCTCCGGCTTCATCAGAGGGACCCGGATCTTAACCATCTCATCTACTTCTTTCTTTAACTGCTGCAACCTGTTATCTTTCTCTTCTTTGGCAGACAATCCCGTAACAACCATGTTTTGAAGATTTCTCTGTTACAAGATATGAAACAGTTAGAAAGAATAATTGCTATTAAAAAAGATAACTGGAAGGTCAATGTAAATTGCTTTTTTAATGGAATTTATCAAGATATATTCAAGGACAAAGATAATTAGATGTTTATACATTGAAGACCAAAATAAATGCACCAAATTCAATGGCACATTTTTTGCAGCATAAATGGATTTTTCCCCTATTTCTGATGAAGGTAGTCAGTTGCAAGCGAAAAAATCAGTTTATGTGTGCATTGTTTTAAAAAACTTTAGAGGCGTGCAATATGTCTGAATATGCTAAATAATACCAACTCATGCAAGATTGCTAAAAGAAACAAGATACATGTGAAAATAGATGTTATAGCACCCAGCTATATGTATCGCTTAAATTGGTTATAATGCGTTTGTATCTGTTCGAGTGTATAGTTACTTATATACAGTTGAAGTAGGGGTGGTCCCAACCAAACCACCCAATACTGATCCAATGGCTATTATTTCATCAAATTAGCTAATCTTCCTACCACCCATATCTGGCCGACAACATGAAATAGAGACAAATACATTACAATTTATGCGGTGGGAGACCCCCCCCCCCAAAAAAAACCCTAAGATTTGCTATAATTTAGCCAAATACAGAAAACGAATATCAGGAAATTTAAGTTCAGTACATAATCTAACAATAAAGAAATTCATTATGGTAATGATAATGATAAAGGTAATACCTTCAATGACCTAAGCTGTATCAGATGACCAACGATGCTCATCAAACGGTTAAGCAGCTCCTTCGTCAGTTTTCCATAAATAGCATGCTACAAATACCACAAATGTAAGATTTGATCTTTGTACTTCAGTGTTATGTTACAAAAATAAAAAGCAACTGCAAAAGACCCATTCAACAAAAAATAGAAAGAAATGCTAGTGTCTATTACCGCCAGTCGAGCAACTTTAGCCAGCTTTTGCTTTATTTCAGGAGGCATTCTCCTTTTGACAGCCTGAGATGAATTGTCAGCTTCAGGAACCTCCATACTTGGTGGCCTTGCTGTTGTGATGTCAAGATATATATATAAAACAATTAGCCAACAGATAAGGCTTTCTTGTTTGATTATCAAAAATGATCATTTTTTAACTTACTTTCTGCAACAATCTTCTCCAAATCCCTGATGGCTTTTTCAAGCATCAAACTCGTACTTTTAGGTTTAGCACTTGAACCTTCCTTTCTCACGCTGTGTGTAATCTTCTGCATGAAAATAACATCATCAATAAAATAAAATAAAATATGGCAAAATATTCCTTCATATCATGACAGTTGTGAGATTAATCGTCCACTTTGAGCACGTTTCCCCACTAAAAGAAGTAACAGACTAACAGGTAAATGATCTTTAATCTACAAGAAGCCAGAGTCGAATACAAAATGAAAAAATAGCACATTAGGACAAAACATGGCAACCAAACAAAAAATCAGAAAATGGCATTGCTTTTACAGACATTACGTCTTAAAATGAAGGTCATAAACATCATTCAGTCTGTTGTTCCTCCCAACTTCTGGCTAAAAAATAAAAGTACAAGTAATAAAGAAGAGGATGAAAAAGTTCTACAACGATAAATGGTATCACATGTCACACTAGGTAAGTAACTAAGTACGTAAATCATTAATGATCTCAAGGGTGGCGCCTGCTAGCGGAAATGATGGTGGAACTATTGGTAGTATAATATCCCATACTCCCATACAGTTTAGTCTTTTAGATGCAATCTCTAGGGCAAAACATTTCTCCAAAGCACAAAAAGCTGATAAGCACCTCTATTGTGAATATGCATGCAACATCTAGCATAAGCACTTGCTAGCATTAATGATACCTACTTCCTTAAAAATGGCCATACTTGCATGATTTTGCAACCATTCGAAGGGGTTGTTTGGTTGGTTTTCCATTAAGTCATGTAAGGATAAAGTTGTCTGTGTGGATTAATCTGTCTGTATAGATTGGGAAAGCTTTTGTTTAGGAGAGTTTTCTCATAGATGAAATGAGCATGTTTGTTTAACTGGGAAGGGCAGGTTTGGAAAAAACTTGGCTTTCTGCATTAAGCTCCCCCCTAGAAGCTTACTGCATAAGCCAATTTTTATAACATTGTCACTACCAAACAGTCATGTATAGTATAGCTGACCAAATAAGTTGTGAGTGCCGTTAAGCTCATTAAGCTGCTAACAAACAGACCCTAAGTGCATTGACAAATTTCAAAACATTCTAACGTTGGAGCTAAAAGAGCCACTTGTTCATTTTAAAGCAAATGTAAAAAAAACTAAAGTTATCCAACGTTACAGGATGCCAAAATGATCCTTCAGATGCACGAGGTAGGAAATGAAGAGAATGGTAAAGAAAAAAACAGGAGAGTAAAGTGTGACGCTGCTTGAGTACTAACAAATCTATGCATCCATTTACTGAATTTTTTTATGTTTGTGTAAGCAATAGCACCTAATCTTAATAACATCTATAGATGTCATGATTTTCATCAATTGTCACTCATATGCTCATGGCAACTGTCTCATGCGTCTTAGTTTTAGTTGTTTCGTATTTTTTATGCTGAGCAATCAAGTATCAGAATGTAAATGAACTTATATTAACGCAAAGTACAAGCGTATAACAAAATAATACCAAAGAAGGGGAGGACAAGGCTAGGGAAAAGTAACTTCAATGGATTTACAAATTGGCAATATATTTAATGTTTATGTGAGTTAATTCATTATCAACTTACCTATACGACTATAAGTGAATTTACATACTCTAGTCACGTTTACTCTCATTAAAAGTAAACTCAACTTTTTGTCTTATTCTTATATTGTTCTTAGCATAGTATCAGATATTAGAATGTAAATGAACTTATATTTGAATTTACAATCATATTAACGCAAAGTACAACACAATAATACCAATGATGGGGAGGACAAGGCTAAGGAAAAGTAACGTGAAGGCATTTACTAGTTGGCAATATATTTAATGTTTATGTGATTTAATTCATCACCAACTTACCTACACAGCTATATGTGAAATTTTTAGGTTATTACATATTTACGTACTTAAGTCATGTTTATTCTCGTTAAGGGAAAGTCAACTTTTTGTCTTCTATTGTTCTTGGCTTAGTATTAAAACATTTCTATTATTATAACGGACTTGTAGTACTCAATGCAGTATTATTGAATAATTAAATAGAATCTTGAGGGTTTATCAACAAATTTCTCTAATCTAACTCCCAATTCTGTACAATCGTAAATGATCTTCAAAAGATTATAGGCTTATGAGGGAATTTCAATTAATTTACTAAATGGGCTACATTTAATGTATATAGTTCATTCATGTAATAAAAATAGCTATATGTGAGGGAGGATTACCTAGTTACTTTAATTCTCATTAAAAATACGTCTCTTCTCCGTGTTCCTTTTTTGCTAAGTAGTATTAAGTCACACGTTGGTTATAAATAATATCATAATACTCAAGATGTCATAACCGAATAATTGAATAGGATGTTGAGTGTTTGTCAAAAGTTTTCTCTAAACTAACTTCGGGTTGTGCGCAATCAGCAAAATGATCTTTTGCAAGACCCTTAGGCTTATGAGGAAACCTAGTTATTCAATTGTCTTTCCCAAATATAGCATTCAATTTCTCGTAATGCATCAAGGCCTCTATAAATATGTTTATTTGATTTTAGCTTCTAAAAATTACAAAGATATTCCTATATAATTGGAAACTTGTTAAAAACTAGTTACAAAATTTACTTATCAGTAGTGACCAAGTATATACGAGTATTAAGTCTGCATTTGGCCTTAGTGCCTTATGACAACGTCTAAGCAAGCATCTTTTCATCTCATCTCATTTCTCCTTGGAATTCTTGGTTGATCACCTTGGATTAGCGTGTTGAAAACTAAAGGCAGCAATACTATGCTGCACAATGCTTTTATGATGTGTTGACATGCTAGTGAGATAGTTTGCTATGCACTTTATCCTCTAGACATAGATATAATATTACACTACTACCTCAAGGCATGTAGGACCATAAAACTATAAAAACCTGCAAGTTGCATGTCTTTTAGATAAAGTCTGTAGGAAATGTCTAAGCGTTCATCGCTTTCTGAAACTCACATGTGTGAGTACCCATCAATATTTCATATGGCATCATATAAAATTCAAGTAAAACAAGCATGCAACTACATAAATGTAGCATCCAAATGAGGAAAGATGAAATATGGTGAAAGAACATTCACCGGTTGCTGGCCAATCTCGGACGCTTTGCTTTCCGCCTGTTCATGAATTACATTTTTCTCTCTTGGCAAAACTGATTGATTCAGCTCTTCTGAGTTGTTAGGCAATTGTCCTTGAGATTTCAATTGCACATCAGCACTTTTGTCATTGGCCTTCTGAATTGGAAGTGCACGGGAGGAGAGACTTCCATCTTTCAATTTGGTACCATGTTTTTTGGATTGGTGAATTCCAGTTTTCTGTTTGTCGATGTTCTTCGCCATCACTTTAGCCTCACCATTCAACATCTTTGTTGGACATGGATCCATTAGAATCTTAGGATCAGAAGGTTTCTTCACAACAGTTCCAAGAGCTATTATTGGACTCTGGTATTTCACATCTTCACAGTTTGCAGTTGGTAAAGTTATACTACGAGATGGAGTTATGGAGTCCTTGTCTACAGATGCCACTACTTTCCTACCTTCCTTCTTATTAACTTTCATATGTTTATTTGGTACATTTCCATCATTGCTAAAACCTTTTGTTGAATCCTTCCTTCTCCTCTTTTTTGGTTGCTCAGTTGGCAACACAATAGGCTCATTCCTATCAAGATAAACGGATTTAAGTCAGAACAGAAACAGGAATATAAAGATTAAAGAAAATTGGTATACAGCCATACAATTCCTACTCAATTTATCAAAAGGAACATCCTTACATGCATATGTAAATGCCAATTCTTCGTGACAAAAAACAGGTGTCGAACAAACCCAAGGATCATAACAAACTTTAGTTGTTATACAATGATCCATGTAGTTCACCATTCATTATTTTCCCCTTCTGTTTTCTTTAAAGACCAAATAAGATATTGTTCATATGTCTGCAAAATGCCATGATTATATATGTCTGAATGACAAAATATTTTCCTACCTTTCTTGTCCACTATTGTATCTCCTTGTGTGACCTGTTTGATGTAACTAGTCTTAGCTTTTCTTCCTGTACCAGTGGTTGCCAATACTCGGCTCTGTGTTTCCTTGTCTATTTTCCTCACTTTTGTCTCTAATGCATTTTTGTTTATTGTACTCACATGTTGCCTATTTTAGTTTTGCATGTTGGAGTCTTAAAGGAAACAGTATCTCTACTCCTTGGGTTAGATGCAAAGTCTGCAAGCATCCTACCCCCAGAGCCAGACCCTGCCTCTGTGTGGGATTTACTAGGCTCGGTTTGCTTTGGACATGCTTAAGAAACAACACTTCTCCAAAGACGGAAGACAGGAAGAATGATAAAAACCCAAATGAGAGAAATTCATTAAAGAATATGAAACACCATAGGAGTTGAACAAAATGCACCTTGACTATGTTATTTTACTATTTTAGATTAACATTAATATACTTAAATTTATGACCAAACACTATTAAAATGCTAGGAGACCAAAAGCTCCTACTACTTGATGAAAGGAAAACACAGAAACCAAAAACAAGACGAGTGCAATGCTCATTCTGCTGTAATTAGACGATAAGATCAGACTATTACAAAACACAACAAGACCATTAGAGATGTACAAAATGATATGAAAAAATTTACAGAAATTACAGCAGGAAAGAGAAAAATGAACATAGATAAATTCAGGTGCCTATTAATTATTGGTAAGCCTTTCAAGTTTCTTCTCCTACCTCATTTGTTCCTCCTTCCCACTAGATAGTTCATAATAGATAATAGTCAATATAGGACACAAAGTTGCCATGCTAAGTGTTACCATGGATTTGTGAACCACATCAAAAAAAGAATGACAAGATGAAGTCACAGAATTCAGTGTATTGTTGGCATGCATTCATGTGTAAAGGTTTTCATATGCCAAACTTAGACATCAAGTCATTTAGTACTCTTTGTCAAGTCATAAAAAATGACTGATAGACAAACACTATAGTCAAATGATCACTTAAGTTGCTTTGTACTGGCAACATGATCTGATCCATGACAAGTACATTTAAAACCAAGGTTTTATAGAACGAAAACGAGCCTCGAGGCATTTTCCCATTAGGTACGTCATACGTGAGGCATAAGCCTCGAAGCAGTTGAGGCGTAAGCCCCAAAAACTAATATATGTGCAAACAAATTATATATATGCAAAAAATTATTATACTCTGGACTGAATAAAATATACACAAAATACAAAAATACTAAATATACTAAATATACAAACACAAAATAATATATATACAAAAAATTATGATACTTTGGACAGAATACAATATACACAAACATAAATTTTAAATATATATACACAAAATATATAAGGCCACTAGACACTATATACACACGTTGAAAGTGGGATGATGGGAGAGTTGAAATATATACATATATATAAATATAAATTTATATTGCTCACAAAGAAAATATACCAAGTGATACAAAGTGGGACGGTGAGAGACTTAGATTATATATAATATTATATATGTGATACAAAGTGGGACGGTGGGAGACTTAGATTATATAATAATATATATGTGTGTACTGCTCATAAAGAGTATATACAAAGTGGGACAGTGGCGGTGGGTGGTTTTGCAGTTGAGAGAGAATAAAGTACAATAGGCGGTGGAGTTGCGACAAATAAGGATGGTCAACAAAGGTAACCACCTCATACAGTCTTACCACTTCACCGACTCAGTCCTCGCCTCTGTCAACCAAGGCGTATGAGCCAACCATACCTGGAGAGGCGCTGCCTCACATTTGGTTTGGGGCCGCCTAGCTTTGAGGCGGCCTTGAGGCGTGCGCCTCGCACGTTTTTAAAAACTATGTTTAAAACAAAATGTAAAGGCACTCAATACACATCCAAAGGCTTCACAAATACATGTCATCAACAAGATCTGCACTTAGGAAACAGAATAAGTCTCCAAGTTGACCCAAGTTCGGTAGTTACGTCACATGTTATGAAATTAGAATATGAGAAAGGAGTAAGAGTTATAATTGAGGACGCAAAAAGCAAAAGAATCAGAAGAGAAACTGACGTGCGCTCTAACTTCCCACGATTGACAAAGAATCCATCATGCTTTATTGCTGAATTATCAACCTGGAAATACTCGTCCTAAGGAGCAGAAAGAAGGCAAGGAAATGTTACTTCCTATGACGAATGTGATTAGACAATACTGCAAATACAAAATGAAAAATGTAGCTTTACTAACCAGCTCAGTGTCATCAATGAATGAATCTTCTGTGTCATACTCGTCATCATCGGGCACATCATTGAGATCTTCCTCATCACTGCTATTTTTACCCTGAATGTATAGAATGTAGCACAATCAAGACAATGACATAAAAAATTCTACATCATAGTTTCAAGTTTCAACGAGGTCAAATAAAATTTGGTTTTTGCAATTTACACTTATACAAAAGGAAACAGAGAGGACCATTCAGAATATCAGTCCTCATCATTGTCCATATAAAAAAATTCATAGCATAATGAACATATTCCACACCATGTATAAACGTTCAATCTTCTCAATGACGGCACTAAAACGGCTACCAGGGGGTGCATCATTGGCTTCATCTTCAGCAGTATTTCCCTGCGCCTGCAAAAGTCAAAACAGTTATCAATGAGGTTGCAGGCAAGAAAGCCTGATTGCCCTGCTAAAAATAAATGAAAACAATACAGAGAAAATGTAATTGTTCATCACTATAAGGCATAGGCTTTGTATCCCTAAAACTACAAAGAAATTGTATTCCCAAAAAATGCTTTTATCACAGAAATACTAACAGGAGCTAATTCCCACCATCCCAAACATTTCATACAAGCATAACAAGAGCAAGTATTCAAGCTGATATCTATATTCATAGGAGCCAAATTAATCATATTAGTAACCATTCTTATGTCATCAAACCAACCTATTACAAGCTCTTTTTCAGCAAAAATAAATAAGCCCCAAAAAAACAGAGTTGCAGTTTACTTCCAAGAAAACCCTACTTCAAAATGACAAATACTGGAACCATTTATGTAACAATCAAATTGCACCAATCATCGAATTTTTAGAAAAACAACTCCTTCACTGATAATTGACGATTAAGCATAAAATAGCTTATGAGTGAGCTTATATTATAGATGACCATATTTTCAATAGAAACCCTACTTTATTTAGCCCAAATTGTAACCACAAAAGTAACAATTTAATCGTAAAATTTTACAAAGTCATGTAAACATTACAGGAACAGGAGCAATGCGAGAATCGAGGGCAGGATTAGCAGCAACGGGAATAGGAACAGGAACAGAAACAGGAGGAGCAGATACAACAGGAGGCGGTTTGTTATCGTTCTTATTATTGGCCGCCTTATTTGCGTCCTTGATAAGCTTCTTCCAAGACACAATTGTCGTCTCTCCAGGCCTGAGCTCCACCTCAAACCTCTGCCGTCCACCGCCACTTAATAATGTCGAAGACGACGATGACGACGCAGCACCACCACCACCACCACCAACACCAGTGGCTTCCTCCATCAATAAACCTGCAAGTAAAATTATACCTTCACAGAGAGTTGAGATGGATGCATTTTAGAGTGTGTTCATGTGTGAAATTGGATTGACGTAAACCCTAGTCAAAAATTGTGAATTTTGGTGGTTGGATTCGACGATTCGCTGTAGAAATCTAAATGTAAGTTTTATATTCTGTGTCTGTTCTATAAATCTAAAAAAAATTCAACTTATGGAAAACAAAATGAGATATGTACGGAAGGGGTTAAATTTGTCTCCATCCTTTCCCCAATTCTTCATTTCATTATCATCATCTCTGCTCCTGTGGCCCACGTAGCCCAGCCCAAGCCCACATTCGTATTAATAAAAAACTAACAATTTAAAAATAAAAGATTCGAAAATTGTATTAAAATATCATAATTTTGTTGAAATAGTCATTTTAGAAAATCTTTTTTACCTCCTAGTAATTTTTTTCCCAATTTTAGCAAAATAACCATCAGATACGCCAAACATCAGGTACGCCATGGCGTACTCAACATGTTTCCCATTTTTTTGCATGTTGGTCCTTAGGCATGCCAAACACCAGGTACGGTACGCCATGACGTACCTGGTCCCTAAAGTTCCAAAAGTTGTCAAATTTGGTTCCCAGACTTGAAAGCCTCCCTAAGAAAGAATTCAAAATTGACGAAAATGACCCCTGGATTTCAGGTACGCCATGGCGTACCAAAATGCAAAAAAAATGGGAAAAATATTGAGTATGCCATGGCGTACCTGATGGCTATTTTTTTTAAATTGGGGAGAAAATGGCTAGGAAGTGAAAAAGCTTTTCTGAAATAGCTATTTCAGCAAAATTCTATTAAAATAAGAGCAAACTACAATTTTTGTTCATGTGGTTTTGAATTTTCTATTTTTGTTGCTATAGATTGTAACTTATTATTATTTTCGTTTTCATAATTTTGTAACTTATTGCTATTTTCTTTCCTTCGACTAAATTTATTAAAAATCAGGGTATTTTAGTCTTTTATTTTTATTTAGAGGTGACAATCGTGTCGTGTTCGGATTGACGAGTCAGGAAAACTCAAACCGAACACGACCAGTTTAACTAATCATGTCGCATTGATCAACTTTAAATATGCTCGGGTTTACGGGTTGGCTGGTCATAAACGAGTTAGCGGCTCATAAATTGGTTGGTAGGTCAAATTATAATATAATCAAGTTCAAACGTCCAAATTCAAATATTTATGCAACAATTAGCCAAGTTCAAATACTAATACAAATAAAATAATTTTTTTAAATCTATGATTAGGTTAGGTTTAGAATATAATAAAGTTTTAAACGGGTTGGGGTCAACCCACGAACATACACATCAACCTGAACACGACCCATATAATAAACGGGTTGGCTGGTCATAAACGAGTTAGCGGCTCATAAATTGGTTGGTAGGATCAAATAATAATATAATCAAGTTCAAACGTCCAAATTCAAATATTTATGCAACAATTAGCCAAGTTCAAATACTAATACAAATAAAATAATTTTTTAAAATCTATGATTAGGTTAGGGTTAGAATATAATAAAAATTTAAACGGGTTGGGGTCAACCCATGAACATACACATCAACCTGAACACGACCCATATAGTAAATGGGTTGGCAGGTAAGAAAATTCAACCCAAACCCGTTTATTTTCGTGTCGGCTTGGAAATTGTCACCATTATTTTTCCCCCTTTTTTGTCTATTAAATATATATATATATATATATATATTTATTTATTTATTTATTTTTATATTTAATCTTTTTATATTTTAATGATACTGTATATTTTGATAAAAAGATATACATAAATAATTATATTGTTTTGTTACTGTTTACGATAAGATAATTAAATATTTTTCATATTTTTTGTCATTATATAGTTTTAACTTATTATTAGTTTGATTTTTGTCACCAAGTCATTTGAATGTAAGTCGTTAAATATTTGATTAATGATTCATTTTCATCTAAAATAATGAGGATTTTTATTTGATAAATAACTACAATTATCTATACTATATTAAAAACTAGGAGTTTTAGTTACTTCTTGAATTTTAAGAGGTACTCTTTTTGTTACACAATGTACAACTCTCACAGCTGGTAACCTCCCACATCCCCTAATTCTCTGTTATTCAAAGTTCAAATGTTTGACTCCTCCCCACGTCTCCTCATAATTTCTCTCCCCTCTCCTCCCTCTCTTGATTTATTTCATGTGTCATCTGATCCAAAAATTGCTTTCTCAACCGGTTCTTTTGACACAGCCATTGAGGATTGCGGTCGCTTTGTTTCCTCTTCTTATTCACCTACTTTCTCCTTCGGATTCACTTACGTCGAGAAGTTTAAGAAAGAAATCACACAATTAACGTAAACAATAGTTCGAGGGATCACTCAGTTTTCGACGAGGATGTGAAGAGGAATGGCAACAATGATGGTAAATTTTTGCTAGGATTTTCAAGGACTGTTTAGTTTACGTAGGAAAAAAAGGAAACTTGCTAAGGGTTTGTCTCTAAAAACCTCTCTACTATTGTTTTTATCAACTTTGATTGGATAATAGTAATCAAATTTCATTTTCTTGGGGTTTGGAAGGGAAACTGATTCGGTTTTTTAGGGTTCTTCAACTTTTGCACGCCAATTTGCAAGTTGTTTTTCCAGCAAATCACACAAGCAACTTAAATCACTTTGCAGGTTCTTAAATTATTGCACACTAACCCATTGATTGGAAGATTTAATATCTTGGTCTCTCAACTCAGTTTTTTCGTGCTACCTTCTTGCATTCCCTCTGGCATAATATGTTCTTATTTAGTGTACTTCATATTCTTAGTTTAAAAGACTCTCTCCGTTCATAATTACAAAACAAATGTAATTTTTTTGGTTTTAAGAACTTTAAATAATAAGACTTCAATGAACCAATAGGTTTTTGATCGAGAGTCGATACCATATCGACTAAGTTGGAATTATCTACAGAATGGACGGCTACATATGATTTTGTTGAGTGTAACTTCAACTACAAAAGTTCGATTTTTTATTTATTGTCTTTGTCTTTAAGTTTAGTTTGGTATTTAAAGATCGCTAATCTTTTTTTTATTATGATTAGGATTACTTCAAACGGTCGAAAATCGGGTGAAAGAGGTAAATGACCTTTCTATGATATTCTATTGTTCACTATATTACACATGTGATATTAGTGTAAGGCGTGGCTTTATATTTACGAAAAATGGTTCCTGGGGCCTTCTTAGGTCCATCCCTGCAGCAGATAAATATCTCATTTGCAATGCTTTGTGTGTGTTCTTGCAGGGTACGTCCATCCCCCGGTAAGAAGAAGACAATTACCTTACTAGGTGACCATAACAATGAACGATAATCTCATCTGGTAAGAGGGAAGGCAAGAGTCTTACCCAATAAGTAAGGGTGGTGACTCTAACTCGGTAATCGTTTACCAGGTTTATAAACGGTTACCATTCAATTCATTTTGATGGATAAATATATTACCCAATAAGATAAGTAAGGGTGGTAAATATTATCGGTAAGTGTTCGGTAAACGACCTCTTATTCGAGGTAAATTGAGAATTCAATTTTAAAGAATTACATTACATATTTATTCTTAATGTTTTTTTTATTGAAATCACAACCTTTCTTTTCCTTTCAGGTTATCAAATGAAGTTCTTGGGTTTAATCAATGAACTTATCATTTAGAACGCATCTTATATGACAAGTCAGTATGTTGCCTCAAAGTTTTTGTTTGGTTTAAGTTCTTTGGTTTTAATAACATATTTGCTAAATCTCATTGGTTTTAATTTTGACATGGGAAGTAGTGAAGGGACGATGACTTCCTTTTTTTCTTTTTAAAAATAATAATGAATTTATTACATTATTATTGATTTTAGTATCCCACTGATACCAGTTTTAAGCTTAATGTACATGTTTGTAAAGCGCCATAACCTCCTTATCCTTTGTGTTCATCGCTACGAATGTCTCTCAACCTTAAACCACCCTAAATAAGAAATTAGATGAAATCCCGTTTCATGCTCTCTCTCATCTGCGTGCTTCTTCTCTCACATACAATGGATTTCATTAGACCGGTAGAAACTTTCAGGTACTTTTATGTTGCTTTCAAAATTTCAATATTGAAATCCCGTGCAAATTATGGGAGTTTCTCTTTTGTGCTTTTTGGTTTTAGATGTGGAATGTGTTAGTACAGTTTTGCCAACAAAGAAGGAAAAAGTAGAAGCATTTTGGTGTCATTTATTGTCTCATTATTGCTCTTTTTATACTTGATTGCAGGATTCACATGTTTGATTTGTTTTTTCTTGGTGTTTCTCTCTATGTGGATCATTATGTCCATTTAAAGCTCTAAGATGGTATTGTTCTTCAATTGGGGAGGTATGGATCTGGTTATTACTCTTATGCATGATTCGAGCACGGTAATCGGTATATTTGTATCGTTGCTAAATCCCTTGGGTTATGGATTAGTGCTTCTTATTTATTGAAGCAATAAGGGTATATGATGTATTTCTACTGATGGTAGTGTTCTTTATTTTATTTAAGCAAAAAGGGTATATGATATGTTTCTATTGGGAATAAAGTTATATGCATGGTTTAATGGAGATGGTTTGAATCAAAGGAGATGAAGGAGATTGGAATTAAGTAGAGAAGACAAACTGTTGTTAGTGCTACTCTCAATATTGTTTTTTGGAGATGAAGGAGATTGGTTCGATTTTGATTTGAGTATTGATTTATGTGTTTGTGTGGCTCTGTGAGTTTTTTTTTCTGGTTCGACAGTTGAGCAAGTAGAACCACTAATTGATGAAGTGATGTAGAATTGAATTTGTTGTTTGGAAAAGTCAGTTGCCAAATGATTTAAGTTTCATTTAGGTTGGTATTTTTATTTTATGGTCGAGTATGCTAGCCCCATTGAGTTAATTAAGCTATAAAGGTATATGGTATTATTCCTTAGAGAATAACAAGAATAAATGTTCAATTACATAGTGAGCACGTAATAGGAAGGTGCAATGAAGGTGGTTGACAATCATAAGGTAATTTAAGGTCCAATGTTGCTTTATTAATGTTATCTTCTTTTGCGTTCTCTTCATTGAATTTACATTTCGAACTTTTAGGTTGATGAAAATCGCAAGTTTGAATGAAGATCATGTTCTGTTTCAACATCATCATCTACTCAATGAACAGGCTTCCCTAGATTCAATAATGGTTCACTTTCGATATTATTTACGTATAAATGTTTTGACTGCTCGCATGTCACATCACCATAGATTCAATCTTGAGAGGGACGGAGAATGGACCAAATCATGAAACACTATTTCCCTTTTGAGTGCTCGATTTATGAACCGATATGATTCGCGCCGCAACGCGTGCGGGTACATAGCTAGTATTTATTAAGAGGCAAGAATCATGTTTTAATTTATATTAAAAATATATTTATATAGTTTGTGCTTATAGATAGTATTTTAATTCATCGTTTTTATGAGGATGACAAGATACTAAAACTATAATGACCAATAATGTAATAAAAATTAATTGTATTAAATTATTTTATTATATTATAATTTTGTTATGTAGTTAAAAAATATATATAGTTTTATTAAATAAATAAAAAGATGAACAAGAAGAATATTAGTGAAGATTATGAAGATTATGAAGAAGATGAACAAGAAGGTGAAGGAATTGCAAAAGTTTTAAGGGGCATGTTAGTCATCAGAAAAACGTGCATTCTTATCTGTTCGTAGGTCTATAGTCAGTCTTTGTCCTTTTTGTTTTAAAAATGTACATCTCAGTTTATCTTCTATGCATTTCTTTTTTTCACACACTTCCCAAAAGTTGAAAGTGTTTACATATATTCTTAGGCACAATAGCGCAATTTTCTACCCACTGAGCTAATAGCCAGGCCAGGGATATACTAGGCTCTTACATGTCTCCGACCCGAACAAGATCTCCTGTCATTGCCTTACATATTTTTTTCATGTCCCTCCAATAAAATATCGACATGCCATCCTTTTCTCTCCCCCTCTATAGTTTACTTTGTATATGTGCCTCCATACAGTTATCTATTAGTCCTTAACTTTACATATGTCTAAATTTGATTGGAGGAATAGAGAAAAGGATGACAAATGATTTATGTTCCATCAGGCGGGATATAATATATTGGGGTGATTTTATTTCATTAGTTGCTTCCCCCACCTAAATGTCGCTTCCTTGATCGAGTTTTGTTTCGCGGAATACGAGATGCCTAAGTTCTCACCATTATCCTTGGCAGTGACCACCGACTGCATAGCTCAATGTGGTCTTCACACGTCTTCCCATTCTTCACCGGAGTTTTGTGACCTATCAGACTTCTAATTTCTTAGCTAATGTTGGATTCTGATATGTGTCAAATAATTATCTCATGCTTTATAAGAATGTTCAATATGGTGAGACCTTTAGTATATGTGTGTGTATTAACATACAAACACGACGAAAGAGCCTAACAACTTATAACTACTTGATGATATATTGAGTTGTATCTTTTTCTATCTGCAATACATGTGTATGTGTATGAATATGTACGTCATGGGTGCTTAACCTTACTTATCATGTGTTCTGCAGGGTGCCTAAAAGCTCCCTTACCAACCTGTTGACTCGATCACCGAAGAGACGTTCAGATATTTTCTACATGGTGTTTCAGATTTATTTGCATGACTTATATTGTTAGGTCTGAAAAGATTGTATCCGAGATCACAAATATTGAAGACATGAAGGGTCAAAGTGCAAAGTCATCAAAGTCATTATTTAGGAAATGTTTAATGTTTAAATATAATGAAACATTCCTTTTTGTAAATAAGGCAAGTATATAATGCCTTAATCTCCTAGTTTCCTTATACCGTATTTCCTATACATATAAATAGAGGGTTAGGGCTAGCAATTAAATAGGACGTTAATTCATATCATTCTAGAGAGAGCATATTAGATAATATCATTGTAACCGATATTCAATACAAGTTAGATATCCGACTTCGGATCTTCATAAATATTAGAAGTGTTCTTCGTGTTCATGCATACATTCATACGATTACCTGATTATCTGGGATCCACAATTGGTATCAGAGCAGACGATCTAAGTTTTTGAGTTTTTCTGAAGTTATCCACGAAACAGAAGGCAATTTTTCGATTTCTGCGTTTTTTTTTGTTTTATCGATTCATATTGTCTTTACCCGATAAAAACTCATAATTTTTAAGATTTTTTTTTCTCGATTCGTTCTTCATTCTTTTGACTGGTTCTCGATTACGCTTTACCCGATAAAAATTCATATTTTTTTAAAGATCTGTTTTTCTCGATTCATACTTCTTGCGCTTAAATTTTTGTCGATCCATATTGAGTTATTCTTGATTTTAGTCAAAATTATTTAATCTGTTTTAATTAAAGTTATTCTAGTTTATTTTAATTACTTTTGATATTCTTTACATAAGAAAACTCAGGAACTAGTGACTCTTGCAGCTTTTCTTACTAAAGAATTCTCTGGTAAAAAAAAGAGTTGGTCAACAAGTAACTGAAACATACATCATAATTGAAGCGATTGACGCTTATGGAGTGCATATTGAGCTTCTTACTCATTTTATGCAGCCTGGTAACCTTTCTGACTTTTATGAAGTTTGCAAAGGATTGGAATTTGCTAAGAATTTCCAGTTTCCTGTTCTAATAAAGGTATGGTTCTTACTTCTTACTTGAGAACTTGTGGTTATATTGTTGTTTTTCAGGTAAGGTTTATTCTAATGCCAAATGTTTGTTATTGGTCGCTAAAGTGGCAGGAGGGGTATTATTGGTAATTTTAGAAGTTTTATTTTCACACTGTATTCAGACTTGATACAATAACACAATACATATCCTTTTGATTGGTTTTAATCGAATCATGGTTTTTTCATGTGGGAAATCTCATACGATACTTTGGAACAAAGCCTTTTGGATTATTTTTTTACTGAATTATGATTTTTTTCCCATGTGGGAACTTTGTTAAAACATTATGCAAACTTGACTACTGCATACAATATCGCAAGATAGATTCTTTCATGATTTCCATCAAATTTGGCATGTTTTCATGTAATATCTGCAACATATGTGTTTGTGTACGAAAATGTACTTGATGGGTGCTTAATGTTACCTATGACGTGTTCTACAGGGTGCCTAAGAGCTCTTTTACCAACCTGCTGACTCGATGATCGAATAGATCACCAAGCATGCAACTGAACATAACATCGACCTCCCTACTCCTTAGGTACTTAAAACTATAACTCAAAAGACAAGCATCTTATGTGATTTTGATAAAATTATGGATTCTATCCATGTACAAATTTTGCTACAATTCAGATATTGGATTGTTTAGATCAAATTATAGTTTTTTTGGTACGGGAATTTCATTATGGCATTAATCAATTCAGGCCATTTTGAAAGGTTTTGAAGGAAAATATGGTTTTCCTAATATCAGAACATATCTAGCAAACTTGATATAGTAATACAAGTACATGTCATTTTGATTAATTTTAATCAAATTATGGTTTTCTTTCATGCGGTAAACCTGATACGATACTTTGAAACAAGGTCTTTTGGATAAATTTTTTTGATAGAATTATGGTTTTCCATATTGCGGAAACTTTGTTAAAACATTATACAGACTTAATTGTTAGTATGATCTTTTGAGTTATATTTGATCAAATATGTCGTTATTTTAATGTGGGAATGTCATCAAAGGTAACTTAGAACAGTCTTTAGACGAGACTATAATTCTATTGATATGGAAGTTTTATTAAAAATTTGCAGACTTGCACATTAGTATGAGAGGCCAGAGTGATGGGCTATGAAATCACATATGGAGCTGAATTTGTGTCTCAAACCAAAGAGGGTTACACTATTAGCATGCATGAATGTAGGAAGATTGCAGCCACAACCAATGAAAGATTGATGTGTGAAAGCTTTAAATGCAGTCAACGGGTAAAACTGGTTCTGACCTTTGACAACTGAACGTCTAAGAAGAAGAAGGTACCGTACATAAGCAAGACCAAAATAAGATCTGACTGATTAAGATCTATCTGAATCCATCCGTCAAATACTAAACCAGAAGCAAAAGCAAAAGGGGTGTTGGGTTTTTATTTTTTGTGAGGCAAGAAAAGCACAATTATTATTAAAATAAATTATTCATAGATTTATATTTTGTATTTATATTTAAAGACTTGAAGAATGTTTTTTTTGTAAGATCCTTTATAAAAAAATTCATAGATTTATATTTTGTATTTATATTTAAAGATTTGAAGAATGTTTTTTCGTACGATCCTTTTTGGAGATTTTTGTTGTTAGATTTGCAATTACATTACTTTACTTGCTAATGTTATATGCATTGTCAAACTTTGGGACCAAGAAAAGTGAAATAAATTTGAAATTTCTTATACAATATAGGAATGGATGATGCTTTAGTCTATCTCCTAAATGTCCATTTTTCTATATTAATTTTTTATTTGCTTAAGGTTGTTTCTTCATGATTTCCTTTGAACTATAAGCCTCTGAATACGATACTATTATATTGATCATCATAAATTGGAAGTACCACCTCACCTATAGGTGCACTCCCAAGTATAGTGACTATATAGGAAATAATTTGCACAAATGTTTTTCTGAGATTAATTTTGGAAATTTGAGAGTTTAAGGTGAAAGTAGACTCAATAAGGAACGCGTAGGAAAAACCTCATCCAAAAGGGAATCCCGAGCGAAAAGTTATGAATATTTAAGTACTTGGTGGTCAAAGTCGGTATCCAAGTGGGTCAAACCCGACCTAAATTAGGTTTTAGCGACCTTAAGTCACAGAAAAAACAAATTCAGCCCTATTTTCTTTCCCATTTCGTTTATGAACTTCTAGAGACTTCAACGACACCAAACTTGGGTGTTTTTACAAGAAATTGGTGAAATTTTGCAAAATTATTGAAGATTTCAAAGATATACTTTCATTCTTAACTATATGTTCAATTTTAGTTCAAGAAACAATGAAGATGTTGTTAATGTTAGGACAAATCCAACTCCCATTAGAGCTGGTATGCCTCCTTGTTCTTTTTCCACAAAATAAATATGGACTATAATATGTGAGAACCCCTCTTTTCTCGGTGCACAATATATTCGCTTATAGCAAAAGCTTGGTCACCGAGAAACCTAACGAGCGGTACCTTAGCACTTGACTTCCACATTACTCCTTAGCAAGTGAGCTTGGGTCAATTGATAGTTGAAGGCTTTATTCTACAACCTTTTCATTTTAGTTTATATAGTCCATCCCCATATGTTTAACTAACTTCAATATTATGGCCATGCATAAAACTAGCAACATATTGTACCAAAGGTTGTACATGTATTAACCCTGATCCTATTAGAATTTTTAATAATTAGAAGTTGGGGTTAAGAATGTAAATACTCCTTTATTTTAGGGACTATCTAGTAAATATGAGAATAAAGGGAGTAAACCCTTGTATCCTCCTCATTCCCATTTGATACGTTTTGCGAGAGGGTTTTAGAGAGGGATACACCTTGAAGAAGAAGAAGAAAATTGTTGTTATTTATGTGCAAGATCACCTAATCTGCCAAACTTTTTTTCCTCTCTTACTTTATCTACTACCCTTTTTTGTATCCAGTTCTTTGAGATGCCAAGATATGAAGCCATCAAAGCCCTGGATACATATAAAAGAGTTGGTCAACAAGTAACTGAAACATACATCATAATTGAAGCGATTGACGCTTATGGAGTGCATATTGAGCTTCTTACTCATTTTATGCAGGCTGGTAACCTTTCTGACTTTTATGAAGTTTGCAAAGGATTGGAATTTGCTAAGAATTTCCAGTTTCTTGTTCTAATAAAGGTATGGTTCTTACTTCTTACTTGAGAACTTGTGGTTATATTGTTGTTTTTCAGGTAAGGTTTATTCTAATTCCAAATGTTTGTTATTGGTCGCTAAAGTGGCAGGAGGGGTATTATTTATGTACTCAGGTACCCGTCAAAATGGATGGTAATAATGGGTCCCCCGTTATCTCTGAAAAGATCCTTGCTCACCAAGAGTAGGTTTTGTAAGTAAAGCTAATGTGGATAAAGTATCTCGTATTACGATTTAAATATTTTATGGCTTTATCTATTAGTTGTTTGTTCTCACTAGACGTTAAGCCTAACACTTGTTCTTAAATGTCATGTTAAGCAGGTGATCGTGTTAATGGGGCTCCTTAGAGCGGAGGGGGGCGTTGTGCCGGTAGAGGCACCTTTTTGGGACTACACCTTCGAGTGTAATTATAGGAGTTACTAGCAAGGTTTATTTTGAAGATATTAGTGACACCCGAACATAATCTATATTCCGGATTTTGTATCGATTAATAGGTTGTCATTTAATATTCGTATATTATTGTAAACTTCGTTACTTTCCCCATCTTATGGGTGATCCTTTTATATTTTAATTGTATTCCACATTTAAATTTTGGTTTAAATTAGCTCTAAATTTTAGGGTGTTACATCCCTACACATTGCACTAGAAGATAACAAGTGTGCCATCAGATATCAATATGTAACAGATTATTAAAGGGAGAAGTCCAAGAAAACCAATGGACTTTAGTGTTTGGATTGATTAAATTGTTGGACAATTTTTCAGAACAAATAAGTCCTTAGACATTTTAAAACCTATTAAATAAATCCGTGGACTTTTAGAAACCTGTTAAATGCATCCTTATGACGAATGATTCCTTACATTATGCTGCTTTTGTACCTAAAGCATATATATATATACATCCTTATATATACATACATACACACACTAGTTGTGTACCCATGCAATGCAGTGGATGTAAATGTTATAAAAATGTAACTATGTAAGGGAGAATACCGATTACAACAGATAAACACATGCTTCAGAATTGTCTGTCTCAGAGCAAAACCAAGCCAAATTGAAAACAGTTTTATTTTAAATTTGAATATGAACATGTTATTACCAACCGAGAATGATTAGAATGTGTTTACAAGATCCTTGGATCAACGAATCAGTTACCCATAGTTTCCTTAAACTAAACTATATATATATATATATTATTGTCGTTCAATATATATATATATATATATATAGGACGATAATCAAATAAAAACCAAAAAAAGGTTACAAACTCGTAAAAACCGATATAAAAATATATTTTTTTCATGATTTTTTTAATCAAAACCTATAATTTAAGATATTGTTTCACATATATGTTTGTGTTCACCTTATGGATATAATTACATGTGGATGATTCACCTAGTGAAGCAAAAAATATGCATAAAAAAGATTCATATGGTGAAACAAAGACATGTGAAAATTTCACCTTATGAAACAAATATATGTGAAATAATATCTTAAATCCTAGCTTTTGATAAAAAAAATTCATGAAAAAAATTATTTTTATATCGGTTTTTACGAGTTTGTAACCTTTTTTTGATTTTATTTGATTAAGCCCCTATATATATATATTTATATATATTTAGTTAATTTATGAGAGAAAACTAAGGAAGAAAGCAAGGTGAAATAAAGAAGTTTATCCTTTCTCTTCAGTAATTCATCAAATGCATGTGCATGCATTTATGAACAAATTGTTGGCTTCTTCCTTTCCTTGCAAGCTTGGTTTGTTGACATCACCATGCATACATCATCATTTTCTCCGAGTAAAAATGTGGTTGAAATTTAATACATAAACCACATGCATAATCTACTTGTACCATATGTTTGGTGAGTTGTACAGGGTTCAAAAAACTTACCAAAATTAAGTTTTTCAACAACCCAATGACCCCGACGTCCCAAACTATTTGACATTGATCATTATAAGAATTTCAAATTTAATAAAGAAAAAACAACTATAATGAGTAAATTAGTATTCGTCGGGACTTATATGATACAGGTAAAACGATGGTATGGAGGGGTAATTCGCCGGTGCACGCTGCGTGGGTTGGCTTCCGAAGTGGGACGGACGACCATCCAAAAATGGCTGATAAAAATATGGAATGTACTAGCAATACACAAATTAAAACACCATGGACGATAAATTAAGTTAAACACTAACCTAGAAAGAGGCAAACAACGAACATAAGTCCTCGCCTCTTGTATGCGTCGGGTGTTCTCATCGGTCTGCCCCTGGAGACAGTCTAGCTGGTCCTACCTTATTTGATACCGGTCGAGAGGCAGCATATCATGATGGCGGGAGGGGGGCTCATTTCCCTCGTCGTCTTGCCCGTCTGACGATGACCCTGTAGGAGGATTGGAGACAGCTGGGGAGTGTGAGGGTCATCGGACCCTCTTCGACGGTTTCCTGGCCGCCTCACCCCGAAAAAGGGTTGGCTCTCTCAGTCTCTCTATACCAAGCCATCTGCTCCTCGACAGGCGTATCCCGGTTCCAACAGATACCCTTAGGAAACCTGTCCCCATTCCTATAGAAATGGGAAGGGGCGATAGGAAACATCTCCAAGATACAAATCTGAAATTACACAACAAAAACAAGTCCGCAGAGGTAGAAAAGGAACCCAACCTAAAAGGAACAATCCTTTATTTGATACTACTTATCTAACCTTGAAGGCGTATACAAACCCATACATCATCATACTCTCTTTTAGGACGCCCCATCAGCTTATGGCACGGTGCAATTGTTTGAATGTATGACCCCAGATATAAGCACCCCACGAATGTCTACTAAAGACTTGTAAGTCCTCACCGACCCTAAGGACTGTGTCGCTAACGAACTGTTTCAACTCACGACCCATAAAGACCAGCTCCACCATGACCATTAAACACACACGAACAATATTGTCGTCTGATTGATCCTCCATGTTGTTGTCTTTCATCTATTGATACACATGTTAAATCTTCAACTGATTAGGTGTATCATCGAGAAAAGCCCTACTAAGAAAGTTGTCTTTTGGTGGGGGAGGAAGGGAGGGTGTCAGTCCGAAACGGATGCCTGTCAAAAGGCAAAAGTCCTATCGCCCGAAATGAAGTGGGTGCCCATATAAATCAGAAAGCTTATCAGGATTTGGGTTTTCCACAGTGACCTCCTTCTATTGAAACATGTGCACTAGTATGGGGTGGCCACTAGGCATGGTAAGTTCCAACCACGGACCGAAAGGTGTACCTCTGAAGGCCAAATATCGATCTCTAAACTCATTCAAAGCCGTCTTAATAATGCTTGTCAGTTTAAGGCAACACTTGAACATCAAGGTCACGAAGTGAAAATCCCCCTACATAGTAGAGATGGCTAAAAATCGGATTCGGGCCGGGCCGAGCCTCAACAGTAATTTTTGGACCGGGCTTTTTGTAACCGGTCCCGGTCCCAACGATTTGAAACCGGCCTGTTTAGTGTGTTATCGTAATCGGTCCCGATCTTGGGCCCAAGCCGGTACCAAACCGGGCCTTCAATAAAAAAAATATTATTTTTAAATATTTTATAAAAACATTAATTTTATTTATTAATTTAATATATCATATATGTAATTTTAATGTAATGTAATTATGTATAACCTAATTGAGATTTGAGAGTTTAAGACACTAAAATACAAATTTTTTACAATTTTCAATAATTTTTTTAACTTATAGTTAATTTTGAATAAAAATTTCTAGAACTTGTATTACAATTTATATCACTGTATAGATTTTTTTATAATTCTATATAATTTTCTATAATTTGATTTATAAACTTTTATATAATTTGATTTATAATGTAAAACCTCCGTCCCGTGCAGCATGAGTCGGGAGATATACTGTAACACCCGGATTTTTAGTATCCATAATTTCAAGTTTCGTATGCTTTCGACCTAAGTATAGTCATTTAGAAGTATCATGGATGTTGGTTGAGTCGGTTATCGCTTTTGGCAAAAAATCAACTTTTGGTCGGAATTTGCATTGCTCGCGCCCGCATGCGTATTTTTCTCGCGCTCGCGAGCAAACCCCAAAAAGTGGGGAGAAACATTCTCGCGACCGAATGCCTATTTTCCTCGCGCCCGCTAGCATCTGGTCAACCCTTTTAAATCGGATTTTTCTCTTCTTTCCTCCATTTTATTTTTCCCCCAACTTGTTTTCTCTCCTCTCTTCTTCATTGGAGCCGATTTTTGGAGGATCCACTCCTTATTTCCAACCATCCAAAAGCCTTGGAACATCATCAAAGTTCAAGGTTCAAGTCTTCATCTCCATCTTCATCTTCTACAACTTCTCATCCTCCATTGTGACAATTTTTGGGATTTTTCCCCAAATCGAGTTTGTAAGTTATTCTAGCTCTTCTAAACCTTATTTCTTGTCAAAACCTTCCTATTTAGTTCTTTAAAACTTTGTTCTTGAAGCAATTTCGGTATTTTAGAGTTTTGACCATTTTTAGAAGATTTCGGTTTTTGTCTAGGGTTTTTATAAGATCTGATTTTTGGGAGTTATTATTGATGCATTATAGGTTGTTTATGAACTAGAGATGATTTCTAGTGGAGAAATATTGCAGATCTGGACATTTCTTCAAATGGAGCTTTTGGGGTAAACCTAGATTTAGCCTAAATCTAGCAAGGCGAGTTCAAGATACTTTGTGAAAACTTTGTACATGCCAAAAACGTCCATTTTTGAAGTATTAACATATTTTAATTGTTATTTATCAAATGTGTAAGTATTTGGGTATGCAGATTTCGAAAAAAAAGCTGTTTCTTAGGTTCTTGCGTCCCTGTGCCCAAAAGGATGGGTGAGTTCGGTTTGAGTGTTCATCGATCGGGTAGATCTATATGCTCCGGGGTGGTGAGACGAGGTGTAGCGCAGTCTGGTCAGCGCATCTGTTTTGGGTACAATGGTATTTAACATCCAAAAAACTGCCAAATAAAATGCGTCCCAAGCCGAAATATCACAAGTACCGCCTCGTCCTGGGCCATCGCACGGAAAACTATAACCGAAATCCTTTTTATCTGGCATTAACTTGGAACCACGTGCATCTAACGCACCTTTTGCATATTTGGTATAAAAGGGTTTATAAATCATGTAAAATGGCTTATACTTGGATTCTAGACATTTTGACAAATAAAGTATAAGTGTGGGTTGTTAGAGTGCATTACCTTTTAAATGAAAACCATTTGGTCGTAATTGCCTCTTTAAAGTATTTGATTTATAAATCGATGGAAAATACATATTATTGCATTATGAGACATTTGGAAATATATGAATATGATTTCATTTAGAAAATGGTGTGTCTCAACAAATGTTTTGAGTAATCGCATAAGTGTTGAGTTATAGAGTTTTTTCTCGGTTTGACTAAAATGAGTCTTATGGACATTTGTTCAATTTAAATGACGATATGTTTCGGTGCTTTAGTCATTCGTGTAGCTTCGGGTAACTTTATGATTTCCTAACTTTGAGAAATAATTGACTATCGGGAAATAGTATCTTTGAGCAAAGAGTTGGTGTCGGGAAATTATCAATATGTCTTGCTTGACGTATTTGATTTATAGACTAGAATGTAATGGATCCATAGGCATTTAGTCGGTTTTATTACGGGATTGTTGTCCCTTTATGCATTCGTTCGAGTCGTCGGAGGCCTTGGATATTATTATATTAATTGGTTGTCACCAGTCGTCATTGACTCTTACGTACGTGTCGAATTAGGGTCATCGGAGGCTTTAGATGTTATTACATTAATTGGTTGTCACCAATTGCCATTGATTCCTTGCACGGGCTTTCATTGGAATCATCAGAGGCCTTGGATATTATTATATTAATTAGTTGTCACCAGTTGCCATTGGTTCCTTTGTTAAGCCAACATCGAGTAGTCACCTACTTTTGTATCCGTCACCAAAGATGGTATGATCGGGTCTCTCCCATTAACTTCAGATATTTCTATCCCTTTTAAAGATACGCGTGAGTTAACGGTTTATAAAACTTGGTTAAAGTTATGTTTCTATCTCTACGTTTATAAACTTATTCATGGTCGTGTGAGTATTGGGTTTGGATCGCGTTAAATGAGTATTTCTACTTTTAAAGCTTTTATTTCAAACGTAATTTTGGTCTAAAGCTTTTATTATGGAAATAATGAAATTGGGAAAGATGTTGCTTTTATAATGAAGTTATTTCATTTGAGAATAATATTTTATCAACCAAATCTTTTGATTTCAAATATATTATAAATATGTTATAAACTCTTGAGCTCACTAGGCGTTAAGTCTAACCATTTTTCTTTGTCGACATGTGCATCAGGTTATCGTTGGGGTGGTACTAGCGACACATGTAGATTTGAGTGCTAGGAAGTGACACGATAAAGATTAGACTCTTGGTGATATTTTCCGCATTTGGAGATAGCGACTCTTTTGGGTATAGTAACACCTGACCGTATTCATGTTTTAGTATAAGACTTGACCTATCTTAGTAGATGTTTTTATAAAATTACTATTTGAGGAATTTCAAATATCGGTGTATAAGAGAATGGTTTATTCTTTATTTGTTGTATTGATGAAAATTTTAAATTAGTCGCTCTTTCCAGATTTCAGGGTGTTACATGTACAATCCGGTAATCGGATCAAAACTCAAAATCCATAATTTAGAGTTGTACTAAATTTCCCAAAATAACATTTTAAGAATAATTACAACCCAAAGTTATCGTCTATGCGATTCCAACATATTAACAAAACATGATATACAAAAGTTAAACATACGTCCTTTACTTCAGCGAAATCTCGACCTCTCAACCCGTCCCTGGTGTGGAACCTGAACCTGCCGAGGAAACTAGAAACACCTCGGCTGAGCAAAGTCGCTCAGTGAACAAATATTATGCATATATATAAATAATATAAATTCAATACAAGTTAACGTAAAACCATTGTAGCGAAACCATTCTGAACATAAATAAAGAATGTAGAAACTCTTTTCAAAAATTCAACAACTCACTTAAATTGCATAATAAGTTGTCTAATCGGATGATCAGCCCAATCAGACTTGGAATGTTAGTGTCGGGCACAACACCACCATTCCCCGATAACCAGTTTAGTTCTAGTAGTCGGCTCTATCCGGTAATCGGTTCTATCTGGTAACCATGCATTTTCTGGTATTCGGCTCTTGGATGCATCCTACGTTCTCTATTTGACTTGGCCTAGCCTTTATGAGAACGCCATGGTCATTAATAGCCACCATGGAGGCATCTCAACACCCGTGACCCAAGTGTCGAGTCTAATTCAAATTCAAGAAAACTATAGTTCTTTAGTAAATAAAATCCATGTTTCAATATATCATTAAATCGAATTTCATAATAATATAACCAACCAACCAAAAATGGATACTTTCAAAATATTCAAATGATGAACACAAACTTTACTTTAAACCGGAATCATTGTTTCCTTTAAAAGTACTCAAAACCGTACGGTTCGGAGTCACGTCTATCAAGATGGATGGAATTTCTGGGTGCAACCGGTTATTCCCGAGTCAAAGAAGTAGGATATCTGTACCTTAGTCGATCATTTCTTTACTTCCGATCACCTATAACCATTTAATTAACATTATATTAATGGCTAACATAATTATTAAGATCCTAAACAAAACTTAACAACAGGCACATTTGGACTCACAAAACAGAAACTGACAGCTTGTGAACACCTTATGTTCCAACCTTTTTCTCATTCTTAGAAGCCAAATTAGGTGTTGACATCTAAATGGGAGTTGTATATTACCCTCTTAGGATTCAACAAAAACTGAAGTCACTTCAATCGGAGCTACGAACAGATCGGTACAACACTTATAAAAACAACGTGCAGTTTTGATAAAAATACTGTGAGCTATTGTATTGACACACTGTTTTGACACATTTAAGCTCAAAATTAGAACTTTTACTCTTCATAACAGTTTTAGAGGATATTCTAAGCTTTCCAACGATATATCGTACACCTTATTTGGACCAACAGTTGATTTTCTACGAATCAAACAAAACAAGGCAAAAACTTAAAAATACAATTGTCTCTTAGCCATTTCATCAAACGCTTGATATGCAACCAAAACTCCAATTCGTTTTTACTCGTATAATACCTCATTCCTTGACAAAATTTGCATATTCCAATTATAATATAACAAACCCAATCATATCCATCACTAATCACACATCATAGAGCTCAAAACCACAACTTCAAACATAATAGACCTCTAATCTTAATTATATGAAGAATGTTTACCTCAATTGACCAAAATCTCTTCAACTTGAGTTCTTCAAGCTATATATGAAGTTACACAGCCCCTACACACCACATTACAAAGGTTTAACACAATTATATCAATACAAAACAAGAATTATAGTCTAATAGTAAGTAACCTTGAACAATCTAACCTTAATCTTCCAAAACCAAGCCAAAATCCTTCAATATCATCACCAAATTTGATTATCTCACTAAGAGCTCTCTCTCCCGAATGTTTAATCGGTGCTAGAATGAAGTAGAAGACTAATTTTGACTATTTAATTGAAAAGAAAGTCTATTTATATATAAGATAGTTTAATAATTAGTCCCTATAGCTCACATTTTTAACCCCTCGAACCTTCTAGGTCTTTTCTTCATGGTTTTACCCCAACAAAACTTAGATATAACTATCTAGCCTAATGTACAAGTCATTGAAGCTTTGAGTTTAAAGTTTAAATACTACACTGAATAGTAAAATATATCCTGATTAACGAAAGTGTGTTATTATATATAAACTTTTATAATTTGTTTTATAAACTTATATAATTTTTCATTCACTTTTATAAATTTTTATTCACTTTTATAAATTGTTTATAAAGTTTAATAATTTTTTAAGAAGTTTAATAATTTTTCATAACTTATAGTAGCTTATAAATGAAATTTTAACCATGTTTTTACGCGAATTGTATAATGTTTTTACAAACATAAACATGAAAATTAACAAACATAAACATGAAAATTAACATGAACGGTTTGAAAATTAGATAAACAAACATAAAAATAAACATTAACGTTAACGTTAACGATTTAAAAATTATAACATTAACATACATGTGGTCTTATACATAAACATTAACATACATAAACAAAACTCACTTAAAAATATATATTTTACATAAGCATTAACATACATAAACAAACTCACTTAAAAATTATAGATTTTACATAAGCATTAACATACATAAGCAAACTCATTTAAAAAATATAGATTTTACATAAACATTAACATACATAAACACGAAGTGCGGGTTTTGAAGTAACCATTACGTAAACGTACGTGAAATAATACTCGTTGTCACAAACACGTGGTCCCCAAATGTCGATAAATACGTACGAAACTTGAATTAATTTATAAAAGTGAGAATTTATATGGAGGAGATGAGAAAGTGATGGCTTCAACTATGGAGGAGATGACTTCAACAATGGTGGGGTTGAGAGAAAGTGATGGTTGATCCCCTTTAGAACGGTGGTATATTTCAAGAGAAATTAAAAAGAATTTTTTAGCATTTGGGTGTTCCTCTGGTGGGCTGACAGCCTAAAGTATTCTGAGTGTTCCCCATACCTTTTTTTTCTCTCCACCCTCATGAATGCAAACAGTGGTGGAGGGAGGAGGGGACAAGTCGGTGCCTAGCCCCCTCCAATACTTAGATGAAAACATAGAAGTCCATAAGGTTGTTAAATTTTTTAATTAATTTTTATGGAACAAACCCCTTTAAACCCAAATTTCACTTAAAATAATCTTTTTTAATTATGAGTGTTGGTCCAAACTCCCACTCAAATAAGTGGATGTAACATTTATTATCTACGCATATACCAAAACTAAAAATATATTTAATTCATTATTGGCCTAAACCTAAAATGGATATTAATTAGTTTAATTAGTTAATAATTGGGAAATGTTTGAAAAAACCCAACAAACTATCCTATTTTGAATAGTTAAGTCCTTAAACTATTTTTTTAATGAAAAAACCATTAAACTTTCTCATTTTGAATGCTTAAGTCCCTGAATTATTTTTTTGAATGAAAAAACCATTAAACTTTCTTATTTTAAATAGAAAAACCATTAAACTTTCTTATTTTGAATGATTAAGTCCCTGAATTTTTTTTTCAAGAAAAATTAAACCATCGAATTTTTAAAAATTGATTACTTACAACTTTTAAACATAATAAATTATCTTTAACCGGTTATATTTTAATTATCCCTCTTATGATGGATAAAAAATAGATCAAAAAAGGGGAAGATCGATGGCAGGAGCTAACAACGTGCTAGGCGAAATGAAAAGCAAACAACGTTGAGGTAATGTGGAGTGACGAGGGGGAGCGATACAATTATTTGTTAGGGGTTTTAATTGCATAGGGTTTTTGGAACGGAAAAACCGATTTAAGTTTATTTTACTTAAAAACTTTTTAGTGAGTTACAAATAACTTATTTTAAGAAAATATGTCGGTAACTAATTTTTTAAAGATCGATGGTTTATTTATTCAAAAAAAAATTAAGGATTTAATCATTCAAAATGAGAAAGTTCAGAGACTTAATCATTCAAAATAAAAAAGTTTAAGGATATTTCCAATCAAAAAATTAGTTCAAGGACTTAACCATTCAAAATGAGATAGTTTGTTGGGTTTTTTGAACTTTTCCCTTAATAATTTATAATAAATACTTTCAATGCAATTATGTAAACTGTTTTCTTGTTAGATATGTTTGTTGTAAGAAAAACTCCAACCATAGTTTAGTTCTTGAATTTAAACATTAAGATAATGTAATTCGTTTGAATTTTGAAAGATAGAATTCTTAGTTTTTATGATCAAATTGAAACATGAAGAAAAAAACAATCGATTATTTTTTTAATTAAGAAAAAAAAACGTTTTTAATAACTTACAACAGTATCCTAATAGTAATAATCTTATAAGAAATGTTGTTGTTATTAAATAGATTGTTAGATTTTAACCCAAGTGCAAAATTCGGAGGAGGTCACATATATATTCTTCATTAATGGCCTAAGCACACGAGTTTCAATCTTAAGTTATATATATCCAAGTATTATCACGATGAAATAAAGTGAGCTTATATTAATTTGGAGCATATCAACTTTATAAATCAAAGTATTCTTTTTAATTCGAGTGATTCTAACAATAATAAACAGAGTTGTTCCTAGCTAAACTTCTAGCCCCCTCTATCTAAAATTCCTAGCTCCGCCTCTGAATGCAAATCTACCCCTACCAAATCAGACGTTGACAGCCCAAAATATTCTAAGTGTTCTCCATGCTTATTTTTCCCTCCACCTTCATGAATGCAAATCTACCCTTACCAGGAGTGTCATACGACCTACACCTTAGGGCTATCAAATCAATGCTATTACTTCAATTTTGAATATTGTCCTTTGCAACACAATGCCTTGCCTCATTGTGAAAATCCGCAAAGCTCGGTATAAGGGTACGTGCTTCCTCTTCTTCTCAAAATTGACTTTTGTAATAGGGAAAATGAGTTACTTATGCAACTATGTTGAACTGAAGTTTTGCATCTACCAATTTTTGCAAGTTGTTGAACTGAAGTTTTGCATCTAGTATGTTTGGATGATGATCTGTTTCTAAGTTGCAATTTATATCATCAATTGTGATATGTTTTTAAGATGTTTTTGACTTGTTTTTTTAACAATAAGTAAGAATACAAGTGGGAAGAAGTTGCAATTAATAAGTTACAATTTATAACATAAGAGTATGTGCTTCCTCTTCTTCTCAAAATTTTAATTTTTGTAATGGGCAAAATGAGTTATTTATGCAACTGTGCTGAACTGAAGTTTTGCATCTACCATAGTGGATGGCGGAGATTGTGGCTCAATGGTTGGAATGTTCAAAACGACCCAAAACGACGTCGTTTTGGGTCAACTTCTCCATAATGGCGGAGATGGCACGTTCCAAGTCGGCAATATACCCCTAAACGGCGTCGTTTTGGGACCTCCGCAAGTATGCCCGAGGTTTATGGCAGAGGTCTTACACTTTTGCAATATTGGAAGAGAAATGGTCATTTGAGTCAAGTCAACAAGCTGATTGGTCATTTGAGTTAAATTTCCCTTTTTCCCGCTTTTCTCTCATCGCTCTTACTTTTTTCTCTCACATCACCTCTCTTCTTTTCTCTCACCTCTCCTAGTTTTTTCTCTTCTCTCTCCTACTTTTTTCTCTCACGTCTTCTCTCTCTTACTTTTTCTCTCTCACATCTCTTCTTATCTCTTCTCTCTCCTATTTGTTTCTCTCAAATCTCCTATTTTTTTTTTCTCTCTTCATAATTGAATATAAACCAAGGTGAACATATTGTAGATATTTTCTTTAAAATAATATGATTGTTTTGTGAACACACTCTAAATCTACTAGATTTGGTATAACTTGTAAACATATTGTTAAGATAATACTGTTAGTCCCCAAAGGGAGATGGCTAAGCAAGAGAGGGTTTTGTAGAAAGGGGGGGGGGAGTTGAATACAAAACACACAAAATATACTCTTTTTAAATTTTTTAATATAAATATTAAAAATTTACACACAGTAGTTTGATGCGAAAGAGAATAGACACACTATTCTAACAAACTAAACACACAGATAACAATAATTAACTTATACACCAAGGAAGTTAAAACAAGACTGTTATAACACACAGGATTGCCGGAGTCAACCAAATAATCACTTTGAAGATTTGTTGAAAGCGTGAGATTTATGGGAAGGACTTCATCTCCTTTTATAGTGCCCATGCATGGGATGCATGTGGACAGCTGTCAAGGATTCATTAGCTGGAAGTGTATCTGTTGGACAAAAGAAGAGACCACTCCCTTTGTACTAGAATAATGGATGAACCATTCTTTGTAGCACGTAATGTCAGATAACTTTATCTTCTTTTCTTCATGCTCTGTGAAGTCCCATCAAACCTTTTAGCTAAAAGACAAATATTCCTTTTATAAGAATAAATGAGAATGTCTTTATTTAAGGTTTAATGCCCAAGTTCTTGCTGCCCACGTGTCTTGCATTTGTTGTGAGTCAAGAACTTATCTCTTGAAAATTGCTAAGTGATACATGAACCTCTGTATCACATCGGTGGATACCTTGTAAGGCTGGAATTGATAAGTGTACACATTGCTTAGTGAACTTCAATTTTCACTAAGTGTTGAAAGTGTACACCCTTGTAGTTGTGACTTGATATCACGGCCTTAGAAATGATACCTGCAATTTCGGTGACCAATATAATAGTGTCGGTGACCATGAGTACTAACTTGATGACCTCATCTTGTATTGATGACCCAACACTTTGATGACATAAATGTGTACCATCGGTGACCCACTATATTGGTGACCCAATCTTGACTTTGGCAATTTGATCTGAATATTGAAGTTAGTTGGTACATCCAAAATTCCACTTTTTGATGTACAACCCTTGATTGAATAGTCTTTGATTTTCCAATACTTGAAGCATATTTCAGACCTTCAAAAGAACCTATAAAAAATCAATCATATAAAGGAAGTGGTTCATCATCAAATCATCGGTGACCCAACAATCTCCCCCTATTTGATGATGATACCTGTAAGTTAGAAAATAATTCTTTTTGACCCTTTCTATTTCTTTTGGGTTCTTTTGATTCAGATTTTTTTTGTTTTGTTTAACTGAGTATGAGTATATACAGTATAGGTATAAATATGTGCAGAAAAAAATAAGGATATGAACAAGAATTTTTGAAGAAGAAAAGTATGAACTTTTATTCAAGGATTAATAAGGTTCACACTATATGTAGAATATTCAAGGAGTGGGTTCTCTTCTTTTTAGCTCATCCAAGATAAGCCTTGTGATTCCATGGTCTTCAACCGGAGGCACTCCTAGAATAGCAGAGAGGAAGGAGCTGTGATCCATTGGGATGTCAGAGGCTCTGAAGAAACCAATGTTTCCAAAGATGTCCTCAAAGAAAACCCCAAGCTCAGGTGTGGTCAGCATAGTTTGCTCCGGATAAGCAATAGGAGTAGGTATGGAAAGATCTATACCCAAAGCATTTATCTTGATGCCTCTTTCATGAAGCATGGCAAAATGTCCCTTCTTTTTGTTTTTAGGAGCTGTGATGACCTCTTCTTTGAGACCTTGTTGAATAAGGTACATTTGCTGTGCTTCAATACATGTCACAAGAATATCATGCTTCTTTTGAATGTTGAGCATTTTAATGAAGAATTTTATGAGAATATTAAGTACCAGCTCTTTGTACTTGCTCTTGCTCTTTGAGATACACTTACCAACTTCCATCCATTCTGTTACTCCAAGAACTTCCAACCTCATAAACCTTTGAGAGAGTGTCGGCTCTCTTGAGGGTGACAAGTAACTTGGGAAAATTTTTGGTTGGAGGTTGGATGGTGGCACTAATAATCTTTGACTCATCCTTTCTTGTTTTCAACCTTCTCTTGAACCACTCCACTTCTTTAGTCTTCTTGGCTTCATTAACCATTTTTACTGCTTCAGATTTTTTCTTTATGTTTCAAGCTCAGAAAGATGAGCTTGAAGTGCATCTTTTACCATGGCATGGGTGGCCTCATCTTGAGCCAACTTGAGTACATTCGTCTGATCATACTCAAGCTGAGCTCTAATAGCTTATTCCCTTTCTGCTTCAGTCAAGATTACCCCAAGAGGGTCGGTGAGTAATGGAGCAGGCTGCAACCTCAAAGTGTCAGCTTCTGGACCTCTGTTTATTCTCTTCTTTTTCTTCTTCTCTTCTTGCTGTTCTTCAAAAGAGAGAGGCTTCTTTCCTTTGGCTTTTTCTCTTCTTTTCTTCTCTTCTTCAGTTTCAAGGGATCGAGCACTGACACTCTCCCCCTCAACAGCTGCTTCACGTATCTTGGTGACCAGGGGGTCAGTGATAGTGGTGACCACGTGAGGAGTCACCTCGGTGACCAGAGGGGTCACATCGGTGACCGTGGCCAAGGTGACCACACCACCATCGGTGGCTGTAATTGCCACGTCGGTGGCTGCCACGTCGGTGGCTGCCACGTCCGTGGCTGTCTTGGGGACATCGGCGGCTGGGACGTCGGCGTCGTCGGCGGCTGGGACGTCGGCGTCGACGGCTGTCTTGGCTGTTGTCTTGTTTTTCTCCCCCTCAGTGGTTGAACCCTTGAAACCCACTGAAGAGAGAAACTCCTTGACCCTTTCCATATCAGAATTCCCAGTATCAATCTTCCTTTAAAGCCTTTGAAGTACAAATCTATCTTTATCTTGAAAGAAAGAATCACCCACATCAAGCTCGACTGTGGGAGAAGAGGTTGGTATCTTGTCAACTTTTGTATGAAGAGTGGCAAGAGACTCCAGAATTGCCTGCTGATTGGCAAGAATAGGAGTAAATTCGGTAGCTTGCTGAGAAGAGGTACTTTTGAGTTCCCGAATAGAAGAAAGCACAGACTCTTGACTTGAAAGAAATCCTTGCTGAAGATCAAGGATATCCAAATGCAGGAGATCTAAACATGTCATGGGAGTTGGGTGACTCACCGACAACTCCTCGATGCTAGATCTAATAGTAGAAGAAAGAGAAGCCATTCTTTCCATTTCTTTAGCTGCTTGTTCTTCCAAAACTTCCACCCGGCTAATAGTCTCACGAGTGAAACTGGTGAAAGCTTTCATAAGATCATCTCCCTGTTGAGAAGACATGGGAGCAGATGGTTGAGGCTTTGGTGGTTGATCATCTTCATCATCACTTGAAGAATAATCCACCAAACCTGTAGCTTTTCTTGGGGGGGATTTGGGAGATGTGGGGGAGACATGTTTAGAAGAGTGTCTATGAGGGGATTCCTCAATAATGGGTTCCTCCACAATCTTGGCATGTACGGGAGATGTACGTGCCCATGGTGTAGTGTCGGAAAGTAGAAAATCGGTAAAGTGGGATGCTCCATCAAATGCACCTGGTTGTGATGCACTCTCATGTGGAGTGTGGAAAAGGAGCTGTGAGAGCTCACGGGGTGGTGAAGAGGCACCTTGGATGGGAGACTCCAAGTCTTCTTCATCAACTAAGGAGAAAGTTGATGAAGGAATAATAGGGATGTCCCTTTGTACAACCATGTCCTTTTGAGAGGGCATGGAGGAGCTGGGATGGGTTAACTGCTCCTTGGGTCGAGTAGGAATATTTTCAGCAGGTGGCCTGTGTGTTAAGACCCTTTGAGTACCCTTGGACTTCTTTGAGGAAGTCCTTGGGGGGCTTTTTGAGTTTCCCCGCTTTTTGGGAATTTGTACCTGGGTAGAAGCCAAAGGTTCTTTTGACTTCGTGGCACCAGTAAGTGCGGGGGTAGATGTGTCTGTCGCCTTGGATCTCTTTCGAGATTTAGGCACATCAGTGACTCGGGGTGCAGTAGAGATAGAGGACATACCTGAGGGTCTTTGAAGTCTGGGTTCATTTTCTCCCCATGAAAGAGTTGCATTCCTTGCAAACTCAATCATAGCAGGTCGAAGAGGGTTGTATGATGCCAAGACTCCCTTTTTAATTATTTTATTTCCCACTTGATGAAGAGGGAGATCATATAAAATATCATCCCTTTTCTCAAGTTTATCAGCCACCTTTGCATTAATAATTAGTGAGAAGAATCGTTGGAAGGGTACCTGAGGACGTCGAAGAGTGGAGAAGGATGATACCATTTCATTGAAGAAATAACTTGCAAAGTCTATTCTTTTTTGAAAGATCAGAGCATGAGCCAATTCTGTTACTTGTGAAGGTGACTGATCAGGACCACTTGTCTTCTTGCTCAAGCAAAGAATAAGGTGAGCAAATAGAAAGTTCCAAATGCTTCCCATATTCTTTCTGAGCAAAGTACCTGAACCCTTTGATTTGAGCCCCTCTTTTCTTCAATGTAGTTCATAACAGACATCACCATTTGGTGTTCATTTCCAAGAGGGAAAGTCTATTAAGAATCACAAACAGGAAGCCTGAGAATGCGACGAACATCTTCAACATCGAAGACCACATCATTGCTAAAAACAGATGCCAAAATCTGATCTGATGAAGCATCAAATGTGCAGGTTAACCAAAAGTTTCCTAGGAGAAACTTACTCATCTTTGGTTTGGCAGTGAGTGCATATTGGAGAGGGCATCTTTGAAGGAACCAACAAACATCATTATACTCAGGATGCGCATCGTCAGTTCCAATACCTCCAAAATAGTTGCATGCAGGAAATGAGAGAGATCCAAAGGTAAGAGTTTATTCTTCAGAGGCCTTGGGTGATTTTGAAGGAGATGCCATTGAAGAGTTTAGAAAGTTGCAGGTTTTTCTTTGAGATTTGAGAGAGAAAGATGATAAAGATTATGGTGCGTGAAAGTAGGAGACGGAAGTGGGGGAAACGGTTATATATGAGAGGGAATTTCAATTTTCAAAATCAATGATGACTTTAGGTGATTGAAAGGTCAGAATTCTAAGGGTTTAGGCTTGAAATCGGCGCATGCTTTCTGACACTAATGACGTTGATGATGTCATTATGGATAAGTTCAATGAATCTTAGTCACCAAGAATGGTATACCAAGGGTTATCTTTAAAGGGTTAAAGAATGTGAAGGGTTTTAACGGTTACCTCGGTGAGTGGTTTGAATGTCGGTGGATGAGAGGTCGACGTCGGTGGCTAGGTTTAGGAGATAAAACTTCGGTGGCTTGAGAGACCAAGAGAAAGAGGAACGTCGGTGGCTTCGAGATGACGTCGGTGGCTAGGGTGGTAATGTCGGTGGCTAGGGCAACGGTGGTTCTTCGTCGGAAAGTGACGTCAGTGGTGATGTCGGTGACGTCGGTGAGGTAAACGTCGGTGGATGACGTGGTTTACATACGTTGGTGGGTTCGAGGTATGGTAAACGTCGGTGGCTAGGTGACGTTGGATGACGTTGGTGTGTGCTCGACGGTGGATGGGAGCTTGTCGGAAAGTGACGTGTCGGCGAATGAGAGTGACGTCGGCGGCTCGAGGTGTGATCGTCGGTGGATGGGGTTGCTTGGTGGGTCGTCGGAAAGTGGTGACGTTGGTGGATGGGTGGTCTCGGCGTCGTCGGTGGATAGCGACGGTGGCTTGAGTTTGTGTATGGTTTTAGGGTTAGGGTTTTATGAGAGAGGTGAAAGAGGTGTTTGGGAAAGAGAGAGAAGAATGCCACGTCGGTGAGTCCACTCACCGACAGTATATATATATATATTTATTATTATTATATTTTTGTATATATAAGACATACATATATAAATATATAACATATATATTGTATATATATTATATACATTATAATATACATAAATGTATATAATATACATACAATATATATATACATAAAACATATATTTATATAAATATATAATACACACACATATATATATAGTATACATAAATGTATATAATATATACATACATATAATATATATATAAGGGGCAGGTTCAAACGAAAACACTACCTATTTAAGAAAACAAGAAAACTTTTTTTATGTACAAAATCATATACGATTCACATACAAAATCATAAATGATTAGCCGCGATTTTTCCCGCGACTTAACCTGCGGCAAAAGTCGCGCGTGTCCATTTTTCATGTTAGTTCAAAATCATATGTGATTTTGTACATGAAAAAAGGTTTTCTTGTTTTCTTAAATACTTAACGTTTTCATTTGAACCTCCTTCATATATATATAAATATATATATATATATATATATATATATGTGTTAGTCTATATTTATCATACCTAATTCACCGATGAGAAACTTGAACCTTGCTTCATCAAGGGGCTTTGTGAACAAATCAGCTAATTGATACTCAGTGGGAATAAAGTGAAGTTCCACATCACCTTTAGAGACATGATCTCTTATAAAGTGATACCTGATTTCAATGTGCTTAGATCTTGAATGAAGCACTGGATTGTTGGCAATGGCTATTGCACTTGAATTGTCACACAATATTGGGATCTTTGAGAAGATTTGATTATAATTACACAACTGATTTTTCATCCACAATATTTGTGCACAACAACTTCCAGCAGCCACATATTCTGCTTCAGCTGTAGAAGTAGACACTGAATGGTGTTTCTTACTTGACCAGCTCACAAGCTTTCCACCAACTAACTAACAACTTCCAGTTGTACTTTTTCTATCTATTTTTGAGCCTGCAAAATCAGAATCAGAGTACCCGATGAGATCGAAACCTGAGTCTTTGGGATACCAAAGACCCATATTTATGGTACCCTTTAGATACCGAAAAATCTTTTTCACAACAGCCAGATGTGATTCTTTAGGATTTGCTTGGTATCGAGCACACAGACAAGTAGCAAACATAATATCAGGTCTACTTGCAGTAAGATAGAGAAGAGATCCTATCATGCCTCTATAATTTGTAATATTAACAGAAACACCATCAGGATCAGAAGAGATTCTAAGAGGAGGAGCCATAGGAGTTTTCATGGTAGAGCAAGTAACAAGTTGAAACTTTTTCAGAAGATCTTTAATGTATTTACTTTGATTAATGAAAATACCTTCTGGAGACTGTTTTACTTGCAAACCAAGAAAGAAGGTTAACTCCCCCATCATCTCATTTCATACTCTTTTTGCATGAGGGAGCTAAACTCATCACACAAGGATTCATCGGTGGCTCCAAAAATAATATCATCAACATAAATTTGAACAAGAATGATATTACCTTGTGATTTCTTGAAGAAGAGAGTGTTGTCAACTTTGCCTCGTATATACTTATTTTTAAGAAGATAATCTGAGAGAGTATCATACCAGGCACGAGGAGCTTGCTTCAGTCCATACAGAGCTTTATCTAGCCGATACACATGATATGGATAGACTGGATCTTCAAACCCAGGTGGTTGCTTCACATACACTTCTTCAGCTAGTTCACCATTCAGGAAGGCACTTTTGTCATCCATTTGGAATACCCGAAAATTCTTGTAAGCTGCATGGGCAAGAAATATTCGGATAGCTTCCAATCTGGCAACAGGAGCAATAGTTTCATCATAATCAATTCCTTCCTCTTGCCGATATCCTTGAGCAACCAACCTTGCTTTATTCCTTATGACAGTTCCTTCTTCATCCATCTTGTTTCGAAACACCCACTTTGTTCCAATAATGGTTTTGTTGGATGGACGAGGAACTAACTTTCAGACTTTGTTTCTCTCAAATTGTGAGAGTTCTTCTTGCATGGCAATTACCCAGCTAGGATCAACTAGGGCTTCATTTATCAGCTTAGGCTCAACAATAGAAACAAAGTTGACATATAAGCACAGGTTGCTTATGCCTCTTCTTGTTTTTACACCAACTTGAGGATCACCTATGATTTGATCTATTGGATAATCCATGGTCCACTTTAGTGCAGAAGGCAAGGGAGGAGGTAGAGAAGAGGATGAGGTAGGATTTTGAGATGGTGAGGGTAGGTTAGTGGGAGATATGTCGTTCTGGTGAGTAAGATCTCCTGTAGAGTTAGTTTCAGGAGCTGGAGAAGAAAGAGAGGGTTCTGAAGATAAGGTGGTGTTTATGGGAGGCTGAGAAGGGTTGTTATCTTGTTAATCTGAAGGATTGAGTTGAGAGAGATGGAATTTCACCAACACATGAGTTTATCCATAGATTGAGTTCTTCTTCATTACAAGATAATGAATATGTTTCAAACTCATCAAACTTCACATGGATGGATTCATCTATGCATTGTCTTCTCAGGTTGTAGATTCTGAAGGCTCTTGAGGAGAGAGAATAGCCCATGAAAATTCCATCATCAAACTTTGGATCAAATTTTCCATGTTGTTCCCTGTCATTTAGCATGTGACAAGCACAGCCAAATACATGGAAGAAGTCAACTGCAGGTTTTCTACCATGGAAAACCTCATAAGGAGTCTTATCATGCCTTTTGACTATGATTGACCTATTTTGAGTAAAGCATGCAGTGTTAACTGCTTCAACCCAAAAATAGGTTGGCAACTTGGATTCACTCAGCATTGATCTTGCAGCTTCACACAACGTCCGATTCTTTCTTTCAACAACACCATTTTGTTGAGGAGTACGTACGATGAGAGAAGTTCGAGAGATTCCTTTTAGGTCAAAGAAATCTTCCGGAAGCGACATTTTTGAATTCTGTGCCATTATCACTTCTGATAGACTTCACCAGTTTACCATTCATATTTTCAATCTTTCTTGTAAACCTGATGATTTCTTCAGCAGCATCACTTTTGTGTTTTAGAAAGAACACCCAAGTATATCTAGAAAATTCATCGACGATTACTAGCATATAATTTTTACCACCTAGACTAGGTGTGTTTACTGGACCACATAGATCCATGTGAAGGATTTGAAGAGGTTGAGAGATAGATGAGCATTGTTTTGTTTTAAAGGAAGTTCTGGTGAGTTTTCTTTTTTCACATGCTCCACACAGCTTTTCTTTCTCAAAAACTATTTTTGGCATTCCAACAACCAGCTCTTTGTTGGAAAGTTTATTCAAGGTTTTAAAGTTTAGATGAGAGAACCTTTTATGCCACAGCCAACTTTGTTTGGCTAGTTCTTGAGAGAGGAGACACACATCTTCTCCAATTGCACTTTCCTTCATGTTGATTATGTATACATTGTTTAGTCGGGTTCCTGCTAGTACAATCTTATTCTGCACATCAAAGACCAAGCACACACACTGCTGAAACATGACCTTATAACCCAAATTACATATTTGGCTGATGCTTAGAAGATTGTACATTAGCCTCTCAACATGGGCTACTTTAGAGAAAGTGATGGTTCCATTTGATATGGTACCATATCCTTTGGTGATCCCTTTTCCATTTCCTCCAAAGGAAACAGTGGGTCCCTTTTCTTTTGAGAAGTTAGAGAGAAGAAGTTTGTTTCCGGTCATGTCTTGAACACCCGCTGTCCATGTACCATATGTGATCTTTGTTTGGTACCTGTACCCAAAAAGAAATTTAGACTTTCGGTACCCATTTTGAGTTCGGTCCTTTGGGATTAGAAGACATTTTATTTCTGCGAAGATCCAAGTCTTTTGGGCAATTTTTAGCGAGATGAAGAGTATTGCCACAATTATAACACTTCTTTAAAGAAAAGACCCTTTTAAAATCCATATCATCAAAACTTTGAACAAAAGTTGAGACTGAGAAGAGGTGGGGTGACCGACACCTGGTCTTGGTCCAAGAATGCCTTTACCAGGATTTCTTGATTTCTTCAAATTCACTGATCGAGGAATAAGGTCAGTAACTATTTGAGATTTCCTTTTAAATGAAAATTTTGATTTAGAAACATTTTTCTTTTGAGGAGAAAATCTTTTTGGAGATGGATACTCAGGAACATTTGACGGCTGCTCCTGGGAGTACCTTGACTCATGAAGACTTAGAGAATTTAAAAGTCTTTGAATAGGTTTGGGAGAAAAAGAGGAGCTTGGAAGATTTGAAACTTTTGAAGACTCAGGAGAGGGTTCTTTAGCTTTAACAAAGACTCCAAACTTTTTGGAAGTGGACTCTACTTTTAGCATGTCTAACAAATCTATTGAATGGACAGAAGTAGAATCCTCAGATGAGTAATCTAAAAGATCACCATCGTCATCGGAGAAGAAACCAGCAGGAAAGCCTTGACACTCAGATGATGGAAATGGAAGGTCGGAAGGTTTTGGATCATCTTTTCCATATCCAAGTTCAGACTTGTCCTTACAAGAGATTTGATCTAGAAGAATATTTTCTAGATTTTTTGAAGATTTAGTCCACTTAGAAAGAACCTTCTGTTCCTTTTCAAGAGTACTGGATATCTTTGTTTTCTCTTCAGAAAGGTTGTCATTTAAATACCTTAGGTTTTCTAAATCAGCTTTCATTTTGTCAAAGTCCTTGAGTTTAGAAAAGCAGAATATAAGTTGATCATTTAAAAATTTAATGTGCATGTCAGCCTTTTTCTTTTGATCCTTTAAATTGCAAAAGTCAATAGTTAAAGAATCAAAGGCATCAACCTTTTGATCATCAGAGAGAAAGGTAAAGGGATGTACCTGGGGTTTTGTTCCTGAAGCAGATCCCTCAGCAGATACAAGAGTAGTGTAGAGTGACTTTTCCATGTCTTCCAGCTCATCGATTTTGGCCATGAGGCACTTTGTGACATACTCACTCTCACTCTCAGAAGTTTGCTCATCCTCTCAACAATGAGCCTCAGCAACCAAAGTTTTACTTTTACTTTGGTTTCTTTGTTTTTCCCTCTTATATTTGGCTTTGTACTTCTTATATCTTGAGGTTTCTTTTGATTCAGAATTTTCTTTAGAAGAGTGGCTATTTCTCTCTTCAGGCATCCTAGAAGCTGATTTGGAGAAGTCATGGCCATAAGAAGAAGAAGATTTGAGATTAGAGGAAGCTTTTGATCTGCACTCAGAAGCAAAATGACCCTTCTTTCCGCAATTGAAGCATTCTTCATTTGCTTTGTCAGAAGAGGGTTTTTGAGAAAAAGGTTTCTTATGAAATTTAGAGCGGTTTGAAGAAAATCTTTTATTCTTAAGGTTTCTAGCAATCATTGCCATACTATCAGACAGTATGTCAATGGCTGATTCTTCACCTTCATCATCGGCAGCACTATAGTACGCATCTGATAGATGAGAAGAATCTTCCTTAATATCGTTTTCAGATTCTGAAGAAAGATAGGTGATTCTAGGAACACAAGAAGAAGATTTTGAATCACCTATTAAAGCAAAAGAAGAAGATTTGATATCTTTTATAAGAGATTTTCTCTGGTTCTTGGTTTGTTCATAATGGAGAAGAGTTCCATAGAGAGCAGTTAAAGGCATTATTTCTATGTCCTTAGTTTTCTTAATGTAAGTACATATTGTTTCCCAGAAGTCTGGAAGACAATCCATGAACTTGCAGAGAACTTCTTCATTATCATAAACTCGTCCAAGAACTTTAAGATCATTGAGAAGACAGTTGAAACGATTAAAGTAGGTAGAGAGAGATTCTCCTTTTTCATGGGAGAAAAGTTCATACTTTCTAACAAGACAGATCCTGTTAGATTTCTTGACTTCTTTGGTGCCTTCATATAAGACACTCAAAGTATCCCACATTTCTTTAGCAGTGGGGAGGTTAAGAAGAGAGTGATACACTTCATCAGGAAGAGATACAGCAAGAGCAGATTTGACTTTAGTGTCTAGAGAAACTAGGCGTTTATCATCTTCACTAAATTTGTTTGAAGGTTTGATGATATATCTGCCAGTTTTATCACTCATTTCATCATCTGACTCTATGTCTTTTCCTTCAGCGTCTTTTTGTGGGCCAAAGCGAGCCCATATTTTAGGAACAATAGGTCCCTTACTGAGAATGTTGGGATACCTGAAATCGATCCCTTCCAAGAATAATAGCATACGATTTTTCCATAACCCAAAGTTACTTGGGTTGAACCTTGGAGGTTTGGCCAAGGATCCTAAATCATATGTACTACTGGAAGAGGTCTGCAAAGTACCATCAACATTTGAAGTAGTAGCCATCACAGATCTGGTTTATTAAATTAAACCAACTGCTCTGATACCACTTGTTAGTCCCCAAAGGGAGATAGCTAAGCAAGAGAGGGTTTTGTAGAAGGAGGGGGGGTTGAATACAAAACACACAGAATATACTCTTTTTAAATTTTTTAATATAAATATTAAAAATTTACACATAATAGTTTGATGCGGAAGAGAATAGACACACTATTCTAACAAACTAAACACACAGATAACAGTAATTAACTTATACACTAAGGAAGTTAAAACAAGACTGTTATAACACACAGGATTGTCGGAGTCAACCAAATAATCACTTTGAAGATTTTTTGAAAGCGTGATATTCATGGGAGGACTTCATCTCCTTTTATAGTGCCCATGCATGGGATGCATGTGGACAGCTGTCAAGGATTCATTAGCTGGAAGTGTATCTGTTGGACAAAAGAAGAGACCACTCCCTTTGTACTAGAATAATGGATGAACCATTCTTTGTAGCACGTAAGTCAGATAACTTTATCTTCTTTTCTTCATGCTCTGTGAAGTCTCATCAAACCTTTTAGCTAAAAGACAAATATTCCTTTTATAAGAATAAATGAGAATGTCTTTATTTAAGGTTTAATGCCCAAGTTCTTGCTGCGCACGTGTCTTGCATTTGTTGTGAGTCAAGAACTTATCTCTTGAAAATTGCTAAGTGATATATGAACCTATGTATCACATCGGTGGATACCTTGTAAGGCTAGAATTGATAAGTGTACACATTGCTTAGTGAACTTCAATTTTCACTAAGTGTTGAAAGTGTACACCCTTGTAGTTGTAACTTGATATCACAGCCTTAGAAATGATACCTGCAATTTCGGTGACCAAGATAATAGTGTCGGTGACCATGAGTACTAACTTGATGATCTCATCTTGTATTGATGACCCAACACTTTGATGACATAAATGTGTACCATCAGTGACCCACTATATTGGTGACCCAATCTTGACTTTGGCAATTTGATCTGAATATTGAAGTTAGTTGGTATATCCAAAATTCCACTTTTTGATGTACAACCCTTGATTGGATAGTCTTTGATTTTCCAATACTTGAAGCATATTTCAGACCTTCAAAAGAACCTATAAAAAATCAATCATATAAAGGAAGGTGGTTCATCACCAAATCATCAGTGACCCAACAAATACAAATCAATAAAATTAAATACAAACACATAATTTGTAAACACAATGTGAACCATGTAGAAAACCCTACTTAAAAACTTAGTAAGAATGTTTACATTACGTAGATAATGTGTTCACCATGTGTGCACGATATGTATGTTAATACAGAGATATGAGAGAGAAGATGGGAGAGAGAAAGAGATAAATATGCTTTTTTTCCTTCAAAAAGTCATTAATTTTTATTTAATAAATAACAATAATTTTTTTCTTAATTATTTAATTGATAATCTAAAATTAGTGACTTAGAATGGATCTCATGGGTCGCACATATTTTAGGGTTATATATATATATATATAAATTTCCATAACTACTGCAAACATGGCTCTGATACCATTTGTCATTAGATATCCAATTTTTGTTTATCATGCAAATATTTGATACATTCGTCATTAGATATTGTTCAAATGTATTTGATAAATACCAATCTTGTCATCTCAAATGGTTTCTAATATTATTTATTGTTTAAATGTATTTTGTGAGGATTTGGATGAAAACAAATAAGAGGATTGCGGCTCACATGGAGTTAAAGTTGGAGGTTAGCGGAGCTGCATAGAAGATTCTTGAATGACTGTTTCTGTAACTTTTAGGCCTATAAAAGGAATGATGAGATTAGGGTTTTCATCACTTTTTCATTTCTTTTTCAATCAACCGCATATCATATGAGAGTTATTTTCTCTCTCGTTTTATTCCTTTCTTTCACACAACTAGCTAGGGTTTTGTAGATTGTAATACATCTTCAAATCTCTTGAAGGTGTGTAGGTTATATATGTAATCTTGTGTTTTTTTTTGTAATAGTTAGATTTGTAGTTTTGTAACATGGTATCAGAGCAACAAGGTTTTTGCTGTTGAACACTCGATTGCTACGTCTTCAGATCGCTTTCGGTCCTTCCTTCACAACGATGTTCAACGCCGATCTCTGGTATGAGTTTTAGATCTAACTACTAATGTGTTTTTACTTCTTCACTCTGAGATCTGCAGAACAAGTTCTCTCTAAATCTAGTTCTCAGGTTACATGGAGTTTATCATCGTCTTCCTCTTTGATTTATGAACGATCTCCACTTAGGTTTTCGTTCAAGATCTAAAAGAGAGTTCATCTCTGTTCTTTTTTTCTGGTATACGCATATCTTTCTCTCCTCATGGCTATAAATGATTTCTACTTTTAGATCTCATTCCAGACTTATGAGCGAGTTTTCTCTCTTTTCTTTCCATATTAGTTGTTTAAATGCTACTATGTGTATACGTGCTTAGCTGTTTTTTTAAATATTTGTTCATGTTCTCTTATTGTGAATATTATATGAGTTCTTTTTGTTTCTCTTATCTGTTCATATATTGTTATATGTATCATGTATGGTGAGATCTCTTATCATGTCACGCAATATCAAACTTCAGATTCTTAAGTTCTGTTTCATCTTCTGTTAAACTCATCATTTTTTTTCAAACCACACACTGTCACTATTATCCTATTTTCTGCATATCATTTTTTTCAAATCTGTCATAACCTTGGATCTCGTGACAACCAATGATCTAAGGTCGCTAAGGTGTTACATCTTGTTTCCCAGTGGCCTAAGTAGGCGTGTATGTCCCCGATTCATCGTTATTTCCTGCATATGTTTTTTGGTTTAATGCATATTGTTGGCTTCTCGAAGTGAGGTACCGAGGATCTAACAACCAAATTTTTTCCTGGTCTAAGTAGGTGCCCCCTTTCACTTCTGTGATTGCAGATCTTGTGTATCCAGACCTTGTGTGTGTTCTGGATCGTTCTTGGTTGCTTGTCCTCCATAGGACATTCCTCTCATATTTGTTCAGGTTATCCTGGATCCTTTTATTGCTCACCCAGTTTTCTTAACCGATATCTTTTATCGTTTTCGTTGTGCTCTCTAAACACTAACTGGAAATATCTCTCCAACCTTTGTGTGTAACTTTCATCAACTGTTGGGAATCTGGGTGATTACCTTGACCTACCAACTTAGAGTGGCAAGGAATCTTGCGTGCATCATCCATCTCTCTTGTCTCTTGTGTGTTTTTTTCTCTCTCTGGTTGTTTTTCTCTTTCAACATGACAGGTGAAGCGAGTCCCAGACATCCAGAAATGCAATCCTTGATTGCGAAGCTGGATTTTGGAGATCCATTTTACCTTCACCCCAGTGATACATCTGGGGCCTCCTTATTAAACTTCAAATTAACTGAAACCGAAAACTACAAGGTTTGGGCTTGTGCTATGACACTTGCCCTTGAAACAAAAAATAAAGTTAGTTTTGTTAACCGGACTGTTATTCGTCCTACTGAAAATAATGTGTTAGAAAGACAAATGGGATAGATGTACTTCCTTTGCTTTATCCTGGATCCTTAGCTCCGTATCTGAGGAATTATTTGTGAGCCAAGTCTTTTCCACCGTGGCCTCTGTGGTCTGGCAGGTATTAAAAGAAACTTATGACAAAATAGATGGCTCTGTGGAAGCAATTTGATGCTTTTAACCTACACCAAGAAATAGATCACTTTTAACCTACACCAAGAAATTAACTCTTTAAATCAAAATGGAGCATTTGTTTCAGACTGGTATCATAAACTTAACTCTCTGTGGAAGCAATTTGATGCTCTTATAAAATTACATACTTGTTCTTGTAATGCCTCACATGAGTTTTCTAAACATAATCAACTGTTGAAATTAATGTAATTTCTTATGGGATTAGATGACTCTTATTCACATATAAGGGGCAATATTTTAACTACCGAGCCTCTTCCTAATGTCAAGACCGTTTTTTCCTTAGTCTCTAGAGAAGATTTACACCGTGTTGTGACCCGATCTAGTACACAAAAACTCCAAACACTCAAAATACAGCCTTCTTTTCTAAAACTCTCGACAATAGGAAGAAATTTACAAAAAAAAACCCTCATTTGTAAAAACTGTGGTGTGACCGGAAAGATGCTTCAAACTTATCGGTTTCCTAAAGATTTTCACTTTACAAAAGGCAAATCTGGTCAACAATTTAAAAACCCCTCAAGCAATGCTTGTACCTCCGAAGGTGGTGTTCACAACCACACTTCAACCAATGCTTTATATGAGGAACAAGTTAATAAGCTCCTCTTCCTTCTAGACCAGAAGCGAAGTGAGGGCATCACCGCCAACATGGCAGGTAGGTTCTTTGTTAACATGGCTAATATTCAAAATCACTCTCACTTGTTTTCTCACCCCGGATGGATTATAGACTCCGGAGCAAATCAACACACGACTTCCTCTATATCTCAACTTAAAAACATTGTTGACATATCTGATTTGAACCTAAAATTCACCCAACCAAATGGGGATGAAGCCAAAATAAACAAAATTTGTGATTTCAACTCAATAACCATCTGACCTTATCTGATGTGCGTGTCATTCGAAAAATTTGTGCTTTTAGGGTGTTAACCGGTCAATGAGAGGTCGATGGTGGTGTGTTGTGTGGTGGGTCGGCGACAGGGGAGGTCGCCGGTGGTCCAATTTTGGTCGGCGACATGTGAGCTTCAATTTTGGGTTGAGCTCGACAGCAACAACAAAAAAGTCGTGTACCGGGAAGCCTCTTGTTGTCTGATTATGAATTTAGATTGCAACAAAATACAAATAAGGGGCTTGGGCTTGGGCTCTATGTTATTTAGGATTACAACAAATCAGTTTGGGCTTTGCTTATTTAAGCTTTAGGAGTTTGGGCAATTGGGCTTAGTAATTAGATCTTATTTAGAATTTAGTAATTAAATCTGAATTGTGGGCCTTAGTAATTAAATCTGAATTGGGATTTTATAGTTGCACCCCTTGTACATTTCAAAATATTACCGGTCGCACCCTCGAAAATGATACGGTTGCACCTCTACAAGGAAAATTGGCTCAGATAACCAATCCACAAAAACCATTGTCATCAGTAACCATCTCTCTCCTCTTTTGACCAAAATAGCCAAACCTCCTCTAAATGCTATTCCAAACCTCCTCTAAATTAACGGAGATACCAAAACGACGTCGTTTTGGTCATTTCTAATAGCCAAACCTCCTCTAAATACCTTAAACCTCCTCTAAATACCCTAAACCTCCTCTAAATACATCCATCCTTCACATTCCATTTTATTTTGTTGAATTTTTTATTAAATATATACAATTTTGACCCCTATAATTATTTAATAAGTTACTTTAGGTCCTTACTTTTTAATGTTTCGTTTTACACTCTTATTACATTAACGTACATAATCATATATCAATTAAAATACGTTTTTATTTTTCAAAGTTACACAATTATAGTCGTCTTGTCAATACCTTCGAAATGAGCCCAATATTAAATATTTTTGATTTAATTATATTATTATATATTATATATTATATATACTACGGTGTTTTTAATATTTACAATTTATACTCTTATCCATAGGGAGAAACACGTGATCATGAAAATTGCCTCAACACCCGTTTTGAATGCCTTAGAACCCCGAGAATTATCGATACCTTCTAAAGCCGACCCCATCGAGAATTGCCTCAAATATAAAAATGTGGTTTTCTTAAAACCTTACAAAACCATATTAAAACACCGTGAAAATAGAAATCGAGATGTATTGCTGCATTATGTGAATATATTTCTAGTAGTTATTTAATTAATTTGTGGTACATCTTTTGATTTTTCAATTTTCGTGTTATACCCTTATCATATTAAAATACATAATCCTATACATAATCGAGATGTATCACATGTTTGTTGTATTTTCGTGTAAATATTAAAAACATTTTTTCGTAGTATATATAATATATAATAATATAATTAAATCAAAAAATATTTAATATTGGGCTCATTTCGAAGGTGTAACACCCCCGTCCCGTGTGGCCGGCGGTGTGCCACAATGGAAACAAACAACAAAATTAACATAAACGGGAAACCAGAGCTACTATAATTAACCAGCAAAATAAAAGTATGGGGTAGACTAAAGTTAAGACGACATAGTTATAATTACAATATATACATAACCAAAAAACTATTATAATATTCAAGGCCGTCTTCAAAGTAGTCATACTCCTTCGCTCTCGGTCCCGTCATAAGCCCACCTACGATCCTGTGCCTGCCGAGGAGAAAACAAACCTCGGCTGAGCCAAATGCTCAGTGAGCGGATAAAAAAATAACAACAAAGATCGCAAGTGTATAATTGAATTAGTTAACGATGATAATCATATGAAATCTGAAGATTGGAATACAAAATGAACAATTGATAATTAACGTAAAAATGTTCTTAATAAATGAATCAAAATAATATCATCAAGTCAAGAACAAAGAATATATAATTAAAATCAAATGGTTTCGAGGGTTGTACGGACCACTCGAACAATGGAAAATGAGTATAGGGCAATACACTCAATTCCTTCCGATAAACGGCTCCCGAAAACGGCTCCCGATAACGGTTCCTAGGATCGATCCATTCGCCCTCAAATTGACCGGTACCGGGCCATACCCACTTATTGACATTAGGGTTCGAATAACGAGGACGCCATGACAATTATAGCCGACATGGAGGCGTCACGACATCGTTGCCCCCGATGTCGTGCCTTAAATCACAAAACATCCAAAATAGTGAAAACATGTCAATTTGATATGTAAAGAACAATCTCATAAGAATATGACTTTTAGTCACTATATATCAATTTATAATTCCGAAAACGGTTCAAATCCGACAACGGTTCAAAAATGAAAAGGATCAAATCCAAAAGTGATTTAATTTAAATTCAATTATCCAATAATAAATACATCAAAGACCAAAACTATGTTAATAGATTCAAATAAGAATTATCATAGACAAATTGATACCCCTTAGTAAAGGAGTTATCAAACTCACAATGCCCAATATGATCTCATGAATTGAAAATAAGATATCATAATAGATGCCTAAATGATGAATGAGAAAGGTATTACCTGTTTAAAAGTCTAGTGACTAAGAAGAGTCACAAGATCGGATATCCGTACCTTAGATGGTAAACGATGTGCTAATCATGTAGTTCCTATCCCGTTGTTAATGCCACCTTTTCACTCCAACATTGACCCTAAACAAGTTTACAATGGATTGAGAATGATTGGAACAAGATTTGCGGATGGTACAACTCCCTAAAACTCAAAGTACAAACAAATAATGCTACAATTCCCCTGCACCGGACAGCTTTGAACCACTGTGTTCATGACCCTTTTTAACAAGCTTAGAGGTCAATCTAGGTCTTAAGGTCTAAACAAAACTTGTAGAACTGTTTCTTATTGTTCCAATAGCTTTGGATTCAAGTCATTTGGAGCAAATACCAATTTTATATGATTTTTATAAAAACAGTGTGCAATTCTCGTTTTTGCACAGTAACAGCTACTAAAACTCACTGTTTTGAGCCGTGTAAACTTGGAATCAGCTCTGGACTTAAACTACAAAGTTGTAGTATACTCAGATACCTTTCCAACGATATATCGTACACCTCAATCGGATAAACTAGTGATTTTCTACGAATTTCTGAACAAACAGCAACTATTAAAAAACTTTTACACAGCTTCAAATAATCCCTTTTTGATAAATTTGCTACTATTCACAGCACCAAAACAGTCCCTTTTTCTATAAATTTTGGTACTAAACCATGGTGAAACAATATAAAACTCTTCCAAACCATAAATCAATGATTGAAACTTATTTCCTCACTTATTTAATCAATATAAACAAGAAACTAACATCAATTTACAAGGATTTAGCATATTAAACAAAACCCCATAAATCTTTAACATACTCCATACCTAACTATGATTTTAAATCATCAAATTAGAGAGAATACCTTAAATTGACTTCCACAACTAACAATTCTTCAAATTCTAAGCTTCAATCTTTCAAACTTCAACTTGTTTTTTTTGATGCATGAGAGGATAAATGGAAAATTAGGGTTCTTGATGAAGATGTCGTTCAATTTTAGAGAGAGAGAGAACAAAGTGTAAATGAGGATGAAAATGAATTTAGGGCTGAAATAAGGGTTTATATACTTAGTATAAGAATCATCACTTGACAAAAATTACCCCTCATGAATCACCTAAATTCACTATTGGTCCCTACTTGAACTTTCCTTAACATTTTTAGTCCAAAATACAACTATTTTAAGTAAAGGTACCAATAAATAAAGCTTCTAAATTTTTATGTAAATAAGTTTACCAAGATTACTTGGTAACGAAATTTAGGTTGTTATAGAAGGTATTGACGGGACGATTATAATAGTGTAACTTTTTAAAATAAAAACGTATTTTTAGACGTATTTTAATTGATATACGATTATGTACGTTAATGTAATAAGGGTGTAAAACGAAACATTAAAAAGTAAGGACCTAAAGTAACTTATTAAATAATTATAGGGGTCAAAATTGTAAATATTTAATAAAAAAATTCAACAAAATAAAATGGAATGTGAGGGATGGATGTATTTAGCGGAGGTTTAGGGTATTTAGAGGAGGTCTGGATGTATTTAGAGGAGGTTTAAGGTATTTAGAGGAGGTCTGGATGTAGAGGAGGTTTGGATGTATTTAGAGGAGGTTTAGGGTATTTAGAGGAGGTTTAAGGTATTTAGAGGAGGTTTGGATGTATTTAGAGGAGGTTTAAGGTATTTAGAGGAGGTTTGACTATTAGAAATGACCAAAACGACGTCATTTTGGTATCTCCGTTAATTTAGAGGAGGTTTGGAATAATATTTAGAGGAGGTTTGGCTATTTTGGTCAAAAGAGAAGAGAGATGGTTACTGATGACAATAGTTTTTGTGGATTGGTTATCTGAGCCAATTTCCCCCTCTACAAAATCCAAATTTTTTACTCTTCGACAGACAGATAATACGGTGGCACGTGCCATAGTGTGACCCTTACTGGGTTCACCCCCTACTTATGTGCCTAGACAGCAAAATGCATCGGAAATTAGTGGTTCACTCAAATCATTACTTAAAGGTTTCATAAACCAAACCAATGCCACTTTAACAGGTTTTGAAGTCAAACTTGATCAATTTGCCGTCGATCTTAAAAGTAGACCCCAAGGGATTTTTCCTAGTGATGCCGAGACTCCCAAGAAATTTCATCAAGAACATGTCAAAAAGGTATTTTTGAGAGAAATGGAAGCACCCTTTGAGTCCGGAAAATCACAAGAGCCACCTCTTGTGTTGAATTATCGTGAAGATATTCCATATTCTTTTGATAAATCAAATTTCCGGTATTATATCCAGAAGCAAAATAGATTTCAGAATCTGTCCATAAACCAGTAAGTTTACCCACTTCCAGCACTGTCAAACTCCCAACTCAAACTGCCCACAATGAGCAGATTGATTCCACTGTGAGCACCAGAAACTCAACTCCAGATTTGCGAGAATTACCTTTTCCTGAGAGGTTGAAAAACAAAAAGGTTGGATGTTTGATTTAAAAAGTTTTAGACATTTTCAAACAACTCCACATTAACATACCTTTGGTAGAAGCTCTTGAGCAAATGCCAAATTATGTTAAATTTTTGAAAGACATTCTCAATAAAAAAAAGGAGGTTAAGTGAGTTTGAGACTGTAGCTTTGACAAAAGAGATGTTTGGTTTTTTTTAGGGTGATAGTGGAAAAGTTGACAGATAAGTCACCCTTACTGCCACTCTACAGAACCGTACATGAGATTGCCTTCCTCACTTCCAAAATTCCACCAAAAGTAAAAGATCCGGAAAGTTTCACCATCCCATGTTCCATAGAAGGAAAGGAAGTACGGCATGCCCTATGTGACTTAGGAGCAAGCATAAACCTCATGCCTTTGTCGGTTTTTAAAAAGTTAGGAATTGGAGAAGTTCGACCCACCACCGTCACTTTACAGTTAGCCGATAGGTCGATAGCTTACCTGAAACGAAAGATAGAGGACATTTTGGTTCAAGTTGACAAATTCATTTTCCCGACCGACTTTTTAGTTCTAGACTATGAAGCCGATAAGGATGTCCCCATCATTTTGGGATGACCATTCCTTGCCACGGGAAAGACTTTAATTGACGTCAAAAAGGGTGAGTTAACCATGAGGGTAAATGACCAAAAAGTGACCTTTAATGTTTTCAACCCCCTTAAGTCACATGATGAATTGGAAGAGTGCCCAACCATTAATCTACTAGGTGTAGACTTAGGTCTGGATATTGAAGAGTATGGTGAGTATTTTGAAGAAGGAAGTGAGAGTAGGATGATATTTGAGAGTCCATTATGGAAGAAATGAGGTTAGGCCATCATAAACACAAGAAAAAATGGTTATGGTTTGATGAAGTGTCCGATCCCACCATCTCTGATGTCTGAGTTTGATCCATCTGTCTTTGTAAATAGGTGTAAATAATTTTCTGTTTTTATTTAAAAAAAATTGTTGCAACCTGCATGTACTGCCCGCGGTTGAGAAAATTGTGCCCACTGTCCATACCATGGGCCACTTTTCCAATACTAGTGGTTTATCTTCAGCAGTAAGGAAATGGGTTTATTTACAAAATGGAGGAATTTAGTATTTCAAGAAGCAAAGAAACCTCCCCGTTTCCCTTAAACCTTTTCACATCCATCAAACCGCTCCCACTCTCTCGCCGGATTCCATGGCACGATCAAAGAAGTTGATTCCTGCTTCCCTCCCAACTCACCAGTCGATTATTCGTCGGCCAAGTTCCGACGATCCAGAGGTCGAGTCTTCATCATCCATCGTTGCTGCTTAAACCGCCGTTGTTTCCTCCGTTGCTAGAGCTGATCATGCTGTTGTTTGGTTCCCTCAGATCCATCAACAACTTCAAGGACCAGTTGTGCCTACTTCAGTCCTCTTATGTTATTTGATTTTTTTTTATTTATCATCTCCTTTTGAACTTTTATTATATTAGGTCTTTTGGGTATTTATGCTTTCTAACTACCATCTAAATCCGTATTTTGTGTAATATAACAGATTTATTAGTAATATAAATATTGTGATGTTGATTTTCTTTTCTTCGATCTTATTCCACTTTCAGGTACTACTTTCTTAATTGACTTTTGAGTGGTCGACATTAAAAAGACGTAGGCCCTCATTTGGGCCTCAATTTAGTAATCCCAAATTTTGATAATTATAGCAAAATTATGTAAACTATCTCTTTCTTGAGAAAATTTAAATATATGAATGATATTTTATTATTATGTGATAGTGGTACTTTTTTTTATTATTGTATGTGTCTAGTAATTAGACTTTAATATCGCCCTACTATACTCAGTATAGTATCATGCGGATCTGCAAGAAATGCCACTATCGGGGAAGGAGTTGGTAATCAGCCACCACCAACAGGAAAAGGACGTGGTCGTGGTCGTGGAAACACCGCAAGCTCAAGTGCGACTCAGTCGATGAATGCAAGCTCAGCTACTCGTAGTGTATGAGTGCGAAACCAAGAAATTGGGAGAAGAGAGAATGCTGTCACAGAGGAGGCACTAACTGAAAGGATGGCTCAAGTTCTCCAAAATACCCTTCCAAATTTGTTTAAGGCCATGTTAGGTGACAAATTCAAGGACCCTGCAGAAGAAGAAAAGAAAGCAAGCACCCAGAAGGAGAAGACAATGGTTAACTCTCAAACCACTGAAAGAATGGAGTTGTCTGTCAAAGAGAAAGATGAACCGTCAGTGGAACCAAGAGTGAAACCACAAGCGAAAGAAAGGAGTTGTAGTTACAAGACTTTCAGTAGCACCCGCCCAAAGGAGTTTAGGGGCATTGGGGGACCCATAGCTCTAATGAATTGGGTAACCAAAATGCAAAGTTGTTTCAAGATCTGTAGGTGTTCAGAAGAACAAAAGGTAACATATGCGGCTACCACCCTTGGAGATTCTACGCTTCATTGGTGGGAGGCCGAATGTGCCATCCGAGGGGATGAAAACATTTATGTCCTGACCTGGGAGCAGATGAAAGAAATGTTAATGGATAAATATTGTACCTAGACGGATGTGAAAAGGTTGGAGTCAGAATTCTTGAGGTTAGAGCAAGGTTCATTATTTGTTCAAGAATACGTGAACATGTTTCTGGAAAAGGCCAGGTTTGTTAGTTACCAGGTGGCAACAGAACAAAGAAAGATAGACCGATTTAAATACGGCCTAAAGATAGAGATAAAGCAATGTTTGGAACAGGCCAGTTTTCTTGTCCTTAGAAGCAATGTTCGGCAGATTTCAACATGGTCGAAATATTGAAGGTATGGGCCAAATAGTATTGTACTATATTGTTTCTTTATTTCAACCAACCAAGATGGGAGGACTATATAAAGAGGCTTTGGGAAGCAAAGAAGACACATCATTCTCCATCTATCTCATTTTCATCAATGCTCATCTTTGCCTGGAGATTTATTTTCTACATTTAATTTCTGCACTTACTTTCTGTAATTTACTTTTATGCATTTAATTCTGTAATTTACATTCTCATAATCTTACATAAGGTCCACTAGACTGTCCTCTGTGGACAAGCTGTAGCTTTTAATTAATGCAATTTCCTTTCAAGTATCTATTTATTATGTCTTTTATTTCTAGTATGAGCTAATCACCTTTTTGGGTGTGAGTGTGAATCAAACTTAAGGCTAGTTGGCAACACTTGGGTGTTGCTATAATTACTAATTCTTAAGCTTGATCACTTGAGTCGAGACATAACTCAATGCGGATAAGCCGATCACTTTGAAGTGTTAATATTAGACCTTAGACCCAGAGATGGGCGGGTTCGAAATACGGCTTAAGTGATGCACATAGATTTGAGAGGGTCTTTGATAACCACGTAGAGATACGGGTTTTGTATGATTTACTAAGGTTCAAACTTTAGTCGAGTATTATATCACAAAGAGATTTGGGTATAATAATTTATATTAATCGAACTTGATTTTACATATCAACTTAGTTAAATCGGCAAGCTTATTTAGTGGTAATTATGGAAACTTTATAAATACTTTGTGAAGCACGGTTAATATTTATCCACTTTCGAGAGATTGGAGTATTTATAAACCACTCTAGTGATTTACAAAGTATTTAACCATTTGTTTCCACAAATAACTTAAGGAAAATTTACACCCATTACCCATCTTTTAATTATAAGATTATTTCACTATTCAAATCACCTCAACCAACTTATCTTTATGCTCGAAACGTATTCAAGAAGTTCATGTCAGTCTATAATTCTCAATAGTCCATTCTCTGTGGAAACGAACTCGGTACTTATACCACTTTATTACTTGAAAAAACGATCATAGTGTCGGCGTGCACTTGCACCGCCACTTTGCGGACTTCGTGCCCATAGTGTGAACCTATACGATCTTTTGCTATCACGTCACTTTGTCAAGAAATACCCGCTGAAATAAATTGTTATTACGAGTGCAAATATTCATTAACACTCGGCTTAATCTCACAACCATCCCTTACACCCACGCTAAGGTGTTTAGCCTAACATAACCGAAAAGGTGCATAAAAATAAATGACATAATCGTAAATGGTATAAACGTAAATAACAAGTAAAGTAATCGAAAGCTTCTTAAATTAAAATGAAAACAAGAGCTTATGAGAAACTCTGGTGAAATACACTACTAGCTAATGTTAAAGATGATAATGGGTGAGATAAGATATGAAATACTAAAGATTACTCTCCATATATATAGTCCTAGAAGGGAATCTTAAGGTACATAAAGATACTAATACCATTGGTTAATAACCAAAGTACAAACAAAAGATGCTAAAAGTACAAAAGAAGCCTATTGACATCTTCTATCAACTATCTCCAGCAAAAAGTGAAAATGTCTTCCTTCTAATAGTCAACCTTCTTTGATATTTGTCAGGAGCTGAATTATGATTGAGCCAACTCGAGCCAATATCACGACCTCCACAATGTTGCAACAAAACACATACATGCTGTAGCAAAGACTAAATCAGCAAATATGTACCAAATACATATAAAAGTATCATTTCTAACATCCTAACTCCATTAAGTCTAAAGTAACTAAATAATACTAAAAAGACTCAAAGTAGGATTTGGAAATGTGTAAATTAATTGTCATACTACTATTTGACTTTATCTTGTATCGATCTTCTTTTTGTTGGATGATAATCCAATCCGTTTTTGGTGACGATCTTGATCTTACTTCAACTAGTATTCGATTTTGTTGAAGACATACATTTTTTGGATCATTACAAATAATTACAAGACTTCTACAAATAAAAACCCTATCTTTTTTTATTTTGAAATATAAGCATATAAATCGGATTTCCAGCTATAGATATATTATGAAGATGCTTCATCGGATGTTAAAGAACATGGTAGGAATTATTAACATTTGAATCTTTAAGCTTTAAGACACCAATAAGAGAATCGAATTTTCTAGATCGTATGGAGACTCAAAGACAAAAGATTTTCTTTCATAATTTATACATGAGGATTTGATGAGAGTGTTACATCTGTAGCCTTATGCTTAAGGTTTCAGATGTTACTCCTTTGGAACTACATTTGATGGATGATACATATTGGATGTATTCCTTGTAAGGCAGTAATCAATAGTTTGTTTGTTTTTTTCATTTTAAGCTCTTAATCACCACCTATGTCTGATTCGTTGAGACGTTTCATAACCATTTCAGAACTGAAATCATACTTCAGACTTCAACATCTCTTAAAAAACAAATGGCACCTAAGTGTTTGATCGGATGTTATGTGTATTATCTACAAATCCGATGGTTGAGACCGACATACATGATATCACACCACTTCATGTGGATCCGTCCTAAGCATACAAGCATGCAACTAATGTTAAAAATATGTTATTTTTATTTGTTTTGACATTAAAAACATAATTAACTTTCAAAATATTTAATAGTTGACTTCGTTTCAAAGGTATCAATAAGATCTTTCTAAATTAGTAATTTGTAAAAAAAAAAAATATTTTAGCTAATAATTAATTAATATGATAAAGGTATAAAATGAAAATTGAAAAAGAAAGGAAAGTAAATTCAAACAACTAAAGTCTTTGAATGGTTAAAATCGTAAATGATTTCCAACTATCATCCTCAAGTTTGGCATTTTATTTCTTAAATTCTCATTTAAGCTCCCCTCAAGATTTTAATGTTTATGGTTTCAACCTAAAAAATCTTATGGTTTCACACTTATATGCCTTAAAAAATTTACATTTAAACCATACATTTTTTATGTTTTCACGGGCAACCATACCCCAAAGGATAGATTCACCTTTGTGTGAGAATATAAGTTAAGGTGAGAGATGTAAGAAGGGATTTCGACCATTGATAACTTTTAATCTCACCCCATCCAATGAACCGTGTTCCTCACGTGTATTGATCTGATGCATCTCGGTGCATCTCATTACTGTTGATCTTCAATTGGAATCGTCTAAGGGTGGAAATTTTTTCTTACCTTTCTCATCATAGTTTCCATCCTCACTGGAACCCAAAACTTCATAACAATTGAATTGGTATTAAGTAAAAACAAGATTTAGCAAAAACCAATATCCATGAAAAAACAACAATTAGGCGTAGGCCTTTGGGAATATTTCTTAGAGGTCATTGACGCGAATCCTACAAGACTAGTGATGGAAATTTTACCCGTTGGGGCGGGTACCCGTGGGTACCCGACCTTAACGGGGAGGGGATTCCCCGGTTTAACGGGTAACGGGGTGGGGGCGGGGATTTATTTTCATACCCGAAACAGGGTCGGGGCAGGGTCGGGGATGGCATTACCCGCCCCTATTATACCCGATTAATTTTTTAATTTATTTAATATATATCTATAGTGTGTGTATAAATAAATAAACACGTATATATGTTTTATCACTGTTTTAAATAACTCGTTATGGTGCGTTATGGCGTCAAGGCTTGGGGTCGCCGCCGCGTTAACCCCTATGGCTCCACTCTAACGCTTGACTTGCATTGTAATGCGTTATGGCTCGTTACAACACGTTACGACGCGTTATTTTATAAGGTGTGGGGTTACTTTAATATATAATGTGTATGATAAATGATAATTATGTACAAGATCTAGCACTTAAATAAACATAAAAAAGAAATTTAAAAACTAAAACCTTAAATAGGTAAATGCTTAATGACATTCTCGTACACAAAACGTCAAACACAAAGTCTTTGAATATAGGAAAAAGTAGTGAGTAGAGATTCAAGATATTTAATCCCGAATTTGCATTCTTGATATAATTTTCTATAAACTCTATATGTTTGATATCAATGGTTTTCATTCTTTTTTAATTTTATTACTTTATACGAATTTAATATGTTCTAAAATATTCAAAACGCTAACAATACAAGGATGAGTAAGTGTCTATGTGTGTGTGTGTGTGTATATGCCGCCTTAGGGCATGCCTTGAAAAACGTCATGGCCTCACCGTAACTCCTAAGGCTTGAGGCTTGACCTTGCCGCCACACCACGCCTTACGCCATTTAGAACCTTGATATTTATTTATTATTAAATAACAAATATATTTGTTTTTCAATATTGTTGATTAATATAGTAACGATTTTTTTATAATTTTAATTTTAAAATACGTGGTTTTTTACTAAACGGGTACCCAATGGGTTCTCCGAATCTGTCGGGGATTCCTCCCCCCCCGAACCCGTCGGGGATTAGTCGGGGCGGGGTCGGGGACGAAGGATGCATTACCCGCCCCGTTTCCATCCCTATACAAGACCGTTGAGGATATTCATGACTGCTCTTTAGGGCCACTCGAATTAGCCAAAATGTGTACAAGCTGGTTCGGACCTAGAAAAAAATCGGCAAAATATCATTTTTTTCATGCCACATTACACATAAAAAAAGAACACATCTAACAAATTTTTTTATCTAGAATAAAGTAAAAACCATTATCTAACAATAAAATATATGAAATAATATTAGTTATGTTATTCAATTTAGTTGTATGAAAATAAAATATTAATATAATACGTTATTTAGCTCAAGCGAGATAGTAAAAATTTAATCAAAAATCGAATTATCCTTATTTAATTAACCAACCTGTTTAACTTGAAAACAAAATGACCTAAAACCGTTTAACCCAAATCTGATTATTGAGTTTAAACCCTAAATCAAACTTACATCTCTAATATTCTAAATCGAATCAACCCTATCCCTTACCCTCCACTTCTCCAAACTCCGTTTTACCTAAATAATTTTTTATTTGATATATTTCTAAAATCCAATATTAAGGTTTGATTTCGGGAAGAAGTGGAGTTATGGTGAGAAGAATAAGAAGGGATCTCCACTCTTGGATGCACATTAGGATGAACCGGACCTGATCAATCTCCGTATGAAGCACGATTTATTGGTGGGTTTGAGATTAAAAGTGATCAATAGTCCAGATCCCTTCTGACACTTCTTACTGTAACTCGACTTCTAACACGATCCCATGCCTATTAGCAATGTTTTAAAACCCAGGTTTTTAGTTGACCCGATGTAGTGACCGGGTCCCGGGTTAACCGGCTTCAATAATTCCCTTAATCTCTTGTATTTTTTTTCATTTTTCTGTGTGCATACATATATATAAAGTAATAATTTGATGTCCACAAGTTCCAACATTAAAATACACAAACAACAAGTTTTACATCAATCCAAATATATTAAAACACACACATAACATACATTTTTTTTATAAAAAATTTGAATTTTAATATAAAAACGGGTTAACTGGGTTTTTAAGAAACCCGATCGGATTAAAACAGACCGGTCATATGCATTAACCTGGAGTGGTAACCCGATCACCATCCCGATCCAACCTGTTCGACCGGCCAGATTAACCCGGATTTTAAAACATTGCCTGCTAGGATATTCTTAATTTATTTATTTATTGATATTTGCAATTGCATACATAAAAACGTAACAAGGTGTTTTTGGGAGAATTCGATACATAGAATTCCCAAAATAAATGTTTGGGGGTCGGAGACCTTTCTTCTAAATTTCCCCCAAACCAAACGTGTTTCTCTACAGCGCCAAGACGATTCCTTTCTCTCTCCAAAGTGTTTGTTTGTTTGTTTTTCGCTTCATATAATCACAAATTCTTGCTCTCCAACAACGCCTCCAACTTTTGATTTTGCTTACTGATTCCTTCGTCTTCAGGTATGGTGATCTTTGGGTCTTTTTTTTTGCTTTCACGAAATTGTTTGAGGTCTTTTTGTGTCGGTCGGTGGTTGGGTGGGTGTTTGCCGTATTCTGTAATTTGCAACGGCATTGACCTTGTAATGCAGTCTTTCTGTTAGGTTTTTTGGTTTTAATTTGGGGAGTTTATCGTTCTGATTTCTAGGGTTTTTGCTTTTCTTTTATTTTTCTTCGTCTTCTTCCTTCTTTTGTTGGTTATCGCGATTTTTTAATGTTTGTTTTGGTGTATTTATGTGATTATGTCTGCGGTAACTAGCATTCTTCAATGGAATTAGTTGGTATGCAACGCCTATTTGATTGATAATTGCCACTTTGTTTCTCATACTAAATAGTAATTACTTCGCACATTTTGCACCTACCCCCAAAATTTACAGACAAGCATACATGAATGATGAAAGCCATGACGGGTTTACTTGTTGAGCAGTTGACTAAATTTTCGAAGTAAATATTATATATATATATATAGTTTGTTTGTATGTTTATATGTATATGCCTATTATATAAAAAGACGAGATTGACAATTAATTGCAAGCACTGATTCATCAATATCAGTATGTATCATATGTAAGTATCATCAGTATATATCTGTTTCTATTAATGTTTTTGTCGTGTTTTCTGGTGAGCAAAGTAAAAAAAAAGTTACATACTTGCATCTTTATCTTATTTATTTAGTTACAGTTGTAGCTCAAGATGGCAACATATGATGCAAGATGATACCTCTTTGTACCTTAACCAACCGATGGTGGTTTGCTATTTCTTCTTGTTAGAAATAAGTTACTAAGGGCTAAATATGAATTGCCAGATTTTGATAGTAGAAGCAGAAGACACTACATGTGAATAACATGAAAGAGTTCATACTGATCCAAATGAAAGACTTATGCACAAACCACACAGCTTGCCTCATTTGTAGACTCAATTTGTTGCAAGCCACAAACAATGTCTTCATCTTTTGCTGTTGCTATCTAGGATTCCCTTTTAGTCATGAATAACCAGTGTCTAACTAAAAGAAACTTGAAACTAGCCGTTACTTGCATCATGACAAAGGGTTTTGTGCTAATTTGTCATCATAGTTAAATAAATTGATTCATTAAGATAAGAGGTATTAACATGTGAATGGTTTATTTGATACATTTGTGTGTATATATCAATTTTGGGAGGACTTTCAATTGAACTTATTGAACTGATATATATCAATTTTGGGAGGACTTTCAATTGAACTTATTACCATGCAACATCACATGATTGCTGTTTATCTCTCATAATAGAAATATGCAAACATTCATTTTTTTAATGAATTTACATAACAATCATCCACGTTAGTTATAATACAACAGGCATGAAACCTAGAATTGAATATGTCTGATGCATGTTCATATGTGTATATATGTATAAACTTAAATCTGTATTTTATGGATTGATAAACTTGACACCTATATTCTTAATTACATTGTCATGTTTACCAAGTTATCCAGTACACACTAATAAGTGTATATTGCAAGCTTTTATTTCCCTGTTTTGTGTCTACTTTAAAACAAGTAATGCATCATGCAGTTAGTTCATCATTGTTTTAAATCCATAATAGCAATGGATGTGTGAATATTTTTATGTATCAGAGAGGAGTAATGAAGTAGTGCTGCATGTCAAATATTTCCATTGGAGTATGCATGTTGGTATAGACTGAAATATATCAAACAAGTTCATTAAGATGTTCACTTACCTTTTAGCTTGTCAAGTAATATATATAACAATGTTTGCAGGTAACTAATGGTGGTTGTGAAGCAAGCTGATGGTTCTTAGTGGTTGAACCAATTGAAGGTATTTTAGCATTTCTTCATACACAAATTGTTGATGGCCAATAAAGATTCCGAAATATTGCTAGCAGAAGATGCACAAGACACTCAATGTGACTTCAAAGAACTTATGTCTACTTTGGAGTCGGATTGTATAGCTGATACATTATCAGTTTACTTGGAATCATGTGAGCCCTTTTCAGTCACTGACCCTGAGCCTTCTAACAATTTGGATGAACCCAATATCTCTAGGACAGATGTCCTTGTTGACCCTTTTAACTCTATTCTCTTAACTGAATCGTCTGAGTTGAGAGATAATGATGGAGAAGATAGTAGTAGGATTCATAATGCCTGTGAGAAAAAAGAGAATGACATTAAACGTTCATCAACTCGGAGAAGTACCCGCAAGAGTACATTAAACCAGAAAACTGATACCAAACTGGCTGCGAGAAAAGGCAGCAGAACTTCTGGAAAGAGGCCAATGTTAGATCTACTTGCTGCGGATGTCGGAAGACGACGAAGAAGTGATTTGGTTCAACGAGCTCGCCCTTCAGCTTGGGGACTAGGAGGAAAAATTGATGAAATTTTTAATCTGTATGTAGAAAAGAATGTCGATGAAAATGGACATATAGAGTCAAGAAAAGGAAGGATGGGCCGTAGAGGTGGAAAGAGGAATACTGATTTTGTAAATCAAAGCATTCAAAATTCACAGAGTGAATCTCGAGCTCTGAACAAGGGCCTTCTTCTGAAGCTTAAATTGGGGACAAAAGTTATTCAAAATTGCCAATTCAATACGATACCTGATATGGATAAAGATCTTGAAAGTTACAGGGAGGTGAAGGAAGACACTTCCACCTTGCAATATGATATAAAGGACAATTATGAAAAAGAGGTGCCTCATGCTTCATTGTCCACGGCTTCTGATAGGAATCTGGATAAACGGGTGGCTGGCAAAGGTGGAAGTGAACTTCATGACATAGAATCAGTTGAAATTAGGTGCTTAGATCCCGGTACTTCACCCGATTCAGAAGTTATTAACGTGATTCCGGAGACTCAGATCAGTGGAACTACTGCAGAAGTACCACATGACCTTCGGATATCCTCAAAAGATTGTATTGCTCATCAATCAGGGGACTGTGGTGATGGAAGTGGAATACCTAGTCCAGAAATCGTCAGTGATGTTCTATTATCTGATAAGTTTGACCATAGTGAGAAACAAATTGAAGGATCATCGTCTAGTGGGCAATCTATGTCAATTACCACCGGAGTTGCTTCTAGCAATGCCTCTAGCAGGGAAGGATGTCCAGTTGAACCAGTGGCTTCATTGCAGGAGACAGAAGTTGGAGGTTCCATGGATATGTTGACAACTGAAAGTGGCTTGAAAGCTGATTTTAGCATTGCTGGGATTGAGTCAGTGGAGTCCTGTTTCTCAGATAAGCTTCTTTCAGGTGCAAAAACCAATGGTCAAAATCTTCAGAAAAGTTCGGGATCAAGAGGAATAACCAAGAGCATGCCAAGAGTTCCTGATTCACTGAATAAGAAAAGAACCAATTGCCGGCAGAAAGAATCACAGGCTAAGTCAACTGCTAAGGGAAAACTCGTGGAGAAGAGTGGTAATGACCAGGTGGACCATGATACGGAAAGTGATCCAGTAACAGGTTTTTTCTTTAACTTTAGCTGTTCATGTTTTCTTCTTATAGGAACATTATTTTTAAGTTTTAATTGATATATGATTTCTATTACACCCAAATCACTGCTATTTACTTTGTATACTTATATCAGTACTTGTTCATCAGATTCTGTAATTGTTTGTTTTTAGTCATTAAATATGGCTCTAAGGTTCAGTTATATGTTGTAGGAAGTCATGAAATCAATGATGCTAGAGTACTAGAAGAGGGTTGTAGAAGCACTGCTGGAGCTTTATCCAACTCTACTATGGCGCCTAGTGAGGGGGAGAGCCGAATGGGATCACCACGAAGTGCATGGGTGTGTTGTGATGATTGTCATAAATGGAGACGTATATCTGCTATACTTGCAGATTCTATTGAAGCGACAGAATGCAGATGGTATGCTTTATCTTTAAACTCTGATGTAGCAATTAATTGTATCTATGCTCTGCTGATATGATCTAAGTGGTCTCTGATTAGAATGCCTTACCAGCAACTTTGATGCTTATCCATATGTCCAATTGTTGGTGGACCTTCCATACTTCACTATATGTGATTGTATCTTACAGCTTGAGCTTTATTGTTTTGATAGAAGTATAGAACCAGTTACAGGAGTAATTTACCTCTTTATTTTTTGTTGATAATCTCTTTAGGAAACTTATGCATGAGAAATAAGCAGCGGCTTGATTTAGATATGTAGGTAAAATGGCGGAAGGTTGACCATTTGCTCAAATTCTGTTTCACAGCTGCAACCAATTGACATGGATGGAAATTTGGTTTATAATTTGGAAGATTAAGAATCCTTGTAGCTACACTAGAAATTGGAAACGTACAAGTAAAAACAAATGCTATTATTACTTAAGTTTGTATTTAGTCAATGGTTAAACATTCGCATCAACCTCCAACTCATGCCGGCTCATTGTAAAGTTAGTTGTTTTTTTGGAAAGAGGGCGGGCACCTTTGGCAAGTTTTATTAAAACAAATAAAAGAACACCATTGTGACATGGACACGTGATAACTAGTATAATGCGTTATTTAGTTCATTTGGAGTGCACTAATGAAACCAAAGCTAACCATAACTGGTTAGAACGCCCCCCATGCTAGGTAACTAATGGCCAAAAATAAAGCTAAAGTAACACCAAATCATTACTTTTGATCATCAGAATGGGTTGGGTCTATCTGATTTCATTTATATGTTTCAGTAAGACATTATTAATAGTTTTTGGTTGCTATATTATGAAGGATTTGTAAGGACAACATGGATAAAACCTTCGCGGACTGTTCAATCCCACAAGAGAAGTCAAATGCTGATATTAATGAAGAGTTGGAATTATCTGAAGCATCTTGTGAGGAAGATGCTTGTAATACTCGGCAGAATTCCAGTCAGTTGGGACCAAAGCAGCCAATAGGTACTCACTCATTTGTCCCACAGCATCTTTGCATTCTGTCAATCCATTATTCATGCCATTCTTAAGCAGCCAAGTGTCTAAATGATGTTGCAGATCCTCCACAGGCCTCTTGGAAGCTTATAAAGACAAACATGTTTCTGCATCGCAATCGTAAAAATCAGACCATTGATGAGGTTATATTACTTGCTTTTTTGTACAAGAGAGTTATGATTTATTATTTTAATTTATTATTTTGATTCGTGATCCTGATTGCTCCATCTGGTTCAGGCACCAATTTGTTGTTTCTCTTAGTGGGTCTAATGACATGTGAACTTATGTTTTTAATGCAAGTGTGTAACATGGAAATGCCATTGGAGATCTTGGGAATTCGGCTTATTTTTTAAAACTACTTGGTATGAGGACCAAATTATTCTGGCATTGGGTCACTAATGCCAGGTAGATCATAGATGGACAACAAATAGTGAAAACATAGTCAGAACAGTTGTTACTTGAACAAGCTTTATAGCACATGTGCATTTGCATTACTTAGCCTATTTTTTGAGTTTGTTCAATTCAGTGTTAATTGACTCTCAAGTAGTGAAAACGCAACCATGTAATCAGATGAACTAGACCTAAATAGTTAATCAAAAGTACATAAAGTTCTAGTCATTTCCTGGTTCTCAGAAGCTCCTTTTTAATTCATATGGGTGATTTGCTTTATTAATTAGCTGTCACAGTGAACTCGTGTTGTGACTTGTGACCATCCTCAGAATCGTACTAAATTTTTTCTGTATCCACTGGGATATGCAGCCATTATCAGTTAATGGGTTTTACTATTGTCTGATGCTATTAGTTCTGTTTTCTCAATTTTCTTTGATCCCTGATTTCATATGGAACTTGAGTTCTGTCTGTTATAGCAGAAAGTATATGGGACTAGTTTTCCAGTTTCTTGTGTATCAAATGGTTTATTAATTGTAGAAGTGGCATTAAATTGCATATGGCGCATGGATCAACTGTATCTGATTGTCTTAGGGGCAAGGAGTCCCCTATAAGTGGCTCTCCTTTACAAGCTCATACTTCAAGTGGTGGTACATATGCCCCCACTAGTTTCCGAGCAGGATTTGACATTTGCATATAAACTTGAAACGTGTTGTTATATAATTGAAAAATTAATGCTTATGGATTTCGATAGAGTGTGGTTACTAAATTTGTATTTTTCACTTATATCTGTTAGATTATGGTTTGCCACTGCAAACCTCTATTTGATGGCCGCATGGGCTGTCGGGATGAATGCCTTAATAGGATGCTGAACATAGAATGTGTAAAGGGAACCTGCCCCTGCGGGGAATTTTGTTCAAATCAACAGGTCAGTTTATATTTTTTAATGCTTTTTATCCCCTCTATTTGCTCAAAGAGGTCATGACACTAGCATTTGTATATGATTGCAGTTCCAGAAACGCAAGTATGCCAAACTGAAATGTTTTCCATGTGGAAAGAAAGGTTATGGGCTTCAGTTGCAAGAGGATATTCCCAAAGGAAGGTTTCTTATTGAATATGTGGGAGAGGTAACATGTCTACTTGCTTACTTTGCAGTTTCTTATTGATTTTAGGGTTTAGGGTTTAAATTTGAGAATATTTTGAACTTATCATGGACATTTTGTCAACTGTATTAAGAGGCATTTTCTTTGTGGTATTGCTCATAATGCAAGAATGCAAGTTATAAATGTTTTAGATTTAGTATGTTATCGAGGTCTCAATCTAGAAATATGATCTGTGCTTGCCTATCTCACCCTTTTCTTTCTTATTTATGATTTGTGCAGGTGCTTGATATGCCTGCATATGAGGGCCGACAAAGAGAATATGCTTCAAAGGGTCATAAGCATTTTTATTTCATGACACTAAATGGCAGCGAGGTTTGTTGGTCTCCAATATTTTTATTTCATCATTATATAATTGATCAATCCAAATTTTGACCCGAATGGGGGAGGAGTAAAACAAAGAGTCTCCATCACGATCGTCTTATCCAGCAATCCACCTTTTGGGAATGTTGATTTTTTGCAAAACAATAGTCTTTGTCCAAAAGATTAGATTCTTGATTTAATTGTTTAATGTGAGTAGTGAACTTCACACCTAATATCTGATTTTTTTGTACATGATTATTCTTTGTCATTTCTTGTGTGTGATCTTTTTGATATCTAGAATCATCCTCTAATTAACTTGATCATACGATTTCTTTTTGGAAACGGTTTCGTAGGCATTTGCCTAGACTAATCCCTTGCAATTTTAAGACTGCTAAAGCATGCAGCCCTGAGATAGTTCCCCGGTGGCCACAAGTTGTTTGCACCTGGATTCGAACCTGGGGTAGATGGGTTATCTAGCCTCATCCCCCACAAGCCTTAACCAGTACGCCACAAGCCTTGTGGTTTTGATCATACGATTTTGATGGTTGCTTAATGATGCATTATTATTCAAGTATATAAGAAATTCTCAGGATATCTTATAGTTCAGTTGTATTGTATTAAGGATTGATAGATTTTTATGTGTTTCCAATTTCATAATCCTATTGTTCACACGATTTGCTTGTTATCTGCCTCTACTCTCACTGTTTGGCTTTGTATCTTCTACTTAGAACCTGTTTGGAAATTTTTGTTATCTTCCAGATGAGTTACTTTTTATTTTTTTGGACTTTATGTGAGATATGACATGTAAATATTGTAGATATCTTATATCTTTGCAGGTGTAAGTAGATTCTTGTAATCATATCATTGTCTTAGCCCTAGTAAATGGGCTCTTGCAAGTATTGGGCCATTAGGAAGAAAGCATGGTCTTGCTATCTTTCTCTTTTTTCTATTATCAAGCAAGACGGATGTAAAGAAGGTTATTTGGAAGAAAAATAAATAGAGATTCTAGGAATCATAACAATAAAAAACTTAAAATAGAACTAGTGGCAGTTGTGATTCAGGTCATATCATGTTTTGGTTTGCTGTGCACTTCCATCCGTAATTTCTTTCAAGTGTTTCAAGTTATTTAAATAAAGTTTCATTTTAGTTTTATTCACATGGCTCGCCTTTTATTTTCAGGTAATAGATGCTTGTGCTAAAGGAAATCTGGGACGGTTTATAAATCACAGCTGTGAACCGAATTGCCGCACTGAAAAGGTTAGTACACTTACCATCATAATGTTTTTGTATGAATAACATTCACATGTGAAGCTTAAGAAGTTTGTATGTGCCATATGGTGAAGGTGCAGGAACCTTTTCCAAATATAAAACTAGTTTAGGAAATGATGAAACATTTGTTGCAATCACTCTTTTTGCCTGTGACACCATGTTGTCTTTTGTCATAGAGGGGATGAATACTGACATTCTGGAGTTCATGGATACGTTCTTTGTGTCTATGGCACATTTATTTGTTTAACTGTCCTGTATCATAGCAACTGAAAAATCTGGTTGGAAGAACAGAAAGCTATGCATTAAAACTATTGTTTATAAAAGTACTTTCAAGATGTTAATACACACGTGGATTTTGCTTGTGTACTTTCTTGGTCTGTCCTTTTCTTCAAGATAAAGATATATTTTCTGGTTTAGTTTTATACTATTACAGCATGCTTTAGCGTTTCACTCCACTTAAGTCCAACAAGTCTACCAATTTCTCTCTATCCTTTTGTTCCATTTGAAGTGACAGTGAAAATATATTTTTTCCTTTTTTACCACATTAAACAGGTGAATCACCATCCACATTTCCCCCCTTACAGTAAGCATATTCTTCACATTCAAAACTGAAGCTGAAAGTTAGGTGTTTATTGCATGTTATAGGTAATGCATGGTTTGTGTTTGGTGAATGATATATTTTTGTGGTAGAATCACTACACTACTGCATTTGGCTTCAGAAATAGAAGTATCTTTAACTTTTCTGAGTTTCTCTCATTCGATTAGTTGGTGAATGTCAAATCAGTTGTTTGTTGCATGCTATAGGCATAAAAAATACGGTTTGTGTTTAGTGAACAATATAGTTTTGTGGTAGAATCCATATACTACTACTTTTGGCTTCAGAAATAGAAGTATCTTTAACTTTCTCCTTTTCAATTTGTTGGTGAATGTCAAATTAGTTGCCCGTGCCTTATGAATTGTAATTGTTTTCTTCTCTTCCACATTCTACCCCTCTTATTGCTGAAAACACGTTTTGGCTTTTGGCATTCTGTAGAGTTGTAAGTCACAGAAATTGACATTCCCACTGCATGATGTACTTGAAATTATATACTTAAATGCAATATAATTTGACTAGTTAATTGTAAATAATCAACAAGCCCATTGGATGGTTTGAAGCTTCATTTAATTTGTCAACTCACTACTTTGTGTTCTTTCTGACAGTGGATGGTGAATGGGGAAGTTTGCATTGGACTCTTTGCAATAAGGGATATTAAGAAGGTATGCACATCTTTTATTTGTATTATTTTGGACTAAAATCCAAGGCCATAAAACTAAGGGTTTTCAAGGGAAATACTTATTATATGGCAAGCACTACTTTGTTTTTTAAAATCCCACATCAACTGTTATAATCTTCAAGTGGACTTCACTAATTATGGATCCCCACTCTTTTCAGTGTACATGAGTACTTGGATGATATGTATATGTACCTTAATCATTGGTAACGTGGAGGACCTTTTCCCTTTTAAAAAAAATATGTAGACTTATAGATTGGATGTCATATGGGAAATCATAACCGTTAAACTCGGGTGCATAAGATGAGTTATAACTCATTTATGGAGCCAAGTTGGATCTAAAATGAGCTATGCACCTGTCCACTTGTCTATGAAGAGGACATTCAGTCGAGTCATATGCTTGCTCACTCCGACTGTGTGCAATTTGGCTTAAATAACTCCTTTGTTTTATGTTGTATTATTTGTGACCCACGATCCATTTTGCTCTTTATAATTTAGGTTCCGTTCCTGCAGTTTATGATATTGTTTGATTTTTTTCCCTCTGACCTATAAGAATGCACAAGAATGTGAAATATATTTTTGCATCAGTGGATTTTTCTCATTTCGAGAAAGTATATTCTGGCGTGTCTGTTACTTGGTTTTTACTTTGGTTGTATTGCTTTTAAATATTCTTTCTTTGCTAATTGAGTGTTCCACCTAGAGAGGATGAACTGCTTTTACTATCAGGGCTTGCCCACTACGAAATGATTAATGGTTTTGCCTGTAAAACTTGAATTTATTTAATCAGATTAGACCTCTTTCCATTTGACTTCAAGATCCTTTCTAATAACTTCTATACATACAACTGTATATTGTTCAAAATTGTCACTTTGATACCATTCTTATTATTAATTTTATTAACTTACACTTCTAACATTTTTATTCAGGGGGAAGAACTGACTTTCGATTATAACTACGTAAGGGTTTTTGGGGCCGCTGCCAAAAAATGTGTATGTGGCTCATCTAGGTGTAGGGGCGTTATTGGTGGTGACTCACAAAATGGTGAAACAGTTGTTTTGGGTGATTCTGATGAAGAAGATTTTGAACCCGTTACGTTCTATAAAAACAGCACCAATAAGTTGGGTTTATCTGGTACAAGTATCTACAATCGTGCTACAACACAGACTGCCGAAAGTACCTCCAAAAACAACGGTTCTATAATAGACAAGTTTTCAGTTGCTTCTGGTCGCGTGGAGGATGTGGAGAACGAGCAAAGTCCTGATTCTTTGTTAGCCATTGATGACAAAAATGATGATCTTGCAATTACTATTGAATCTACAGAAAGAGAAGTTTCCTTTGAAAGGTCTTCGTCTGCTGCCTCAGCATTGGAAAGTAAAATAGAGCATTCAGAGGGACTATTGCCATTTTGTGCTGAACCACTTAATAATTCGTTTAAATTGGATGATGGGAAGAGGGAAACTAGATTTCTAGATGCAAATAATCACAATGTAGTAGAGAAAGATATGAAAGGATGTTTATCAGTTGGTGGAAGAGCAAAGATTTCCCTAGAGACTTCAGCGAACTTGTTAACGAATGATGGCGATTCAAAGAAGAAACCTAAATCTCACACAAATGAAAATAAGTGTGCCATTTTAAAGCCAAAAGCTCGTTCGAAATTACCATCATCAACGGTGAAGAGAGGGAAAGCCAAAATCCATGGTGTTAACAAGCCACCGGAGATAGATAGCAAACTACTGGTAGCGCCTAACAAAACAAAAAAGCTAGTGGAAGATAACTTAACTGGCCGCTTTGGAGCAGGTAACTAAAATACTTGATATATATGTATATATATATATATATATAGAGAGAGAGAGAGAGAGAGAGAGGAAAGTTCAAATGCGAACTCAAATTTGGTTGCGAACATGAGGACAAATGAGAGCACGACACTTGTCATATTCAGACTGAATAATGAAGGAAAATATTGAGACCGAATAACACTACATTCAGGCTGAATAATACTATATTCAGACTGATTAACACTACATTCAATCTGAATATTTTCCTTAATTATTCAGTCTGAATGACACAATTTGTCCTTTATGTTCACAACCAAATTTGAGTTCTCATTTGAACCCGCCTCTCTCTCTCTCTCTCTATATATATATATTTCCATTTCTCTAATATTTCTGTGTCCTGTTGGTGGCATTTTATCCATATTTTAGTAGGTTGTAGAACATAAAACAACATGATTGAATGTTAATTTTATACAAGTTTTCTGCTTGATATCTTGCAGTTCAAGAGGCACTTAATACACTGCTAAATGCTGATGGGGGGATAAGCAAACGAAGAGTAAGTATTATTTTGCATTCATAATACTTTGTTAGTCTGGCCTAGCGTTCTACTTGTTTACTTGACTATTAGTTTTATGGGTATTTTGAGGTGAGTGTGAGTCTACAAATCATTGTTTTTTCGTAGCATTTGTATGGTACCGTTACTGATGTATGTTCATCTAAAACTGATATAACCGTAAGTGTGAATCTTCGATGTGTGAGAACACTGGGAATGCAGTGACTTGACTTAATCTACATGATCTTTTTGTTTCTTTTCTTGAACACTGAAATATTCATCACTTTTTTTTTCTGAAAGTTTGTGTGCTTTGGCTCATGGTGGTGAAGGAATCATGTTGTTTCTGTGACAAATCCTAAGCACGCCTTTTTTACACCAACTTTCTTTTTCCTCTAAATCATATTTGTGTTAATTGGTATCAAGTAAATTGTAAAAATTTCTTGATCTTTTTACTTTTGAACTCACCCCATCAAGTTAACAGCATTTCATGCTAAATTTAATTGTTCTTTTTAAAAATTGTAAAAACCAATTTTGGATTTCTAATTACGCAATAGCAATTGTTATCTAGATTTATTTTCTTTACTCTTTTCAGCTGTCATGATGTTTTTTCTTCTTTTTGGATAACTTTTTGACTTGTATTTATTTTAGTATCTTCTCATCTGATTTGCTATGGATGTATGTTCTGTCTATCAGGATGCTTCGAAGGGCTATCTGAAGCTATTATGTCTAACTGCTCATGGCGGCAATGGGGAAGGAATTCAAAGGTTATTTTCGAATTTTTTTAATGCTATTGGATTTATATATTTGGTAAAAAAAATAATACGGAAGCTACTAATGGAAACTACTTTACTGAGTTGCTCATTCATCTTAATGTAACTTTTTCAGCAATCGTGACCTTTCTATGATCATGGATGCGCTCCTAAAAACAAAATCTCGAACGGTTTTGCTTGACATAATTAACAAGAATGGTATTGTTTCTTTTGCTTCTTGTTGCTTCTTCTTAAATATACATGGTGGTTATATGTTTTTTTATTAAAAACTGTTGTTTGTTCTTATTGTTTTGTTTTCTTTTTTTTCTCCTCGACTGTACAGGGTTACAGATGTTACACAACTTATTGAAACGTTATAGAAAGGAATTCAATAAGATTCCGATACTGCGAAAGCTTCTTAAGGTAAATTTAAAAAACTGAAAAATTATACAGCTTGGGTTGCTGAATGACTAAGGCTTTCTCATGAATCTATTGGTTTCCACTTAGGAGGATAGGGTCATAGGGCAGTAGTAAGCTATGTAGGGATTGCATCTATTTTCTATAAACTTGGATACTATATTATAAAGCATTTTGGTAAAAGTATTAAAAACAACGTATTAAAAATTATGTATTGATTAGTAATGCATAATCATCCATTTAATTTCAAGTTTTTACAAATAGTTACAAGATACATACAATTTCTTAAAGATCTTTGAACTCTATAAAACTAACAACCAAATGATAACCACATGCAAATACAGGTTAATCATTGAACCATAACAAATTATTTCATCATTATTTTTATCTAAAAAATACCTCATCAATAAACCCATAATATTTTGAATGAAACAAATTATACCAAAAAAGGAGATTTTTGTAATCTTTAATTTGACCCCAATATCAATGTATTTTTGTGGGTTCTTTTAGCAGATCTTTAAATTAGCAAAAAATGGTTCAACCATCACTTGTAATTTTTATTTTATTGAAACATAATTTTCGAATTTTATTCACCATGATACTGACAGATTATCCATACAGGTCTTGGAGTATCTGGCTGAAACAAAGATTCTTACGTTGGAAAATATCTTAAAACCTTCTCCTAATGGAGCTGAAAGGTGTGAACAAATTATGAATACCATAGTATCTGTAGTATTTATTCAGTATGATATACTTAACCTCTTTTTGGCAGTTACTCCATTTTTTAGGCATCTTATAGTGTTGTAGTGGCAATATATATACATACACACACATATATATAGGGAGAGGTTCCAACGAGAAGCTAAACATTTTACGAGAAGGCGAGAAGTTTCAATATCATATATGATTACACGCATGATAGACAAGCTTAATCATATATGATTAAACCCACCCAAAGGAGTGTAATCATATATGATATTGAATTTCTCGCCTTCTCGCAAAATGTTTAACTTCTCACATGATCCTTACTCTGTATATACATACATATATATATGTGTGTGTGTGTGGTGTTGCTCCAATTATAGTTCTACTATATTAATTATAATTGTTTTTTAATTCTGATTGGAGTGATGCCTTCAATTTTGAACTCTTTTTGGCTTTTGATGCAGCTAAATAGTTTAGTCAAATCAGCTTGTGCTTTTGCACATTTGGCAGTAACTGTTCTAATTTATAGTATCTTAAAGATGTTTTCCTTTATCCTTTTTCAGCTTCAAGGAATCAATTTTGTCATTTACAGAGCATACAGACAAGCAGGTACATTTAAAAATATGTTAAAAGATTTTTGTTGCATTATTATTTTCAAAATAATGTATTTTTATTCGTTTATATAGCAATTGATCATTTCATCTTGTTTTTTCTTACCTCTATAAAACAAATTATTTCTTGATTACTGTTTAAGGTGCAGTTGTTGGGAATAATATCTTTTGTTACCCCTTCCCTGTTCTCTTCATGTCCCTCTGATAAAGATTTTGATGTGTCATCTTTTTTTCTCGTTTCCATTACCATTTAATTTACATATGCACCCCCTACATTTACGTGATCGTCCTTCTACATTTACATAAGGGAAATTTGTCAAAATAGCTATTTTTTACTTGCGGTTTCACCAAATAGCCAATTTCTCCTCAAAGTTACCAAAATAGCCATCAGGTTCGCAATTGCAAAGGGGTGAAAATGTAATTTAAAAAAAAAGTTTCTGAACTAGGTTTGCAATTTCAGGGACCAAAAATGTAAGTTTTGGATATTACCTTCGCAATTGTGAATTGAATATTGCAAACCTAGACAAAAAAAAATTACATATTTGGTCCCTAAAATTGCGAACCTAGTTCAAAAACTTTTTCTTTTACATTTCACCCCTTCGCAATTGCCAACTTGATGGCTATTTTGGTAACTTTTGGTAGAAATGGGCTAGGAGGTAAAACCACAAGTAAAATATTGGCTATTTTGATAAATTACCCTTTACATAACCACCCCTTATAGTTACAGTTTCACTCCCTAGTCCCTACCTTTACACATGTCGAAATTTGATCGAGGAAACATTTGACTTTTATTCAGATTATTGAATCCATTTTCTTAATTTTGATGTGCTTTTAAACGTTTTTACAGGTCCACCAAAGTGCTCGAAATTTCCGTGATCGTTGGATTCCTTGGTCAGCCAGAAAAGTCAACTGGGTAGATAGGGACTTTGAAAAGTCAACTATTCCATTGCAACACGATCGGGCTAGAAGACCTTCTGAAGATATAACAGATAACTCTATTCAGCCGTCATTTAGCGGAGTTGATACTAGAAATGTAGAAGGATCAGCTGCATCATGTCTCAGTAGTTGCACCGATGGCACAAGAATCAGAAAGCGAAAAAGTCGTTGGGATCAACCTGGTGATATAGAATCTCCATCAAATAAAGCACATAGATCAACAACGAGCGGAAGTCAACAAGTCAACCATTATACGATTCAAGAAGATAAACAAATAAACAACGATGAAGATGGTGATGCTCCTCCTGGATTTTCATCTCCAATTAACCGTCAATTATTCCCATCTAATCCACCCTCAACTTCCACCACCGACACCAACCGCTGTAAATCCGTTGTGGGTTATCCACAAGAAAGATACATTTCACGGTTACCCACTTCGTTTGGGATTCCATGTTCAGCCGTTCAACAATTAGGAACACCCGAAGGAGAAAGTTGGCTTATTGGTCCAGCCACAACTTTTCATCCTTTTCCACCTTTACCCTCATATCCCCGTAGAGAAGAACAAATATGGCGTAATAATTGTACACAATCAACAAATTCCGCTACAGACATGCCATTCAATCAGCCCAATTTTCAAAGGTTTAGAAACTCAAATTCCAATAATACCCTTGGTAGGAGATACTTCAAGCAACAAAAGTGGAATAACTCAAGATCAGGGGTTCCATGGAATCATAACAAATATGGGTCTGCAGGTTTTAACCAGGGGTATGGGAGGAATGAATCAGCAGGAATGATGAGTGGGAATAATTTTTATCAGCAGTGATGATTCTCTTATCTCCTTCTATCTATTATGATGGTATTTTGTTTTTTTTTATGTGTACTTTTTATTTTTCGGATAATTTTTTCTTGTTTATTATGCGTTGAATTTCAGCACACCTCAATTTTTATAGAGCCAAAGTGATAGTCGTTTACAGATAGCTATTGCCTGCTTGGGTACACAAAGAGATTATTCCGCCTCGAAGAGGTAAAGCTTTCGCCTTTCTGCTTGTTTGACTGATATTGAGGTATCATGAAATAAATTACATTTCTTCATATGTTTTTTTTCTCTCAAGGATGCTTTCTTTTTTAAAGTCTTTCTATGATTTTGTATATGTTGTTTAGATTTGCATCAAATAATTGTGGATCATCTCTTAGGGGCCGTTTACCAGCACAAACTGGGTTAAACACTTATTGGGTAAAAGTCACCTTCCTCAAGTTATCGGGTATGGTTTTTGGTTATTAAAATACTGTAGTATAAGTGTCTCTTACCCGGTAAGTGATAATTGGGTAAGAGTCGCCACCCTCACTTACCTTGTAAGGGGCCGTTTACTTAATGGTAAGTGCTTACCCGGTCATTTTATCGTGAACATGACAAAGGATTGAGAATCTTACCCGTTAAGAGCGATGACAAGGACCAAGAGTCTTTACCTAAGGATTTTTATTGGGTAAGCGTTAACCGGATAAAAATGTTGCATGTGATGCCGTTTTAATGAATTAAAATCTTACCCAGTAAGTTAAATGAAAACGTTACTCTTAATAGTAAGCGCATACCGGATAAGATGGGTAAACTGCCCCTAAGATTGTTGGTAAAGACCATAATCTCTTTCCCGGTAACATGTGTTTAGTTGCTCGGTAAGTGGTTAGTAAACAACCTCTTAGGGCCCGTTTACCAACAGAAACTGGACAAACATTTATTCGGTAATAGTCACCACCCTCACTTATCAAAATAGCAAAGTGTTCAATAAACGGGACTTTAGTTTGTTAAAAAAGGTGGTGTTTTTTTCATTGCTTTGTATTTGTTTCTTGTTTCCTGCTTTTTTTTTTGTTTTTGCGAGCCAGGAAACAATCTCTCTATCCCATATGATAGATGTAAGGTTTGTATACATCTTGCCCTCCTCAAACCCTACATCTGTTGTAGGATATACTGGGTCCGTTTGGTTTATACTGTTAGTCGATTTTCCCATGTGGCTAGAAAGCAGATATAGTTGCAAAACCATGAAACATTGGTTTGTAGGATGATTAAACCAACCTTCCTGCAAGGCCAAGGTTAAGGTTGGCCACCTCTTAATAGAGGTTGTTTGGCAGTTGCTGAATGGTTTGGCTTTTAAGATAAGAGTACAAAATGAAATATAATTGTTTGGTAATTACTCGTATTGAGATCAAGGCTCTGAATGGTTAAGGGAGGTCCAAGATAACAAATGATTCAGAGAGTTTTGGAACCATTAAGAGGCAGTCTTATTTTTTGCCAAACAGGATTCACCTTTTAACGATTCAGAGACTGCCTTTTAATGGAACTGTTAAGAGGTAAACAAACAGTACCTAAGTATTACTTTATGCGGTTGCTACTTGCTACACAAACTATATTCCACATGGATTGGATCATCTTAAGAGGGACCGGGTCGACTAGTAACCGTTTATGAAGGCCCAAAAGGTTACAAAATTTTTTAATCGGTTATACACCACCAATTAGAGGGACCGAAATGGTTCGTTTTTGAATTTCTAGTGCAGCCTCTTAATGGCGCTAGAAGACACTTATTAAATAAGAGGTCCAACCCTTCAACCTTCTTAAAACCACTTGTTTGTAATGGTGCTCTTAAATCATAATTGCCAAATCGAAATGTTGTCAAATTGGGGATTTGGTTGTGTTTCGACTTTCGATAGTGATCGATGGCAGGCCCATCTTGAGAACCAAAACGAGTTTAAGATGCCATTTTTTAATTTAAATTATCACGAAAAATGTGGTTTAAAACATTCACGGTGCGGTTTGTGGTTTGCATTTTTATCAGACTGCACATTTGTGGTACGGTTTGTAGTTTTAAATCATTAAACCGCGGTTCAAAATGCACTGTAATGCATACGTTATTTTATTTTTGAATATATATTTATACATATAATGATTTATCAAATGAAAATAATAAATGCATTATTAATTTTTCAGTGTTCCTTTTAGGTTTTACATCAAAAGTTATTTGTTTGAGTTATTTTTCTTTTAAGTTTTAATAAATGCATTCGAAGTTATTTATATTTGTAAGATGTTGGACTAATTACGAACTATTTCATTTGCATTACATCTTTTTGAATTACGCATTTATTAAGTATTGGAAGTTTTTTATTTTATGAAATATCGGAGTATTATCGTATTGGAGTTTATTATGAAGTTATAATTATATAATTATTGGATTGAAATGCGTTAGACTTAAACCGCATAAACCGCACCAAATGCAGTGCGGTTTTTAACATACCGAATTATAAAATAAATATCTATTTCCAAAATTATAAAAAAAAACATTCAGCAAGTTGAAAAAAAAAAGGTTAAAAAAATCCATCAACAATAGTGAAAATTTTAGACAAACATTGAGTAAATCGAAGAATAATTTAAAAAAGTTATTCTTATTTTTGACAAAATTTGCAATTTTGTGAATTTAGGGAATGAATTCAAACAATTGAGAAATAAAAAATAAAAATTACATACCTAGATGATTTTCTATATTAAGTAATAAAAGTTTAGTCTTCAATATAAAAAATAAATATAACTAATACATAAATGTCTTGACGATCAGTTAGATCTAAACCGTTAAAAACCATTTAAACCGTAAATTAGACTAAAACAAACAATTTAACTATTTTTCAGATCATACCACCTATCCATTTGATTTAACTTGATTTTAACATTTAAATGGGCCCAATAATTTTTTTGTACCCCTAACTAAAATAAAAAGTATTCAACAAAAGCTTACTATATAAATTAGAACACGTGAAAAGGGGAGTAGGGACCAACAGGAGCTGAGATGACGTGGCAGTGGACTGGCGGTCCACTATTCCACTCCTCCAATACACATGGGGGCCTCTCTAGTCGCTTTAACATTTATTTTGGTTTCGAATCCAACCGGTAGTGTAATTGTGACGACTGAATTTATCAGGAATAATATATTACAGTTAAAATTTTTGTTAGTATTAGTGTGGATTTTGTTTGAGATACCTTTAAAAAAATTGGTATTCAACTTTTTCATTAACATTTAGCTTTTGGTTGAAATGATGAGAAAGTTTCTACATAAAGTTAAATTAACTGAGAATTATAAATATATTATAAATCCTTGTGAATTGATATTAAAGTATTTTTTACATGATAGTTTTTATTAAATGTTGTGATTTAATATGTTGGTTAACATATATTTGTCTCACAAAATGATAGTTTCACATTTTATCGTGTGATTATTTTTTATTTCACTAGGTGAACTATATTTGTTTCATAAAACTGAATATAGTGTTTATTCAGTCTGAATATTTATTTGATTATTCAGTCTGAATATGACACGTGTCGCGCTCTCATTTGTCCTCATGTTCACAATCAAATTTGAGTTCTCATTTGAACCCGTCCATATACATATATCTATACTATATTATAAAGCATTTGGTAAAAACTCTTAAAAACGTATTATTATGCAATATGTACAATTGATTAAAACATAATTACTTAAATTCAAAAATACAAGTTATACATGCATTGGTACAACTTATTAAAGTTTCATGTTTGAATTCGTGTAACTAACTATACAGATAAACATTTAATTATGAATATAAAAAATCTAACATATAATTAGGATAATTATTCAACCCTAACAAAATACTTAATTATTATTATTTATAAAAAATTATATTATTAAACCAAAACATATTATTTCATTATTAAATTTAGATTATAATTAAAGAAAATACGTAAAAAATAAAATATTTTTTTTTCAAAACTAATAAAATCATATTATAATATTGATAGAGACCAAAAAACATTTAAATTAAGATGGATCTCGCTGCATTGCGCGAGTACCCTTCTAGTGTGTATATATATATATCTGTGTGTGTGTGTAACAATATCTTAAATCCAAGATTTTGATAAAAAAAATAATGTAAACAAATATTTTTATATCGATTCTTATAGGTTTATCACTATTTGTGGTTCTCATTATGATCATATATATATACATACATATATCTAAAGATTCAAATAATAGTATGAGAAACTAATAATCTCTATATCACATGTAATAAAGAAATGGTAAATCATTTGAGATCATCGGGTCAAGCATGAGCACGTGCCTTTGGATTGGTTGTTTTCTAATCATACATGGTTTTTAGCATAAAATTACATGTGATTAGACGTTTAGTTGACTTTGTTATTGTTTAAACTCAACCTTATATCATCCTCTCATCTAAAAATAAAATTTGTGATCAATTATGATTTCATTTATGCTAAACACTATATATATTTTCATCACCCCGAGTTTATGAAATACTAATGCAAGAGCCACATTTTAAACTCAAACATAATTAATGTTTGAGCAAATTACATTTTTGTCCATCTTGTTGTCATCCATCATCAAGTGTAGATCATATATCAAACTACGTGTTTTCAATGTTGGTCTTTATTGAAGATTCCATCCAAACTCTCTGTTAAATGGTAACTTTAGCAAAATTGTGCAACCCTCTTTTGTTTTTAATAACCCCTTCTGCTAATCCATCCCCAACGTTTCACTGACCCTTTCTCTTCTTCCTCTTTTAGTTCCCGACACCCCTTCTCCTATCCATCACAAACTCCGACAATACCCCATCTTCGATAGAAATCCCGACAAAAACTTCATTTCGTCGTCATGTCTTTAATTGGTTGCCAGATTCGGAACCATGATTGAACATTCCCTGATCGAGGATCTGGGTTGTATCCCATTGATGTTCATGTACATCTCTTCGTGACCCCCTACCTTTTTTTTATTCTCCAGGTCGTCACCACTGTTACCCGATAACATGAGGCAAATCGTCACCACTGTAACCCCTTTCCTTTTGTTCAACTCTAGCTCTACATATCTGAGATTCATCCAATTCCTTGTGGACGATGTTTTTTCTCCCGAAATCAACAATCTTCGACCTAGTTAGCTTTCAATTGGATTTGCTTTAGTTTTGAATCTCTCTTTTTGTAAGTAATTTGAACATTTATTTGTTGGTTAGTTTTTGGATTGAAATTGTTAAGAGGTAAACCAACAACTCCTAATTATGGGGTTAAAGACATTTTATGGACCAATGCAATTATTTCTTATTTAGAAGTTGATTTGATTTTCATGCTCGTTTGATCGAATTATTACTTTAATTGTTTTTATGATTTTTTATAGATCTTTTTCAAGATTATGCAGAATGATTTATTTTCGACTATAAACTCTCCCGCTCCAGTCGTTGAACATGTTGACATAAACAAGATTTTTGTTTAATATGTAATTCTCTCTACTACGCCTCCCCCAAGCAAAGCATGAGTGGCTTTGATACCAATTTCAGAGGGTCTAAAAATATGTCATCATAGCTACATATTCTTGAGTAGGTCTTCAAGATTATGTAGAATGATTTATTTATAGGATAATTTGATAATACAATTAATTTATAAATTCCATTAAAATAGATCAACTATTGAAATTAGACATAAGTCTTTTGAAAACTTTATTTTGAATAAGTTATAGTATAACTTAGGGTGTATAAAAGACCGTTAATCCATGAAACCCACTAAACCCAACTTGCTAATAACCCAATTAAACTCAACTCGTCAAATTGTTAATTAGGAGGGTTGAAATTTGATTAGTGTAACTTAGTCTAACCCAAACAGCCAACTCACTGCTAATGTATATTATTTCGACAAAATTATATACATATATATATATAGGGTTGGGTTCCGGTGAGAAGGGGAGTTCACGTAAGAAGCGTAAGTAGGGATCTCCGCCCTTGGGTGCACATTAGGATGAAATGCACCGAGATGAGGTGCATCGAGATGCACCAGATCAACTCTCTTATGAAGCACAATTCATGGATGTGTATAAGATTAAAAATTAATGATCAAGGGTTCAAATCTCCTCTTACGCTTCTCACTTAACTCTACTTCTCACACGATCCTATGCCTATATATATATATATTTTGGAAGGGTGGCCAATGTTATGCACTGATTAATCCCGAAAAATTGTGATTGTAAAAACCAACCCTAATAAACTCAGTGGTCACAATTGTTGTATACGTTTGGAATTGAACTCTGGACAGATGTGATATTCAACAAATCCCCAGAGCCTCGCCAACAATGTCACAACCTTTGACATTGTCCATAAATTTTTGTTTCCATTGCATAGATGCTCTTAGAAGTTTATTTTTTATTGCATAAATAAATCCCATATGTTTCTTATATATTATAACTCTGTATTTTACTATCCTATTTTCTATGTATAAAAGCAATGAAAAATAGTCTTAAGTCCCTAAAAATTGAAAAGAATGATGAAACAAACACGTCTAAGAAAAGTGGAGGTAAACCTCAAACGTTTAAGATAAATTTTTTTTAAAACGACTCTAAATGTGTTTGTGATTATTATGGAAAAGACTATACTTATTACTTATCATGGTAAGAAAAATGGATATAAGTTTATATATATTGCTAACCCATCAACCCAACCTAACTCGTCCTAACCTGCAAAGGTTAGGTTAAGGCATTGTTTGGCGAAAATAAGCTAGCTTATAAGCTTACTTATAAGCTAGCTCATTTTCTGAGTAATCGTTTGGATGCACATAAGCTAGCTTATAAGTTAGCTTATAAGCTAACTTATTGATAAGCTACTTGGAGTAGCTTATGAGGAGCTTTTTGACACTTTTTTCAATTATATCCCTAACTAATATTATTTATTTATTTTCAACATGCCTTTTTTGGTCATTTCACATGCTCATAAGATAGTTTTTGTCAAACATAACTTCTTCGTCAGCTAGCTTACATCTACCAACTAGCTTATAAGTCATCAGCTACCTTATAAGTCATACGTTAGCTTATCAGTCATAAACTAACTTATCAATTAGTTTGCCCCTAAGTTAGTTTATACTTTTGGAATAGGTTGAGTTGAATTAAGATTTTTCAAAACCAAAATGATTAGGTTAAATTGTAAAAATATCAAAAATCATCCAACTCAAAACGATATACATACTCAATATAACTATTATTTAAATATTAAATCCTCTTAAGACCTTTGAAAATAGAAGTAATGTATTTTTATACAAAAAAATAGCGTAGTGAGTAGGGGTTTTGCAATCTAAAACAAATATTTATTTTTGGGGTTGGTGGGGCCACAATGAGGCTGGAAGCCACGTGTGTGGAGAGCCTTTGTCGTGCTCTAACATGCCACGTGTTCGGATATTGTAGGATCACGTGATTCAAACTCACATATTGACTTGACCTACCACCACTTCCTATAACTTTTTTTTTAAAATGTTTGTTTGGACTTTGGATATATATTAAACGTCAAAATTAAAATGTATAAAAATATAACGTAATTTTTGTCTATTTTTATTTTACGTTATGTATTTTATTTTACTCTAAAATATTTGAAATGTTAGAGCGTTTTCAATAGCTTTTTTAAAATGGAAAAAATAGGATTTTTAGCAAATATTTTGTCTAATAGCTTTCCTATAATTATCTTCAAAATGGAGAAAGTGGGAGAGAGAGAGAGAAAGTGGGTTTTTCTTTAAATATAAAGTTCACTCCAAAAATGATTACCAAATGAAATTATCAAGAGAAAATTTTAAAAAGTAAATATTTAAAAAGAAAAATAATATTTTAATAGATGATGTAATATTTTAATATTATTTTAGAGAAATTATAGGGAATTTATTGGAAATGAATGCAATTTTTTATAAAGATTTTATCTTTTGATTCTCCATCTCAGAAAAATTATAAGAAATTTGTTGAAAATGCTCTTATATATCACAAGTATCGGTAGTCGGAACAAAGATTTATAAAAATACGTTACATAAATAATAAATTCTATTATGTTTCTAAAAATTAATTATAACTTAAAGATTATAATACAAAAATATGTCACATAAATGATCAATTCCGTCCAAAAATTATAATTTAAGAAAGTAGTTAAAAAGGTATTGATACAAAATTTATTCTATTTCTATCTTTTGATATCGGGATAATCAATTTGACAACAAACTATACAAATAAATTTATACATTAATTGGATTGGTCAGCTTGAGAACATTTGAATGGATTAACCCAAATATCTAGCTCGAAAAATATTTTTCATGTATGATTCAACTGTGATAATTGTATTTTATATAGTATATGTCCAGTGTCCACAGCTGAAATATACCTATGTTATTAAAAACTTTAAACAACAACATGTATAAGAGTACTACGATTCTATATCTTAAATATTTTATGCTCTCTAGTTTCTAGCATTCATTTAGAACCTAGACACCAATATTTGAGTTCTTTCATCATATTCTCAAATTATTGGGCAAATAGAAGAAAGAACTAGGTCATAAATATATAAAGCAAATAACTATTTAGAAAGATATTATTTGTACTAAGCCTTATGAGTTAGCCAAAAGACAAGAAAATACATTGTATTGAGAGATTCTGCGGACGTTTGGTTCTGACAAGGGAATGAAAATGAGAATGTGAATGAAAATGGGAATGAATTTTCATTCCTCCCAGTTTAATCAGGAATGAAAATTTGGGCTTTTGGAGGAATGAACTCATGATATTATATACAACCAAACAGTTTCTTTTATTATCATTCTCATTAATTCCTGATTAATACCTCCAACCAAACACACCCTTAGATTGTTTGGGAGTCACCCTCATTTATGTGGTTTTTTCAAAGGTTTTTAAAAAAGTCCTTCTTTTGAGATTTTTTTACGTAGTGCAGAGGTTTTTTGTATGAAGGCTTCTGATGAGGTTTTTCGTTATAAGTTTTAATTATACGACTTGTTTTTCAAAGGTTTTTTCTTATTTAATTAGGTTTAATTTTATATAGTTTTATATTTATTCGGTTTTATTTATTAATCAGTTAAATTTTTATATATTTAAAGTAAATCATATTTAAATAAATTATAAAATAAATTATAAAATAAATACACGTTTTCAAGTTAATTTTTTTTACTGATTTATTAATAACCCAATTTTTACTTTTTAGTATACATATTATCAAATTAACTTAAAAAAAAGTTAATTTCAATTTTTATTATACATGTTTTCATAAAGTTTTTACAGATTTTTTGATAGTCCAATTTTTTTATATTGTACATACTTTTAAATTAGTTTTATTTTATATATACATATATATATATATATATTTAAAAAATTGTGTAAATACATAATTAAAATTAATAATATTTTGTTGATATAAATAAATATGTATTTGTATAAATTTTAATATATTTATTTTTATAAATAGAAACATAAATGATATAAAATGGGAAAATTTCATCTATATCTTTTAAAACTTCCTATATTACGTATATATTCTTGTAAAGCTTGAAACTACGTATATATCCTTCTAAACCTCTAGAACTCACATATATGTCATTCTCCCTAATTTAATTATTATTAAAACATTTAAAAAATACAAATCATCATCTCTAAATTGAATTTATTTTCTAAATTACTTAACCACTTGTCTGAATTTATTACCCTTCATAATTTCCTTCTCAGAATTAAGTAATTTAGAAAATAAATTCAATTTAGAGATAACGATTTGTATTTTTTAAATGTTTTAATTAAATTAGAGAAAATGACATATATGTGAGTTCTAGAGGTTTAGAAGGATATATGCGTAGTTTCAAACTTTACAAGGATATATACGTAATATAGGAATTATTAAATGATATAGATGAAATTTTCCCTAAAAGTAAATTGGTGGGATCCTGAAAAGTTTGAAAAAATTATGAAAAAGCTTGGGGTATGGTTTTTCACATAACGGAGATATGTAAAAGTTTTTAAGTTGTTGATATGACGATAATATGTAAGAAAGAAAGCTGTGTAAAACCTTTGCAAAAAAGTCACAGAGTGTCATAATGATTTATGTCCTGATCATCATGTCCCACAAATATAAAATCAAGTGAGAATTATAGAAGTTGAAAATAATGACCGTGAAATCCATTAAGCAACCTTTATGGTTCAAAATATCACGGAAACAAAGTCCGTCGTCAAAACAATTCAAATAAAGTCTAAAAATGACTTTTCAAACCTCACATACAAGTAAAAGTTATACGAACATGAATGCTTTTCAAGTCTCAATTTTTAGGAATTAGTTTTATAAAGCAAATCACAAAATCACAAAATTCTCATAGTTCAACTTGAATATAATGTTTTGATATAATAAACGAATTCCAGATTCAAATCACACTTACTTTTGTAGTAGTAAGATTTCAATCGTGGAATAGATAATCTTGTCAACGGATTATCCTCGTATGGACTGAAACATAACATATCCCCATTTGACTATTGATTAGGTTCCAAAGGTATATTATTTAAATTTTTTAACTATCTAGTTTGGATTAATTAATGGGTTTTTCCAAATACACCATAGTCTATGGAAACACTCTAGTTTATTAATATATGATAATACCCAAATAAATCAAAGTAGACATATATACTTTAATCCAATTGTGGGATATGATATAGACTAGGATGTATATGGTAACACCCTTAATTAATATATTACATTATTAGTGATTTATTACAATTATATTATATAATGTTAGAATTTGACTGGTTCTTTTACACGACTTTTTTGGCCAGTTTATATTTCTCAACTAGTTTATCAATTAACTTTTGTGAAACATAATTAGTTAATTAATTAGTTTATCAATTACCAGCTAACTAATTAGTTAGTTTGTCAAATATAACCTAATATCATTGCATAATTAAAAAAAACTTTTTAAAGCTCCATGGTTTTAAAGAACTCATCTATAACAAGTGATAATCACTTTTAATACATTCTTATCCCAACTAATATATATTATCTTTACTCATACTTTGGATTTTTATTTAAATAAAGAATTGAGTTAATTCTTTATTCTCGATTTAAAATAAAATTTTACCTTCCCCCAAATTAAACAGACACATGGTTGGTAAACGCCACTGTTTGAAAATGCACACCATGAAAGTAGACATGGCGCAAGCTCGTCTCCAACACCACCGGTGGTAGATCTAGAAATTTAGGTGATTGGGGAATAAACCAATATGGTTTCAGGTTATTTAGTTTTTAAGCTAAATGGTTCTTGTTTTTGGTTAAATTTGTACTATTTCGCTTAAACCAAATAGCAAATTATACTATTATTTTATTATATCACTCTTATATGAATCGGTTTGAGCTTATAGTTTGTCGGGGACTCTCGAAAATGGGGACAGTCCGGGCAGAAACTCATAAAGGGGGGGGGGGGGGCGAGAGGTAAAGAAGAAGAAGGTATGAAGGTAAATTTTTATATTTCTCTTAATATTTTGGTTTTACTTGACGCCAGTAGAGTGCATCCGCCACTGGAAGCCATGTTAAGCATGTGTAATATCACGATCTGATGCACACTTTTTGTAAGTCATTATTTGATATTTTTTAAACATTTTTCGGTGTTATTATTTTTGGTTTTTGATGTATAACCTAATTTGTTGTATATAAATATATGATATCAAAATATTTTTTTCACCTTCTTATATTTTTGTTCAATATTATTTTTATTAAAAGAAATTATTAATATCATCGATTCAATTCATTATATAATGATAAAAAATATAAAGATGAAAATTTAAAATTTAATTACTTCTATGACATTCCAATTTTTAGCATGTGATTATTCTTAAAATTTAACCTCAAAACCAAATTTTATATTCGATTTCAGCCTTTGAGGTTTGATTTTGAGTTGCAGATTTTTAACCCAAACTGAAAACCGAGATGTTTTACATATTTTCATTTTTAAAAACAATCATATAGTTTACAAAAAAAACATAAATAAATTGAAAATCACATCCAAAAGCGATCAAATTTCTAATTCGATCTCATCAATGCAAAAACAAATTCAAATAAAAACTGAAGTATAAATTCCGTTAGAAAAAGATTGAACATGTGGATGGACAGAACGAATTCTGCTTTCATTTCCCACGTATAGAGCAATGAGTTATTTACATTACGGTCTTCAGCAGATTGACTGAACGCGGCTAGCTACGTCCCATGCATTTGTAGATCGCACGCACTATGTGCAAGTTTTTGGGGGTTGTCCCCGAGGAAAACCTTCTTGTCTTATAAATTTCAACATAAAATGGATTTATAAGTCGTTTACCAAATGTTTACCAGGTAAAACTTATTGGTAAAAGTTACCACTGTTACTTACTATCAGTATTAACAAAAGCGCGTCATAGTGTGCGTCATGGCGCGATATGGCGTAAGATGTGTCTCCGTCGTTACGAACCAACCCATAACGTTTCTATAAGGCGTGACTCAAACCATGGCGTCTTGAGGAGCGCCATAGCGTGCTGTGACGTGCGTTTTTTTATATGACATGATTTTTTTCAAAAAAAGATATTTTTTTATTTTTTGTATTTTACCTTTTTAACTTTAAATTTTCCACTTTTATAGATTTATCTAATCACATCCATCAAAATTTTCATGAATTTATAAACGTTATGGACTCACGATTAAAAGAAAGTTGTAAAATTACCTTCTAATATGAATGTACATTTTTTAATATCATTATCTGATTAGTTAATATATAGAAAACATATATTTTTATATATAATTGTATATATGACATACAAATTTGCCGCCTTATGTCACGCTTTGAAAAATGTCGCATCCTCGCCGTGGCGCGTAAGGCTTAAGGCTTGATCTTGCCGCCACGCCACGCCTTACGTCATTTTGAACCTTGCTTACTATGTTGGATGACATTTTTAACCATCAAAATGAATTGTTGGTAAGCGTCTTTTACCTGCTAACCGTTTATCTAGTAAGATTCTCGATCTTTCTCACAAAATTCCCGATCTTATGCTCACTCGGTAAGGCAAATGGCATCTGATAAGCGCTTAGATGATAAACGTTTGATAAACAACCCTTAGTGGTTGTTTGGTTTTTTGTTAAGTCATGTACGAATTAAACTGTCTATGTGGATTAATCTGTTTTTATAGATTAAGAAATCTTTTGTTTGAGATATTTTTTTCATAGATGGAAACACACGTGTATTTTAATTGGCAGAGACATATTTAAAAAACTTAGTTTTTTGTATAAATCTCCTCCTAAAAACTTAATGAATAAACCACTTTTTTTTAAACAATGAATAAATCACTTTATATATTATTATATCCCTTAATTTTCGATTTAAATTTACGAATTTTTTTGTTTTGTGGTCACCATGCAAGTGACACCTCTATTTTCCTTTTGTCTTTAAGTTGAAACCTTACGTCTCAATCTCATTAAATCTTTATATATAAACGCCTACGTACATAAATTTGCACGATTCATTAGATATTATTTTTAAAATTTTGTTTCATATTCTTCTAGAAAATACGTATCCTTTGCATGACGACCTTACAATCAGATATATTTAATTATTTTTTCATGTTTTGATTGTATTGTACGTTTGTATGTGTTTTTCTAGTTTTTTATTTTATTTTCTTAACCAAATTTGTTGGTAAATTAACATTTTCCTATTTTAAACCATTCGGTAGAAAAATATGGACCTACAATGATATTTATATGGATTGTGTAATGTTAGACTAGCTCGATAATTTTTTAAATTAATGACAATTATATTATGATAAATAAACTATTAATAATATGGTATTAAAGAATTTTAAAAAATTTACAAATTTTAGGTCAGTATTACTCTATACATACTAATTAATATCAAAATCAGATCAAACCGTACGACAAAATATAAAAGTCAATAGTCTCTTATTTATTTTATTAAATATTGTATTGAGTATTGAAGTGAAGTAAAAAATTGGAAACTCTCTCTTTTCTAAAAGAGAAAAAGAAATAGAAAAGAATTAGTAATTTAATATACAGAAAAATTAAAAGAATTTATAAAGAAATTTCTTTTTCTTAATCTAATGAACAAGATCTAAGAATCGATTTAGTTGATGGAAGAAGATGGGGGCAGGTGTGAGGATCAACAGGTAGTGGGCGAGGGGATTACTTTTTCCTTGAACAGTTCTTTCAAACAAACGAATCGATCTGATTGATGAATCATAAGAAGACAATTCATGATTCAGATACTTAATAATAAGAATGAGTAATCAAATTAAATTCAACGATTTATCTGGGTAGTCAATTTATTGGCCAATAAAGAAAGGTGTTGTATCTTCGAAACCCACTGGAAAGGGTAGTGCACGAGAAAAAAATATGCAGAAATGATCGACTCTTTGGACCCCCCGAAAATACTATGAGGTGTTCGGAAATGGTCGAAGTAGTTGAATAGGAGGATTACGATGACTATAGCTCTTGGTAAATTTACCAAAGACGAAAATGATTTGTTTGATATTATGGATGACTGGTTACGGAGGGACCGTTTCGTTTTTGTAGCATGGTTCGGCCTATTGCTCTTTCCTTGTGCCTATTTTACCGTAAGGGTTTGGTTCACGAGTACAACCTTTGTAACTTCATGGTGTACCCATGGACTGGCCAATTCCTATTTGGAAGGCTGCAATTTCTTAACTGTCGCCGTTGTTTCTACTCCTGCTAATAATTTAACACATTCTTTGTTATTACTATGGGTCCTGAAGCACAAGGAGATTTTACTCGTTGGTGTCAACTAGGCGGTCTGTGGACTTTTGTTGCTCTCCATGGTGCTTTCGGAAATTTAGGTTTCATGTTAAGTCGGTTCGAATTTGCTCGATCTGTTCAATTGCGACCTTATAATGCAATCGCAGTCTCTGGTCCAATTGCCATTTTTGTTTCTGTATTCCTGATTTATCCACTAGGTGAGTTTGATTGGTTCTTTGCACCTAGTTTATCCTCTTTTTTCAAGGATTTGATAACTGGACATTGAATCCATTTCATATGATGGGAGTTGTCAGTGTATTGGGTGATGCTTTGCTATGCGCTATTCATGGTGCCACCATAGAAAATTTTTATTTGAAGATGGTGATGGCGCAAATACATTCCGTGTTTTTAACCGAACTCAAGCTAAAGAAATTTATTCAATTCTCTTTTGGTCCCAAATCTTTTGGGTTGCTTTTTTCAATAAACGTTGGTTACATTTCTTTATGTTATTTATACCAGTAACTGGTTTATGGATGAGTGCTCTTGGAGTAGTCGGTTTGGTCTTGAACCTACGTGCCTAGGACTTCTTTGCTCAGGGAATTCGTCCGGCAGAAGATCCTGAATTTGAGACTTTCTACACCAAAAATATTCTCTTAAACGAAGGTATTCATGCTTGGATGGCGGCTCAAGATCAGCCTCATGAAAACCTTATATTCCCTAAGGAGGTTCTACCCCGTGGAAACCTTATATTCTCTGAGGAGGTTCTACCCCGTGGAAACACTCTTTAATGGAACTTTAACTTTAGCTGGTCGTGACCAAGAAACCACCGGTTTCGCTTGGTGGGCCGGGAATGCCCGACTTATCAATTTATCTGGTAAACTACTAGGGGCTCATGTAGTCCATGACAGATTAATCGTATTCTGGGTCGGAGCAATGAATCTATTTGAAGTGGCTCATTTCGTACCAGAGAATCCTATGTATGAACAAGGATTAAATTTACTTCCCTAGCTAACTACTCTAGGTTGGGGGTAGGTCCTGGTGGGGAAGTTATAGATACTTTTCCATACTTTGTATCCAGAGTACTTCATTTAATCACCTCTGCAGTATTGGGCTTTGGCGGTATTTATCATGCACTTTTAGGACCTGAGACGCTTGAATAATCTTTTTCATTCTTCGGTTATGTATGGAAAGATAGAAATAAAATGACCACAATTTTTGGTATTCACTTAATCTTGTTAGGTATAGGTGCTTTTGTTCTGGTATTTAAGGCTCTTTATTTTGGGGCGTATATGATACTTGGGCTCCGGGAGGAGGAGATGTAAGAAAAATCACCAACTTGACCCTCGACCCAAGTATTATATTTGGTTACTTACTAAAATCGCCCATTGGGGGAAAGGATGGATTGTTAGTGTAGACGATTTGGAAGATATAATCGGCGACCATGTATGGTTAGGTTCCATTTGTATACTTGGTGGAATTTGGCATATCTTAACCAAACCCTTCGCACGGGCTCGACGCACACTTGTATGGTTCAGAGAGGCTTACTTATCTTATAGCTTGGGAAACTATTTAAAAGAAAAAATATTCAATTAATAGTTAAATTTTTCATTGAAAAAATATACATAGATATTTTTCTATGTATCATTAATATGCTTAGAATCGCTCTACAACCTTTTATCGCATCAACAAAAAAAGTTGTTGATAAATACATTTACAATAATGAAACAAATCAAGAAAGCATTAGCATTAATAAAACAAAACAAAATAAAATTGATTTTACCTGTCTATGACTATAAAAAAAGGTTTTTGATAATGTTATAAATAGTAAGGGGAACCCCATAATTTTTTTTGACTTATCTTACTTGTCACAAAACTATGTATTTTTTAAATTATCACAAAACCAAGTTTTTTTGTGTGAAGGATATCACACGCTATGCCTGGACTAATCCCAACAAATTATGACTGTAATACATCAGATCTGATAAACTCAATGGCCATAATTGTTGTGTACGCTTGAATTCGAACCCTGTGCAAATGAGATATTCCACCACATCCCCAGGTCCACCCTGGGTAGATGGGATATCACAAAACCAAGTTATTAGCTTATTACCTTTAATAAGTTAATATCTATTCTTCGTTATAATCGACCGTCTTTTTTCTTAAGACTGAAATAAATGATTTTCTTGGAAGACAAGGAATATTTCATTCTGAATTAAGACATAAGAAACTTCCAAATTATGGAATGAATCCCATGGAAACACTGGTTAAGATGTGATTATCAATATGATTTATCTCAGATTACATGGTCTAGATTAGTCCTACAAAAATGGAGAAATTGAATCAAAATCTCATGCGTCTCAAAATAAAGATTTAAACAAATGGTATTCCTATGAAAAAGACCTATTACTTGATTACATAAAAAATTAAAAATATATTTATTACCAAGTAAAGAGGAGAATATATATAAAGATGAAATTAATAGATAAAAATACATTTAAGATTTAACCTAACCCAAATTTCATAACATGAGTCACACTATAACAATTTCTTAGTTCCTAGCTTTAATTTTAATTTTTTGCCTTTTAGTAATTTGACTTTGAGATTTAAAGTTTTTCTTGTTTTATTTTTATTATAACATTTATAATAATTGTGTTAAAATAAAGTAAAGAAAATAAAGAAGGGAGAAATTTTCAAATTTAGAAAAATATCTAATGATGCATTTGACTCATACTAGTATTCAAGAAGAACAAAAAGATGTTTAGCTCGTACTATTAACAAAGAAGAAACAAAAATGAAAACATGAGCAAACTTTGAATTAAACCTAAAAAGAGTGATATTGTCTCTTGTGGGAGTAACTATTACAAAATAGATACAAAAAGTAAAACGCAAAACTGAATTGAATTGAATGCTTAAACTACACTAGTCTTTGGAGTTACAATGCCATACAACCTTCAATTGGAGCCAAACTCTTCTATTTATACGTGAACAGAGGAGGGAGAGAGGGCACCTTGGCATAAAATGACTAAAATTGAAAGATAAAGAAGCAAGAAATAACTCTCAAAATGAGAACTTTCTTTTTCTTAAACTGAGAGTAATACATAATCTAATGGTTGGGCTTTGCATGATTCTACATCTCTTGACTTACCTCTTGAATTGGGCATCTAAGAGTTGGAATACCCATTAACGGTTTCACCCAAACAACCTCTTCCCACAAATAGATCGACCCCGAGAACTACAAATATCCCAAGTATCAAAACCCATATCCTTAATCTGCTATTAAAGATCTTCATTAAAGATATTTGCCTTCATATTTGATAATGCAACGTTCTCTCACATAAATAAGGCTTATGGAAGATTTCATATAGCAATCGGGAATTGAAAACAATAAAATCGTTGTCATAAGCTACTCTTCGAGCTTCATATCTACAACCTTTCATTTCCAAAATTAGATCATCAAAATTTGTTGTATGTTGTTCAAAGGTTGATCCTTCTTAAATATCATATGTGAACAAGGTTTTAGTTAAAACAAATTGATTCGATTGGGACTTCTTCATATAGAGTTCCTCGAGTTTTCTCCAAATATCCTTTGTCGTTTTCTTACTACTGAATTTAGATATCACATTATCTTTCATAGACAATCAAACTTTAGTCTTGGTCTATCGTTGCATTTCCTTCAACTCTTGTGTTGCATAAATTATTTTAGGTCAAACACAATCGTGTGAACGGTTTCCCCCAACATGGTTTCAGCCTTCCGTAGCCATTTTTCAAAATTATCTTCACCTTTCAATTTCTAAATGCAAAATGTTGAACCATATGCAATAATACAACCTATAACATATATAGACTTAGTTGTGGTATTACTAGTCTTGACACCCCCCCCCCCCCAAATTGATACACTTCATCGAACATTATCATGCATAAAACAAAATAATATTATCAAAATAATAACAATGACAACTACTCGAAAATAATAGCAATAAATGTGAATTATTCGCATCCCATAATAATTAAGTGTGATAGTGCACGACTCAATAACTGAAATGGAATGAATAGGTTTCTCATATGTGTATGATGACTAGTCTGAATACCAACCAATAATAGATCTATCTATATAACAACATATCTAAATGGAAAGTGAGCAAACAACATAAATCAACACAAGATATAATATGGTTCCACACTTCCACTATTAGTATGATCATATACATCCGAAAGGAAAAATTATGATGTACTTCAATAACGACGAACGGTTACAAAGAGTGTTTATCAAGTTATACGATACAATTTAAATGGAAGCCAAAATATACCGTATACTTCAAAAATTAAGAAAGGAGAATAAAATACAACATTAGTATTATTTACGTATTCATTTTGATCTAACACAAATGATCTAAAAGTCTAAAACCACTATAATGTCTAATGCCCATACAAGAATTATAGAAAAACAAGTTGTATAGTTTTCTTACCCGACCTTCCAAGACGTCTCAATCATATCTTAAGTGATATGACTTCACAAGTCGCCATGAAGTCACCCTTGTTCGCGATGGCAATCAACAAAGTCGCTTACATAAGTCACGTTGGTAAGACAACTTGCCTTTGCTACTTCATGATCACTTGCATATTTTGATGCCGGAAATAATGTACCAATAATTGTCTTCTACATTATGTGACTTGTAAAACGACTTTGCAAGTCGCCTATAAGTATCCAAAAGTGCGGTGACATGGTATAACAAAATTCTACAATCACTGTTTTCAAGGTGGGCTAACTCGTTGCAATAGGTATTTTGCGAAAGTTTGATGTGTACTTAGTTGTTTGTTGGTCTTAGTTGGGCAATAACTAACACATAATGTGTTTGTGAAAGGAGATCAAATACAAACACAATATATTTTCACTTTTTAATTTTGTATGTTTTATAAAAACAAAGAATTACATATATGTTGCGGAAACTAGGAAGGAAAGTTGTAACAACCGCAAACTCCAAAATCGGTATTTCATAATCTTTACCCAAACCGACATTTACAATTATCCACACAGGTCTATAATTCGAGAAAACCTCAAAAGTCGCAGCAGAAATTAAAAGTACACAACTGAGATTATTTACAAACTAAGGGAAAACCTCTATGCGACTATCTAATTAGAAAGTAGCGCCCACCTTTCTCGCCTCAAACCCACACCTTCCCCTCTTGCCCTTGATATAGCTCTTAACATGATACATACCTGAAAATGGTTTCAGTTTTATAAAAGCGAGGGTTAGACCAAGGTCTAGTGAATTCCCTCCAACAAGATAAACCACATAAACAACAATTTAATAATGTATCAATTAACATTTGAACATACTCACTTAAAAATAAATTTACACACGCACACATACCTATTGCAACAGTTTATCACATTGAATGTCACACACACTTGTGACTAATAATGGCCCACACTATCCCTTATAGACGGCGACATAAAACAAATTCATGTTCCAAGTTCAGGTACACACTTCCTGTAAAATAAGCATTTACAAGCATACACTTGCATATAGGAATCATGCTTTAAATTAAGCATTTATAAAATATTTACCACACCGAACAAAGAACCAAACGCTTTAGTAAAAAGGTTAACTAGGGAATTCACTTGAAGTCCCGACCTCTAAGCACACTTTCGCTCTATGGATTCACCAACTTAACACCTGAATTAAGGTTACCAAATTATGAGTTTACAAACCAAAAGTAACGCCAAAAGATTCACTTGTACACCCCTCAAACAAGGACCCAAACTACGACCCCTAACTAGATTTAAACAAAAATTGAAAATTTTCAACCAGCCGACAAAGCGGGTTTCATGCCAGTTGCAACTCGCATACAACCCGATTTCGTTACTGTTTCACCTGTAGAATTCCATTTCGTGAAGAAGACCCCAAAATCCAACACCCAAATTGATTTGCTTCAAGATTTTGATTCAAAACTCATCCCAAACACTTATAAATCACCCCCAAATCAAAGAACCCAATCCAACCATGGAATCTAGAGATTATAACCCACGTTTGAAGATTAAAAACTCATCCATGGGGTTTTTGGTTGAACCCTAACCCCAAATACTAAAGATATTAACCAAAAACATGAAATACTCAACTATGAACAATCCCAACATGATAAACTCCAATGATTAACAATTTTACCCAACATTTCTCAAATCAAAACCCCCAAATAAACTCTAATCCCTCAAACAATATCAATAGAGAAGGAGAAATACAAGGGTGATGATATCCATACCTGAAATTGATCTTTCTCACTTGATTTCTTCTAATTTCTCCCTTGTCTTGTTCTCTTTTTCTTCTCCCCTCTTGGAATCGCACCTCCATCTATACACACATACTTCTCATCTGATTCCTTCCAAAAATGTGAGTGAAATGAAGACCCATTCCCTTTTATTTACTAGTTTTCCAATTTAGTCCCTGAAGTATAACTCATTAATCTGAACTTACCCACAATAAGGAATATCTTTCAAATTAATAAACTTGGGTTATTACAAAAGTCTTATACTAAACAATCTGACTGGTGACAAATATGCTCATAAGAAGATGATGAAGTTCGCCTTATATAACTATTAATGCATTAAATGTTGCATGCCAACTTTAGTGTATGTCTTGATATGATTTCCTAATCAATACATGTTTGACTCTTCATATCAGTCTTTGCATACCTTAAAGATATGATCTAGACATTTGTTACCACTTATCACAACCCATTCTTCTGTATGCATGGGAAACAATAAAGAAAATATGATAGGCACCGGGGAGTTTCTACCATAACGACAACACTTTTTTTGTTACGTTCTTCCAAAAGATTTGGGCGTCGTGCGACAGGATCGTCATGAACTATACCACCTGAGCCTTGACCAACGAATCCGTTCGCATGAGGGATTGATCCTATATTGTCCCTAGACATGAAATCGTTCGACATCTGGAATGAAGGCATGGGGAATGACTTATTCGACATTTGGAAAGAAGGCATGGGAAGGACGTGTTTGGCCTTGGGAATGATGTGTTTGTGTAACACCCTCAAATTTGGAAAGAGCGACTAATTTAAATTTTTTAATATTACATCAATTGAAGGATAAATCACTTCCTATAATTCAATACTTGAAGTTCCTCAAATAACAATTATATAAAAACACCTACAAAAGATAGGTCAAGTATTATACTAAGACATTATTACAGTCGGGTGTTACTAAACCCAAAGGAGTCGCTATCTCTGAATGCAGAAAACATCACCAAGAGCCTAATCTTTATCGTGCCACTTCCTATCACTCAAGTCCACACGTGTCGCTAGTACCAACCCCAACAATAACCTGATGCACACGCCGACAAATAAAAAGGGTTTGGCTTAACGCCTAGTGAGCTCAAGAGTTTATAACATATTTATAATTGATTTGAAACCAAAAGATTTGCTAGATAAAATATAATTCTCAAATGAAATAACTTTATTATAAAAGCAACATCTTTCCCAAATTCAATATTTTCATAATAAAAACTTTAGACCAAAATGACATTAGAAGTGAAAGCTTTAAATAGAAATACTCATTTAATGTGATACCAATTCCAATACTCACACGACCATGAATACGTTTATAAACGTAAAGATAGAAACATAGCTTTAACCATGTTTATAAACCATTAACTCACGTTTATTCTTGAAAGAACACAATTTGAGGGAAATACGGGGGAAACCCGCTATTGCACTAATAGAAGTTAGTGAGTAGGTAAGCTCGAGAGGACAGAAATCTTCGGCTTAGTGAGTAGGCAAGCTCGAGAGGATAGAAATCATCGGCTTACAAGTAACGAGTTCAACCCTTATCCAAGATCTGTTACTCGATACCTAAATAAAAACTGACTTTTGTGCCTATGGATCCATTGCAATCCAGTCTAAATTACATGACCTCAAAATGAATGACCGACGCACCTAAAGCATGTAATTTTATAAACAAATATGCCTTAATTACATATAACCCAAAAAGCTCAACATGTAGCCATTTGAATCGGACAAATGTCCATGAGACTCATTTTAGTCAAAACCGAGCAAATGCTCTATAATTCAACACTTATGTAATTACTCAACAGTAGTTGAGACGAACCATATTCCAAATGAAATCATATTCATGTATTTCCAAAATGTCTCATAATGCAATAACATGTATTTTCCAACGATTTATAAATAAAATACTCTAAAGTTGCAAATACAACCAAATGGTTTTCATTTAAAAGGTAATGCACCTAAACAACTCAGGTGCGTTTGGTTCACAGAATGGAATCTGTTGGAATTGGAATCTGTCAAAGAAATTGGAATCTGAAGGAATTGGAATTGAATTTAATCATGTTTGACCATGCGTTTGGTTGACATGAATTGGATGGAATCTGTCTAAGGATTTTGAATATGAATGTTTGGTTCGTTGGGTATAATACTAGTGGTAGGGTGGAGGCGGTAGTGGTGGCGGCGCCGGTAGTGCTGGCGGTAATGGCGCCGGCGGTGGTGGCGGCCTTAGTGGTGGTAGCGGCAATGGTAGCGGTGGCGGTGGGGAGGCGGCGGTAGCGGTGGCGATGGGGCGACGATGGTGATGACAGTGGTGGCGGTAGTGGTGGTGGATGGGGTGGTGACAATTGTGGTTGTGTTGGTGAAGGAGACAGTGATAACGATGTAATGGTAATGTTGGAGGCGACAATGACAATACTAGTAATGGTGGTGTCGGTAGTAGTGGCGGCAATGTGGTGGTGACAATGGCGATGGTGGCGGCAGTGGTGTTGGTGGCGGTTGCTGCGACGACAAGGTGGTGACGACAGTGGTGGTGGGGTGAAGGAGATAACGGTAACGATGGTGATGGCAGGGTTGGAGGTAGCGGTGACGAAGGTAGTGGTAGTGATGGTGGCGGCGGTAATGGTGGTGGATGTGGTGGTGATGACTGTGGTTGTGTTGGTGAAGCAGAGAGTGGTAACGATGGTAATTATAATGTTGGAGGTGACGATGACAACAATAGTGGTGGCCACGTGGCGGCGACAGGCAGTGGCAATGGTGGTGACGGCGGCAGCGATGGTGGTGACATCCATCATCATGGTGGGATAAAATGAAATTGAGTAAATATAAGCAAATAATGATTTTTTCCTTCAAAAATGATACGAAGGAATGGAAATTCCTTGCTAAAATCGAAGGAATTCACATTCCACCATATGTGGAATTTGAATTCCTTATCAAAACTCAAAGAATGAACCAAACGTATGAATGGAATTCGGTCAATAGAATTGACCATTCCAATTCCTTCAGATTCCGCCGGATTCCAGTGAACCAAACGCCACCCGACTTATACTTTATTTGTCAAAATGTCAAAAACTCAAGTATAAGCCTCTTACATGATTTATAAATCTTTTTATACCAAATATGCAAACTTACCCAAATACTCACACATTTGATAAATAACAAGTAAAACATGTTAATACTTCAAAAATGGACATTTTTGGCATGTACATAGTTTTCACAAAGTATCTTGAACTCACATTGCTAGATTTAGGCTAAATCTAGGTTTTACCTCAATACCGAGCTCCATTCGATGAAGACTTTAGATCCTCAATCTAAACCTTTAGATCCATGATTTAATCCCTTCAAGAACACCTACATATCTTCCAAAACATACATAAAAGAGAAATCAAAGGAGAATGAGAGTTGTTGGTGCAAAACCCTGGTGATCTTACTTTCCACTCCTATGAGATCCAAAATCGTCAACCAAACTCTAGGTATATTTGTTTCCATATTGAAGATCTTCCAAAGAGGAAATCGTAGCACTTTGAATCGCCTAAATCGGATGAGAAATGAGAGAGATATGTCCAAATGAAGTTTTATCTGGCATGGTGCTCGAACCTTGTTTAGAGATGTTTTTGCTGGGATTGACCCAGATTTGGATGCTCAAGTAGAATTTGGAGCATTCCAAAAACTTGGAGATCCAACTACAAGAAGACAAGGAGTCTGATACAACATTTCTTTGGTGTCTTTCGAATCTACGATTCCATATCAGAAGAATTCTCAAATTGCTTTCTAGGCCAGTTTTAGAGTTATCAACAAAAATTCTTATCCCATCTATCTATTACAAATTGATACTCTGACTTTTTAACCTCTGCACAAGAGGTGCGACCGTGGAGTGCGACCCTGCCATCCCAGGTCGCAGTTCCCTCAATTCCCCTAGTGCAACATTGTTTGCCATTTCTTTCCTGCGAGCAAAAAACAATAGACAAAATATGTTAGCGACGAAAGGGTTTATCAAAGAATTCCTTTAGTAGGGGTCCCATGGTGGGCGCCAAACTGTTTATGTCAAAAATTGTTTAATAAAATCAACTTAAGGTTTTTGTGGAGCTTTTATCGGCTAAAGAATGTGTTCTTCAACAAACTTGCTAAATAAAGAAATAGAAATGAACACAGAGAATTGGTGACGCGGAAAACCCTTGGTCGAGGGAAAAAAACCACGGACGAATGTGGAGGTCGTCGATGCACTAGTGGAAAATGACGTCAAACAGGGACATCATCCTTTAGGTAACACCGATCGTATGTATAAACGATTACAAGGTAAATAAACAAAATGTTGTAAGCTTGCTGTTGAACTTTCTGAGTATTCTCTGTAGTTGATTCTTCCAATCGTCCTTCCTTTTGTATTCGAGTCCCATTTTTATATTTGTTTTTCGAGTAACGCTTTCTAAGTCAATGAATGAACATAATTACAATCGTCAGTTATGACCGTTGTCATTAATGATAATGGTTTTGTATTGAATATATGATCAAAACATAAGATTCGTCGTCAGTTCCATATACGTCGGGAGATTTTCTTGACGGTCATTAGTTAAGGGTGACGATGTCTAAGGATTCCTTCTGTCTATTCTTCATAAAGGATTCCTAGTAGATATCATGAGATAAGTTGTCCTTTCTTCGGTCGTAGGTCTTTAGTGTCTTCGATACTTCATTCTGTTTGTTTATTTCGACGCCATCGAAATTTTTGACGATGTCTCTAGATCGTGGTAAGACTTGATATCGACATAATAGTCGACGTGGTATGTTCTAAGGTAGGTAGATAGATGAATGTTATCCTTCTTCCTGAAATCAATAGTTATTAGTTCTTTGTGATAAAACATTCGTGGTCGTTGATATCCATCAACGGTCGTGATATGAGATTTTTTACCCAAACAGGGAGAATTCAAGAGTCAAAGAGTTTTTTACAAACCTTAGGAAAAGAAGAAAACGAGCTCGAAAGAAGCCCGTAATCCCGCATCAAAAGTTGGAATACAGTCGCTTATGCCACTTCTCCTACAGCTTGGGTCGCATGCAGATCACGAGCGCGTCCTAACGATTCCCGAGCCAATTTCATTTATTTGATTATTTTATTTCTTAATTAGTTTAGGATAGTTATTTAGTTTTAGTTATTATTTACCAGTCTTATAATTAGATTAAGATTATCAATTATCAGTTTAATACAAATCTCTTTGAGGGTATTCCTGAGTTTTCTCAATAATTATTAGTTCTTACGCTTGTAAGTTCTAAATTCTTTTGGATTAGACATTTGTCTATCCTTCCACATTTTCCTACCACTTCATATTTTGCCCTAAATAAATATATATTTTCGATCCAAACGTGATCATATTACAAACAATCGACATTATGAATTTGATCATAAGATAAAACTTGCATCTTGAAATAATTCTGATCCTACAAACATTTCAGACCCTCAAAATTTTTTGGATCCTAATGTATTGATCCCATATATTTTGGGTTCTTAAAGATATTCGGATCCGGTTGCCTTTTGGATCCATATACAAATTTAGATATGATAAAATCTGATCTTTTATTTGTATTTTGGATTATAGATAAAAATTCTAAAACTGTTCTAAATGTTTATCAAATGTACTATGTAATCATCAAATGAAATGGTTGAGACCAACACTGTTCTAGGAGAATTGTTGCGTAATAGTGGATTGAAGGTCATGTGAATGCCTTCAATCCTCCAATGAACCCTAACAATATCTTCTTCGTGAACTTGATGGAAAAGGTTCTAGAAAGGACAATTGAAGCCCAAATAACGGACATGGTTATCATAGTTTACGAGTAGGCTTATATGAATGACCTAACATTGTCATGTTGTCTCAAGATGAAGTTATACACGATAACTTACGCTCTTATTCTTATATTTACCAAACTGAAGGAAGCAACACCACATTATATTTGCCAAATATATGCAAGGTCTTTTTTTTGGTAGATCCCTATGGGAGAACCTAACACCATCCTCTATTATAACCTCACTTTTAGTTTGTGGTGTGGATGATATTTGAGTTTACTTGGTAGGTCTAAATAATGTATGGCATCAAGTGATGCAACATAAAAACTTTATTGCACCCTCAAAGTTTGAAACTTCACTAAAAATCTTGTTAATGTGTGTTGACTATTTGATTGTGCTTACAAACCATGGAGAATGGGGACAAGTGGATCTTTCCAAAACAAAACAAAAAAATGGTCAAGTAGGGACTCTCCAAAGAAAATAATCATACAATCAAGTAAAATATATTTTATAATCATACAATCAAGTAAAATGTATTTTTAAGTGACGTGCATAATATATAAAAAAGGTATATAATAGTCCTATAGACTTTATAAAAGTAAGGTTCATTGTATATGTTAAACTTAATTTGGATTTATAAAGCTACAAATGGTCAATGGTAATTTGGGAATTTAGGGATTTGTTTTTATATTTGAGAGTAATTTAGTAATTTTTTTTATTAATAAAGGTGAGTTTATAAAACTAAAACTCACTTTTATATATGGGTTATTTAGAGTAGCATCCATGGTGACGAAATTTTCAAAAACCTTATTTGTCATTTTTATTGCCATATCAATAAAGCAAAAACCTACATAAAACTTTATAATGAAGGTTCTTACAAAAACCTTACATTCCTTAGTTTTAATTCATAAAATGTAATTTTATTTTTAATTTATTATAAAAATTTAATATAAGTATATATATATATATATATTGTAAAATTACAAAAAAATTCAAATAAAATTTATTAATTTTTACTTTTCTAATTAATTTTAATTTGTTAATTTATATATTTTGTTAACATATTTGAAAAACAGTTAAAACATAAACATAATTTTATATTGTAATTAAAAAAATTGCAAAATTATAAAAATATAAATTTTATTAAGAATAACACTTAATAACAAATAATAATATATATCACTAATAATCTCAATTCGACCAAATATGTTCAATCAATTCGAATCGGAGTGAATAATATAATAAGATTATTAAAAAACTTGAATAAAATTTTACAAGAAACGGAAAAAAAACACTATATTATAATAATTGTTTTATATTTTTTTGATCAATTTTAACTTATATTTATATATTGGTTAAGAAATAATGATATTAATAAATAAATAATAACAAAAAATAAAAAGTATGGAAGAACTCGAGTTCTTATTGAAGCAATTGAGTTCTAATAAAAACCTATGGCCAGAGGCGGAACACAATAGGGGCCTAGGGGGGGTCATGGCCCCTGCGCTTTATCCCTTAAATACTATAAATTAGAAATGTTATCAATGAATTGCGTTTATCTCAGGTGGTTATGTATATATGACCCATGTATATATTGTGACACATTAGTGATTAGGTTGAAAACTTTTTTATTATATATTTTTAAGATGCATTTGTTAGGTTCGACCCCCCTAATTAAAAGACTTGTGTTCCGCCCCTGCCTATGACTGAACAAAAACTCATGCTCCACAATAGAGATTCTTGTAAAAACGCAAGAAGAACCTCACCGGAAACTTCCATTGTGGAAGCTCTTATGAGAGTAATCGTATAAATATTTTATACATAACATTTCGATGGTTTTAAAAAAAAATCCTCACATAAAAATATCTCAAAAAACGTGAGAAGGACGTGAATAAATCTTCTAAATAATGGCTAAGAGCATCTCCAACAAGATATCTAAATTTTTATTAAAATTAAGAAAGTATGAGAAAAGTATAAAAATCTCTAAATTTGGAGAAATCTCCAAAATTGATTATATAAACTTTTTTTATGTTCCATCAATAAGAAAAATTAAAATTAAATGTTTAGAAGAGATGAATTGTATTTTTATTAGTAATATATAATATTTAAACAATATAATAAATATTGTAATCCGCAAAAAAAAGTTGTTGGAGTTAAAAGTAATATCTTTTAAATATTTTGAATTTTGATTCTTTATTTTGGAGAAATTATAGAGATGCTCTAATAACTCTAACAACTATGTTATAATTTTTCTAAAATGCAGTATTAAAATATGTAATACATATAATAAAAAATTATTTCACTCTCCTAAACGCTTAAGCATTATTTGGCAAAAATAAGGTTATAAGTTACTTTACTTTCCAAGTACATGTTTAACAAATTAGTTTATGACTTATAAGTTAATTTATTAAAAATCTAGTTGGGAATGACTTATTAAACTTTTATCAATTTATTCCAATTATACATCTGATTAATATTAATTATTATTATTTTGAATTTTATTAATTAACTTTAACTTTAATTGTAATTAATATTATTTTTATTTTATTAATTAATTTTAGTTATTAATCATTAGTTAATATTAATTATTAATTTATTTCAATTTTAAATTATTTAATAATATTAATTAATTATTATTTAAAGTTATTACTTACACTTTTTAAAATTTTGCTAATTATTTAGAAAGTGGTTGATAATTAGTTATTCATATATGATATGCAATGGTTACTTAAAATCATAAACTAATGTATTTTTTTCTAAACTTTATTTTAACAAATCAAAAATTTTTAATATATATGATACTCAGTTTAATTTTTTAAATAATAATATTATTTTTTATTTTTTATATTTTATTGAATTAATATATTATTTTATTAAATACTTATTTTGATTATATTATAAGTGGCTAACATTCCAATATGTCTTTTTTGGTCATTTTACATGTTTATCAGCTATTTTTGTCAAACGTGACTTCTTTATCAGCTAGTTTTTGTTGAACATGATTTGTTCATCAGCTATTTTATCAGCCATGAGCTACTTTATCAATCGTCAGCTGTCTTATCAGGCATAAGTTACCTTATCATTCATAAGTTACTTTATCAGTTAGTTTGCCAAACATAGCCTAAAATGGCTTCTATTAGTGAGAAATGAATTAAATTTATTTCTCTCTCTAAAATGTAGAGTTTTAGAGATTTTTTCAAATTTGGAGATTTCTACTACCTCTCTCTTCTTTTCTCTATTTAGCTAGGGATGTAAATAAGTCAAGTCGAGTAGTAACTTAATCGAGTCGCACTCAAAAATTTAATAGCAAGCTCGAGCTCGATTAATTTTCAATGTAGGGTCCGAGCTCGAATATTTTTTGAGTTATAGAGATCGAGCTCGATGCCGTTTATGAGTTTGAAGTAGCGATTAATTAACTCGTTTATCAGTTTAAACTCGATAATTTTATATATTTTATTGTATGATTAATAAATATATGGGCATGTTTGGCTCGAAAATGGGTATACTGAAATGACTCAACTCTGCTCCAAAAATTGAATCAAGTTTTTGAATGACTCGAGTCAGATATTAGTGTTATAAAACTCGCTCGTTAAGTTAAAATAGTTCTGGTTTGTATTCGAGATTGACTCGAGCTCGAGAATTATAAAGCTCGAGTTCGAATAGCTCGTTAAAAGTTCAAATCGTTTACACCCTTAATTTTAACATATAAGATGACATAACTGTTAAAGCAAAAAAGTTGTTAAAATCTCATTTTTAGAGATTTTAAATATTATTTTTCTCTTTTAAAATATAGAAATTTAGAAATTTTCTCAAAATATGGAAATTTCTACAATATCTTTTCTTTTCTTAATTTTAATTTTAACATAAAAGATAACATAAATATCAAAGTTAAAAATCTGATAAAATCTTATCTTTCATCATTTTAACGTAGTTGTTGAAGATATTAAAAACCTACAATAAAACAAAATATTTTTGTATTATTTTCAATCTCATGTACCAAATCATGAAAAAAAAAACAAAAAAACAAAAGTTTTACAATTTATTTATTTATTCAAATATAATAATAAAAAGCTTTAAAGACAAATATAAAAAAAAAGAACGTTAGTGGCTTGTGAGTGAGTTTTTGGGGTCCCCTTCTTGTACACGAGCTGTGAAAAGCATGGAAAGCAAACCTAATAAAGGCAAATAAAACGGCAACGTTTCATCTTCATCTTCATCTTCATCTTCAACTTCAACTCCCATCACTGTTCATCACCTCCATTCCATCCATCGATCACGTTTTTCTTCATCATCATCATCATCTACATTTATCGATTAATGTCATGAAAACCCTATTGTTTCTGCTACTTCAATTTCCTCCAAATCTATAATCAACAACAACAGTCAACTACTACTTGTGTAAAAATGAGTCACACAGAGCTCGCCGGAGAGTACAGGGACCGGAATGTTACTGCCGGAGGCCGGACAGTTGTCGTCGGAGTGAAACTAGATTCACAGAGTAGAGAGTTGCTCACATGGTCTTTAGTCAAAGAAGCTCAACCTGGTGATCGTGTTGTCGCTCTTCATATTCTCACTAACAATGGTAGGAGTTTTGGTGGTTTCAGAATGTGTGTGTTATTTGTTTTCAATTTTATGAATCAAAATGTGATTATTGTTTTTTTTTTTTTATGTTTGTTTGAAGAAATTCTGGATCGTGATGGGAAATCGTCGTTACTATCGCTTGTAAACTCGTTTGATTCCATTCTAGCTGTCTATGAAGGATTCTGTAACCTTAAACAGGTAGGGTTTTTTCGCATTTTGATGTGAAATTATTCCGAATTTTTGGATTATTTGGTGATTTTTGTAGAAATTGGTTGGTGTGAGGTACCCTACCAACAGTATCAAGCTCATTCAATGAAATAATTATGGAAATTTAATTCCATTTTGAATGAGACAACGTACAACATTCTTCTTAATTTCATTTGAATTTTTGTTGTTTTCCTCATTTTTCTGTGATTTTGCAGGTGGATCTTAAGTTAAAGATCTGTAGAGGTACTTCAATTCGAAAAGTTCTTGTTCAAGAAGCTAAATCATATGGTGCAAATGAAATTATCGTTGGTACTTCAAGAACACATCATACAATTAGATCATCATCCTCTATAGCAAAATACTGTGCTAAAAAACTATCAAAGAATTGTTCTATAATTGCTGTCAATGGTGGCAAAGTTGTGTTTCATAGGCAATCCCCCTCACCACCATCAACTGCAAAAGGTAATCAAATAAATCTGTTGGTTTCATTTTAGGAAAAGATGCATTTGATTTAGATTCTGAGACTTGTTTTTGGTTTTAATTTCATCTTATTTTCTGTTCAGATCACCATAAGAAGCAAATATTTAGTTTGATTCAAAGATCATTGAGTTTGAATCCCAAATTACTAAACAATGGAAATGAAGAAAAAGGCAACCAAAACGATTGCACGAAATTGGAATTGGCTTTGGTGAAAGCCGAATCTGAGTGCACACCGAGTGCATTCAAAGATAACTGTCCCATTTGTTCATTGGATTCTTCGGATCTTTCTGTTCTTGAGGTTTCTTGTGGTAATGGTGAAGAAGAAGAAGATAACTCCATGGCTCTAGTACCTGTACAGAAGCTAGAAGCTTCATCGAGTTCAACTTCTCTGTTACTAAGAGAACTGCCTGAACTACGACCTGGTTGGCCACTCCTTCGCCGAGCCATTTCGTCTAACCAGCTTCCTTCTAATGGATCACGGGTCCACCAGATCTCTGTGGTTCAGTGGGCTATGAGACTGCCCAGTAGAACTTGCTTTCAGATCACAAACTCAGATTCAAGAAACGATGGTGTCTTTGATGATCAAAAAGATGGATCCTTGGAGGTAAATGTAGAAAATGGAGCAATTGTTCCAGTTGGTGGTGATGAATTCCAAGCTGGTTTATCTTCTTCTCCAGATCGTGATTCAATATGCCTACCAAAAGAATTGGAGGGTCTTCATGAAAAGTTCTCGGCCACTTGTAGATTGTTTCAATACCGAGAACTTCTCTCTGCAACAGCAAACTTTGAACCCGGTTAGTGTTCTTCTATTTGCTATCTATCTTGAATTGTTTCCATATACACACACAGATAGACTTGGGATCGTGTGAGAATAAGAGTTATGATGAGAACATTATCTACCTTCAATTAATTACCTTCAACTACTTTCGTTGACCTATTTCTATCACCATGAATGAAACTTTAACAAATTCATGCATGTAAAAGTGATTGAAGGTATGTAAAAGTTTATGAAGGCGAGTAAAAGTGAAGTTTAAGGTTAATGATGGTAGATGAAGGTAGATGAAGCCGTGTTTCTGGTCAGCAATCAATTGAAGGTAGTTGAAGGTCCACGATTTTTTAAGCCGTTAGATCAAAAAGTCAACTCATCCAACGGCTTAGAAGTATGCTCACCATAACTCCTATTCTCACCGCAACCCAACCTTATATACATATATGTGTGTGTGTTTACAGAGAAGGGTTCTTGTGAGATCCCTAAATATTTTGAGGATGTGAGATCCAGAATATTCATTGATGCATATACACTATCAAGATATGTATTCTTTCAGTGAGTATATTCATCAATGTGTTTCTACTATGTATGCAAGTATATATGCATTTTTTAATATTCTCACTAAAATTAATCAGTGTATATGCATCAATGAATATTCTGGTTCTCATCTTCTCAAAATATCTATGGGTTTTACGTGAACCGGGTTCTCTCTCTCTATATATATATATTTATTCGTATTATGTGAATTTTTATGGCTAATTCAAGCACATATTTTGGTGAATCTTCAGAGAATATGATAGGAAAAGGAGGGAGTAGTCAGGTTTACAAAGGGTGTCTTCCCGACGGCAAAGAAATAGCTGTTAAAATCTTGAAATCATCAGAAGATGTCCTGAAAGAATTCGTGTTAGAAATTGAGATTGTTACTGCTCTACATCATCAAAATATCATTTCTCTTTTCGGGTTTTGCTTTGAAGACAACAATCTCCTCTTAGTTTATGATTTTCTATCAAGAGGAAGTCTTGAAGATAATTTACATGGTACGTTCATCTGTTGATTGAAAGAAAACACAATCTTTATAAATGTGGATTTATGATTCTATTTTGTTTCATATTATTATCCTATAATCAGGCAATAAGAAAGATCCCGCATTTGGATGGAGCGAAAGGTATAAGGTTGCTGTTGGTGTAGCCGAGGCACTTGTTTATCTCCACAGTAACTGTGATCAAACCGTAATCCACAGGGATGTTAAATCATCAAATATATTACTGTCTGATGATTTTGAACCCCAGGTGATTAATTTTGTTAAGTTGCATTTGTTTTATGATTTGAGTCTATTACTTGGTTATATGAATAACATTTTGTGGTTTTATCGTTTCAGCTCTCTGATTTCGGGCTTGCGAAGTGGGCATCGACCACCTCATCTCATATAACTTGCACAGATGTTGCCGGAACTTTTGGGTTTGTAACTTAATCAACTCTCATTTATATTTTTGGCAAACTAGTTGTTGGCTGATAAGTTAGCTGATAACCGAAAAGCTATCTGTTTTGGCTAATAAGCTAGCTGATAAAAACCACAAGGCTTGTGGCGTACTGGTTAAGGCTTGTGGGGGATGAGGCTAGATAGCCCATCTACCCAGGTTCGAATCCAGGCGCAAACAACTTGTGGCCACGCCACTGGGGAATTATCTCAGGGCTGCATGCTTTAGCAGTCTTAAAATTGTCAGGGATTAGTCTAGGCAAATGCCTAGGATACCCTTTCCAAAAAAGCTAGCTGATAAACTAGTCAATTTTGGTAAAAACTAGCTTATAAGCTAGATGACAATGTAAAATATCTTATTTTATGTAAAATATATGGGGCATAATTGGAATAAGTAATAAAAAGAACCTGAAGCGTATTGAATCGCTATATGAAGTAGCTTTCAAAAAACTATCTTATAAGCTTACCAAATGGGGCTTTTTCAATAAGCTAGCTTGTGGTTTCCCAACTTGGCCTTTGTGGTTATCTTTTAAAAGGAAAACCCAAAAAGGGGAAAGCTTGAGAACATATAAGGTTTACTCATTTGTGATGGTCACTGAAACGTCTTCGACTGTAAACAATGTTGCCCCTTATATCCAATTTGAAACAATGTGATACATATTAAGCTAAAACTTGAATTGAAATTTACAAAAGATTGTATATATGTTGCAGTTACTTGGCTCCCGAGTATTTCATGTATGGCAAAGTAACGGATAAGATTGATGTCTATGCTTTTGGCGTTGTTCTTCTTGAGCTTCTTTCGGGAAGAAAACCAATAAGCAGTGAATACCCGAAGGGCGAGGAGAGCGTGGTTATGTGGGTATGTATGCCTCCTCCATATCTCGTATCATCATCATCATATGTTTTACGTATTTTGTTTTTTGTGTGCTAAAGAAACAAACCTTTGATTCAGGCGAAGCCTATTTTGAGTAGTGGGAAATTTGGTCAACTATTAGACCAAAGCTTGGGAAATAACTATAATGGTGATCAGATGGAGAGGATGGCTTTAGCTTCGACTCTTTGCATCAGGCGTGCACCACGTGCTCGACCCCATATGAGTTCTGTAAGTCTATTTGTTCTTCAAAATAAGGTTATAAATATGAGAAATAGCGATGAACATAGATTCTTGATTTTGTTTATTAAATGGTGTTTAAGGGGCTGTTTGGTTGGTTTTCCATTAAGTCGTGTATTAATAAAGTTGTCTGTGTGGCTTAATCTGTTTGTAGAGATTAAGAAAGTTTTTGCTTGGGAGGTTTTTTTTTATAGATGGAATGAACGTGTTTTTAATTAAGAGGGACAAGTTTGGAAAAAACATGGCTTTCTGCATAAAGTTCTCCCTTAAAACCTTACTGAATACATCACTTTCTATATCATTAAGCACCTACCAAACAACTACGTATAGCTGACCGAATAAGCTGTGAGTCCCATTAAGCTTATTAAGCTGCTAACAAACAGGCCCTAAGTCCTGTATGGATAAAGTTGTCTGTGTGGATTAATCTGTCATTCTGTCTGTATAGATTGGGAAAGGTTTTGTTTGGGTGGGTTTTTTCATAGATGGAATGAGCGTGTTTTTTAATTGGGAGAGGTAGATTTGAAAAAAAAACTTGGCTTTCTGCATAAAGCTCTCCCTAGAAGCTTACTGAATAAGTCACTTCCTATATCATTAAACCATTACCAAACAGTCATGTGAAGCTGACCGAACAAGCTGAGACTGTGAGAGTCCCATTAAACTCATTAAGCTGCTAAAACAGTCCCTAAACTCTTGCATCTTATTTATCTTGTTATATATGATTTTGAATCATCCATTCCATTAAGACAGGTTCTGAAACTCCTTAATGGCGATGTTGAGGTGACGAAATGGGCAAGGCTAGAAGTGAATTCTTCAGGAAGATCAGCTGATTCAAACCAGCAAGTTTTGGAAGACGAAGGATTTTCTCAATCGAATCTAAGGTCACATCTTAATCTTGCATTGCTTGATATCGAAGATTCATCCCTTTCCATAAGCAGTTTTGAGGAAAGCGTATCGTTAGAGGATTATCTTCGTGGCAGGTGGAGCCGATCATCGAGCTTTGACTGATTTAGACGAGGTTTTGTGTAGGTTTTTGTTGGTTGTGTAAATTTATTGTTTTTTGTGGTGTTTTAAAGAGCTTTCAACAATGGTGTAGCTTAATCAATAATCACTTGGCTTTTTGAAAAAAAGCTTGATAAGAAGCATCATTGTGGATGGCTTAATAGTTCTAACTGGTGTTGTTTAGGCATTGGTGCTGGTGAGTGTTGAAATGAAGGATATGAGAATTTGTGAGATCAAATCCTAAGTGTAAAGAAAAAGAATTATGTTTCCTAATAAATAAAAGCTAATTATGTTTTATTCATTCACTTACTGTATTATGCTTCTGATTTCAAATAATTTGAGCAATGTATTTGTTGTTACCATTTTTTTTGGAATGGTGTCCCACACTGTGTATGGACTAATCCTGGCAAATTATGACCGTATGAAACGAGTCATGATAACTCAGTTTTCACAATTGTTGTGTCCGTCTGGAATCGAACCCCGGGTAGATGAGATATTCCACATCCTCTTTGGAACCCTCAACTACTTCTTGGGTCTCTTTTTTGTTAAGGGTTCCCAGGCTAGCCTGGATTAATCTCGGCAAATTATGACTAATCAGCTTTGATAAAATCAGTGGCCACAATTGGTGTGTACGCTTGGATTCGAACCCTGGGTAGATGGGATATTCCACCACATCCTCCAGGGCCTCAACCACTACCAGTCGACTTGAATTCCCTATCCATGTGTAAACATGAATGCATGTATCTATATGTGAAAATTACAAACATTAATTGAAAAAAAGAAGTTTGCACTTCTATTTGAGAATTATAACTTATATATGTTTCAAAATTGAAATATTATTTCTCCCTCCTACATAAAATTTTAGACATTTATCTAAATTTAGAGATTTTCACTTTTTATTCTTTTTCTATTTTACCATACAATATAACATAGCCATTGAAACACACACAAAACACCTAAATCATCAAAATTTCTATTATAACATACTTCTTTGGAGATGCAATGGTTTCAAAATTTTAAAGTAAGAACTTATAATGATTCAAGATTTTAATCAACTTTTTGACCATTTAATTTTTATGCCAAATAATTAGTGCAACTCAAGCAAAATTTTAACTTAACCAAAAACCATCACGAAAACTAACTTGTATTTTCTTTTCTTTCTAAAGATGTACAATTTTCAAGATGATAATTCCTAGAGATGGACATAAAGACGCAAAAAAAAACCGGTTAACGTCTGAATCAGGACCTGTTACGTAAACAAAAAGCTTCCGTAACCAAAAAAAATGAGATCACAATCTCGTTGTCATCTTAGCTAAACATATGCACGTATTTGCAGCCAAAAAGAGTCGTTCATTTATCTAATAGCAGGTCTGTCTTTATCTCCTAGTCGATGGTAGCACTTTCAGACACTCGTCATTCAGCCATGGTTGGAATACGTCTTCATTGGGCACATGCTGTATCACAAAAAAAAAAGATATCATACCCAATATATTATTACAAGATAGCAATCCTATAATAACTTTTTTGGTAACTGTGTTACACGTATTACCATGGCGACCTGTATGTATTTATGTACATGAAAGTTGAGTAAAAATGTTTATAAATTAAATTATTTTAACTTTTTGCTTTATTTGTGTTAATTATAACTATTATATGATATATATAAAATCGTCAAATAACTTTTGAAGGCAACTTGTCTAATTCTGTCATGTCCGGTCCTAGTAGTACCAGATATACACTTGTTTTATCCAGTCCAGTCCAGTCCAATCATGTTTGCGTAGCATTTATCATGTTTGCGTACCAAATGCTACCTAAGAGGACTTGACATCTGAAAAGCAAACCCAAGGTCTTATCAGTTAAGCTACCACATAGGGTTTGGGCTAGAAGCGCATATTTGGCGTTCACCTTGGACTAGGTTAACTTGATCATTAGTTTGGGCTAGGTCAACTTTGATTTATTTCGACTTGTTTTGTTGACTAGGTCACTAGTACACCTTATTGGAAACAATGGCTGTCCGAGTCAGCTTATGGCACTTCAACTAATCCCATGGGGTCCTAAAGTTAACAGTCAAACAAACCCTCATGGACCGCTCATTGAGCTACTCCTTATGGTTCACTGGCTGTTTGTTTACCTCTTAACAGTTCCATTAAGAGGCAGCCTCTGAATCACTAAGAGATGAATCCTGTTTGGCAAAAAAATAAGTGTGCCTCTTAATGGTTCCAAAACCCTCTAAATCATTTTGTATCCTGAACCTCCCTTAACCATTAAGACCCCTAATTACATCCTGACAATTACCAAACAATTATATTTCATTTTGCATTATATCATAAGAGCCTCTTAATCACTCTTAATCATTCTGACCATTTAATCATTCCGCACCGAACCATTCAGTAACTGCCAAACAGCCCCCATACACCTTATTATAACCATCCTGTTGCCTAGGCATTCAGACACGCAACCACTAGGCCACCTTTGACGTGCTGTCAAAACTACAATTTTTCGAGGCAACAGAAAGAAACACATAAAAAACACTGAAAACTTAAAAATTTCAATCATGGAAAGTAGAAAGAAAAAATGGATTAATTTTGCATCATACAGGAATGGGGGCATGAACAACTAGAGTTTTTCAACGGGATTTTTTTTTTGTTATGGTCGGTTTTTAACAAGTGGGAAATGCAAGTTAAAGAAGACTGCAGACATAAACTTGAGATTAGAAAAAAGTACAAATATATAGCAAATAATAAATATAAGTTGTCAAAAGATAGGATAAAAAATGGCTTCAGAAAGCTTACTTCTAGCCAGAAGCGAAACATCCGCAAGAGATTAAGAGCTCTAGGTCGCTCATTCTGGGCAGCTTGAAGTTTCCTCCTAAAACTTCCTGAATGATTAAGGTAATAAAAAAAATTAATGCTAAATAATAGACAAACTTAAGTTATACAAAATTGTAGTTTGAACGGAAAAAAAAGCAAGCAGCAAGTAGATGCACACAAGAGAAGTTTCTAAAGGAAAAAACCAATAGATTGTGCACGAAAATAAGCAATTAAAAGTTGCAAATATAAAGAAAAACTTGGTTAGGCAATGGCTGCTAACAAAATGTATAGTCATACCGATATCACAAGAAAAAAAAAACACATTAACTGAAACAAAAAAAAAACAAATTACAAGTGGACAATCATTGGCATTTCAAGAAAAGAAAGAAAGATGTTTTTATTTGTAGCCATTTGTATTCCAATTCTTATATGTACACAGAGTCTAATAAAAGATTTGTACATTTGTAACATCTCGTATGCAATATATGACTCTATGTGAATGCTTTTGAACATGTTTACTATTGATAACATCACGAGATTTTTAATGTGCTAAGAAAGTGGCCATCAGATTCAAGATAACTAAGCTTAAGACTTGGACCTGGGATTTTAATGATACTAACAGTTCCACTAAGAGGCAGCCTCTGAATCACTAAGAGGTAAATCCTGTTTGGCAGAAATAAGTCTGCCTCTTAATGGTTCCAAAACCCTGTGAATCATTTTGTAACATGGAACTCCCTTAACCTTTAAGAGCCCTAATTACATCCTGAACAATTACCAAACAATTATATTTCATTATGCACTATATCATAAGAGCCTCTTAATCATTCAGCGCCAAACCATTTAGCGACTGCCAAATAGCCCCTAAGCTGAGACAAGTATTTATGCACTTATTTGTGTGAGTGTGCATACAGTCATACAGTTGTATCTGTATATAATAAAGATAAAGAGTGAAGCAACCATAGGAAGAAACCTGAAGGAGTTAAGATATTTGTGCTTAATGCTGCTTTAGCATGAAAGAATGAAAAGCAAATAATATAGTTTCTAAAAGAAGGATCCTAGGAATCTTTATAGGACAAGGTGGTTGTCCCTGACTGTTATTTCGGCAGCCGCAAAAAGATGGAGATATGAGGTTATGGGACCACGGGTCAGGTTCAGGGGAAAACCTAAAAAAAAAACTAAAGAAGGAGCCCTCCATCTGGACGGTATGCACAAATGCATACTGGTAATTTGTAACATGCACTCGTGCATAGGAAAAAAAACGCTTGTATGCATTTGTGCATACCGTCTATGCACAAATGTCCATATTATTGCTTCCATGACACATTTTCAATTTATTCGTTATTCCATCGCTTTGATTATTATTCTTTTGATATTGGTATTTCATAACCATAATTTGTATCAATTCGATCCATGTTCCATTTTCCATTTTTGTGAGTCCCTAATATTTTTTGGACATCTAACATCATTTTCATTTTTTTCCACCATATCAATGTTACCTACAAAATGAAATTCATAAAAGCCAAAACAAATAGAGTGTAAGGATTCTATAGACGAAGCTGGGAATAAATAAGAAAAAGGTGGGCCGACAAGATGAACATAAAGAAACACTAAAAAAAATCTAAAGATAAATATATTGAAATGACATAATTATCCTATATCTTTAACACCATCAATATAAGAACATACTATAAAAGCATTTTTTTTAACAACTTGTGCATTTATAATTTCAAACTTACTAGGGACGTCATCAAGCACCGACTTTGTTTCACCATCCAATGCAGACGATATTGCCCTGTGACGCAAAGGTAAAAGACGGCATATTGGCTTTTCTTGCTCCACATATTCTGAAAGTTGTTCATACTCTTCCTGATTATATGGCTTTCTAAGAACCCGCATGAGCTTCTCCTTTAGCTGAAAGAATAGAATTATTAAGACTACTAAAAAAACATAAATAATATGGTTAACATATACAAAAAAAGAAAATACATACAGATGGTTCCTTTTTTGCAGTCATTAGTTGTTTATTGTTTACTTCACCACAATCCCGAAGATTATCCCAAATCTGAATATCTGAATCAGAACTTGTAGGTTTCTCTTCATAATTCACATGTTTTCCTTCATACATAAATTCACCATATTTAGATTCTAAACAACCATCTAGAAACACCCGGTAGCAAGAAGGGACGTCATTAAAGCGATTTGTTGTAGACTTATGCTCCTTAATCTTCTTTTTCTTAGAGATTTCTTTCGTAGTTGAAAGCTCCCTTTTTTTTCCATGCATGGACCTTTTTACCCTCCGATTGATTTGCTTATCTCCCATATCTTTAGAGGAGTTCACTTTATCTCCACTATTATCAACGCTAATATTTGTACAATTTGGGAGGTCAAATCCGTCTGACTTTTCCTCCTTTTCATACTCTAGAAATTTTGGAGTTTCGTCATTTTTGGAAATTTTAAGCTTATACGATTTGCCGTTTTTTGTGAGTGCCTTCAAAAACAAGCAATATTGAGGATCTTTTTCGTTTGCATCTTCAGAAATATCTTCATTTTCATCTTCGGCAATATCTTCATTTTCATCTTCAGCAATGACTTCCTCTGTAGAGGATTTTGTTTGTTCGTTATTGTCGGTTAAGAAACTAAGAAGCCATTCATAGTCACTATCAATCTCTTCATCCCCAAATAGGCCGCCATCCACTTCTTTGTTAAAGGGTTGTTTACTAGAACCAAACTCGGAACTTTTAATATCGAACATGTTTCTCTTTACTTGCCTTTTCTCATTATGACGGTTCCTCATATTTGGATCAAAAGTCAATATTCCAGCTGCATAAGATATGAATATGATACGTGTTTTTATTACAGAATCAACAAATCACTCCTCTGGTTGAACTTCAAAAAACTTGTGGTTATAATGGTACAAGTAATGGAAGGAGAGACAATCAACATGAATTCTTGAATGTTAATGTCTAATATTCAAGTATGCATAAAGATGAAAATAGGTGTTTAGGTCATGCAAATGATTATTGCAACAGATATTAGTGGATAAATCCAATCTATTTAATCAAAAATCTTAGTTTTTATATTGCCTTATCTATATTTTTTTTCATTTTGTAAGTCCCATTTCAGTGATACAATTGTGGTAGCAAACAGAGTATATCAAAGGGTGAGTTTGAATCATTTTCATAATTAGTAAGAAAAGAATAAATTCTTCATAATTAATATCAAATCTCATAAATTTAAATGTTCTGAAGAACAACAGAAAATCAAATAAGAAAAACATTCAAACACAAGAGTTTAACTTGCTTAGGGCCTGTTAGTAGCTTAACGAGCTTAATGAGACTCACAGCTTATTCAATCAGCTATACATAACTATTTGGTAGTGGCTTAATAATATATAAGATGACTTATTCAATAAGCTTCTAGATGCGAGCTTTATGCAGAAAGCCAAGTTTTTTCCAAACCTATCTCTCCCAATTAAAAAAACACGTTTATGAAAAAGTCTTCCTAAACAAAACCTTCCCAATGTATACAAACAGATTAATCTTCACATACAACTTTATCCATACATGACTTAATGAAAAACCAATCAAACAGCACCTTAGACACATACCACACATTTTTCTTCCCAAAATATTACATAATCTTGTCTCATTTTGTGAATTCTTTAGCACATTGAAAGCACAAAGGATTTCAACAAACTATGATTCGATTTCTTCTCAATAAAAATCGGATGTTGGGTCAAAACCCTAGGCGTAAATGTGCATAAAGTCACATGTTTTTGACTCTGGAACACCGATCCATGAAATAATCTAAAGATAAAAAGTGATAGAACACATAGTCAAACACAATCAAACTATAAAAGAAACCGATATAATTTCAACGGGTGAAAGATTAAATCAATAAATAGGAAACAAAATTAGAAACATTACGCAATCAATTGACCCACCAACATTGAAGATTCTAATGGTGTTATCACACAAACGATTGTGAGGGGAGGGAACGCAAGCTCACCTGATCAGCAAAAGAGGAAAAGCGTCATCGGTGGTTGCAGAGTCAGAGTGGAGCAAATCAGCAGCGGCAGACGGAGGAGAAAAACCGCTGACGGAGTTGAGAAGCCGTGGCAGCGTCTGTTTGTGTTCAAATGAAAATCGGATGAGAATTGTTTTACATTTTCTATCAAATTTTATATTCCCAAGGAGAATTTTACGTGCTTAAAGTATATATCCTTGTAAAATTTCAAATTATATGTATATCTTTCTAAATATGAAAAACTCATGTAATTCTTCCTATTATGAAAATGCTTTAGGTGGCGTTTGGTTCATAGAATGGAATCTGTTGGAATTGGAATCTGTCAAAGGAATTGGAATATGAAGGAATTGGAATTGAATTTAATCATGTTTGACCATGCGTTTGGTTGACATGAATTGGAATGAAATCTGGCTAAGGATTTTGAATATGCATGTTTGGTTCGTTGGGTATAATACTAGTGGTAGGGTGGAGGTGGTAGTGGTGGTGGCGGCGGCGGTGGTGGCAGCGGTGGTGGTGGTAGCGGCAGTGGTAGCGGTGGCGGTGGGGAGGCGGCGGTAGCGGTAGCGGTGGCGGTGGGGCGACGATGGTGATGACAGTGGTGGCGGTAGTGGTGGTGGATGGGGTAGTGACAATTGTGGTTGTGTTGGTGAAGGAGACAGTGATAACGATGTAATGCTAATGTTGAAGGCGACAATGACAATAGTAGTAATGGTGGTGTCGGTAGTGGTGGCGGCAATGGTGGTGGTGACAATGGTGATGGTGGCGACGGCGGTGGTGATGGCGGTTGTTGCGACGGCAGGGTGGTGATGACGGTGGTGGTGGGGTGAAGGAGATAACAGTAACGATGGTGATGGCAGGGTTGGAGGTAGCGGTGACGACGGTAGCGGTAGTGATGGTGGCGGCGGTAGTGGGAGCGGTAATGGTGGTGGATGTTGTGGTGATGACTGTGGTTGTTGGTGAAGCAGAGACTGGTAACGATGGTAATTACAATGTTGGAGGTGACGATGACAACAATAGTGGTGGCCACGTGGTGACGACAGGTAGTGGCGGTGGTGGTGACGGCGGCAGCGATGGTGGTGACATCCATCATCATGGTGGGATAAAATGAAATTGAGTAAATATAAGCAAATAATGATTTTTTCCTTCAAAAATGGTACGAAGGAATGGAAATTCCTTGCTAAAATCGAAGGAATTCACATTCCACCATATGTGGAATTTGAATTCCTTATCAAAACTCAAAGAATGAACCAAACATATGAATGGAATTCGGTCAATGGAATTGACCATTCCAATTCCTTCAGATTCCGTCGGATTCCAGTGAACCAAGCGCCACCTTAGTAAAAACTTTAAAAGTGGGACATGAACTTTGATAAGTCTAGAAACCATCCTTGTGATTTTCATTTTACTTCGAAAGCGGTCTCTTATCACTAATTCCGTTATGTAAAGGGTATTTATGTCTTTTTACCTTTATTACCAATTTTTATTTTAAAACGTTAAACAATTTAACCTACACACATCTCGTCTTGAACACCCCCCCTCCCCCTCCAAATTTGTTTATAATAACGAAATCCCACCACCGCCATTGTCGTCCAGTTTGCACTGACTTCTATGTTTGTGACCCTCCCCTTCTATATTTCTGGCGATCCAAACAAGTAAAAACCTCATTTCAAATCTAGGTCAAAATGGAAGAGCTAGGATATTTCCGTGGTCTAGAAATCTATGTTGACATGTTGGATGTCGACGGTCTTTTCATGCAACTACTTCACCAGATAATGGAAGAGCTAGGATACGACGAACACAAATATTATAAGCTATATTTTAAAAAGTCAAATGCAGACTAAAAGCATTGATTGTTGATGAACATGTAATGAATATACGTCAATATGTTGACGGACACACCGTCATTAAAGTGTACAAGAAGAAGATGGATGTTAACTGTTCGAGTTGAATATCACTAGAGCATATAAGAAGTCAATGGGATTGTGCAAAAACCAACCCTCTCGTGTAATCGTAGCTTGACATTTAAATGACGGTGTATCTTAGTAATAATAAGTAATTGGTAATGTGTAATGTGTTGAAAACTTTATGCTGAACAAGACCTCGTTTGGACAGATAGTAGAGCACTTGTTTGATTTGTCCTTTCTTGGTGAAAGGTGGGAGAGTTATGAGATCAATGGATGAGAAATGATGCCTTAAGCCAATCATTAACAGTTGCCCGTCTTTGTCATCCACTGATATCATTACACTCCCATATTTTACCAAGAGGAACAGAGCAAGAAGATCTTCACAGTCTATGCAAATAAGATCCTGTTGAGCATTAGGTTTTCAACACATTACACATTAGAGTTCTAGTCAATTGAATGATTGTGTATCTGTAACACCCCTAAAAATGGGAGTTAATTTAAACCAAAATAAAATGCGGAATAACTTCTACTTCATAAAACATCACCCATAAAGATGGGGAGAAAGTTAGAGTGAGTTTACAACATCTATAGGAAAGTTAAATGACAACCTAGTAATCTATATAATTCAAAATACAGATTAAGTTTGGGTGTCACTAAAATCCTCAAAATAATCTTCTATGTAACTCCATCTATACACACGAGGTGCACTTCAAAAGAATGCCACTACCGGCACCTAGCTTCTCTCATCCCATCAAGCCCCATCCGCTTGATCACCTGATATACATGTCATTTTAAGAAAAAGTGTTAGGCTTAAAGTCTAGTGAGAACAAACAGTTCAAAATATAGAAAAGCCATTTAAACTTCGAAAACGGTAAATAAACATATAACCGAAAGCTTTTCTCAAAACATCTCTTTTTCTTTACTTCTGCGATTTACACCTGAAAGATACGCTTTACTTCTCAGGGGAAACTTCTACGGGAATGACCTGTCATCACATTAATCCTCACGAGTTCAACCCCAAACCGGGATCTATTACAAGTGCCCTCCCCAAGTGCTTCTGACTATATGTGCCTATGGATCCATTACACTAGTCTAACATCTTAATACAATTGTTTCCAATGTATTAGCTTCTCTTCACAAACCTTTGTGAAGTATAACATCGTGCTTCCAAGAACCTTCCTTCCAAAATTAGGTCAAATTATCATTTAGGTTTATACATCATTTTTCTTGCATTTAAAACTCATAAGAGTATTCCAAAACCGTTCTTGACATCCAATTCATCATTTCAAAGAAAACCATAAATGACACATTTTGACCTAGTTTTACCAAAATCTTCCAAGTATAGAAATACTCATTTTAAACATCATATTAAGGTAAAATACTTCATTTTGACATGTATAAAGTTTTAAAGGTAAGAATGAACTCACTAGCTAGAGTTTGACAAAACCCTAGAAAATCTCTAAGATGAAGATGGAGGTGATCAAGAAATCTGAACAGATGAAGAACACCACCACTTGAAGCTTTTTAACCCCAAAGCTCTACTTGATCTCTCCTCTTTAATGGAGAAATAAATGCTTGGAAGGAGGTTGGTGAAGAAAGTGGAACCCTAAAAATCGCCTCTGCCCTTTGCTCCCAACACTGATAATTCGTAACTGATAAAATGAGAAAAGGAAGCTGAAAATCGCACCTTATTGCACTCTGGAACACACGGGCGACTATGACATGTCATAGTCGCGAGTCATAGTCGCGAGATTTGTACCGAAAGTCTGATAAATTTTGGCTGGTTTTCCCTTCCCCGCGACAATGCCTTGCGACAATGACATGGGCATTGTAGCCTGTCATTGTCGCCGAAAGTGTACCGAAAGTCAAAATTCATCCGGCTTCCGTTCCTTTCCCCCAATCGATTACAACCCAAAATTATACACTTGAAACCTTCCATTTGCCCATAAATAAAATATTACAATGCTAAATTACATAACCTTTCGCTAAATTTCCGGGTGTTACAATCCTCCCACCCTTGAAATTAATTTCGTCCTCGAAATTTACAGATTAACCAAACAAACTCGGATATCTCCTCTTCATATCCTCTTCCGCTTCCCACGTCACGTTTGAACCACGATGGTGCTTCCATTGCACCTTAACCATGACGATTTCCTTGTGACGTAACTTCTTAGACTTGCTTTCTAAGATCGCCTCCGGTTCTTCCACACAACGACTATTGTCGACGCGAATCTCTGAGAGAGGTATCACACTCTCTTCTTCCGCTAAACACTTCCTCAAATAACATATGTGGAATGTAGGGTGTATGTCGTCCAATTCGGGTGGCAATTCCAATTTATACGCTTGTCGTCCCACTCTTTCCAAGATTTTAAACGGCCCGAGGAAACGAGGACTAAGCTTCCCACGCTTCCCACACCTTATAACACCCTTCCAAGGGGACACTTTAAGCATAACTCGTTCCCCCACTTGGAATTCCATGGGTCTTCTCTTTTTATCGGCATAGCTCTTTTGACGGTCTTGGGCCGCCTTAAGCCGTTCTCGGATAATCTTTATCTTGTCAGCCGTCTCTTGCACAATTTCGAGTCCGGAGAATTGCTTCTCGCCCGCTTCCAACCAATATACCGGTGTCCTACATTTCCGTCCATAAAGTGCCTCGAAAGGTGCCATCCCAATACTAGAATGGTAACTGTTATTGTAGGCAAATTCTACCAGCGGTAGATGCGAGTCCCAATTTCCACCAAAATCAATAACACATGACCTAAGCATGTCTTCAAGAGTTTGAATAGCCCTTTCACTTTGACCATCTGTTTGGGGGTGAAATATCGTACTTAAGTTTATCTTGGTGCCTAACCCCTCTTGCAATCCATTCCAAAAGTGAGAAGTGAATCGGCTATCACGATCTGACACGATAGTCAAAGGCACACCATGCCTTGCAACTATCTCGTCCACATACAACTTAGCTAGTTTGTCAACTGGGCCGGCTTCTCGCATTGCTAAGAGGTGAGCACTCTTCGTCAATCTATCCACCACTACCCATATGGTGTCATGACCTCTCAAGGTCTTTGGTAGTTTCGTCACAGAGTCCATAGTGAGGTGTTCCCATTTCCATTCCAGAATTTCCAACGATTGAAGACTTCCATATGGCCGTTGATGCTCCGCTTTGACCTGCATTCAAGTCACACATCTCTCTACATAACTAGCAACATCCAACTTCATGACGGGCCACCAATAAGTTAATTTTAGGTCTCTATACATCTTGGTACTACCCGGATGTATGGAGTACTTAGACTTATGAGCATCCTCTAGTAGTAGTTCTCGGTTGCCCCCAATCTTAGGCACCCAAACACGTCCTCGGAATAGCTTCAGACCACGACTATCTTCGGTTAACATCAAGTGTTGTTTCACCATCACTTCATCCTTTAAGTTTTCCTCACGTAATGCCTCCACTTGAGAAGTCTTGATTCGGTCGATCAGACTTGACACTATGTCAATTCTTGTGAGTACGGCCCGCGTCCCGCTACCATACTCCTTCCTACTTAAAGCATCCGCCACTATATTTGCTTTACCCGGATGGTATAGCAGCTCGCAGTCATAGTCCTTAAGCAACTCTAGCCAACGTCGTTGCCTCATGTTTAGCTCCTTTTGATCGAAAATATGTTTCAAGCTCTTGTGATCTGTGTAGAGTGTACACTTAGTTCCGTAAAGATAATGTCGCCATAATTTCAATGCAAATACCACCGCCGCCAATTCCAAGTCATGAGTTGGGTAGTTCTTTTCATGTTCCTTGAGTTTCCTTGATGCATAAGCAATTACCTTGCCCCTTTGCATTAACACACACCCCAATCCCATCTTTGAAGCATCGTTGTAAACCACAAAGTCTTCAGATCCTTCTGGCAAGGATAGAATCGGTGCTTCACACAATTTCTTTTGAAGAGTCCGGAAAGCATCTTCTTGCTTGTTGGTCCAAATGAACTTCACGTTCTTCCTTGTCAATGCTGTCAGAGAAGATGCAATCTTTGAGAAATCTTGAATAAACCTTCGATAATACCCCGCCAATCCTAAGAAGCTTCGAATCTCGGACGGGCTCTTAGGAGGTTCCCAATTCGTCATTGCTTCTATCTTTGATGGATCCACCTTCACTCCATCTTGCGTGACGACATGCCCCAAAAAGTGAACTTCTTTGAACCAAAAGTCACATTTCGAGAATTTGGCGTAAAGCTTTTCCTTCCTTAACACTTCGAGAACCTCTCGAAGGTGTTGTTCATGGTCTAACTCGTCTTTAGAGTAGACAAGGATATCATCAATAAATACTATTACCAATTGGTCTAGAAATGGTCGACACACCCGATTCATCAAATCCATAAACACTGCCGGTGCGTTCGTCAACCTAAACGGCATTACTAGGAATTCATAATGTCCGTACCGCGTTCTAAACGCTGTCTTTGCTACATCAACCTCCTTCACTTTCACTTGGTGGTAACCCGAACGTAAGTCGATCTTCAAGAAGCATCCCGCTCCTTGTAGTTGATCAAAGAGGTCGTCGATTCTTGGGAGTGGATACTTGTTCTTCACGGTTACCTTGTTTAGTTCACGATAATCAATGCACATTCTCATAGTGCCATCCTTCTTCTTCACAAATAAAACCCGAGCTCCCCACGGTGACGAGCTTGGTCTTACGAAACCCTTCTCAAGAAGATCTTGTAATTGCGTCATCATTTCCTGCATCTCAGATGGTGCCAACCGGTAGGGTGCTCTAGCAATCGGAGCGGCCCCCGGTACTAGATCTATTCGAAATTCCACTTGTCTATCGGGTGGCAAGCCGGGTAGATCTTCGGGGAACACGTCTGGAAATTCATTGACAACTCGTACATCATCTAATTCCCTCTTCTCTAACTTCGCATCTAAAACATAGGCTAAATATGATAGGCATCCCTTAGCTAAACACTTGCGTGCCTTTGCCAAGGTTAACAATGCAACTTCACCCTTCCTTCTTTCCCCGTAGACTATCACCATACTACCATCCGATAACGGAATCCGAATCAACTTCTTGGAACACAAAATCTCGGCTTGATTCTTGGCCAACCAATCCATTCCAATTACCACATCAAATCCTCCTATTGCCATAGGCATAAGGTTTATCCCAAACTTACTTCCTTCAATTTCCACCACACAATCCTTAAGGACATCACGGACAAGAACTTGTTTACCATCGGCTATTTCAACAATAAAAGCATCTTCCAAAGTACTAACAGGTACATGCAGATTTGGGTAGAAAGAAGTGGATACAAAAGAAAAAGTAGCACCAGAATCAAAAAGAACATGAGCGGGTACGGAGTTAACAAGGAACGTACCCGACACCACGTCTGCCGATGCCTTTGCTTCTTCTGCCGTCATCTTGAAGGCCCTCCCCACCGCCTTCTGACCCCCACCAACCTTCACTTGAGAGTTCCCTGACTTCAGCTTCGGGCAATCGTTCCTGTGATGGCCCGGTTCTTTGCATTCGAAACATGTCATTGACTTGACCGGACAATCACGAATCTGATGCCCACTCTTCCCACATCTAAAACAACGATTACCGGGACCGGGCTACAAGCTCCAAAATGCTTGCTCCGGCATTTGGGGCACCAGTTAGCTTCCCGCCTAGAATCGGTTCTTCGATTGTTGTCGTTGTTGCTTGTGGTGTTGTAGTTTGACTTCTTGGAAGGCGCCGCATGCCCTTCCCACTTCCTCTTTTCTCCAACTCCCAACCTTTCTTCAACACCCAAGTTAATAGCATCTTCCTTATGTTGGGCTTCTTCAATTGCTTCACGAAGAGTAGAGGGCTTTGAAGCCCGTACCCTATCCATCATATCCGCCAGTAACCCTTTAATGTAAGCCTTTATCTTTTCTTTCTCATCCGGGGCCACATGCCCAACCAAACTCAGCTTCTCAACGAACAACCGGGTGTACTCTCTCACGGTTTTGTTCCCTTTCTTGAGAGCCCGAAACTCATCAGCAATCCGGTCGATAGCCCTTTCATTACAATATTCTTCCATGACCTTCGCTTTAAACATCTCCCGTGTGAGCATAGAGACGATCACGGACCCAAGAGTAGCCGTGGTAACGTCCCACCATATTAGGGCCTCGCCCCGTAGCATTTGCGAAGCAAACTTTACCTTTTGCCTCTCCTCACAATCACTCGAGCTAAACGCTTGCTCGATTTCTCGCAACCACCGGATGCACTTTACCCGGTCATCCGAACCAGAAAACTCGGGCGGTTTGGTACACATAAAGTCCTTGTATGAGCAACTCCTTCCTGCGCGCCTCACTTCAGTTACAGGCGTCTCCTCCGTAACCAGTACGACCCCATTCCCGCCTGAACCTCCTACAAAATTCTCCGCAGTCGCTTTGTGCCTTCGCTGACTGGCCTCCCTTTCTTCAAACATTTTCAGCATAGTTTCATGCTGTTGAGCAAAAGCAGAATTCATTGCTTGGATCATACTGAGCCTAAGCTCATCTTGTGAGCCCGCTTGTACCATAAGAGGTCCGATTCCGGGATTAAGGTTTACGGCCGGTAATTGGTCTATTCGGGGTGGTGACCTCCTAACCACAGTAGGAATTAACGGTGGTTGAGTAGTTCCCCCTGCCACTTCCTGATTCGTGACACTGTTGGTTGCTCCATCAATTTCATTACGCGATCGGGTTCGCGTGTTCACCATCTTAGTCTGTCAAGATGATACACGAGAGTAAGACAAAACTAACATAAATACGTTTAACACGTTCACCAATCATTGTAACAATAGTAAAATAAGAATACTCAGAATACAATGCACCCAAAATAGCATTAGCTACGTGATATCTTGGATAAATCATATACACAAGAATCCCCATTACCAAAGTCACATTTCATGATTAGCGTATTTCCGTCGACTCTAAAGCTCTCTTATCTCAAGAATGTCTACCCATTATCACAAAACATCACTTAAAGTCTCAGCTTAAGTCTAGGCATCTTAAGTTCATACCTAGTTCGCTTAAACTAGAGCTCTGATACCAACTTGTAACACCCCTAAAAATGGGAGTTAATTTAAACCAAAATAAAATGCGGAATAACTTCTACTTCATAAAACATCACCCATAAAGATGGGGAGAAAGTTAGAGTGAGTTTACAACATCTATAGGAAAGTTAAATGACAACCTAGTAATCTATATAATTCAAAATACAGATTAAGTTCGGGTGTCACTAAAATCCTCAAAATAATCTTCTATGTAACTCCATCTATACACACGAGGTGCACTTCAAAAGAATGCCACTACCGGCACCTAGCTTCTCTCATCCCATCAAGCCTCATCCGCTTGATCACCTGATATACATGTCATTTTAAGAAAAAGTGTTAGGCTTAAAGCCTAGTGAGAACAAACAGTTCAAAATATAGAAAAGCCATTTAGACTTCGAAAACGGTAAAGAAACATATAACCGAAAGCTTTTCTCAAAACATCTCTTTTTCTTTACTTCTGCGATTTACACCTGAAAGATACGTTTTACTTCTCTTGGGGGAAACTTCTACGGGAATGACCCGTCATCACATTAATCCTCACGAGTTCAACTCCAAACCGGGATCTATTACAAGTGCCCTCCCTAAGTGCTTCTGACTATATGTGCCTATGGATCCATTACACTAGTCTAACATCTTAATACAATTGTTTCCAATGTATTAGCTTCTCTTCACAAACCTTTGTGAAGTATAACATCGTGCTTCCAAGAACCTTCCTTCCAAAATTAGGTCAAATTATCATTTAGGTTTATACATCATTTTTCTTGCATTTAAAACTCATAAGAGTATTCCAAAACCGTTCTTGACATCCAATTCATCATTTCAAAGAAAACCATAAATGACACATTTTGACCTAGTTTTACCAAAATTTTCCAAGTATAGAAATACTCATTTTAAACATCATATTAAGGTAAAATACTTCATTTTGACATGTATAAAGTTTTAAAGGTAAGAATGAACTCACTAGCTAGAGTTTGACAAAACCCTAGAAAATCTCTAAGATGAAGATGGAGGTGATCAAGAAATCTGAACAGATGAAGAACACCACCACTTAAAGCTTTTTAACCCCAAAGCTCTACTTGATCTCTCCTCTTTAATGGAGAAATAAATGCTTGGAAGGAGGTTGGTGAAGAAAGTGGAACCCTAAAAATCGCCTCTGCCCTTTGCTCCCAACACTGATAATTCGTAACTGATAAAATGAGAAAAGGAAGCTGAAAATCGCACCTTATTGCACTCTGGAACACCCGGGCGACTATGACATGTCATAGTCGCGAGTCATAGTCGCGAGATTTGTACCGAAAGTCTGATAAATTTTGGCTGGTTTTCCCTTCCCCGCGACAATGCCTTGCGACAATGACATGGGCATTGTAACCTGTCATTGTCGCCGAGAGTGTACCGAAAGTCAAAATTCATCCGGCTTCCGTTCCTTTCCCCCAATCGATCACAACCCAAAATTATACACTTGAAACCTTCCATTTGCCCATAAATAAAATATTACAATGCTAAATTACATAACCTTTCGCTAAATTTCCGGGTGTTACAGTATCTTAGTAATAAGAAAGTTATAATTGTTTGAAAACCTCATGCTGGACAGGAGCTCGTTTGGGCAGACGATAAAGCACTTGCTTGATTTTTCCTTTCTTGGTGAAAGACGGAAAAGTTATGAGATAAGTGGATGAGAAAGGATGCCTTAAGCCTATCATGAACGGTTGGTCGCCTTTGTCGTCACTAATATCATAACACTCCCTTCTTTCACTAAGAAGGACAATGAAAGAAGATCTCCACGGTCTGCGCAAGTAAACTACTGTTGAGCATGAGGTTTTCTACACATTATATTGCTAGTCGATTGAATGTCTTTGTATGTTAGTAATAAGTAAGTGAATTACGGATAAATATGCAAAAAAAAAAGTTATAAAAAAAGGGGTTGGACCAAGAACAGGTTCGCAATTCTGTTTCTCAAAATTGCCTACCTGTTATTGGTCAGGCCCGAAAACAAATTCAACTTTTTTTCATTAGATCTAGTTTGCTAAAGAGTTAACTAACATGCATACAAAATCATAAGGTGGAAAACAAGAAAACGTATACAACTTCAAACTACAAGAAAATGTTTTATGTTGACGAGAGGTTATGAAAAAACTTACTTCATGAGCCATTGACAAGCGGTTACGAATTTACTAACGTGGATGGAAAGTCGATTTGCGGGAAAAGTCACGTACACAGGCGTTTTTCTTTGTGAAGAGAAATTATCATGGTAAAAATCTTGGTCCCCGGAATGTGTATTATATACAAAAAAGAGAGGAAATGAGTCTCTGGGGTTGTGAATCGGTCAAAAAAAAAATCAAAAATATCATCCTTCCCAAGATTTCATGTAGTGAAATAGCATAGATGAAAACTGTGTTTGATTTCATGCGGTGGAATAACATATAGATGAAAACTGTATTTCATGAGGTGAAATAGCATATATATGAAAATTATGTTTTATTTCATAAAGATGAAATAGCATATGGAGTCGAGGACCACTAAACTCCATTAAAATTGGAATTTACAATTTTATCCTTTTGGCTTAAAACTGGGTAAATAAAATCATAACCATTGGATATAAATCTCAGTTCTCACGGTTTTCAACCTTTTATTTAACCTCTATATATGACATTATTTTTAACTAAAAGGGTTGGTCGGATTCCAAAAAACGACTGTTGACGGTTGACGATTGACCGTAACCATTCCTCTAAAAACATCTCAAACCAATTTCAGACTAGTGATCTCATCATACAAACACAAGTAGAATTTTCCATGTATATAAATCAACCAATTTTTCCTTTAATTAACAACTAGTATGTATGTATGTATATATGTATACATACAGATATTGAATATACACCTCCACCTTTCTTTCTTTTCTTTTTCTTGTGTATTATACTTTTTAACACGGTTGAAAAAGAAGAAGAGGTGGATGTTACATACGTTTCTCACATGTCAAAAGCTTGGCACCAGAATTCGGACCCTCGCCATTGTCAAATACGTGTGTCATCCATCCCATTGCCTTTGCGATTTCTTCAAGTTTATAGATGACGGAATTAGCATCACGAATGTAAACATGCCCATTTGGTCGTAATATTCTATTCATCTCAAGCATGATGGTAGATATATTACACCTGCTTCAATTCAAACAAACAAACAAACAAACAAACACAACTTTTCATGTTAGTTCCATATCCAATATATTAGAGCATTAACCACAAGGCTGCTTGTGGCGTACTGGTTAAGGCTTGTGGGGAATGAGGCTAGATAACCCATCTATCCCAGGTTCGAATCCAGGTGCAAGCAACTTGTGGCCACTAGGGAATTATCTCAGGGCTGCATGCTTTAGCAGTCTTAAAATTGTCAGGGATTAGTCTAGGCAAATGCCTAGGATACCCTTTTCAAAAAAAATATATATATATATATATTAGAGCATTCCAATAGCTATGCTGTAATTTTTCTAAAATAGAGTATCAAAAGTAAGAATCTCTATAAAAAGTTACATACAACTCCAACAGCTATCCTATTTTAGCAATTCCATCATTAACTATATTATAAAAATATGTAATAAATTTAATAAAATATAATTTCTCTCTCTCTCTCTCTCATAAACACTTAATTTCAATGTTTCCTATTGGCGGGAAGAAATAAAATATTATTTCTCTCTCTTACACAAGTAGTTTTAGAGATTTCTTTAAAATTAGAGAATTCTATCACCTCTCTCTATCTTTTTTCTATTTTAGCATACAAGATAACATAGCTGTTGGAGCAAAAAATTGCTAAAAATCTCAGTTTTCTCTATTTCAGCATAGCTCTTAGAGATGCTCTTATGCGCGTATAAAAATTGGTGAGAAAAGAAAAGGCGACATTTTTACCTTTTCTGCTCTATGGAGAAGAGACCAGCAGCGTTCAATATGTCGTAAGTTCTAGGGTATGTATCAAATGGCTCACACCTGGAAAGAAAAACAGATTTAATATATCATGTCAACCAGGAGGATGAATATATACAAGTCTTTTTATCCCTAACCAACATAGAAAATGCCCATTTTCCCCCCTTTTTAGTTGGGGTTCTTTTTCTCCCCAAGAGACCATGGTTACACCAAAAGCTCTTGTTCATTGATTGTTGTGATAATCATTTACAATAATCAAATCAAACAAGCAAAGTGTATCCCACACGGAGGTAGGATCTGGGGAGGGTGGGATGTACGTAGACCTGGTTGTTTCTGTGAAGACTCTCCATCATTTACAATATAGGAATGGGTTCAGAGGAAAACCTCAAAAAAATGGCAAACTGAAGAACACCCTGGTAGCCCTCTATCTGGACGGTATGCACAAATGCATATTGGTAATTTGTAACATGCACACGTGCATAGAAAAAAAAACACCTTCAATCGCTTGTATGCATTTTTGTGCATACTGTCTAGATGGAGGGCTCCCAAGATATTCTTCAGTTTTCTTTTTTGAGGTTTTCCTCTGAACCTCCCTCTTACAATATATATATATATATATGATTTTAGACTAAATCACCCATGATTCCGGGCGATATTTCCATGCCACTTAAGTGGCCCCAAAAGTCACCCGCTCCGGTTAGTGCAAGATCACATATGATTTTGTATTGTTCTCTTATTTCCTTAAATAGATACCATTCTCGTATGAACCTGTCCCTATATATATATATATAGGTGGAGGTTCAAACGAGAACACCCCCATTTTACGAGAACCCGAGAACACCCTTATCACATGTGATAATACACGTGAAAGGACCTAGTGGTGTGCACCCGCTCCGGTTAGTGCAAGATCACATATGATTTTGTATTGTTCTCTTATTTCCTTAAATAGATACCATTCTCGTATGAACCTGTCCCTATATATATATATATAGGTGGAGGTTCAAACGAGAACACCCCCATTTTACGAGAACCCGAGAACACCCTTATCACATGTGATAATAAACGTGAAAGGACCTAGTGGTGTGCACCCGCTCCGGTTAGTGCAAGATCACATATGATTTTGTATTGTTCTCTTATTTCCTTAAATAGATACCATTCTCGTATGAACCTGTCCCTATATATATATATATATAGGTGGAGGTTCAAACGAGAACACCCCCATTTTACGAGAACCCGAGAACACCCTTATCACATGTGATAATACACGTGAAAGGACCTAGTGGTGTGCGGACGACTTGCCCTACGACTTAGGTCGCCCCAAAGATCGTTTGCATCTATGATTTAGTATCACATGTGATGGTCTTGATGCATTATAGTATCACATTAATAACACCCTTATCACATATGATGGGGCTTAGTGGTGTAAGGACGACTTGACCCGCAACATAGTTTGCGCCAAAAGTCGTCCGCATCTCTGATTTACTATCACATGTGTATCATTGTGATGGAATAATAGTATCACATGTGATATTCTATAGTAAAAGGGTGTACTCGTGTTCTCGTAAAATGAGGGTGTTCTCGTTTGAACTCTTCCCTATATCTATCTATATATATATAAGGTTTTTAAGCATCTAAATGTTGTTTTTCCATTCAAATAAGCATTTTTCATCTTTAATATTTTAAGTCAACTCATGCTTAGAGCTAGTAATCACTTGGGGTTCGAGGAAACTACTAAAGTAGACAACATGCTTAATAAAAAGATTGGATTAGAACTTAAAAGAAGCCGACACCAAGAACAAAGATAACTCATACCAGTCATGTACGACGCCTATTAGTCCACGGTCGTAAATTACAGGCAACGTATTTGTATCACTAACAGGAACAACGTTCATAACCCAACAATCAACCCCATGATCATGTAAGGCTGCTGCAAATCTGTCATCATAAACAAACATGCTAAATATATCAAAAAAATTACCAAAAAGAGTAGATGAAGACCGACTATTAGAGAATGTGATAACACCCTACCCTCCATATCTTGCCCTCATATCCATAATGTTTCGTGCATTTAAAGTCTTCCAACGAAAAACATTTACATAACTAAATGTTATATCTTGCCAATATTTCGACTCTGCTTTATATATATCATTTCTGGATAAGATGGCATCCATTTCTATACTTTGGAGCCTGTCTGGTGGATGATGAAGGCGTAAGGGCCATGTGGTAACATTAGCTCCATATCCGTTCTCGGGTAATCGAGTGATGCATGCCTTCAGTGGGACATACCTACAATCATTGCAACATTGAAGTTTTTATATCCATATTTCACTATCTATCTAATACAAAGCATAAGTTTGTTTAAATATCGGAACCTTTTACTTCCTTCTTAACGGTATGCATTGGTCAATGTCAAAAGTATATTAGGCAATTTTCTTTAATGAAATTCTTATTTTGTTACCAATTCGACTCCGCTCATGGTGCATGTTGTAACATTATGATGATTGAGATATATAGTAGGAGCTTGCAAAGAATAATATCATTTGCCCCTTTCTATATATATATATATATATAGGGCCAAGTTCGGGGGAAAACTTCAAAAAAAAATCGAAGAACATCCTGGGAGCAGTCCATCCGGACGGTATGCACAAATGCATACCGGTAATTTGTAACATGCATTAGTGCATTAATGCATAGAAAAAAAACAGTTTCAATCGCTTGTATGCATTTGTGCATGCCACCCGGATGGAGGGCTCTCAGAGTGCTCTTCAGTTTTTTTTAGGTTTTCCCTTGAACCTCCCTCTATATATATTATATATAAAATATATATTAAGCAGTGACAATTGCCCTATGAAGACTCGCTTTCGCTACGGCTCCGGTGGGTTCCCTTAACCAAGCCACTGCCTATGAGTCGCCGGCTCAAATGAACGATTTGAAGACCTATTGATTCTCCTAAAGGGGCCGCCCCTCCGCACCTATCCGATTTTTTGTGTGTGTGTGTGTCCACATTATGTGCAACCTCGCCCCTCATACTCGATCACTCCCTCTCAATTCCTTGCTTAATAAACAAATAGCACGTTAGTTGCTACCAGATAAGTATACCATGATGGTTTAGAAAAACAGCAATTTACTAAACCCATATGAACAACTTAATCCATACAGACAGTTAATCCAAACAGGGCTTAATGAAAAAAACAAACAAACAAACAAATAGGCGCGTTAGATGTTACCAGATAAGTTTCTCATGCTTAGGTTATCAAAAATACGATAAAAAATTGGCCACACCATGTTACAAAATGGAAGGAGTTAAACCATGACATACCAAACATTATCGGGGTCATCATTGGCATCGCATATTGGAGGTTGTACACCTAGATTACGGCCAAGGTAGCAGGTGTTATTGAGAGGCTTGCGCCAGATGGCGATATATCCTTCCTTTGCTACGAGTTCCCAACATATGCGTCCAGTAAGATCCTCCATTTCTGTACATTCAACAATGATGAGATGAAGCAGAAAATCATTGAAAAAGGGAACATGATAAAGAAATGATATAAAGATGTGGAAATTGTGACAAGGCTTGTTAGAAAAGCATTTTTCCGTTTAGATATTTGACAAACTCTCTCTATATAAACACATATGTAGAGTGCAATATATAGGTTATCGTTTATCAAATTTCGAAATAAACATATTATGTAAGTTCTTATAGGACTATCAGTAGTTCTGGTTGTGATCTAGATCTGATCCATTTCTATGATTCCATTGATAACTTTTTTTGATCCAATGATCAAATAGATCGACCCATTTAGGCAGATCACTACTTTAGGCCGATACATGGTCCGTATGGTTAGATCTATTAAATAGTAAAACAATATACACTACCTTTTTGTTATATTAAACACCTATTCCATCATTTATTACTCATTTTTCTCATTTTAAACATCCCCCCCTACCTAAAAGTTTGATACTTTTTTATGATATCAATTTTTTTAAATACGACTGTTTTAAGAACAATTTTCTAAAACATGAGTAAATTTATGATGACAAATTTTTAAGTTGTCACATTCAATGTGACTTGACATTCTTTTACAAGTGTATTTATATAGTCAAATTTTTTAAAAAAGATTATCATTATAAAGAATCATCATTTTTGAAAAATAATCATTTTACAAGAAATAGAAAAATTAAACAATATATATATGTGTATACTATAAAAAAGATGGACGAGGGAGAGCGAGGGGATAGGAGATTGTGGGGTGAGGTGAAAGGGGGAGGGGGCATAGATGGAGCGGTAGGAGATGGGGTTTGTAAGGTTAATAAAACAAAAAAATAAATGGGTCATGATCCATCTATTAGCTGATGGGTCAGATCACAATCCATTTAGTTAGATCAAATTATCAGTCGATCCAATGTAAAACTGATTCAAAAGTTTTCATACCATTGACGTATATATATAATATATATATTACCTTTCCATTGTTGTTGAAGCTTATCTTCATGTTTATAAACAGGTTGTGCCGCCCAGACAAAGTATCCTCCAGCCCTTAACATCCTGTTCACCTCCAGAAGCAAAATTCCATCTTAAACAACAAACAAACAAAAGGTAAAAAAAGCCAATTAATAATATACATTAAAGAGAAAAAAATCATATAAAAATGTTTGATACACATATTTACCATATAAACAAACACAAATGGAAGAGACATACCATCACGAGTCCAATTTATCCTACATCTTGAACAATGTACTAAATCAAACGCTTGACTTGAATACAATAAACGACGTGTTGCAAATGCTGCCACCATGGCAGGCACACCACGTTCTAAAGCAAATTGAATCTGATTCTCATGAACGTCCTTTGGTGCTATAGATAGAGTAGTCACATTGCGATCCAGTAGAAATGCACCAAAACTTGCTACACCGCAACCAACATCCAAGGCAACTCGTATATGTTCACCAAAGGCAATATCAGGAACCATCTGCACGCTTGGTAAAAAGATGGAATTAGAGTTGTGTAAACCACTAAATGTATATATAATCTACAATTATGTGAAAATAGAAAACCTTAGAAATCTGATCCAAGTACTCATTTGCACCATGTATAAACTGTGTTCCACCTCCTGGAAATATGAACTTGTCTTTTTTTCTTGATATCCAGTTTTGTCCTCCTTTATCTTCAACCAAACGTGTATGAGGTACATTATCATACCATACCTGTATTACATTTCAGTCATTAGTAACAAGTGTCGAAAGCATATATATATATATATATCTAATTATCTGTTATACAGATCATATGTACAGAAAGCACTTATTATTCCAATAAACAGGTCACATCTTCATGAAGCAGCACACTTGTTTAAGGATACTCTCAAGAATGTATAATAGCTCCAACAATGCATTTCGCATTTACATGGATAGTGCCAGGGGCAACCAGGAGTAGGGGTTTATTCTAATTTTTCGCACTTCCAGAGTTCCAGTTCCAAACTTTTATACACAGCCATGTCAATTGACTTTCTTTGTAGCACTTAATGGATCAGAAGTCAAGTATAGTCATTATTCCATATACACCCAAATAATTTTAACTGAATTCTGTTAAGCTCTTATTACAGCAAAAACAAAGATGAAAGAACTTGTTTTCATATTGTGAATTGATACTTATCCAAGTAACTAAATGCCTCAAGAACAATGCAAAATGCATATGGTTTGCCATGCTGAAAGCCAGCTAACCCACTTCAAAGAATTTACTTCCAAGAATGATTTGCTTTACTGCTGAGATAGGCTTTTTGACTATTGTGATAGGACTTAGGAGTACTACCTCATTTATCAGAGGCGGACCCAGAATTTTTTTCAAGCGGTGGCACAATTTGACTCAAAAAATATTTAAAGGAAGATTTAACAATATTAGTATAGATCTGTTGGTTGGTTCCTTATCCCTGCATAGAAAAGACCCCATGTTCAAGTCCTGTCTACATATAATTTTAAAAACACGAGATATATAAAAAAGACACCAAAATTTGAACTAAAAACAACAAATTTGACAATAGTGGGACTCGAACCTGGGCCTTTTGTACAAAGGCACAAGCATTTACCATCACCGCCTGTAAAATTTGCGCTAACTTTTCAGTTTCAAAAACTATATGGAGGCACCCTTCAGATACGTAATTTTTTTCCTTTACCGTATCCTTCTACCGTTGTACATAGGTCCGCCCCTGACACTTATACCCACTTATACTTTAGTTTAATCTCCTATCTCGAGTACCGCTAACACCTCTCCTCTGGATAACTCTACAGCCTTAATGAAAGTAGCTACTCTCCACTGCTTCACTCTGATCTTATTTCATCTCTTAAACCTAGATACAAACATTCACAAAACACTTTTCAGCAAACCCATGAGACACCATAGCTAATAATTTACTTAAAGCTTCAAGATTCTCCAAATATTCGGTAATGGTACTCGGTTGTTTGGGGTTTTCTCAATTCGGTTATAGGCCTATCGTCATCATTAGTACCAAATCTAATCAACAAAATTCTGAACTTGTCAGTTATATAAGGTTGGTACCATAATGTTGCTTTGCCTTCCAAGCACAGCACAACAAAGTACAAAACAGGTTACAGCATGAACAACATCTTCACTGAATGTATGAGTAGTTTGCTACTTTAGGACTCTATTATGGTAGCAGTTGCATCCAAGGCATGTACTTGACCACCTATTCGTGCATTGTCAAGCTCCATCCACACAATTGCCTCAACAGCCTTATATAAATTTTATTCCATTTTTCCTCCAAGGAGTACAAGTAGTTGTGAATTGGTGTTGTCCAAGTCACAACCAAATAACCAATATCATCAATTAACGGAATGATGCATCAAGGGTGAGAATCTCAGTAAGAAATCCAGAGAAGGGGAAGAGTTACACAGAGATGACAGATAGAAAGTTTTTTCTCTTCATTACTTCAAAATCCAGTAAACAACTTGACAAATAGAAAACTTTTGAACAAAAAAGTTAAATAATTACGAATTAACCCTAAAAGCCTTTGATTTTATCACCTACCCATTGATCTTCAACATGTCACTTCTAAACAGAGTTCTGTTCTTGAACAATGCTTTCTAAAGCAAAAAAACACTGCCTTGGATGATTAAAACTAATTCCATGTGTGATATCTATTCAAGCTCATTCAAAGTAAGCCGATCCAAATATCATCAGTTAATTCAGTTTCATCCCTGCAGTATCTAACCAACTAAATTATGCAAATCAAAACAAGAATTATATGAGGAAGTTGGTTCAATTTCTTCGTGGGTATATTGTCATTGCAATAAGGTATTCCGGCTGTTCTTATCCAGTAGTATTTTGGTTCTCAAGTTCCGGTAGCAAGTTAGTTTTCAAGGGGAGAAGTTTTAGGTCCAGGCAAGATCAAGTCCAAGCCAAGTTCTCAAGTTATCAATCTTAGCATTTCATGTATAAGGCTCAATTTCAGTAGGATTTTAATGGTTTCTTTGATTTAAGTAACAACTAAAGAATGTTTTCTTCAAATTAGCTTTCATTGCAATCATGGCAAGACATCTTGCCTCACATCACTTAAGCATAATTCCAATTTGGAGCTCAATCAGTATAATTTATTCTTTTGCCAATAAACAAAGTATTGGTGGGAATACTAAAAAAATACCTTTCTCTTTTCTAAGCAATCATTTATAGAAAGTTCTCCAAATTTGTAGAATTTTATCATCTCCTGTTTTCTCCATTTTGAAGAAAGTTTTGGAGAACCTTAGCAGGAAAAGAAAGATCAAAATCTCCATTTTCTCCATTTTGGAGAATTTGTTGGAGACAACTCTAAGAAAATGTAAACAAGCATACCTCATCTCGACTTTTCGGCCATGGAATGTGGTTCTTGTATCCCTTGGGATTGGGCACCAAACAATCCAATTCTTTTCCTTTTTCTGGGCAATGCCTTTCATACTTCTCCCCCTTTTCAGTTGAATTTAACTTAGAAACCACATCTACGTTATCCAAACAAGGTATATACTCTCTCCTACTCTCATCACAAACCCTAAATTTCCCAATCTTTTCCCAATTCTGATCACTCTCTCCTCCACTCTCCACCGAACTTTCATCAACCTCATTCTCAAGCAAACTCGAGTCGTAATCCCCAATCACAAAGTCATTCGTCATTGCTCCATTCTCGTCCACAATCCCCGTCCTCTCAACAACATTTTCCGGCGGTGGACGCGGCGGTGGCGGTGAGACTTCTTTCGGTGGTGGAGACAAAGAAGTAGAGGAACTGTTGGTGGTAGAATTGAATGCAACGTGGACGGCAGTGGTGGCGTTTGTGACGGAGGAGGAGAACGGTGAGGAGAGTTGCTGAGAGTAAGCAGTATCGGAGGAAAAGTGTTTGACGGCAAAGAAGAGGGAGAGTGAGACGAACGAAAGGATTAAGATCTTGATGAATGTGTTGGGGTTTGTGATGTGATCCGATGAGAAGAAGCTGGTAGTGGCTCTCATGGCGGCAACCGGCGGCAGCCGCGGCTGCGAGTTAGAGTGACGGCGACTCTCCGTCACCGAGAAGTTTAGAGAGACGTCGACCAGTGACGCTACGTTAGTTAAAGTTGTGTGGACGTTGGGTAAGTAAAAGGCTGCTGTCAAATGACAAATGAAAGCGTAATGATTAGAAAATTTACATTTATGGTCCCTTAAGTTCTGATTCTATCAATTCTGGATATTATTCTTTCCTTTTTTGGATAAATCTATTTTTAAATTTACAAAAGGGGGTTTGTGCAGTAGGGATCTCGGAGGGGGCGGATCTGTAGTGTAGCCAATAGTGGTACGGGTCATCGTATTATTTCTCCGGTGAAAAATAAAAAAATTAGGTTTTTGAAAGGTACAACTGTATCGTTTACAGTGTACCACCATATATATTTTAAAACTACAATATAGACACAAGTTTTCTTTAACAGAGTTGGTTTCCAAGGCTTTTCCTACATCCAATACCCAAGTTTGAATCTTGTTAGTATCATTTTCTTAGTTTTTTGCTTTTAATTTCAAATTTATTATGTTTTTAAAAACATGCACTATAAAATACTTGAACTCAAGACCTCACGTATGAAAATCAATGAACTAACCAATAGACCAACTATAATATTGTAAAAAATATCTCGACATTTTTTTCTTATAGTTAAACGGTGCAACCATTTGAAAAAATTTCTAGGTTCGTCTCTGGGATCTCGGTTGACTTCCGGTGAGAATGAGAGTTAAGGTGGGATAAGCGTAAGAAGAAATCTTTATCTTTTGATGCACTCGAGATGAGGTGCATCAGATCAATTTCATTCTAAAGCGTGATTCATAGATGGGTATGAGATTATAAATGATCAAAAGTTCATATATCTTCTTACCCTTCTCACTTTAACTTTTTTTCTCATATAATCATATATCTTCTTACCCTTCTCACTTTAACTTTTTTTCTCATATAATCATATGTCTTGTGTAGTAGCCTCAATTTGTAATTCTTTATTTTGGAAGCAAAAAGATTTTGTATATGCATTGATTAAATAGAATTAATAACCAACTGAACTAAACGAGTCGAGTATATCTTACGTATAGATAGCATTTGAAAGCATCTTCAATAAGTTCTTTAAAATAAAGAAAAACAATTTTTTACTTTCTATAATGCTCTAACATATTCTTTCTCTAAAGGACTAGGTTTTGGCTTGCCCCTTTCTTCTTATTAGGAAGATAGGTTTGGAACCCAGGAAAAATACGAAAAAGCTTCAAGTTTGGATAATTCTCTGAAACTTGATGGTGAAAGAAAAAGAAATTAGTATTTCATTCAATCTCACCAATCAGATTGACTTATTATTATTTTGTTTATAATTTCTTTTTAAAAATGTATTGTGATGATAAATTAAATAATAAAATAGAGAATCTTTTGGAGATGAATGTAATTTTTTTTTACAGATTTTAACTTTTGGTTTTTTATCTTGAGGAGGGTACAATACATGGAAAACTTTGTATCCATTCCAAGGGGTTAGAGAGGTTGTTTCAGCAAGGATCCTCGACTTGCAAAACAAAAACTACATGAGCAAGCTTAAAAAAATAACCAAACAAAGGTACAAAAAAAGTAATACTAACATAAATACAATATGAATCCAAACTGGTTCTCAAAAACCTTTGTTTTGTGTCGGATCCTGACATCAATCACACTCCCCTATAAATTGCATGGTGTGATTGTACTAGGAAACCTGGAAAATCAGAAGTTGTCTTGGAAAGCATGTCGCTCTACATCTCAAAGAATTGTTTCTTTGGAACTGTGTAATGACATTAAATCTATTAGAGTGTTACATCGTACCTCTATCAGGGTTTCATAAAATTACCATGGAACCCTGTTGGATGTCTAGGGTTCCATAAAATCAATCTAATAAGAATCCATAAAATCATTCCATATCAGCATGTTGCATTGTTCATATTCGTAACGAATTATTAAGGTAGAATATTTACGAGTATAATTTGAAAGTCTTTATGATAAAAAAAAGTGGTTCTTTCATAAATTAAAAAACCATCGTTTCATTTTTAAAGAGATGGTTAAAAATAAATTTGAATGTGTAAAATTTGTAACAAGTCTTTTAAAGAAAAGTGCACACATTTTGAAACAAGAATAAAAAATTGTAAAGGTGTAAATGAAATCTTCAAAAAGCCTGTCATAATTATTTGTATCATTTTAGAATACTGTTATATTTATTAGAGTTAAATGCAAATTTGGTCCATATGGTTTATAAATACTAACGGATAAGGCCTTTTAAAGATTTGTTTAATGATTAACGTCCTTATGGTTTATATTTTATAACGGATAAGGTCTTTCATCCAACTTTTCCGTTAAATATAACAATTTTAGCATATAATTTTTATTTTTCAAACCACATGGACCAATCCTGTAATTTACTCTAAACTATATATGTTATCTATTATATAATTATATTTATATTTTATTAATAAATTATATAATTTACATATTTTATAAATTATAATACATATTTATATGTATCTTATATTTTTATTTAATAATTATTTATATTTATATGATATATTATATTTATATGATATATTTTATTTTATTTTTACAGAATGTATTTTGTATTTATGTTTATATATAAAATATAAATAAATTTATAAAATGCATGGAAGGTTCAATTTATTATATTTGTATAAGATTTTATATTTTATATATAAATTGCATAGATGAAAGGTTAAATAGATTAATAAATATAAGCAATGATGTATTTTATGTATTTGAACGTTCCATGTAATTTATAAAACTATTTATATTTTAAAATATATTTTGTATTTATATTTTATAAATATATGAAGGTTCAAGTATAAATACATGGAAGGTTTAAAAATAATTTTATAAAATAAATAGAAGGTTCAAATATAAATATTTTATGTATTTGAATCTTCCATCTATGCAATTTGTATAATGATCCGATCTAATGTTTTTAGTATAAATTGAACCTTTCATATATTTTATAAAACTATTTATATTTTATATATAAATATAAATACAAAACACATTTTTATAAAAGATAAATATAATATAACATATAAATAATTTTTAAATAAAATATAAGGTGTATATAAATATGTAATATAATTTATAAAATATGAAATTTATATAATTAATAATATACAAATATAATTATATAATACATAACATATATAGTTTAGAGTAAATTACAGGATTGGTCCATGTGGTTTGAAAAATAAAAATTATATGCTAAAATGGTTATATTTAACGGAAAAGTTGAATGGATGACCTTATCCGTTATAAAATGGAAACCACAGGGACCTTAATCATTAAAAAGTTCTTTGAGAGACCTTATTCGTTAATATTTTAAATCACAGGGACCATATTTGTATATAACTCTATTTATTAATGATCATCCATTTGAAAACAATCGAAGAGATAGAAGTACCATATATATATGGATCGACATAATTATCATCTGGAGTAACGATTATGGGTGAGCAATAGAGGGACCCGGCCAAAATATATAGAACCGGACCTAGCGACAGTTTTTCGGAAAAATGAACCGGAACTGCTTATATCAATTCTTTATATTTTGGAACCGGAACTGTTAAAACCGGTTCCAGTATCAGGTAGGTACCGGATGTCTAACTTTTTTTTAAAAATTTTATCATTTTAAAAAATAAAAAAGTAATTTTAAGTCTATTACAAAATACAAAGTAACAACTAAATACAACAAACAGAAAAAATTAATACGAAAAAAACTAAAAGTTAATTATTATATAGATTAATTAAAAACTATTGTGTCCCGGCCACAACAAAACAGCTTCCAAAACATTTCATGTCAACATATTCAAATATAATAACTATTTAAAAAATTTATTAAAAAATAACAGATACCAGCAGAAGCGGGAACACGATCCCAGAACCAGTTCCGACGGATACCTGACAGTTAACGGTTTCAAAAAAGTTAACAACCAGAAAACCGGAATCTGTCCTAATTGGTTCCGTATTTTAGGAACTGCACGAGTCACTGCTGATAACAATATCTATATCTATATTATATATAAGTGTCTTAAACGGTTAAGACATTGTTTGGCAAAAATAAGGTTATAAGTTACCTTATTTTTAGTGGACATGTTTGGATAATCATAAGGTAGCTTATAACTATCTTATAAGATAACTTATTGATAAGTTAAAAAAAATAAAGTTTTGAAAATTCATGTAGCTTTTCTTTTTTTTCTTCCAAAAATACCCTTATTATTTTAAACAAATGACAAATTTCTCCAACACCTTATTAATATTAATTATTATTAATTTGAATTTTATTAATTAATATTTTTTATTTTATTAATTAATTATTAATTTATTTTAATTTTAAATTATTCACTAATATTGATTATTATTGTTTAGAATTATTAGTTATACTTTTTGGAAAATTACTAATTAACTAGAAAATGGTTGATTAGTTATTTATATATTATGTGTAATAGTTACTTAAAATCATAAATTAATGTAATTCTTTTCCTAAATTTTATTTTAACAAATCCAAAAATTATAATATATATGATAATCAATTAAATTTCTTTTAAATAAATATATTCTATTATTTATTTTTTGCTATTTTGTATGAATTAATATATTATTTTATTAAATACTTATTTTAATTATATTATAAGTGACTAACATTTTAATATGCCTTTTTTGATCATTTCACATGTTTATAAGTTACTTTTTGCCAAACATGACTTATTCATCAACTACCTTATAAGTCATTGTTTGGCAAAAATAAGGTGACTTATAAGTCACCTTATAAGGTACCTTATTTTTAGTGTAGTTGTTTGGATGACCATAAGTTAACTTATAAAAGTCACTTATGATATAATTAAAACCTTACTTTTATTAACTTATCAATAAGGTACCTTATTAGCTATCTTTGCCAAACATACAAGTCATCAACTATCTTATCAATCATAAGCTACCTTATCAGCTACCTTTGCCAAACATAGCCTAAGGCTATGTTTGGCAAAAGTAGCTAATAAGATACCTTATGACTTATAAGGTAGCTTATCAAAACCTTACTTTTATTAACTTATTAATAAGGTACCTTTTACACTAAAAATAAGGTACCTTATGGCCATTCAAACAACTACACTAAAAATAAGGTACCTTATAAGGTGACTTATAAGTCACCTTATTTTTACCAAACAATGCCTAAGTTGAAAATTTTAAGAGGTACCTTATTTAATGCATCATGTACAAGTTATGAAGCTAAACAACTCTTATATAACCTCCAAAATTATTATCAAAATCAAATTATTTTTAATTTTTAAATTTACTCTTTGCACCAATATAATAAGTTATTTAATTTACTTTATATCCTTTTTTTTCATTTTTTATTTTACACTCTTATCATATTAACATAGATTGTTTATTAACTAAAATATATTAAAAAAATAGTTTTCTTTTTTTGTAAATTATATCATTATAACCATCTCATTAGTATCTTCAAAATGAGCTCAATCTTGAATATCTTTAGAAATTCATATTATTAAATACTATAAATAGCATAAATGCGTATTAATTAATTTTAAAATTTACGTTTTATACTTTAGAGTTATTTGTTTAATTTATTTTATATATCTTATCTTTTCATTTTTCATTTTTCATTTTAAACTCTTGTTTATATAAAGGGAATTTAATTAAAATGACCATTCTATAAATGACATTTATCAAAATAACCAAAATCTTTTTTATTTTATCAAAATAACCAAAATATACTCGAAATACCTCTCGAAATCATTTTCCGGCCAAAACCTCCACCCTATACCCCAAAACCTCCGCCAAGACCATTTTCACATTATTTAATTTATATTTTACATTTTATACCCTTAGAGTTAATTAATAAATTACTTTACGTACTTTACTTTTTAATTTTTCGTTTTACACCCTTATCACATTAACACACATACTCATATATCAATTAAAATACGTCTAAAAAATACGTTTTTATTTTAACAAGTTACACCATTATAATCGTCTCGATAATACCTTCGAAATGAGCCCAATATTGAATATTTTTCGATTTAATTATATATACTTTTAAAGTCAATTATCCTCTTGATCGGTGAATATGAATATTTTTCATAAAATTCGGAATATTAATTAAAACACAAACTTCGTGTGGGGCTAATAGTTTTCATTTCTCATCTCATGGAAAACCCTTTTCGCTCCGCTTAGCCTTATCCCTCTATAATGCTATTATTTTTGTAAGTTGATCGTCTTTTTCGGCTATTAAAATATTATATTGAGGCTGAAAAATTTACTCATGAAAGGTCTTGGAGAAGGAGAGCATGGAAATATGCTTGAAAGATTTCTGTATTTTATTTCTGTAGTCCCCTCCGCACTGTGTATATATCATTGATTCAAAAATGGGTTAATTATAATATATAATGTAATAATCTTAAAAACTGATGCATTATGTGTTATTGTACATGAGTATTAATTTATATGAGTTTTATTATAGAAATGACAATAACACAAAAGTAGTACAAATTCACTATAACTTATATCTTATTTTTTTTATATATCCATAATATTATACTTTGTCGTTAAAAAATAATAGTATTATATTTTAACTAATATTCCGAATTTTGTGAAAAATATTCATATTCACCGATCAAGAGAATAATTGGCTTTAAAAATATATAATTAAATGGAAAAATATTCAATATTTGGCTCATTTCGAAGGTATTGTCGAGACGATTATAATGGTGTAACTTGTTAAAATAAAAACGTAATTTTTAGACGTATTTTAATTGATATACGAGTATGTATGTTAATGTGATAAGGGTGTAAAACGAAAATTTAAAAAGTTAAGTACCTAAAGTAATTTATTAACTAACTCTAAGGGTAGAAAATGTAAATGTAAATTACAAATTGGGAAAATGGTCTTGGCGGAGGTTTTGGGGTATGAGGTGGAGGTTTTGGGGTATGGGGCGGAGGTTTTGGGGTATGAGGCGAAGGTTTTGGGGTATGGGGCGGAGGTTTTGGCCGGAAAATGATTTCGAGGGGTATGGGGCGGAGGTTTTGGGGTTTGGGGCGGAGGTTTTGGCCGGAAAGTGATTTCGAAGGGTATTTCGAGTATATTTTGGTTATTTTGGTAAAATAAAAAAGATTTTGGTTATTTTGATAAATGTCATTTGTAGAATGGTCATTTTAATTAAATTCCTTTATATAAATCTATATCTATTCTATAATCCTCTATAAAATGCCACTTACGGTTACCTTAAATTTTTTAAAAGGTGCAAAATTTTAATCTTAATGTACACATTTCACAATAGTTTATCTATTTCAATATAAATTATCTTTCATAAGTACAAGTTTGTATGTTTAGTGTACAACTTGTTTAATCAATGTGAACACCAACTCCCAGTGACCCACATCCACCCCAACGATCCCTTCCCCTCCCCACTTCCCACATCCGCTAAAATCTCTCCATCCCTTTTTTTTCATTGTTGGCGTAAAGAATGTATAATCAAAACATATCTAGCCTAGTGGTAAGGTAACATCCTGGGGGGTCAGTGAATGGTATCCTTCATTACCCGGGTTCGAACCCCACGTTGAGCATGTGGCGACATCTAGACCATGGCCTGCCATATTGTGGTGGGTCTTGGTTGACTGAGATTAGTCGGGTGCCCGAATGGATCCCAGATACCCCGGGAACGAGTGTGTGTGTGTGTTAACTTGTCATTCAAAAAAAATGGTATCCAGTTGATTATTAACCTTTTACACATATAATGAGTACACAATTTGACTATTAACCATTCGTAATTGATATATTAACAACAATATCAATTAATTCACACTTGATAACTCTGCAAAACCATAAACTAATTATTATATATGAACGAAAGCGCCATATCTGAAAAGACTGTCGCTCTTCACCAAAGCTCGTTATCCATGCAACTATTATTCTATTCTCATTTTTGAAACTCAACATAAAATACTTACACATAGCAACATCAAAAGAATTAAAAAACACAAAAAATATGTAACAATATTTCCTTCCACATAAAATTGAATTTCATTGCTAAATAATAATAATATATTCTTGTGAATTACAATTCAAGGTAGTAATTAGATTTAGAGATAATTCAAGTATCATTACAAGAAAATGCCACCACCCATACAAGTTAAATTAGAAAATTAGAAAATCTAAAAAATGGTATAAAATAAAATAAAATAAAATAAAATAAAATAACAAAAAGCTATTTTTTGTCGAATCAAAAGATTTTAACAAACTGAAAAAAAAAAACGGAATTTCTATAAGAAGGTGTAGGCTAAAGTTTCTACCTCCGTTGGTCGCCATAATGTTTTTTCGACACACAATAACCCTTCTTTCTCCTTATTATAAGAGGTAATAATGTTCCAATGTAAAGACTTTGCCATTTTTTCGATCTCAGTAATTGTCTCAAGGTTATCACGCACGATTAGTTTACCTTCGGGCCTTAAGATCCTATCGACTTCTGCAATTACTGATACTAACTTGCACCTGTAATGTGGTAATGGGTAATTTATTGCTAAGTTATGGATGCCATTAAAAATAACCCTTGAAAGAGGATAAATATCATTCCTATTAGCCTTTTTTATAGGACAATTTACTTTTTGATTACTACTAGGTTGCCCAACTTCTAACAATAGAACTTGTTAGACCGCCTAACTTCGTCCTAATAACTTACTGTAACGCTTTTAGACATGCACACAGTTTCTTGGTCTTTACAAACATAAAGTTACACTAACAACTTACTGTAACGCTTTTTGTATGTATGCTAATACATATACTTGTACAGCCATATAGGTTCATTTGAGAAGTTATCCTAGCCCTTCATCTGGTCACTCTTTGCAGCTTTGACTGTGAAGCACCTGATAATGCGATCGCATGGTATGCCGAAGATAGAGGGGTGGTTTCGTAACTTTACAAAATAGGCAAACGAGTTCACTTATGAACTATGTGTGCATATATGAACCCTTGTCCTTGTGATTCCCATATGGACTATTTAACTGATTCACATATGAACCCGTGTGATCTGTTATGATTCACATATAAACTACTTAACCAATCACACGGATTCATATGTGAATCACAAGGGTTCATATATGCACACATAGTTCATATGTGAATCACTCAGGTTCACATATGAACCCGTTTGCCGCCAGGGACGGACCTAGCATGGTGCCCACGGTGGCCCAGGCCACCGTATTATATCGTCATCGAAGGGTAAATTTTTCGGATTTTTAACGGTGCAACCGTATAATTTTAGAGGTGCTCTTAAATAATTTAAAACTGAATTTATAATACAAACAGGACAGCTGGCCTGGTGGTTGTTCTCAACTAATTAAAACTCCTTATGGAGAAATGGCCAAGGGTTCAATCCTAGTTTGATGCAAAAAATTAATTTTTTTGAATAACTCTATTAATTTCGTATTTAAATAACATTTAATAAACACTCTATTAACTTCATATTTAATCTTTGATTTTCACAAAAGTATTTTAAATTTTTTCTTTTAGTTATTAAAGACCATCAATATCAAATACTAAAAACCGGAAAAAAAACTCTTGAAGTTAACAAAAAAACCGAAAAAATCCCTTGAAATCAACCGATAAAATCCCTTGAAATCAACCAAAAAAATCGAAAAATTCTCTCGAAATCGATAAAAAAAACTTAAAAATCCCTCGAAATCAAGCAAAAAAAACTTTAAATATCTCCCGAAACAGTTGAATTAGGTTAAAAACACATCAAAAGATATTACCCGTTTGTAAAAACGTAAAGACACGTCGATAAAAACCGTATTTTTTATAATTATTCTTTTGTCTATGTTGTATTGTGCTACCGTATCAAAATAAATCTAGATCCGTCCCTGTTTGCCGCCTATTTGTAAAAGTTATGAAACTACCACTCTAATTTTCACATAACCGCAAATTTTGACCGGTCAAAGCCGCAATTCTTGACCGTATGAAAGACTAGGATCACTTCTCTACTTCTTAAATACTTACCACTTCTCAAATGAACCTCTCCCTACTTATACATATGTGCATATATATATAGGGGGAGGTTCAAGGGAAAACACTAAAAAAAGAAAAAATTGAAGAATACCCTGGGAGCCTTCCATCCGGACAATATGCACTAATGCATACAAGCAATTTTTGTTCCTAGGCATCAATGTTTCTATCATTACATATGCATTGATGAATATTCACTAATGCATGTTACAAATTACCAGTACGCATTAGTGCATAACGTCCAGATGGAAGGCTCCTAGGGTGTTCTTCAGTTTTCTCTTTTTTTGGCGTTTTCCCTTGAACCTGACCCTATATATATATGCATATTCTTAAAAGTTGGGATCAACACTGCCCCTTGGTGGCCCCTTAGAAAGCGCCACAAAACCAAACTAACCCGGTACATCCCACTGGAATGTATGGGGTATGGACAGGCTGATACATGCATAGATTCACAGACCCGACCTCCACTCCACAGAGAAGAGCGATTGTTTACCTCAAGACCCTTTTCATGGTTAAATGTAATTGTCACTTTTCTCTAAACAAAGAGACTGTTACCATCAATCTTGAAGCTAAAAAGTTCCAAGTTTGATGCTCTATACACATTAGACCTTTTATAGGAAATGGGTAGCATAAGAATAAATAAAATTACCTTTTCTTAAGATTTGAGAAAAGATGATCAGCATGAAGAAGATCATATGATCGTGGGTAAGTGCTGAATGATTCACACCAGTCATGATATATCCCAAAGAGTCCACGTTCATATATAATTGGAAGCGTATCTGGCGAATCGAGTGGCACCACGTTCATCACCCACACATTCAGATCTTTCAATGCAGCGGAAAATCTAGAAGCATTCCACAACATTAACAATGTAAGAAGTATAAGAACATCTCCAACAGTTCCTCCAAAATGGAAAGGGAATAATCAAAATTTCCAAAAAAAATGACATCTAATTCCAACAGTTTTCAATTTTGGAGATTCCAACATTAATTATATTATTATAATAATCATGCATTTACCATCCCAATAAGCTTCTAGTGATTAAAGTCAGATTCGGGGGAAAACGCCAAAAAAAGAGAAAAGTGAAGAACACCCTTAGAGCCCTCCATTTGGACGGTATGCACAAATGCATACCGGTAACTTGTAACATGCATTTGTGCATATGCACCGGTGCATATAAAAACAACTTCAATCGTTTGTATGCATATGTGCATACCGTCCAGATGGAGGGCTTCCAGGGTGTTCTTCAGTTTTTCCTTTTTTTGAAGTTTTCCCCTGAACGTAACCTTATATATATATTATTAAAATACCCGATGCATTTACTATCCTAATAAGCTTCTCATAATTAAATGGTAGAAACGATAAAAATTTATTTCCATCACTACCAACATTCAATTTTGGAGATTCTCCAAATTCCGAGATTTTCACTCTCACTTTCCTACTTTCTCCATTTCTTGGAGGAACTTTTGGGGGATTTGTTGGAACAAAAAACTAAGATAAAAACTCCATTTTTTTCCATTTTGAGGAATCTGTTGGAGATATTTTAAGAACCAACAAAAATAATTTAGTTTTTTCAGATTTTCAACCAACTTAAAGAATATTGGTACGACTTACCCTCCATAAATCGATCTCATATCCATGATATTTCTGATAGAGGACCAATCAATTCCTAAATCATTCAAGTACGACTTAGAGACAACGTGTTTCCAGTGGTCATAGTCAGCAGTGAAGTCTTCTGGTGCTGGTTTTCCATAAACTCCAGCCTCGGCGTTCTTTAACCAGTATGGTGGTGACTCCAACCTTTGAGGCCACGTTTTCGGCCAGTTTGTTCCTCGAACTGAATCATCAACTGGAATTTTATGCATGCATGCCTGAAGTTCTACGTTCCTGTATCACAAAAATCATGTCAAATGTTTTAACAGAGACTTAAGGGCTGTTTGGTTGGTTTTCCATTAAGTTATGTATGGATAAAGATGTCTGTATGGATTAATCTGTCTATATAGATCGGGAAGGTTTTTGTTTTGGAGGGTTTTTTCATAGATGGAAGGAGCGTGTTTTTTAATTGGGAGAGACTGAGTTGGAAAAAAAACTTGGCTTTCTGCATAAAGCTACCCCCAAAAAGCTTATTGAATAAGCCACTTACTATATCATTAAGCTATTACCAAACAATCATCTATAGCTAACCGAATAAGCTGCGAGTCTCATCAAGCTCATTAAGCTGCTAAAAACATGCCCTTAGTTCTTTTGTTTTTTGCTAACAAAAATCATGTCAGATCTTCTAGCGTCACACCGGAATAAGTCAATAAGTTGTTTTTATAAGCAATCCCAAACACCCCCATAATATATATAATATATAACTGTGGTTCTAAATAACATTCAATTCATATTATTATGATAGATCAACATTTTTATCAAACTGTTAATGTATTCACACATAAATATAGACTGAGGGGTAAAATGGTCGTTTTTTACATTAAGACTGTTTATTCAGCTCAACAACCGAACAACAATTTATCTGATATCACACAGACAACTTTATAAATACAGACAGCTTTATCCATACATGTCTTAATGGAAAACGAACCGAACAGCCCCCTTAGTTCTTTTGTTTTTTGATTGGCAAACGTGGAAAGTGTAGTTGAACAATGAGGTCTAATTTTCCAAATGATATTCATTTTCTTTGGGTTCAAATTTTCATTTTTAAGTACATGGGACGTACAATTACCTCATATTTTCTTAGGATTATATTAGTTATGACCACTAAAATGTAAATTTTAAACTTTTTAAACGAATAGAATCCAAGATACTACCATCTAGAGGGGGGATATATCATTGAAGCAGGTCGTTAAGCTGATAAGCTAGTTGTTAGCCGATAAACTAGTCATTTTTTGATAAAAACTAGCTGATAAGCTAGATGACAAGGTAAAATAACCTAAAAATGACATTTTGAAAAATTAATTGGAAAAATATAAGGGGCATAATTGGAAACCTTACCAGATTGCATCTGGGTCATCGTTGTTTTCGCATAAAGGTGGATCATTTTGTTGTCTGTTTTCATAGCATTCGTTGGAAGTTGGTTTTCTGTATATTGCTGCACCAACTTCGTTCAATTTGTCGTTATTAATCACCACCAGCTCCCAACACATAGCCTTTGTCAATTTGGTCATAGCTGCCATGATATTTCACATATGAGATGAGAAAAAGGAGGGAATAAGAGGGAATTCATAACAACTAAGTACTAGAGGTATCACACCTTGAATATGATTATAATTAATGAAATATTAACAAACTTTTGTTATGTCAAATCTAAATTATTTAGGGTAAACATGAAATAGTTTTAGTGTTTTCATTTGTGGAACCCAATAAATGATGTGAGAAGACACAAAGCTGGTTGGAACCAATAAACTGGACCAGAAATAGCAACAAAGGGTCGGTTTTTCAGTTTCTATATTTTATAAAAATCACAAATTGGTTCCTGTCGAAAACCAATAAAAATTGTTTAGAACCAGAACCAGAAGCGAAACCAGAGGATTTTTATTTTTCTTAGCTTCTTACAAGAACAAATATTCCAAATACAAGTTTCTATCATTATGCTTTAGGAACCACATCCACAACCACATCCACTAGGGGGCTGTTCAGTTGGTTTTTACAGAATTGACTATTTTACCCCTATATTAAACACCGATTAACTATATGATAAAAATGTTGAATGATTCACTTAGAATGATAACAAATTTATCAATTTAAGCATTTTTCTAATCGAAGCAACTTGATTTGACATGATGATAAGAATTCAATGATAAAATCATAAGTACTCATAATCAAAATATAAGTCAACATCATAGTTTGGATTCATTTCTTAATTTTAAACATTTGAGACTAGATTCAATAACAAAATTTTCAGCAAAAAGCGGCTTCAACAATAAATTTTTGGGAAAAAAATATCATTTTGTAGTGAATAATTCATTAAAAATAAATAAAACTTTGGGTCCTAATTTATAAAAAAGAAGTGCTATCTAATTACGGAAGCTTTACCTTTCCATATTTCCACATCTTCAGTCTTGTTTTGGTAAACTGGGGTAGCAGACCAAACAAAATAACCACCAGGTCGTAAGACACGATTGAGCTCTAACAGAAGTTTTCCGCCTGAAAACATATTGGATTTTTACATTCAATTCTTCTCACAATAAAATCATTATCGAATTCACAACAATAAACCCGAGATATAAAGTCTATTTTGGAGTTGAAGGAGGGAATGCAAGTATCACCTTCAATGTGCCATGGAACTCTGCAACGTGCAGAATGAACGACATCAAAGATCTTACTAGGAAAGGGCAATCTAAGGGTACCCATAACAGCTGAAATGGCAGGAATACCCCTTTCAAGGGCAAATTGCACTTGAGCTTCATGTTCGTCCTTTGGAGCAAACGACATTGCAATTACATCTCTCTCAAAAAGGTACCCCCCGAAGCTCGCCACTCCACATCCGACATCCAATACGACACGGGTTCTTTTGCCCCATGCAATATCTGGAAGTGTCTGTAAACATATAACAAAAAACAAATATTAACTTAGAAAATATTCAGAGGAAAAGCAAAGTATAACATAAGGAGACTTAGGCGGCGTTTGTTTTTTAAGAGGTGCTTAAGTCTGAAGTCTGATTTCACTCCGGATTTATAAGAGATGGTGCTGAAGTCTGAAATCTGAATCAGTAAAACTGTTTATTTTTACATCTGTAGTCTGAAACCTGAATCAATATGACTGTTTCTTTTCATCTTGGGATCAAACTGTATTGTTAATGTCGTTGACTAGTAGTCTATCAACTACTCAACATTTGTGAGAAGATGGTTTGAAAAGTCAAAGACTTAGAAAATAGAAGTAGAGTGAAAGAACCAGAGGCGTGGGAAGATAATAAGAGGGATTTAAGAGGTTAGGTTACCACTTATTTATTCAGACCATATTAAGTGATAAGAGACTCTGGAAAAACAAATAGTCTGAATTATGAAACGTCTAAACGAATCAGACATAAGTGATGATTAAGAGCTTAAAATGAAAAAAAAACAAACAAGGCCTTACTTTTTGGATAAAATCGATGTAGTGAAGGGCTCCGTTCTTGAACTGAGTACCACCCCCTGGAAAAGAAAGATACTCTCCGGTGACTTTGACCCAGTTTTGATGCCCTTTCACTGCAGCAAGCTTGGTGCGGGGAACGTTGCTGTACCATATCTGAAAGACACATTATACAATATGTTGGTATCTAATTTCTAACAAATATGAAGATATATATATATATATATATATATTTTTATATAGACAGAGAGAGAGAGAGAGAGAGAGGAAAGTTCAAATGCGAACTCAAATTTGGTTGTGAACGTGAGGACGAATGAGAACGGGACACGTGTCATATTCAGACTGAATAATGAAGGAAAATATTCAGACCGAATGTAGTACTATTCAGTCAGAATAATACTACATTCGGTCTGAATATTTTCCTTCATTATTCGGTCTGAATATGACACGTGTCCCGTTCTCATTCATCCTCAAGTTCACAACCAAATTTGAGTTCTCATTTGAACCTGCCCCCATATATATATAGGACATTACCTGGTTTCGGCTTTTCGGCCACCTGATTGGGGTCTTGTATACCTGAGGAAGAGGGACCAGGCATGTGGGGGATTCAGCTGGACAGTGCCTTTCCCGGTGTTCATAATGGCGTGTACTATGAATCTTTTTAAGGGCTCCTATATTATCAAGACAAGGAATATAATCCGGGCCTGTGGTAACGTTACAAGTCTTCCACTTGTAGCTATCTTGGTTCTTTAATGTGGCTTGTTTTTGTGATTCTTTCTCACTTGCTGACTCTGTTGCTTGGGTTGAAAAAGCTCCATTTTCAGTTCGAGTTTCGTTTAGAATTTCAGATTGAGCAGCAGAAGTGAAAGATTTGGTTTTTTTATCACTAGAGTTCTCTTCTGTTTTCTTTTCTTCTTTCTCAACCTTTTCTTCATATTGACTCTCGTCTTTGACTTCCTCTGACTTACTCTTCTCAACCTCAGAATCCGAATTCTTGGTTGGATTAGTATCTGAATCTGAATCTGATTCTGATTCGTTTTTCTTTTCTTCAGATTGACTCTCGTCTTTGACTTCCTCTGGCTTACTCTTCTCAACCTCAGAATCTGAATTCTTGGTTGGATTAGTATCTGAATCTGAATCTGATTCCGTTTTCTTATCACTAGAGTTTTCTTCTGGTTCTTTTTCTTCTTTCTCGGTCTTTTCTTGACTTTCGTCTGACTTACTCTTCTCAACTTCAAAATCAGAATTCTTGGTTGGATTAGTATCAGAATATGAATGCGTGCCTCCAGTACTACTATTTCCATCCTCTGATTTTGACTTCTCATTTTCATCGGAATCAGAACTCGAATTCACCTCCTTTTCACTAGAATTATATTCATCTCCTGTGTTCTTTTCAACATCTTTCTCATTTCTTAATGTTGGTTCTTCATCATTGTTCTTAATGTCAGTGTTTTCAGCCTTTTCATCAGAATTATCATCTCCTCCACCTTGAGTAGTTTCTTGATTAACCCCATCTTTCATTGCATCTTCTGGTAAATCACCAGAATTGTCATCAAATTGGATAGATGGATTTGTGGACACCTTTCCTTTCGATAGTGTCTTGGAATCCTGAGAAGTCAGTTCCGGATTCTGACCAGGGGCTAAGGATGATGACATAAACATCCATACGCCAACTAAACAGACACCCACAATAACTACAATTGTTGCAGCAGAACATGATGATTTCTTCCCATCGATCCGGGAATACTTTTGAGCCATGTCTTAGAAAACTCTGTTTCTAATATAAACCTGAATACCCATATCGGAAATTTGACATTTTTAGTAGAATTTCACAGAACTTGAAACTTAATATAGAGAAGCCGACAATTAAATATTTTAACCAGCAAGATAGGGAACGGATCTGATGATCATGATCCCAAATCTAGCAGTTAAAAAGATGAACGAAAAATGAAAAATAGCAATGCATTTAATGATTCAAGTAAATGAGGTAATAGATTCATTCATTAATGTAGGTGTGTTTGCCATATATTTAAAATCAAACATGTAAACACACATATCAACTTTAAATTTCAACTATTTCACTGATCTAGCAACAGAGAGACTGCAAAACTCCAGATCTCAGGGCTAAAATGGTAGAACATTATAATATTATATCAATTAACAACAGAATGTAACTAAGACTTTGTTTGAAATTCGATCCAACACAAACATTGAATCGATAATCAATCTACAAGCCAAAACCCTAAACTATCAAATGATATTAAAAGCAAAGAGGTTTATGATGATCCATCAAGCTTTTAGATCTCAAATTAATCGTAGACCAACCATGAAAACTGAAGTAAGAATAAAAGCTTAATTCGTACCAAAACTTCATGCATATGACGGTGTGAGGCTTAGAAACATAACATTTGTAAGAAAGAAGGGTTTACCTTATGACTGTTCTTATGGATCTGACCGAAGTGTTACGGTTTGAAGCTCATTTGATTCAACAATGGCAGAAAATCCAGCATAGAAGAACAGATAATATATATATAGGGAAGAGAAAGAGCGAGAAAATTGGTGAATATATTAAGGATATGATATGGTGGAGGATACGGTGGCGACGAGAAGGGAGTAGATCCAGGGGAGTTCTGGTTCGCCGACTACCAATGAGGGGGTGAATTGTAATTTTCGTAAATTGATGGGCGAATGTTGGTGAATCTCCAACCTAGATTTGTTTTACTTGAATTTACAAGATAACCCCCTATAGTTTACTTTAAACTTTACTACTGTCTACTGCCTAGGGGAATCTCCAACCCAAACATACAATAAAAACATTGAAAATACTAAAAATAGTGGGTCCTTCAACGCTAAAAGGATCATCTACAATCACATACTAAAAACATTTCTAACAACAAAATAATATATATTTATTATTATACTATTTATATAATACTATTAATCTATATATGTATATATAATTAGAAAAAGTTAGATATAATATTAATAAAAAAATTTGGTGCTCTATTTTATTGACCTCTATATTTGGAGGTTAACAAGTTTTCCCTCCATTTTTTTACGTTTTATTGTTGGGTTGGAGGAGAAAACAACACCATTTTTGTGTTTTTTTGTGATTTTAGAGGTGTGTTGGAGACAGGCCCGGCCCTGGCTATGGGCTAGGCATAAGATGGCCCAAGGGCATCATCTGCTCAAGCCGAATAGTGTATATATAGATTCAATTTGGTTTGATTTGATTTGATTTGATTAAAAACCAGGTGAAATGATTGTTAAAAAACTCTACCTAAACTTCTAACATCGTCATCAAGTCTAAATAGAACCTAAAAAATCATATATTTCATTTGTCTTTTTTATACATTAGGGGCATTTTTTGGCCATTCCGCCTAGGACATGTGAAATCTCAGGACCGGCCCTGGTTGGAGATGGTCTAAAGGCAACCCAAACAATAAAAAATAAAAACCAAAAACACTATAAATGTAATCAAGATTAAAAATGATGAGTTTATTGAATACTAAAAAAATCAAATTCAATCCATACTGTTAAAAAAAACATTAAAAACATTTTTAATAATAAATAATATATCTATTTATTATTATACTATTTTATTAATTTATTAAACTATTAATCTTTATATGTGATTAGAAAATTTGAATAAAATACTAGTATATTTTTTTAGTGTTCTACTTTATTGACTTTCAAATATACAGACCAACAATTTACACATCTACATCTTTTTAGTGTTTTTAACGTTACGTTGGAGATGATCTAAATGATAATTCATATTTTTACATGTTTTCAATTCTATGCTCAAATAAAAACAGCGTTTTGAATAATATAAAAACAACATAACAATGAAGTGAAGCCTAGAGTGTTACAAATATGTATATATATGTACTAATATTTTTAACTCATATTAAAAGATAAAAAAAAGTAATATATATCAAAATCTTCTCGTCTAGTATTGAAACTATTCTTACAGCCTTACTCTTTATTTATGAAGTGGACTAAGGGGATGTTCGGTTGTGGCTTAATAGGTTGTATAGCCTATATGGTTTATTCGCTCAGCCATAACTAATTGTTTCTTATCCTAGCTTATCGCCTTATCTTGTTTCCTATAACTTACTTTCCCATATTTTTGATTGTATGAACTTCTTCTACCCTCTAGACGCTCACTAATGTTAATGCTTGCTTTAAAAAGAAATATGCACATAATTTATGAAACAACAATATTAAAAAGAATTATCATACTTTAATTTTTACAAATAAGTTGGTTCAAATGTAGACAACATGTGTAATTTTTCCTAAGATATTTTGGGAATAAGTACTCATGTTAACATAAATGTGTAATGTTTCCTTGATGTTTTGGAAATAAGTACTCATGTTGACATAAATATGATGTTTTTTTTCCTTCTTAAAACATGTATTCTAAAAAATATATTACTTAAATATAAATTGAATTAAATAAGTTCTTTTTATATAATTATCCACTTGAAAACAAAAGCAAATATAAATATTCTTATTATTTTCTATATAATTTGTCCACCTTGAAAACAAAAACAAATTTAACGATTCTTTGGAGATAAAATGTAGTGTTCTAGGAGGGTTGGTAATCGTCATGGCATGTCGTGACTGAAAGCTCATGTTTAATGTCTCGTTGGAGGTAATGTGCGTTTTTGTAACGTAAAATTTAATTTTCTTTACATTTTTACTATCTTGTATTTTAGTTTTGAATATATAACATAATTTTATTGACTTGTTGCGTATAATACTAAATGTATGTATTATAACTATAGATAAAAGTTCAAATGCGAACTCAAATTTGATTGTGAACATAAAGACAAAGAAGAGCACAACACGTGTCATATTCAGACCGAATAATGAAAAGAAATATTCGGACTGAATAACACTATATTCAGTCTGGATATTTCCCTTCATTATTCAGTTTGAATATGACACATCGTGCTCTCATTTGTTCTAATGTTCACAATCAAACTTGAGTTCTAATTTGAACCGTCCCCATAATTATATATATATATATATATATAGAGAGAGAGAGAGAGACGGATTCATGCGAGGACGGTAACAATTTACGAGAATGCGAGGACAATCCTCAGCCAATCATTTTGTACATGAAATTTTTTTCATGTACAAAATCATATGTGATTTTGTACTAGCATTAAAAATGACATGTGCGACTTTTGTTGCTGGAAAAGTCTCGGCTAATCATATATGATTTTGTATGTGAATCATATGTGATTTTGTACATGAAAAATTTCATGTACAAAATGATTGGTTGAGGATTGTCCTTGCATTCTCGTAAATTGTTAATGTCCTTGCATGAACCTCTTTCTATATATATAGAAATTATGCCTTGAAAAATTGTTGTGGTCTTCTCATGCCTTCCTAAGGATTAAAATGTCAGAAATTAGGCATTTTCAGCAAGCATAAGTTTAACTTATAAATTAACTTATTTTTTGAACAATCATTTTGAATGCAGATAAACTAACTTATAATTAGCTTATAAGTTAGTTATTAGAGTAGCTTATGAGAAGATTTTTAACACCTTGTCCAATTATAACTCTGATTAATGTTATTTATTTATTATTATTAATAATTATAAAAAAATATTGATTATTCATTAATATTAATTTATAGTAACTAAAGTTAATTTTAAATATTAATAGTAACCAAATATAAATTTCTCATATTTGCTTGTAACATTGTAAAGTTACTCATATTTGGGAGTTGGGACTAGGGGGTTAGCATCCGGTCCAAGCATCTAAGTTAGAGGCTATTTGTAAATTTCCCAAAGATGAGGGTCTAGTTTGTAATACATATAAGTATTGGGGGTTGTTAAGTAGTTTTCTGTTTCTAGAGGGGGAGTTATTGATAGTCCCATTGAATTGCGCGCAAAACGGGATCCGACTTCATTTAAATATTTCACTCGGTAACATAACACCGACAACAAATGGTGGTCCTTATGGTTTGAATTTTGATTAACTACAATTTTGGTCCTTATGGTTTGTATAAAACTATTAAAAAAATAATACAAGAATAATAAACATGGTATGTATTATTCCTCAAAAATGGTCCATAACTTTTATTTTTTTGTGAGATTTGAACATCTAATTTTCTGGAAAGTTGAATACCCTAACATTGTTAGTTGGAGTGCGATAGTTTAGGGGCATTTTGGTCATCATGCATTTTTTAGTAGAAAAAGTTAATAGAGGAGTATATGAAGTTTGTATACAAGCATTTAAAATAAATTACGAACCTCGTCTCTTCTCCGACCACCCTCTCTCCTTCTTCATATTCTTCTCGAACCTACCATGTCCGTGAATTGAAATTATCCAGATATTTACACCCAAAGGGTTTTTAGTCTTGGAAATGGTGGCATTAATTGGTACCCACAAGATTGGATTCTCTCATCGTAGTGATTTTAGCTCGAGCATTTACAATTATAGCAAGCATCAGTGTTTGATCCCTCTTATAATCTAAGGTACGCCTAGGGACTAAGAAATGCTTGGGTTGATTACTAGAAGAATCCATCTTTTTCAGTGTCTAACGACACAATGACCTCATTGGACTTCAGTGACTCGTACTACAAGGATATGCCAACAGGATTGGGGGTTTCGAGATCAGACTAGACGCTAACAATATATGCAAGTACACTGTCGTTTGTAGAGTTGTACGCGATATCAAAAGGAGTTCTTTGAGGTATACGGTCAAGTAATCGAGAAATTGAGCTCGTACGATGTTAAGAGTGGTCAAAGAGGAGATATTCGACACATGGGCTACATGAACGTAGATGAGGAATGCACTTATACACCTTCAGGTCTTAGGTCGTCGAAGATGGATATGTGAGATGGTGATCAAAAATAGTTATGGGTTTTGTCTTAAGAGGCGGGTTCATGCGAGAACGGTAACAATTTACGAGAATGCGAGGACAATCCTCAGCCAATCATTTTGTACATGAAATTTTTTTCATGTACAAAATCATATGTGATTTTGTACTAGCATCAAAAATGAAATTCACGACTTTTGCTGCGGGAAAAGTCTCGGCTAATCATTTATGATTTTGTATGTGAATCATATATGATTTTGTACATGAATCATATATGATTTTGTACATGAAAATTTTCATGTACAAAATGAGTGGTTGAGAATTGTCCTCGCATTCTCGTAAATGGTTACTGTCCTCGCATGAACCTCTTTCTTTGTCTTAAAGATAATGTCTATATATATATATGAGAGAGAGAGAGAGAGAAATGTTCAAACAAGAATACGAGAAACTTCATCATCAAAAAATCACATGTGATGTTGTACTAACATCAAAATCACATGTGATTTTGTACATGAAAAAAGTTTCTCGTATTCTCATAAAAAGTTAGCCTTCTCGTATCAACATGCCCCTATATATATACATATATATATATATATATATATGTGTGTGTGTGTGTGTGTGTGTGTGCATGTGTGTATCCAAAGGTTATTTTCAGAAGTGGTAAATAATTGAGAAGTAGAGAAGTGTTCCTAGCACATCATATGGTCAAGATCGGATTTGACTGGTCAATAATTATTACTTTGAATGGTCAAAAATTGCGGCTATGGGAAAAATAAAGAGGTACTTTCATAATTCTACAAATAAGCTACAACAGAATTCCTATATGAACCTATGTGATTTTGTTAGGACTAAAATGTCCTATACATTTAGAATGTTGTGTGAAGTCATCATGTTGATTTTAGTATGTTTGACTTTGTATAAATATCTTTCTCTTATATTCGTTTGTATAAGTTTAGACACAATGTAAGGAATTAAAGAGAGAAAGTTAGAGAGAGAACTGAGAGCCATGTATGGTGCTTTCATGACAAATCTAACATGAGGATGACGAATTCACTATCAATTATCCATTGTTATTTGCTTTTATTAATAGTTGAATCATAATCTAGGATCTACATGTGGTATCAGAGCAAATCGTTGAATCTTTCTTCGATACGATCATCAAAGATTCAACAATTTTGAAGTTTTTGTTCATTGTGCGAGTTTTTGAAGATATAGTGAGTTTTCCGATCAATCTTGAAGATTTGAAGCTTATTTGGTTGTTCTTTGATGCCAAATTGATTCTGGTTGGTTTGTTGATTGTTAGCAAGTATTTTGTGAAGTATGAATCAGAAATGCCTAAGTGTCAAACTTCAGAAGGGAATCCTGAAGTTCACCATCTGATCTCTCTCTCATCAGAAGCACACAGAGATCTCTGAAGACCTCTGGATATCAACCGCTTTACTCACGCGCTCTTGATGACGTGGCATATCACACTTTTCGTGCGTAACTAATTCTGTTAGTCGTACAAGTGACGTGTCACTTAGTGATAGGCTGTCTTGTTGACTTTATCATTTATAATCATATAAATAGAGTCAGTCTTCACTGTAATAGGTGTCGATCTTTGAGAGAAATTGTGTGATTCATTCCTACGTATTGTAGTCAATTTCCAGGTTATTAATACGATTTCTCATTTGATCTTCAAACTGTTCTTACTGTTTTATTACTGTCTTAGTATTAATCATAGATCTGTATTGCTTCCGCTCATACTCTGTTATTACGATCTATTGATTTATTGCAAAGAAAGGGACCTGGGTTTCAACATTGATCAATTCGAGTCAATTACTGCTTCCAATTTCAACAATTTTGGGATTTTGATCGATTTTTAAAGGTTTTGGGTTTTCGGTTTTTGGCTACTATTTTGGAATCAAAGTACCTTATTTTGTTGTTGTTTGCCAAAAGTTCAGGAATTAAAGTTATTCTAAATCGAATAGCAAGCCTTCGTTCAAATGTTAAGAGGAATTGGACAAGTTTTGGAGTCAAAATCGTGATCTGGACTTAACAGACGACAACATTCATAACCCTCGCATGAGAAATCTTCATAGGCCTCACACACTATGTTCTTGAGCCTCACATAGTTGTATTTAAGAGTTTCACATTAACCTTCGCATAAGGCGTGTGCAAGCTTATCCGATATTCGAATAAAGTTGTCCTCGCATAAGCTTGTATGAAGCCTTCATAACCCTCTCATATCTTTACCCGAACCTACCCAAGCCTCGCATGAAGATGTTTATCTCCTAGTGTTGTATGAGCCTCACACAAGGATTATGCAAGACCTACTGTTCATCCTTCGCATGATACCATTTCTTCTCTTAATGCACATGCAATCATTTTCCGCACTTGGTTTTTATTGCATGTTCAAGGGAGATGCAAATTTGTTCATACTAAAATGCCCTATGTTGTAACACCCGCAATTTTGGAACTCTTGTTATGGTAAATTTTTCATCTAAGGATAATTAATCTGATAATGTATGAGAAGTTTCATATAGAAACCATGTTGGAAACTCTAGGATTCAAATGGAGGTCGAAAAACGCGAAAAATGGCCTCCTGCGGCATGGCACGCTACCAGGCCGCCTCCCAAGACGTGGGACCCTCTTTTTGGGTGTTTCTAGGGGTGCAAGAGACCTTTCCTGCGGCCTAGTCGCGGAAATTCCCGCGGGATAGTCTGGACCTGCACAAAAGACCGAAAGTCGATAGTTTTCTTCATTTGGGCATAACTTCTTCACGACAGCTCCGTTTTGAGCGATTCAAATTGATATGGATCCGTATTTCAAAGCTCTTCGAGATGGAAGCAAGGAGGTTTGGATTTTTCTCAAAGATATGGGGCTCCTATATGTAACACCTGGAAATTTAGCGAAAGGTTATGTAATTTAGCAGTGTAATATTTTATTTATGGGCAAATGGAAGGTTTCAAGTGTATAATTTTGGGTTGTAATGGATTGGGGGAAAGGAACGGAAGCCGGGTGAATTTTGACTTTCGGTACACTTTCGGCGACAATGACAGGCTACAATGCCCATGTCATTGTCGCAAGGCATTGTCGCGGGGAAGGGAAAACCAGCCAAAATTTATCAGACTTTCGGTACAAATCTCGCGACTATGACTCGCGACTATGACATGTCATAGTCGCCAAGGGCATAGTCGCCCGTGTGTTCCAGAGTGCAATAAGGTGCGATTTTCAGCTTCATTTTCTCATTTTACCAGTTACGAATTATCAGTGTTGGGAGCAAAGGGCAGAGGCGATTTTTAGGGTTCCACTTTCTTCACCAACCTCCTTCCAAGCATTTATTTTTCCATTAAAGAGGAGAGATCAAGTAGAGCTTTGGGGTTAAAAAGCTTCAAGTGGTGGTGTTCTTCATCTGTTCAGATTTCTTGATCACCTCCATCTTCATCTTAGAAATTTTCTAGGGTTTTGTCAAACTCTAGCTAGTGAGTTCATTCTTACCTTTAAAACTTTATACATGTCAAAATGAAGTATTTTACCTTAATATGATGTTTAAAATGAGTATTTCTATACTTGGAAGATTTTGGTAAAACTAGGTCAAAATGTGTCATTTATGGTTTTCTTTGAAATGATGAATTGGATGTCAAGAACGGTTTTGAAATACTCTTATGAGTTTTAAATGCAAGAAAAATGATGTATAAACCTAAATGATAATTTGACCTAATTTTGGAAGGAAGGTTCTTGGAAGCACGATGTTATACTTCACAAAGGTTTGTGAAGAGAAGCTAATACATTGGAAACAATTGTATTAAGATGTTAGACTAGTGTAATGGATCCATAGGCACATATAGTCAGAAGCACTTGGGGAGGTCACTTGTAATAGATCCCGGTTTGGTTGAACTCGTGAGGATTAATGTGATGACGGGTCATTCCCGTAGAAGTTTCCCCCAAGAGAAGTAAAGCGTATCTTTCAGGTGTAAATCGCAGAAGTAAAGAAAAAGAGATGTTTTGAGAAAAGCTTTCGGTTATATGTTTATTTACCGTTTTCGAAGTTTAAATGGCTTTTCTATATTTTGAACTGTTTGTTCTCACTAAGCTTTAAGCCTAACACTTTTTCTTAAAATGACATGTATATCAGGTGATCAAGCGGATGAGGCTTGATGGGATGAGAGAAGCTAGGTGCCGGTAGTGACATTCTTTTGAAGTGTACCTCGTGTGTATAGATGGAGTTACATAGAAGATTATTTTGAGGATTTTAGTGACACCCGAACTTAATCTGTATTTTGAATTATATAGATTACTAGGTTGTCATTTAACTTTCCTATAGATGTTGTAAACTCACTCTAACTTTCTCCCCATCTTTATGGGTGATGTTTTATGAAGTAGAAGTTATTCCGCATTTTATTTTGGTTTAAATTAACTCCCATTTTTAGGGATGTTACAAGTTGGTATCAGAGCTCTACTTTAAGCGAACTAGGTATGAACTTAAGATGCCTAGCCTTAAGCTGAGACTTTAAGTGATGTTTTTTGAGAATGGGTAGACACTCTTGAGATAAGAGAGCTTTGGAGTCGACGGAAATACGCTAATCATGAAATGTGACTTTGGTAATGGGGATTCTTGTGTATATGATTTATCCAAGATATCACGTAGCTAATGCTATTTTGGGTGCATTGTATTCTGAGTATGCTTATTTTACTATTGTTACAATGATTGGTGAACGTGTTAAACGTATTTATGTTAGTTTTGTCTTACTCTCGTGTATCATCTTGACAGACTAAGATGGTGAACACGCGAACCCGATCGCGTAATGAAATTGATGGAGCAACCAACAGTGTCACGAATCAGGAAGTGGCAGGGGGATCTACTCAACCACCGTTAATTCCTACTATGGTTAGGAGGTCACCACCCCGAATAGACCAATTACCGGCTGTAAACCTTAATCCCGGAATCGGACCTCTTATGGTACAAGCGGGCTCACAAGATGAGCTTAGGCTCAGTATGATCCAAGCAATGAATTCTGCTTTTGCTCAACAGCATGAAACTATGCTGAAAATGTTTGAAGAAAGGGAGGCCAGTCAGCGAAGGCACGAAGCGACTGCGGAGAATATTGTAGGAGGTTCAGGCGGGAATGGGGCCGTACTGGTTACGGAGGAGACGCCTGTAACTGAAGTGAGGCGCGCAGGAAGGAGTTGCTCATACAAGGACTTTATGTGTACCAAACCGCCCGAGTTTTCTGGTTCGGATGACCCGGTAAAGTGCATCCGGTGGTTGCGAGAAATCGAGCAAGCGTTTAGCTCGAGTGATTGTGAGGAGAGGCAAAAGGTAAAGTTTGCTTCGCAAATGCTACGGGGCGAGGCCCTAATATGGTGGGACGTTACCACGGCTACTCTTGGGTCCGTGATCGTCTCTATGCTCACATGGGAGATGTTTAAAGCGAAGGTCATGAAAGAATATTGTAATGAAAGGGCTATCGACCGGATTGCTGATGAGTTTCGGGCTCTCAAGAAAGGGAACAAAACCGTGAGAGAGTACACCCGGTTGTTCGTTGAGAAGCTGAGTTTTGTTGGGCATGTGGCCCCGGATGAGAAAGAAAAGATAAAGGCTTACATTAAAGGGTTACCGGCGGATATGATGGATAGGGTACGAGCTTCAAAGCCCTCTACTCTTCGTGAAGCAATTGAAGAAGTCCAACATAAGGAAGATGCTATTAACTTGGGCGTTGAAGAAAGGTTGGGAGTTGGAGAAAAGAGGAAGTGGGAAGGGCATGCGGCGCCTTCCAAGAAGTCAAACTACAACACCACAAGCAACAACAACAACAATCGAAGAACCGATTCTAGGCGGGAAGCTAACTGGTGCCCCAAATGCCGGAGCAAGAATTTTGGAGCTTGTAGCCCGGTCCCGGGTAACTGTTTTAGATGTGGGAAGAGTGGGCATCAAATTCGTGATTGTCCGGTCAAGTCAATTACATGTTTCGAATGCAAAGAACCGGGCCATTACAGGAACGATTGCCCGAAGCTGAAGTCAGGGAACTCTCAAGTGAAGGTTGGTGGGGGTCAGAAGGCGGTGGGGAGGGCCTTCAAGATGACGGCAGAAGAAGCAAAGGCATCGGCAGACGTGGTGTCGGGTACGTTCTTTGTTAACTCCGTACCCGCTCATGTTCTTTTTGATTCTGGTGCTACTTTTTCTTTTGTATCCAGTTCTTTCTACCCAAATCTGCATGTACCTGTTAGTACTTTGGAAGATGCTTTTATTGTTGAAATAGCCGATGGTAAACAAGTTCTTGTCCGTGATGTCCTTAAGGATTGTGTGGTGGAAATTGAAGGAAGTAAGTTTGGGATAAACCTTATGCCTATGGCAATAGGAGGATTTGATGTGGTAATTGGAATGGATTGGTTGGCCAAGAATCAAGCCGAGATTTTGTGTTCCAAGAAGTTGATTCGGATTCCGTTATCGGATGGTAGTATGGTGATAGTCTACGGGGAAAGAAGGAAGGGTGAAGTTGCATTGTTAACCTTGGCAAAGGCACGCAAGTGTTTAGCCAAGGGATGCCTATCATATTTAGCCTATGTTTTAGATGCGAAGTTAGAGAAGAGGAAATTAGATGATGTACGAGTTGTCAATGAATTTCCAGACGTGTTCCCCGAAGATCTACCCGGCTTGCCACCCGATAGACAAGTGGAATTTCGAATAGATCTAGTATCGGGGGCCGCTCCGATTGCTAGATCACCCTACCGGTTGGCACCATCCGAGATGCAGGAAATGATGACGCAATTACAAGATCTACTTGAGAAGGGTTTCGTAAGACCAAGCTCGTCACCATGGGGAGCTCCGGTATTATTTGTGAAGAAGAAGGATGGCACTATGAGAATGTGCATTGATTATCGTGAACTAAACAAGGTAACCGTGAAGAACAAGTATCCACTCCCAAGAATCGACGACCTCTTTGATCAACTACAAGGAGCGGGATGCTTCTCAAAGATTGACTTACGTTCGGGTTACCACCAAGTGAAAGTGAAGGAAGATTATGTAGCAAAGACAGCGTTTAGAACGCGGTACGGACATTATGAATTCCTAGTAATGTCGTTTGGGTTGACGAACGCACCGGCAGTGTTTATGGATTTGATGAATCGGGTGTGTCGACCATTTCTAGACCAATCGGTAATAGTATTTATTGATGATATCCTTGTCTACTCTAAAGACGAGTTAGACCATGAACAACACCTTCGAGAGGTTCTCGAAGTGTTAAGGAAGGAAAAGCTTTACGCCAAATTCTCAAAATGCGACTTTTGGTTAAAAGAAGTTCAGTTTTTGGGGCATGTCGTCACACAAGATGGAGTGAAGGTGGATCCATCAAAGATAGAAGCAATGACGAATTGGGAACCTCCTAAGAGCCCGTCCGAGATTCGAGCTTCTTAGGATTGGCGGGGTATTATCGAAGGTTTATTCAAGATTTCTCAAAGATTGCATCTTCTCTGACAACATTGACAAGGAAGAACGTGAAGTTCATTTGGACCAACAAGCAAGAAGATGCTTTCCGGACTCTTCAAAAGAAATTGTATGAAGCACCGATTCTATCCTTGCCAGAAGGATCTGAAGACTTTGTGGTTTACAGCGATGCTTCAAAGATGGGATTAGGGTGTGTGTTAATGCAAAGGGGCAAGGTAATTGCTTATGCATCAAGGCAACTCAAGGAACATGAAAAGAATTACCCAACTCATGACTTGGAATTGGCGGCGGTGGTATTTGCATTGAAATTATGGCGACATTATCTTTACGGAACTAAGTGTACACTCTACACAGATCACAAGAGCTTGAAACATATTTTCGATCAAAAGGAGCTAAACATGAGGCAACGACGTTGGCTAGAGTTGCTTAAGGACTATGATGGTACAGCTATACCATCCGGGTAAAGCAAATGTAGTGGCGGATGCTTTAAGTAGGAAGGAGTATGGTAGCGGGACGCGGGCCGTACTCACAAGAATTGACATAGTGTCAAGTCTGATCGACCGAATCAAGACTTCTCAAGTGGAGGCATTACGTGAGGAAAACTTAAAGGATGAAGTGATGGTGAAACAACACTTGATGTTAACCGAAGATAGTCGTGGTCTGAAGCTATTCCGTGGACGTGTTTGGGTGCCTAAGATTGGGGGCAACCGAGAACTACTACTAGAGGATGCTCATAAGTCTAAGTACTCCATACATCCGGGTAGTACCAAGATGTATAGAGATCTAAAATTAACTTATTGGTGGCCCGTCATGAAGTTGGATGTTGCTAGTTATGTAGAGAGATGTGTGACTTGTTTGCAGGTCAAAGCGGAGCATCAACGGCCATATGGAAGTCTTCAATCGTTGGAAATTCCGGAATGGAAATGGGAACACCTCACTATGAACTTTTTGACGAAACTACCAAAGACCTTGAGAGGTCATGACACCATATGGGTAGTGGTGGATAGATTGACGAAGAGTGCTCACTTCTTAGCAATGCGAGAAGCCGGCCCAGTTGACAAACTGGCTAAGTTGTATGTGGACGAGATAGTTGCAAGGCATGGTGTGCCTTTGACTATCGTGTCAGATCGTGATAGTCGATTCACTTCTCACTTTTGGAATGGATTGCAAGAGGGGTTAGGCACCAGGATAAACTTAAGTACGACATTTCACCCCCAAACAGATGGTCAAAGTGAAAGGACTATTCAAACTCTTGAAGACATGCTTAGGTCATGTGTTATTGATTTTGGTGGAAATTGGGATTCGCATATATTGCTGGTAGAATTTGCCTACAATAATAGTTACCATTCTAGTATTGGGATGGCCCCTTTCGAGGCACTTTATGGACGGAAATGTAGGACACCGGTATGTTGGTTAGAGGCGGGCGAGAAACAATTCTCCGGACCCGAGATTGTGCAAGAGACGGCGGACAAGGTGAAGATTATTCGAGAACGGCTTAAGGCGGCCCAAGACCGTCAAAAGAGCTATGCCGATAAAAAGAGAAGACCCCTGGAATTCCAAGTGGGGGAACGAGTTATGCTTAAAGTGTCCCCTTGGAAGGGTGTTATAAGGTTTGGGAAGCGTGGGAAGCTTAGTCCTCGTTTCCTCGGGCCGTTTAAAATCATGGAAAGAGTGGGACGACAAGCGTATAAATTGGAATTGCCACCCGAATTGGATGGAATACACCCTACATTCCACATATGTTATTTGAGGAAGTGTTTAGCGGAAGAAGAGAGTGTGATACCTCTCTCAGAGATTCGCGTCGACAATAGTCGTTGTGTGGAAGAACCGGAGGCGATCTTAGAAAGCAAGTCTAAGAAGTTACGTCACAAGGAAATCGTCATGGTTAAGGTGCAATGGAAGCACCATCGTGGTTCAAACGTGACGTGGGAAGCGGAAGAGGATATGAAGAGGAGATATCCGAGTTTGTTTGGTTAATCTGTAAATTTCGAGGACGAAATTAATTTCAAGGGTGGGAGGATTGTAACACCCGGAAATTTAGCGAAAGGTTATGTAATTTAGCATTGTAATATTTTATTTATGGGCAAATGGAAGGTTTCAAGTGTATAATTTTGGGTTGTAATGGATTGGGGGAAAGGAACGGAAGCCGGGTGAATTTTGACTTTCGGTACACTTTCGGCGACAATGACAGGCTACAATGCCCATGTCATTGTCGCAAGGCATTGTCGCGGGGAAGGGAAAACCAGCCAAAATTTATCAGACTTTCGGTACAAATCTCGCGACTATGACTCGCGACTATGACATGTCATAGTCGCCAAGGGCATAGTCGCCCGTGTGTTCCAGAGTGCAATAAGGTGCAATTTGCAGCTTCCTTTTCTCATTTTACCAGTTACGAATTATCAGTGTTGGGAGCAAAGGGCAGGGGCGATTTTTAGGGTTCCACTTTCTTCACCAACCTCCTTCCAAGCATTTATTTCTCCATTAAAGAGGAGAGATCAAGTAGAGCTTTGGGGTTAAAAAGCTTCAAGTGGTGGTGTTCTTCATCTGTTCAGATTTCTTGATCACCTCCATCTTCATCTTAGAAATTTTCTAGGGTTTTGTCAAACTCTAGCTAGTGAGTTCATTCTTACCTTTAAAACTTTATACATGTCAAAATGAAGTATTTTACCTTAATATGATGTTTAAAATGAGTATGATACTTGGAAGATTTTGGTAAAACTAGGTCAAAATGTGTCATTTATGGTTTTCTTTGAAATGATGAATTGGATGTCAAGAACGGTTTTGAAATACTCTTATGAGTTTTAAATGCAAGAAAAATGATGTATAAACCTAAATGATAATTTGACCTAATTTTGGAAGGAAGGTTCTTGGAAGCACGATGTTATACTTCACAAAGGTTTGTGAAGAGAAGCTAATACATTGGAAACAATTGTATTAAGATGTTAGACTAGTGTAATGGATCCATAGGCACATATAGTCAGAAGCACTTGGGGAGGTCACTTATAATAGATCCCGGTTTGGGGTTGAACTCGTGAGGATTAATGTGATGACGGGTCATTCCCGTAGAAATTTCCCCCAAGAGAAGTAAAGCGTATCTTTCAGGTGTAAATCGCAGAAGTAAAGAAAAAGAGATGTTTTGAGAAAAGCTTTGGGTTATATGTTTATTTACCGTTTTCGAAGTTTAAATGGCTTTTCTATATTTTGAACTGTTTGTTCTCACTAAGCTTTAAGCCTAACACTTTTTCTTAAAATGACATGTATATCAGGTGATCAAGCGGATGAGGCTTGATAGGATGAGAGAAGCTAGGTGCCGGTAGTGGCATTCTTTTGAAGTGCACCTCGTGTGTATAGATGGAGTTACATAGAAGATTATTTTGAGGATTTTAGTGACACCCGAACTTAATCTGTATTTTGAATTATATAGATTACTAGGTTGTCATTTAACTTTCCTATAGATGTTGTAAACTCACTCTAACTTTCTCCCCATCTTTATGGGTGATGTTTTATGAAGTAGAAGTTATTCCGCATTTTATTTTGGTTTAAATTAACTCCCATTTTTAGGGGTGTTACACTATAAGTCCAGAGGTGATATTTTTTAGGTTTTTGACACCATATCTAGAGTTTGGTTCTATAGTTATGAATTGGGTTTGATTTTGATGTATTTTGGGTTTGTTTATGATTTAGATAAAAGTTTTGGTGATGGAAAGTGGTGGATCTAAAGTCTTCATCAAAGAAAGAGCAAATTTAGGGTAACTCTATATTTAGCCTAAATCTAGCAAGGTGAGCTGAAGTTGCTATGTGAAAACGGTGTACATGCCAAAAATGTCCATTTTGATGTATTAAGATGTTTTGCTTGCTATTTGTCAAAGGTGTAAGTACTTTGATAATATGTGAACTAATTGGTATAAATGGTTTTATAAATCTTGTGAAATGCTTATATTTGAGTTCTCGATATTTTGATAAATAAAACATAATTATGAGATGTTTTAAATGTTTTATTTTATAAATGAGGATTATTTGGTGTCTTTTGCATATTTAGAGTATTGGATTTATAAACCATTGGAAAATACATGTTTAGTGTATTATGAGACATTTTGGAAATATATGAATATGATTCAACCAATGTTTTGAGTAATCACATAAGTGTTGAGTTATTATGCTTTAACCCGACTTTTGACTAAAATTAGTATTGAGGATACTCGTCCGAATTAAATTGATATAATCGAGCTTTTGGGGTTATACACAATTGTGGCATAATGATATATTATTTTACATGCTTTAAGTGCATTGGTCATTCATTTTGGAGTCATGTAAACTAGATTGCGTTGCATTGGATCCATAGGCCTATAAGTCAATTTTTAGAGTTGTTGGTTTGGAATAGTTATTTCCACCTTGTAGTTAGACACGGAGATTATAGCACCGGAGGACTCGAACTATAGACCGTGGGTAGTTGATCTCGATGACCGTGTGTCCCGTGATACGTTAGCCCCAAAAAATTATAACACTGGAAGATTCAAACTATAGATCGTGGGTGGTTGATCTCGATGACCATGTGTTATATGGTATATTGCTTTTAACTAAAGAGCGAGTCTTAGGTATTGCAGGACTCGGACTATAGACCGTGGACGGTCGATCTCGATGACCAATATACTTTGATAGAAGTTTGATAACGTTGACACATGGCTTACTTTGTGTCTCGCCATTGTCAACGAAAACGGGTCTCCCCCGTCACTAGAAGTTGTTGTCATTTTGGGTATAGAGTTTTACCTATTTTAGCTTTAATGTTCCCAATTTAGTACTGTAACACCCTAAAATTTAGAGTAAAATTGAACCGAAATAACATGCGGAATATAAATAAAATCACCCAATAAGTGGGGACAGAGTATGGGAGTTTACATCTAAACATGGATATTAAAATAACAACCTATTAATCTATGCTATTCAGACTATAGATTACAATTGGGTGTTACTAATATCCTCAAAAGAATATGCTATAGCTCCAACTATGTATATGCTCTATGAGCATATCTCCAAAAAGGTGTCCTCTCTCTCGACACATCAACCCGCTCTTCTCTAAAGAGCCCCATCAACTTGTTTACCTGCTAAACCACATTTAAAAATCAAGTGTTAGGCTTACGCCTAGTGAGAACAAACAGTTAAATGGATAAGGCAGTTAAAACATTTAAAAGATAAGATACAGTGCGTTTATCCCATTTAACTTCACTTGAAATAACTTACTCTTGATGAGCAAGGATCTTTTAAAAACAACCGGGGGAGACCCGGTGTTCCATCCTTAGTGATGGATACCAGAAGTAGGTCACTACACGATGTTTAAGCTAACTGTAAGAGCCAATGGCAACCGGTCAATGACCGATTATGCACCTTAGTACACGGCCCCCGATGACTTCTTACGAAAGCCCGCGCAATGGTCACTGGCAAAACCTGGCCTATAACCGATTATGCACCTTAGTACACGGCCCCCTGATGACCCCAAATTGCGCATGCATAGAGTCAATGGCATCCGGTAATGATCCGGCATTATACCCAACGGTAAGAGGCCCCCGATGACTTCTATGCTACCAAAAAGGGACAACAATCCCGTTTTTAAACCGACTATATGCCTATGGATCCATTACATACTAGTCCTACGACCGAATACATCAACGAGACGTATCGCTAGTTTTCCAACCTTGAAAACCCTTTCAATAAACCATTTCCTTTTCAAATCCAAGTTTTACCAAAAACTAGGTCAAACCATTTTGAGTTTCAAAACCAAAGATTATTTCATTTTATAACATTTCCAAGTATTTTAAACCATTAAAGATGCTCATCCCATCATCTACAACAAAATACTCCAAAACCTCATTTTGACCTAAAACCTCCAAACTTACCCAAATACACAATTACTTGAAAATAAGCTTAAGAATCAGTAAAATGCTACATTTACAACAAGTATTTGAGTTTATAAGTTTAGATTTGAACTCACAAGGCTAGAGTTAGGATAACCCTAGAAAAGCTCCTACGAGGATGAAGGTGATCAAGAAATCTAAAAGGAACCAAGAGTGCTATCACTTGAAGCTTTAACTTCCAATGTCCAACTTGATCTCTCCTCTTTAATGTTGTAGTAAATGCACTTGAGGGAAGTAGGTGGAAGAATCAAACCCTAGAAAATCGCCTCTGATGCTTTGCTCTCGATGCTAAAACTCGTATCTGATAAAATGAGATGAAAAGCTGAAAATCGCACCTTATTGTGCCTGCTGGACCTCGCGGGCGACATTGCCTTATGCGAAATTGACATGGCAATGTCGCCAATGTCATAGTCGCCCAAAATGTACCGAAACCTTCGAAATTTATCCGATTTTCCTTTCCCGCGACTATGCCTCGCGACTATGACACTGGCATAGTCGCCGTGTCATAGTCACCGAATGCGTACCGAAGCCTTGATCTGAATTTTGGCATCTGATGGTTCTGGCGACTATGCCTTGCGACATTGACATGGCAATGTAGCCTGTCATTGTCGCCCAAAACGTACCGAAGGTCGTTTTCTGTCCGGCGTTCGTTCCTTTCCTCCAATCCATTGCAACCCATCATTATACACTTGAAACCTTCCATTTGGCCATAAAGTATAATATTACAATACTATCCTCATAATCCTTTCATACGAAATTTCTGGGTGTTACAATCCTCCCACCCTTGAAATAAATTTCGTCCTCGAAATTTTACAATTAGGTGAACAAATGAGGATATCTTTTCTTCATGTCTTCTTCCGCTTCCCACGTCACATTCGACCCTCTATGATGCTTTCATTGCACTTTAATCATGACGATCTCTTTGTGACGTAACTTCTTAGACTTGCTTTCTAAGATTGCTTCCAGTTCTTCCACACATCGGGTATTATCGACACGAATTTCCGAGAGAGGTATTACACTCTCTTCTTCCGCTAAGCACTTCCTTAGGTAGCATATGTGGAATGTAGGATGTATGCCGGCCAACTCGGGTGGCAGCTCCAATTTATACGCTTGTCGTCCCACCCTTTCCAAAATTTTGAACGGTCCAAGGAAACGAGGACTAAGCTTCCCGCGTTTTCCGAACCGAATGATGCCTTTCCATGGAGACACCTTGAGCATGACACGCTCACCCACTTGGAACTCCATCGGTCTTTGCTTCTTGTCGGCATAACTCTTTTGACGATCTTGTGCCGCTTTTAGTCGTCCCCGAATAACCTTCACCTTGTCAGCCGTCTCTTGTACAATCTCGGGCCCGGAGAATTGCTTCTCACCCGCTTCTAACCAACATACTGGTGTCCTACATTTCCGTCCATAAAGTGCCTCGAAAGGCGCCATTCCAATACTAGAATGGTAACTGTTGTTGTACGCAAACTCCACCAACGGTAGATGTGAGTCCCAATTCCCACTGAAGTCAATAACACATGACCTAAGCATGTCTTCAAGAGTCTGAATGGTCCTTTCGCTTTGACCATCTGTCTGCGGGTGAAATGCTGTACTTAAGTTTATCTTGGTGCCCAACCCTTCTTGTAACCCATTCCAAAAGTTAGAAGTGATCCGGCTATCCCGATCCGACACAATAGTCAAAGGCACGCCATGCCTTGCAACTATCTCATCCACATACAACTTGGCCAGTTTGTCAACTGGGCCGACTTCTTTCATTGCTAAGAAGTGAGCACTCTTCGTCAGTCTATCCACCACTACCCATATGGTATCGTGACCCCTCAAGGTCTTTGGTAGCTTCGTCACAAAGTCCATAGTGAGGTGTTCCCATTTCCATTCCGGAATTTCCAACGACTGAAGGCTCCCATACGGCCGTTGGTGTTCTGCCTTGACTTGCAAACAAGTCACACACCTCTCCACATAGCTAGCAACATCCAACTTCATGACGGGCCACCAATAAGTTAACTTTAGATCCCTATACATCTTGGTACTAACCGGATGTATGGAGTACTTGGATTTATGGGCATCTTCCAAAAGTAGTTCTCGGTTACCCCCAATCTTAGGCACCCAAACACGCCCTCGGAAAAGCTTCAGCCCACGGCTATCTTCACTCAACATCAAGTGTTGTTTCACCATCACTTCATCTTTTAAGTTTTCATCAAGTAGTGCCTCAATCCGTGTAAGTACGGCACGTGCTCCGCTACCGTACTCCTTTCGGCTCAATGCATCCGCTACCACATTGGGTTTACCCTGATGGTAAAGTAGCTCACAATCATAGTCCTTGAGTAGTTCAAGCCAACGTCGTTGCCTCATATTCAGTTCCTTTTGATCAAACACGTACTTCAAACTTTTGTGGTCGGTATAGAGTGTACACTTGGTCCCATAAAGGTAATGTCGCCATAACTTCAAAGCGAAGACCAGCGCCGCTAACTCTAAATAATGGGTTGGGTAGTTCTTTTCGTGCTCCTTTAGTTGCCTTGAGGCGTAGGCAATCACCTTGCCCCTTCGCATTAACACACAACCCAATCCCATTTTTGATGTGTCACTGTAAACCACAAAATCTTCCGTCCCTTCCGGAAAGGATAGAATCGGTGCTTCACACAACTTCTTTTGAAGAGTCCGAAAAGCCTCTTCTTGCTTGTCGGTCCACACGAACTCCACGTTCTTTCTAGTCAAGGCCGTCAGAGAAGATGCAACCTTAGAGAAGTCTTGAATAAACCTACGATAATATCCCGCTAATCCTAGAAAGCTTCGGATTTCGGACGGGTTTTTAGGCGGTTCCCAATTCATCATTGCTTCTGTCTTTGATGGATCCACCTTCACTCCATCTTGGGTGACCACATGACCTAAAAATTGTACTTCCTTCAACCAAAAGTCACACTTAGAGAACTTGGCGTATAACTTTTCTTTCCTTAACACTTTGAGGACCTCCCAAAGGTGTTGCTCGTGGTCTAACTCGTTCTTAGAGTAGACAAGGATGTCGTCAATAAATACTATTACTGATTTGTCTAGAAAAGGTCGACACACGCGGTTCATCAAGTCCATAAATACCGCCGGCGCGTTCGTCAAACCGAATGGCATTACTAGAAACTCATAATGCCCGTACCGCGTTCTAAACGCCGTTTTTGCTACATCATCTTCCTTTACCTTCACTTGGTGATATCCCGAGCGTAAGTCGATTTTTGAGAAACAACCCGCTCCTTGTAGCTGATCAAAGAGGTCGTCAATTCTCGGGAGTGGGTACTTGTTCTTCACGGTCGCCTTATTCAACTCTCTATAGTCTATACACATCCTCATTGTGCCATCCTTCTTCTTCACAAACAAGACCGGAGCTCCCCAAGGTGACGAGCTTGGTCTCACGAAACCCTTCTCAAGGAGATCTTGTAGTTGCGTCATCATTTCTTGCATCTCCGATGGTGCCAACCGGTAGGGTGCTTTAGCAATCGGGGCGGCCCCCGGTATAAGATCTATTTGAAATTCTACCTGTCTATCGGGTGGCAAGCCGAGTAAATCCTCGGGGAATACGTCCGGGAATTCACAAACAACTCGAACATCGCTTATTCTTCTCTTCTCTAACTTTGCCTCCACAACGTAGGCTAAATAAGATAGGCACCCCTTGGCCAAACACTTACGTGCCTTTGCTAGGGTTAACAACGCGACTTCACCCTTCCTTCCTTCCCCGTAGACCAACGCCATACTACCATCCGAAAACGGAATTCGAATCAATTTCTTGGAACACAAGATCTCGGCTTGGTTTTTGGCCAACCAATCCATCCCAATCACTACATCAAAACTCCCTATCTCCATAGGTATGAGGTTCACCGGGAATCGCTTCTCCCCAACCTCTAGTGTGCAATTTCTAAGGATATCTCTAACCAAGACCTTCCTACCATCGGCTATTTCGACAATATAAGCATCCTCTAAAGTAGTAACAGGTACAAGCAGTTTCGGGTAGAAAATAATGGACACATAAGAGAAAGTAGCACCGGAATCGAAAAGAATACAAGTGGGTACGGAGTTTATGAGAAACGTACCCGTCACCACATCTGCCGCCTCTTTAGCTTCATCCGCGGTCATCTTGAATGCTCTTCCCGTCGCCTTAGGGACATTATCCCTCTTCCCTTGGCTTCCCCCCGTTCTCATTTTTGGACAATCCCTTCGAACGTGCCCCTGTTCTTTGCATTCAAAACAAATAACCCCTTTAACCGGGCACTCGCAAGCGTAGTGCCCGCTCTTACCACACTTGTGGCACCCTTCCGCAGGCGAGTTGCATGGCCCGTGGTGCTTATTCCGGCACTTGAAGCACCAATTAGGCTCCCTCCTATTCTCGGTCCTTCGATTGTTGTGGTGGTTGTTGTTGTAGCTTGGCCTCTTGGAAGGCGCGGAATTGCCTTCCCACTTCCTCTTTTCTCCACTTAACTTCCTCTCTTCCTTCCTTAGTTCATCAGTGTCCTCCACCATTTGAGCTTGATCAATGGCCTCCCTTAAAGTGGAGGTCTTTGCCGTTTGCACCATTGCCATCATGTCAGATGGCAATCCTTTGATGTACGCCTTCATCTTCTCTCTCTCAGTTGGAGCCACATGCCCCACTAGATCCAGTTTCTCCACGAACAACTCCGTATATTCTCTGACAGTCTTATCTCCCTTCTTGAGAGCTCGGAACTCATCCACAATACGATCTATAGCCCTCTCGTTACAGTATTCCTCCAACACTTTCCCTTTAAACATTTCCCAAGTCAACATTGATACAATCACCGGGCCAAGAGTTTTAGCGGTGACATTCCACCATCTTAAGGCCGCGCCTCTAAGCATCTGTGAGGCAAACCTCACCTTCTGACCTTCCTCACATTCACTCGAGCCAAAAGCTTGCTCGATCTCTTGAAGCCAATTCATGCAGACCACTGGATCGGAAGTCCCGGAGAACTCGGGTGGCTTAGTGCATAAGAAGGTTTTATAAGAGCAACCCATCCCTGCTCTTCTCACTTCGGTCACGGGGGTCTCTTCAGTATTTGGTGTGGCCCCTGTTCCCCCGGAACCTCCCACAGCATTCTCGGCAGTTACTTCATGCCTCCTGACACTGGCATCCCTCTCCTCAAGCGCCTTGAGGAATGATTCATGTTGTTGTCCCATCATAGTATTCACTGCTTGCAACAACCGAATCTGAAGTTCATCTTGTGAACCCGCCTCCGTCATTAGAGGACCCCCTGCATTAAGATTGAGTGGCGGAATAATAGTCAATCTAGGTACGGGTATACTTGTGAGATGAGGGATGGTTGGCTGTAGTCGAGTAATTCGGGGTGGTTGAGTAACTTCCTTTATTCTTTGCCCGCGTCACGATTCGTGACACTGTTGGTTGCTCCCTCAACTTCATTACGCGATCGGGTTCGCGTGTTCACCATCTTAGTCTGTCAAGATGATAGAGTAGGAATAAGACAAAAGTAACATAAATACGTATAACACATTTGTCAATCATCGCAACAATAGGAAAACGAGCATACTCACGTAACAATATACCCAAAATAGCATTAGCTACGTGATATCTTGAATATATCATACCAGTAAGGATTCCCATTATCAAAGTCACATTTCATGATTAGTGCATTTCCGTCGACTCTAAAGCTCTCCTATCTCAATGGTGTCTACCCATATCTCACCAATCCACACTTAAAGTCTCAGCTTAAGTCTAGGCGTCTTAAATTCACACCTAGTTCGCTTAAACTAGAGCTCTGATACCAACTTGTAACACCCTAAAATTTAGAGTAAAATTGAACCGAAATAACATGCGGAATATAAATAAAATCACCCAATAAGTGGGGACAGAGTATGGGAGTTTACATCTAAACATGGATATTAAAATAACAACCTATTAATCTATGTTATTCAGACTATAGATTACAATTGAGTGTTACTAATATCCTCAAAAGAATATGCTATAGCTCCAACTATGTATATGCTCTATGAGCATATATCCAAAAAGGTGTCATCTCTCTCGACACATCAACCCGCTCTTCTCTAAAGAGCCCCATCAACTTGTTTACCTGCTAAACCACATTTAAAAATCAAGTGTTAGGCTTACGCCTAGTGAGAACAAACAGTTAAATGGATAAGGCAGTTAAAACATTTAAAAGATAAGATACAGTGCGTTTATCCCATTTAACTTCACTTGAAATAACTTACTCTTGATGAGCAAGGATCTTTTAAAAACAACCGGGGGAGACCCGGTGTTCCATCCTTAGTAACGGATACCAGAAGTAGGTCACTACACGATGTTTGAGCTAACTGTAAGAGCCAATGGCAACCGGTCAATGACCGATTATGCACCTTAGTACACGGCCCCCGATGACTTCTTACGAAAGCCCGCTCAATGGTCACTGGCAACCGGTCTATAACCGATTATGCACCTTAGTACACGGCCCCCTGATGACCCCAAATTGCGCATGCATAGAGTCAATGGCATCCGGTAATGATCCGGCATTATACCCAACGGTAAGAGGCCCCCGATGACTTCTATGCTACCAAAAAGGGACAACAATCCCGTTTTTAAACCGATTATATGCCTATGGATCCATTACATACTAGTCCTACGACCGAATACATCAACGAGACGTATCGCTAGTTTTCCAACCTTGAAAACCCTTTCAATAAACCATTTCCTTTTCAAATCCAAGTTTTACCAAAAACTAGGTCAAACCATTTTGAGTTTCAAAACCAAAGATTATTTCATTTTATAACGTTTCCAAGTATTTTAAACCATTAAAGATGCTCATCCCATCATCTACAACAAAATACTCCAAAACCTCATTTTGACCTAAAACCTCCAAACTTACCCAAATACACAATTACTTGAAAATAAGCTTAAGAATCAGTAAAATGCTACATTTACAACAAGTATTTGAGTTTATAAGTTTAGATTTGAACTCACAAGGCTAGAGTTAGGATAACCCTAGAAAAGCTCCTACGAGGATGGAGGTGATCAAGAAATCTAAAAGGAACCAAGAGTGCTATCACTTGAAGCTTTAACTTCCAATGTCCAGCTTGATCTCTCCTCTTCAATGTTGTAGTAAATGCACTTGAAGGAAGTAGGTGGAAGAAGCAAACCCTAGAAAATCGCCTCTGATGCTTTGCACTCGATGCTAAAACTCGTATCTGATAAAATGAGATGAAAAGCTGAAAATCGCACCTTATTGTGCCTGCTGGACCTCGCGGGCGACATTTCCTTATGCGACTATGACATGGCAATGTCGCCAATGTCATAGTCGCCCAAAATGTACCGAAACCCTCGAAATTTATCCGATTTTCCTTTCCCGCGACTATGCCTCGCGACTATGACACTGGCATAGTCGTCGTGTCATAGTCGCCGAATGCGTACCGAAGCCTTGATCTGAATTTTGGCATCTGATGGTTCTGGCGACTATGCCTTGCGACATTGACATGGCAATGTAGCCTGTCATTGTCGCCCAAAACGTACCGAAGGTCGTTTTCTGTCCGGCGTTCGTTCCTTTCCTCCAATCCATTGCAACCCATCATTATACACTTGAAACCTTCCATTTGGCCATAAAGTATAATATTACAATACTATTCTCATAATCCTTTCATACGAAATTTCTGGGTGTTACAAGCACCTTGTTGGACTCCAGAATTGTATTAATCATACGACTGAATTTGTCTCCTCGGGGTAGCCACTCCTTGATACCACTGTGGATGAATTATCGGATTTTTGGCATAAAATCACATTAAATGGTTCCAAGACATTTAAACACTCACTTTTAGCTCATAGAAATATATTAAACCAAAAAATGAGGTTCTGGAAGCAAAATGACTAAAATTGACGAAAGAAAGTACAGATAAAAGGTATGTAATAGCTCTAAAAATTAGAGTTATCAACTATAAAAGGTCATCCTTGACATTCATTGTTACGTACCATTTTTGAAAGAAATTATTTGTGATAATTTCTTAGGCAAAATCAACGTTAACATCTAACGAACATCATCAATCATTCAGATCTGAAAGAGTACCTCCTCCCCCCACTCTTTCAGTGTAATAAATTTCTCACAGCCACGTTGTTTAGGATCACAAATCTTATCTTTCTAGCTTCCACAAGAAATATGTAATTCTTTGTTTTAATACAAAATATAGAATTATAAATGAAAATATGTTGTGTTTGTATTCAACCCCATTTCTACAAACACTTCATGAGTAAGTCATCACTTCCCATGACCAACACTCAGATGTAAATAAGGTAATATTTGAGATGTCATCATGGTTATGTCAGATGATGTACCAATGTGAGATTTAAACTAGGCCTCCAAATCTTTTGGGTTCCTGAACTTTTCTTGTGCCAATTATATATATTTTGTTGATTTTTAACCCATCTTTTAGCCCAATCCCTTCCTTAAGCATCTTTAGCAATTTAGTCTGATGCCTAAATCTTTTTCCTCTTCTACTAGATTTGCCGATTCTTACGACTGCAAATCTGCAATCCTTTCTCATAATTTAAAGATTGGACTCTCATAGTTGGCTAGTCTCGTTCATCTTTGTTTTCCTAGTAGCTAATTTTGTGATTGGAGCACCAAGCACAACCTTTTTAATAATGTTCTTTTTTCTTGTTCTTTGTTTGTATCTTTTTGTTCAACGAGCAACCTGACCTGTAGTTTCATTGACTTCGTTCATCGTGATATTGGTCGTCGTTGTTCAGAGTATTGTTGCCCTTTGATAACACTTATAACAATGGAGATTTGAGGGATAATTTGGCTCTAAAATCGAGCTAGGGTTTTTTGAGGTACATAAACAAGAATTGATAAATTTATATATGCTAATCTTGCAGTTAACTACTCATTAGAGAAAGTTGATTATATGAATAATCGATTGTAAACTTTATTTCGAACAATGTTAGAAGATTGATTCCATTTAAGTGAATTTGGATGTTATTTTATCATTTTCTAATATTTTCTAATATTTTTGTTATTTTAGTTTATAAAATCTTTAATATAATACAAAACATTAACTTTAATAATTTTGTTTTCGTACAAGAAGTTAGAGAACCTCATTTTTTCTAAACAACCCTGTATGTTACATTTGAAATAACAAAGTGAATTTTTCTACCGGTGTGTTACAAAAAATATAAATTGAATCAAACTTAAATAGTCGTCAGTGGTTACTCTCATCATTATCTTAGTTTATTAGAGCATCTCTAACAAATTTCTTATAATTTCTTCAAAATAGATAACTAAAAGTTAAAATCTCTTAAAAATTTTACATTCATCTCTAATAAATTCCTCATTTTGGAGAATTTAATATTGATTATAATATTAAAATATTGTATTTATCTATTAATATTATTTATCTCTTTAAATATTTATTTTTCAAAGTTTCCTACTGATCATTTCATTTGATAATAATTTTTGGAGTGAACTCCATATTTGAAGAAAAAATCACCCTCTCTTCTACTTTCTCCATTTTGAAAATAATTATGAGAAAACTATTAAAACAAAATACTTGCTTAAAATCTCTATTTTTTTTCATTTTCTCCATCACGGAGCAACCATCAGAGATGCTCTTAAAGTCCCCTAGCTATGACCACAAAAACTTTCAATTATCTTTAGCTTTATTTTGACGCAGTCTTCTTTAATTGCACAAAATCGTTGACATTAATTTCAAAAACGTTAACATAAACATTTGTCAAATATATTCCATTCCAAAAAAGACAACAAAATCTTTTGTCAACTATAAATTCCATTATTTCATATTTCAAACATCCAACTTGATAGCATTTTGACTCTAGTGGTGGTTGATTTTTGTTATTTCAACGCCATATTATGGTGTCGACGCTTTGCTTTATTTTTTTATATTAGATAATAGTGTTTTTTCTGTATCAGTATTATAAATATTTCATTTTATATTCGATGAAAACTTGTATATTTATTTTATGATTCGTAATAAAATCTATGATGGCAATTGTTTTTACCAATGAATTTTTTACGATAATTATATATATATATATATATATAGAGAGAGAGAGAGGGGTTTATGCAAGAACGATATTTTTTTACGAGAACGCGAAAAACTTTTTTCATGTACAAATCAGATGTGCTTTTGTACTAACATTAAAAAATCACATGTGATTTTTTATTAACATCAAAATCACATATGATTTTGTACATGAAAAAAGCTACTTGCGTTCTCGTAAAAAGTTAGCGTTCTCGTATGAACCTACCCCTATATATATATATATAGAGAGAGAGAGAGAGAGAAAGAAGAGTTCATACGAGAATGATACGTATTTAAGAAAATTGACAAATTATATACAAAATAACATGTAATTTTACATTAATGGACAATAAATAGGGCACATACGACTTTTCCCGCAACCTCAGGCCGAGGGGTAAGTCGCGAGGAATCGCATATGATTTTGTTCGTGCTGTTAGTGCAAAATCAAATGTGATTTAACCATTTTTTTTATTTTCTTAAATAAATATGATTCTCGCATGAACGTGCTTATATATATTATATATATAGGGGCAGGTTCTTATGAGAACGCTAACTTTTTACAAGAACGCGAGGAACTTTTTTTTATGTACAAAATCATATATGATTCATGTAGTGGTTTTGATTCACATACAAAATCATATGTGATTTTGATTATTGTACAAAATCACATGTGATTTTTTGATGTTGGTACAAAATCACATGTGATTTTGTACATGAAAAAAGCTCATCGAGTCCTCGTTAAAAGATACCGTCCTCGCATGAACCTCCGTTCCTCTCTCTCTCTCTCTCTCTCTATATATATATATATATATATAGAGAGAGAGAGAGAGAAAGAGAGAGTTATATATATATATATAGAGAGAGAGAAGGTTCAAATGAGAACTTTTGATTTTTAAGGGAACAAATGAAACATTGTGGACCATATATGTTGTGGGTCCCACATAATATTAAATCATTTCTAATTTAATATTAAATCATATTAAATCATAAATGATTTAATATTATGTGGGCTCTACATCATATGTGGTACACAATGTGTCCATTTGTTCCTTTAAAGAGGGATGGTTCTCGTATGATCCCTCCCCTATATATATATGGGCAGGTTCATACGAGAACGGTAACAATTTACGAGAATGCGATGAGCTTTTTTTATGTACAAGATCACATGTGATTTTACACTAACTATAGCGGACGACTTTTGGCACCATTTAAGTCGCATGAAAAGTCGTCTGCATCATTTACGATTTTGTACATTAATCTTATATGATTTTGTACATGAATATTTTCATGTACAAAAATGATTGGCTGGGGATTATCCTTGCATTCTCATAAATTGTTACTATTCTCGCATCAACCTTCCAATATATATATATATAGGGGAGATTTCAAATACAAACCACGTCAATTCGTACAAACCGTACAAACCGCGCGTTTCATTGTTTTTTTGAATAATTTTTTTTCATGAAAGTGTTTAATATGATGAATTTGTTTCATATAATTCTTTTCTTCATGAAATTATTTTTTTTTTCTACATGAAAATGAATTGATTCATGAAACTCTCAATTTGATGAATCTTGTTTCACGTATTCTTGATTCATCAACCTTCATGTATTCATGATGAAATTTTTTCATATATTATTGACTAATCAACCCTAATAATTAAAAAAAAGTGAAAAAAATTTAAAAAAAATATTGGTTGCATGCGGTTTGTACGAATTAACATGGTTTATAACGAAAATCAACTCTATATATATATATATATATATATATATTAAGAGCTAGGATGCAAAAGGAAAAACCCAATTGTGAATTATGCGGTTTGCGCCATCACAAAGTCAGCTAGTTGGTCAACACGTCTTTTTCTAGTGAGTCCCTCTTGATATCCAATTTCTTCAAAATATTAGAAAAAAATAATGTCAACACTCCAAAAAATAATTACATTTTGAGAGTTTTTTTTAGTTTACAAACTAAAATTCATTAATTATATTATCAAAAATCCACAACCCATTATTTTTTTTATTTAATATAAAGTTCAAAAAATCTGTTTGAAGAAATTTATGATGCAAAGTCGGTATTGAGTTCGAATTAGGAGTGGGGGTTTATCCCTAAAGGTGAAGGTTCGGGTCCTGTTTACTGTCCATATAGATGTCACTGTGGGTCCAAACCACTAACTTTTAACTATTAACTTGCCGTTCAAAAAAAAAACACATTTACACTGGATTCTTTGAAAATTGGATGCTTTATGGGACTCATCATGGGTGGACCTAGGGGTGCTTAAAAACCAGATCAAATTGATCAACTCGAGCAACCCAACCCAACTTGATACAAAATAACTCAACCTGAAGTAACCCGATGTCTAATCGAGTTGTAAAATCTTCAAACCGTAGGTATTAGGTTAATATCGGGTTATGCTTATTTGAACCCAACCCAACCCAATGAACCCGATATCCTTTTATATTTTTGATTTAATATATAAATTAAACAATTACACTTATCACGCATTCTCTTCATATATATATTAGTCTACTTTCTATCTCTATATAATTCATTTGTATGTATTAGTAACTGTGAACATATATATATATATAAATTGAGAAAATTAATTGAATATGATATACTTAAAATTTAAGAAGTATGAATAAGTTGTACCAAATTACCGATGATGAAAAAAATTTATGAGTAGACTACATATTTAGGGTTAGGATAATATTTTGTTGTAACCAAGTATCAACCTGACCAACCCGTACGGGTTGGGTTGGATTTGGTTGCACTTTCGTTTGAGTTGGGTTGAGTTGAGATTTTTCAAACCGCAAATATTGAGTTGAGTTGTTGAAATGCCTTCAACCTAATCAACCCAACTCGTGAGCACCCCTAGGTAGACCCACGATCCCCAAGTGGACGATGCTTGAAAATCAATTACGTTTTTAACCCTTCAAAGATTTTAGTTATTTTAATTACTTGTCTTTTTTTTTAAATTTATTTTATATCCTTACCATATTAATTAATTAATAGCTAAAATATATTATAAATACGATATTTTCTTTTACAAGTTGCATTTTCAGAACTTAGAAAAGGTTCATCAATACTTCCTTTCTAAACAAGTCCAATATTAAATATTTTTTAAATAAATGGTATTTATAGTGTTAAAACAAATACATTATTTTGAAAAAAAATAAAATTAAGTTCGATAAATTTGGTTGTGTGCCCCCATTACTATTAACGGTTTATGAATATGTATAAACTTTTATTAAAAAATATGAAAATTTCTTGAAAGGGAGAATAATTTATTAATATTTAAGGTTAATTTTAATTAGTAACTAATTTATTATTTTTTAATAAAACTATAATTTTTTTACTAGTTTTTATTTCATATTACCATAGGTAATTGATAGTCATTTAAAAAAAAAAATTCTTGATCCAATCTCTAAGGGTCATTTATTGAATTTTATCCGGGTAAGTGTTTAACAGAAAAATTTAACACTATCACTTAATTACCGGGTAAAGATTTTAGTCCACCAAATCAGCATCGTATTCAACAATTTACTCGATAAGCTCTTACCGTGGTAAGTGTCGTTGCCAAAACTTATCGGGTAAGACTTTTGGTCCTTACTTTCCTTGTATTCGCTCTTACCGGGTAAGATTTTTGGTACTTGTCATACTCCTTCTGTAAGGTAATATGACTTGATAAGCGCTTATCCGGGTAGCGTTTGGTAATCGGTCCCTAAGTACCAATTGAGATTGCTGTTATTCAATATTTTACTAAAATACTGTTATAAAAAGAAAACCATTATTAAAAATTCCAAATTCTTTATTTTTCTGATAGTCTTATAAATACCCTGATGTCAAATTTGCATCACTACACCCATGGCTGTACTATCTTATCATCATCATCATCATCATCATCATCATCACCATAACATCACCATCACCACCACCATCATCATCATCTTCTTCTTCCAACTCTTCTTCTCCTGCCATGGCTTAACTCGAGGTTCATCTCTATCCGTCGAAAACAAAGCCGATGACATTTTACGTTCACCCAACGGTCTTTTCACCGCCGGTTTTTATCTGGTCGGAGAAAATGCTTACTGCTTTTCCGTCTGGTTTTCCGACCAACCCACCACCGTCGTCTGGATGGCCAATCGAGACTCACCGGTGAACGGAAAATACTCACAGTTGTCGTTAACAGATGTCGGCAATCTGGTTCTTAAAGATGCTGATCAATATATTATTTGGTCAACTCTAACAGAGTCAACGTCTTCTTCATTGCAATTGCAGCTCCTTGACACAGGTACGGCTGAACTACGGTACCATGTTTTTTTTTCCTTCCATATACCATATGTGAACCAATTATAATTAGGGGTCGGGTTATGGTGAGAAGAAGAGTTAAAGTGAGAACACGTAAGAATAGATCTCCACCCTTGGATGCACGTTAGGATGAGATTTACTGAGATAAGATACATCGAGATGCACCGGATCAACTCATTTCTAATCTAAGGTACAATTCATGGGTGAGCGTGAGATTAAAAGTGATCAAGTTTAGATATCATGATTCTCACCATAACTCTTCTTCTCACGTAATCCTACGCCTTATAATTAGTACATAAGATTTTAGGGAACTTTACGTAAACGGCCATTTGGTAAAATGACTTTCACTTTTTAGCCATTTTTCATAATTTTTTCCTGAAATAATCACACTTTAAGCATACTTTTTGTATAAAGTCCATTTTAAAAAATAATATTTTTTTAAACTTTACGCAGAAAGTCTACTATATGCGTAAAGTATGTCTGGTCTACGTAAACTTTAAGTGTTTTTTTTGCCAACAAGACATAGTTTACGTAAAAACTTGACTTTCTGCTTAAAGTCTACAAAATTTATTTTTAAAAAATAGACTTTACGCAAAGAGAATGCTTCTGCGTAAAATCCCGACGTGAAGTGCGGTTATTTTAGGAAAAAAAACCTTAAGAAGTGACTAAAAATTAATATTTATATTATAAAATGGCTATCTGAGTAAATTTCTCTAAAATTTTATAGTATGTATCAACCAACTATACTTGGTATCAAATAAATTGTAACCAACTTTTTTTGGTCGGTACGAATGTACGGTATTATACCAACATCGTAAAAGTTAAAAGTTAGAAATTTATTTAAATTGACATCCTCACCGACTTCTAATACCACGTACCAACTAAGGGGCTGTTTACCAAAACTTACTCGGGTAAGTGCTTACCGGCAAACTTCAAGACTATCATTTACTTACCGGGTAAGATTTTAATATATCAAAATAATATCGTATGCAATAATTTACTCGCTAAGAGTATCCACAATGGTGGAACCTTCAAGAACTTTACTTGCCATAATTTTTTTTCCAGCCACATCCTTACCATATTAACAAAATAAGAATTTTCATAAAACTCTGTAATATAAGTTTCTTACAAAAACCTCAATTTCTTTATTTTTAAATTATAAAATATAATTTTATTTATAGATTATTGTGTAAATTTAATATGTATATTATAAAGTGATAAAAAATTTAAATATAACTTATTAAGTTTCAATTTTCTCTAATTAATTTTAATTAGTTAATTTATATTTTTTAATTAACATATTTGCAAAAGAATTAAAATATAAACATAATTTTATATTATAATTAAATTATTTTATAAAATTACAAAAATAGCATTTTCTATAAAAAGTAACACTAAATAACAAATAATAACGTAGATCACTTAGCCTCTGGCGTGTAGCTCAGTTGGCAAAGGGGTGGGGAGACTTTACCCAAATACATAACAGGTCATGGGCTCGATCTCAGCCCCGCTAGCCTCAGTTGCTGAGTGAGTAAAAAAAAATACCCCCTTACATTGGTTTCCTTGGAAGTGCGGGTTCCGTGTGGGGCCGGTTAAATTTGCTGGTAATCAACTTTATTTTGCCCAAATAATATAGATCATTTTTTTTATTAACCTGGATATCCAACCCGCTATGCGAGCTGACTAATCCCATGGCGACTACTCGTGGCCCGGAGTCACCACATTTGAACCTTCGTGGCCACAAGGGAATTTTTTTACCCCTCCCTGGATTTGAACTTGGGACCTCCTGGTACTTTTGACCTTTGGAGCCCAAGCTCAAACCATTGAGGCACCACCCTTGTGGTTTAGATCAAATGTAATCTCAAGTCGACCAAATATGTTCAACTAAGTCGAATCAGAGTTAATAATAAAATGAGATAGCTAAAAAATTTGTATTAAATTTTACAAAAAATAAAACAAAATTAAAAAAGTTATTTTATAATGGCTATTTTATATTTTTTTGTATCAATTTTAACTTATATGTTTTATTAAATAAAATGGTTAAAAAATAATAAAAATAGTAAATAAAATAATAACAAAAAAAGAAAGTACGCAAGAACCCAGGTTGTTGTTCAAATACCTAGGTTCTAATAAAAACATGTGACTAGACAAAAACCTTTATCCCACAGTGGATGTTCTTGTAAAACCCCCGGTAAGAACCTCACCAGGAACCTCCATTGTGGATGCTATAACCATGGTAAGAGTCGTCACTATTACTTACCAGATAAGACTCTCGGTCATTGCCTTTGTTCTTACCGTTCTTACCAGCTAAGGTTCTTAGATCCTTGCCATATTCATCCAGTAAAGTAATATGAATTGATAAGCGCTTACCCAGGCAATCGTGTGGTAAACCGTAAACAACCCGTAAGTTTAGAAAGTCAGTACCAACCAATTATATTGGTACTAATTAAATTGGTTAATTTGTTTTGGTACAAAATTAACACCCGTAAAACACACAGGTAACCTTGTCCTCCATGAAAGAGGACAACAACCTCTATGGCAAAGCTTCGATTATCCAACCGATACCCTTCTTCCAAATCAACCCTTAACTAAAACCACACAACTTATTTCTTCAAGAAGTTCTACAAACTGCTCATCTGGTTTCTATAAGCTCGCTTTCGATGGCGATAGTGTTCTTCGTTTACATTACGACGGTCCTGAAGCCAGTACGGTTTTCTGGCCAGATCCCGGTTTACTTCCATGGGAAGCAAAACGATTCCAGTTTATCTACAATCGAAGAGCAAGCTTCGATTCAAACGGTCAGTTCGTTTCATCAGATGGGTTGGGATTCTTATCGTCCGATTATGGGATCGGACCACAAAGAATGATGAAAATCGATATCGATGGTAATTTTAGGGTTTACAGTCTTGTTGAAGATGATGAAATTAGAAGAAAGAAATGGGTAGTTGAATGGCAAGCTGTTGCTCATTCTTGCAGAATTCATGGAATCTGTGGACCAAATAGTTTGTGTACTTATTCACAAGATTTAGGAACAAGATCATGTAGTTGTTTACATGGATACAAAATGGTGAATTCACAAGATTGGAGTTATGGATGTGAACCGGATTTCGAGATTTGCGATAACGATAATATTGACAACGATGAGTTTATCGAGCTTGTTAACGTTGAGTTCTTCGGTTTCGATACTCAATATCTTGAGAACTATACTCTTGATTCTTGCAAGAAGGTTTGTTTACAGAATTGTAGTTGCAAAGGGTTTCAATTTGGATATGATGATGAAGTTGGAACTTATTATTGTTATATGAAAACTTATTTATATAATGGATACCAAATTGGTTTCTATAATCCTATGTATATAAGATTACCTAAAAGATTGGTGTCATCTTTTCGTCATAAATTTACGACGATCAAGAAATCGACCTTCAATTGCTCGGCTTCTGTGGTTACTCCGATAATAAGATCGTACGAAAAGAAGCACGAAAATAAGTTTCTTCGATGGATGTTTGTTTTCGGATGTGTGATCGGGTTTATTGAGATCATCGGGATCGTGTTTTTCTGGTATAAAAGTAGAAGAAACTCGGTTTCGATAGAGCAAAGTTATTTTCCGCCAGCAACCGGATTCAGAAAGTTCACGTATAACGAGCTGAAAAAAGCTACAAATAATTTTAAAGAAGAGATCGGGAGAGGTGGTGGAAGTATCGTGTATAAAGGTCGATTATCGGATAATCGGATTGTTGCAATCAAGCGGCTTAAAACCGCTAACGATCAAGGTGAAGCTGAATTTCAAGCCGAGATAAGCACCATCGGGCGGCTGAATCACATGAACTTAATCGAAACGTATGGTTATTGTGTCGAAGGAAAGCATCGGCTTATAGTTTACGAGTTCATGGAGAATGGATCGTTGGCCAAAAAGTTACAAACGGGTGAACTTAATTGGGAAAGACGGTTAGATATAGCAAAAGGAACCGCAAAAGGGCTAGCTTATTTACACGAAGAATGCTTAGAGTGGGTCCTACATTGCGATGTGAAACCTCATAACATATTGTTAGATGGAGATAATAATCCAAAAGTGGCCGATTTCGGTCTTTCGAAACTATTCGATAGAAGTGGAATCGAGAAATCAAATTTCTCCACGATTCGTGGGACTCGAGGCTATATGGCTCCGGAATGGGTGTTCAATCTTCCGATTACTTCAAAAGTCGATGTTTTTAGCTACGGGGTGGTGATATTGGAGATGATAACGGGAAATGGTCCTTCGAAGAAAAAGCAAACGAGCAATGAAAATGGTGAAATCGAGCATGATCTAGTGGATTGGGTGAGAGATAGGATTCGAGGGTTCGATGGAAGTCGAGCCGGATCTTGGGTCGAGGAGATCGTTGATCCTTCGATAAGCAGTGAATACGATCGAACCACGATGGAAAATCTGGTTAGAATCGCACTGCAATGTGCCGAAGAAGATATGGAGGCTCGACCCTCGATGACCCAGGTGGTTAATATGCTTCTCCATCCAGATACCGGATAGATAATACATGTAATTAATTATGACTCATCAGATCATCAATTCGAGCTTTTTAAATACCGTTATTAAAATGTTTATTTGACTGTTAATATTGGTCATGTATTTGATAAATGATAGAAAGTCTTTAATTGATATTAAGATTTGAACATAACATTTTTTTCCAAGATTATAATCTTCATTTAGAGATCATAATAAATGATAACAATTTGACTATTTTTTGGAATTATTAAATAAATATTTGATTAGCCATAAATTAGGTTTGTGAGAAAAGCTATTTCAAATAATATTTTAATAAACTCAAGAAGTCTTTTTATTTTTATTTATTTAATATGTCTATAAATTTATTTTCACTTAAATTTTTGACAAGCCCTCGAAGTTATTTTATGTACATTCGGTCTAGCGTATCAGCTAAATTGTGTTAAGATGATGTATACACACCATTTTTATTTTAAAATTAAATTAATTATATATTGAAAATATAAAAATTAAAATTTAATATGGATGTGTGTATGGAATTTTTTTTAGAGTTAGTGATTGGTTGAAACTAGATGTCGATCATGAGGTGACGTTGATGGAATAAACATATCGTCTCAATATTCTATACATGAACAGAGGTGCTCAAAATAACGAATAACCCGATTAACCCGTTCAACCCAACTGTAAAAATCTAAAAAAACTCAAACTGAAGTAAATCGATACATAATTGATATAAAAATAGGCCAAACTGCATCTATTGGATTGAAATCAGGTTGGGGTAATTTGAACCCAACCCGATTAACCTGACGCCTTTATATACTACGAATTTATTACGATTGTTAAGTTTTTGATTAATATATGTACATTAAACCAATCCATAATTAGGTATATTCAAAATTATATTATAATTTTAATCGTAATTTTACTTTCTTATTTGATGAATTTTCAACTTTTATAGAGTTTGTTATATTTTTTTATATGTTTTTATTTTAATTTATTTCGTTTAAATAAAACATTTAGTAAGATCGTAAAATGATGTACCAAAGTGTCAACCCGATTAAACCGACCAACCCGCACGATTTGGGTTGGGTTGGGTTGATTGTAGTTTTACTTGGATTGGGTTGAGATTTTTCAACCTGCAAACATTGGGTTGGACTGTTCAAATGCCTTTAACCCGACCAATCCAACTCATAAGCAGTTATGTATGTGAACATATTATATTACTTAGGAACCGTTTACCAAACGTTTATCCGGGTAAGTACTTACCAAGTCATATTACCTTATGGGAGGAGTATGACAACTACCAAAAATCTTACCCGATAAGAGTGAAAACAAGGAAAGCAAGATCAAGAATCTTACCCGATAAGTTTTGGCGACGACGCTTACCACAGTAAGCACTTACCGAGTAAATTGTTGAATACGATGCCGTTTTGATGAACTAAAATCTTACCCGGTAAGTAAGTGACAATGTTGAATTTTGCCGATAAAAACTTACCCGAGGCCCCTTAGTAAATATTTATTTTATTGTTAAAGTAAATTTTTGATGCAACAACATATAATTAATAGAAAAAACCCAGAAATTCTAGCATTTCCAACATCATAGTCTTTACAAGCGTAATTTTGGATTTTTATTTTAATAAATTCTTTAATCTTTTTTAAAATAAAAAATTGTGAAAGAACATGTATAATTCTCTAAATTTAAACATTTATTCAACAAATAATTATTTACCAATTATATTAATGAGGTTGCTCGAATTTAAATGCTTAAAAGAGAGAAATAATAGTTTATAAGTTGTATTGAATTTTTTAATAATATAATTAATTATTCTTTAAAAAAGAGAATCTCTTGGAGATATAATTAATTTTCAAAGATTTTGACTTTTTTTACTTCTCCATTTTGAGATTTTTTTTGAAGTATATAATATTTATATACGACAAATAGAAAAAAAAACAAACTCACGCACCCTTCTCACCTATGGTGATATTTGAACCCCCGACTTCCTAGGGGACAAGGAGCTCACATACCGCTAGGCCAAAGGCCCATTTGGTCCATTTTTGAGGATTTTCTGGAGATGTTCTAGGATAGAAATTTTTTATTGACATATCAATAATATAAGGAATGAGGTGGCGTTGATGAGCCAATAATATAAGCAAAGTATTGATTTTAGGGAATGGTTATTCTTTTTTGTTGTAAGCAATGTTGGATAAACTTCACAGTTACTCAAGAGGGAACGAATTCATTGTCACAGTTACTCCAAGAGGACATGGAAAACCCGAAGACTTCAAAAGGACAATTGCGGTGGGTAGGTACAAAATGGTCATTCTTATATCTAATTTGGAATCACAGGAACAGGGTGGTGTTCAAAGGGGAATAGAGTCGGGTAAACGATAAATTTTTCGAATGGCAAAGGATGGTCTTTGAGTGGGTAAGTAGAAGGTCCAGATCTAAACAAGTCGACTGACTCAATTGGCTATTGAGTCTAAATCCAAGAGGGACACGGTTAGCGAAGAAAGGTTGATGGCAACTCGGTTAGTCGTGTTTTGGTACTGTCGTGACAGAGAAGCAATGGTAGAGTCTGCCAGTGGTGATGTTCGGGATCTTTCGCAACTGAGATGCGGAGTGTGACAGAACTGTGCAGCAGTCGTAGGCGAGCTGTTTCGTTCGAGCAAAAGGCTGTCTAGATTAGTTTTGGTGGCGATTTGGAGTAATCGAGTCCAGGTCTGTTTCGTGTTATTTGGGTTTATGTTGCTGTATGTTGGAATGGGCTTTGATGCCTTTTAATTCTGTTTGCTGATTACCGGTTTAGAAAGCTTTTAGATAATAAAAAAGTAGTGTTGGGATGGTGGGGTTGGTGGTTTATTCCTTGCAAACTTACCCCTGGTTACTGGTAGAAAACACAGCATGTGGTGTCATGGTTGGTACTTGTTGGTTTGTGTTAATAAAATAAATGCCTTTAAAAAAATGCTCGATAAATTTCTGTTAGGTTGCATACAAACTGATTAATCAGATTAATATGGTCAATCATAGGTTTGGTTAGGTTGAGTTGTATTTTTGTTTGACTTGAGTTGAGATTTAATATTTGCAGCGGGGTGGGTTGGATTGTATTTTGTCTAGATCTGAATAGATTGGGATTTTCCAAACTACAAAACATTAGATTGGATTGATCAAATGTCTTTAAACAAACCAATTAACCAGATCACGGAAACCCTTAAAAACTTTGTAGAAATTTCTTAAATCTTTGAATACCCATATAAGAAAAACAGGAAAGCCGATGTAGGTATACAATTTTATTAAATAAAAATAACAATATGTAAATGAAAATATAGTGTGTGTGTTTAAAGGAGAGCAACATCGTGAACACCTTGGACTTTGAATTCAGTCTGTTTGGTCATGCGATTGATTTGTGCTTAGTTATAGAATAAATGGCTAAGTGAAGACACAAAGTATCATGGTTAGAGACGTCGAAAATGGTGTTGTTAATTGACAGTATTTTAGTCAGTTCAAATCACTTGCAGTAATACCTTAACAATCGTTGATAAATTCGCAAAGATTTAACCCCAACTTCCCTTGTAGAATTGACTCTTTGAATTATCTTGAATGATTTCTTGTAGTTCACTAGTTTGTTTGTACTTTATAAAATCATTTTTTTAACAACAGAACAAACCTTTATTAAAAAACACAGCCAAACTTACAAAGTTCCAGTGTCCTACCATACTACCAACAAACAACTTACAAATCAAATTACCAACAACTACCCACCCCTTTACAATTCAACTTCCAATGTACCTCACCCCTTTACAAACCCAATCATCCAACAAAGACAATTGCGATATCTTCCCACCAAACTACAAAGTTAAAATAGGACACAAGATAAAATGGACACAGTTGACAGAGTTCCTCAAATTTGGCAGGGAGTTTACAAGAGGTAAACTCACCACCATCACAAAAGATTAGCCAATTTGATGTCCTCGAAGCCAAAAAAAATCAATGCCTGAGTCAAAGTGCATAACCTGCGGCTTATTCTGAACAACCAAAAATAGCCAAAATAGCCCAAAGGACCAACCTGCAGCTTTATGGACAACTATCAGAACAAAAAACATAATCTGGACAATATCTACATACGACTTATCTGGACATCAAGTACATAGGGCTGTTGCTGCTTAATCAGATGACTTAATCTGGACAGAAGCTACATACAGATGCTGCTTAATCAGACAGCTTAATCTGGACAGCGACTACATACAGATGCTGCTTAATCAGACGACTTAATCTGGACATCAGCACCATACGACTGCTGCTGCACAGACGACTTAATGTGGACAACATCACCATATGGCTGCTGCAGCACATACATCTTAAATGGACAACAACATCACTTGGCTTCCGCTTCATAGACAACTTAATATGGTTAGCCGCCTCCACTACCCCCCCTGTTGTGTCTTACCTTTGTAGTCAGGTCCGCTCCTGTTATTTCTACTCGATCCACCTTTGAGCCATTCATGTCCACACCCAACGTTGCCCTGGTTAATGGTTATTACACACCAAACGGATCCATCGTCCATGTGCTCCAATTTACCGCTAACTCCTTCTCTCTACGGTTCACCCAGTCGAAGATTTGCATTTGGAGCTTAAATAATACCTCCTCTATTAAGTCATTACCTTGTCCAAATACTACCTTATTTCTACTTAACCATATGAAGTACAAAACACACCATACAGTCACCACCCATCTCCTACACCCCTTCTCATTTCTACCCGATTGATTACCTATATCTATTATTTCTTCTATCGAACTACACGATCCAATGTCTAGATTCAACCATCTCCCTACTTCTCTCCACAAGATATTCACATTATCACACCTAAACAACGCATCTTCTATAGTTTCCACCTCATATTTGCACCGTGGACAGAGAGTGGTGTGGATCCTAGTTTAATCAGGTAACCGTGTAATGATAAAAACAATATGAATAATACGATGAATAAAGCAATGGAAACCGTAAATCATATATCTAACTTGTGGATTTAGTTACAATGTAAGCTCATAGATTATATCGCCTCTCTCTTTCTATAGAATAATGACTAATCTCACGCTCTCCTAAAGAATGACCCTAACCCTCTATTTATATGTAGAACAATTACCGAAATAAGGAAACTAGGAGATAAGGCATTATACACTTGCCTTATTTACAATTAAATTGTTTCCTTATAATTAACCATACAATCTTTTTTAATTAACGACTTTGTTAACTTTTACATTTTGCCCCTTCATTGCTTTAATAGTTGTCATCTCGGATACAATAATTTCAGACCTAACAAGTGGAGTCCAACTCAATACTCATATTGTCTAACACTGACCGCACCAAAAGTCTCCCAAGTCTTGCTCTCCATACGAAGATGCACACCTTTCTCGGGACTGCTGTTACCTAACAAGTTTGTTCTCCATTTCCTTCCTCCAAATTCCCCGACTCCTCTATCAACCCTCTTAACCCCTTGACCGTGAATCCTCCATGAGGATCGAGTATCCAAAAGGCTCAGTCCGTTCCTCCTCTTGGTACCTCTAGCACCCTTTGCAAATCCTCCATTTCACCTATTCCCTCTCCTAGATTCCCTTCTCCATCTCCATCTCCACACCCACTCTTCCCCCTCAAACGCACCTCTCTTTGCAATCAATTCCCCTTTGTTTTCTTCTAATTTATAAAGTCGCCCAAACCTATCTTTAAGCCTCCCGCCCTCTAGCCAATTTTCTTCCCAAAATTTGGTTTTCGTTCCATCTCCGATTAGTTTCCGGTTCGAGTTTGTGAATTTGATACCCACCCTATCAAGATCACTCCCAACTTTAAGTATGTTTGCCCAAACCGAACTCCCTCCACTGCCACCTCTAAAGCCATCACTCACTAAACCTCCTTCCCTCTCGTAGATGCTTCTAATTACCTTTCCCACGACGCCCCACTTTCATCATGAAACCCCCACCACCATTTCCCGAGCAAACCCCAATTAAGGTTTTTAAGCCCTCCCAAGTTTAAACCCCCTCTCTCAAGAGACCCTACCACTTTTGACCATTTTACCCAATGACATCCTCTCTTTACACTTTCCTTATCGCTCATCCCTCCCCCTCCCCCCCAAAGAAGTTAGTACGCACTTTTTCTAAACATTGAGTAACACTCACTAGGGCATGAAACAAGGAAAAGTAGTATAAGGGCACACTACCAAGAACCGAATTTACCACTGTCCAACGTCCCCCGAAAGAGAACAATTTTGCTTTCCAAGTCGCGAGTTTTTTCTTCATCTTTTTAATCACCGTAGCCAATGTGAGATCTTCTCATTTGTAGATCCCATATTATGCAAGCACAATGATTATGAAGTATAAAGCGATAAGAACACACAGAATAACGAAGCTTCGTAGTCGTATATCTCACTTGTGCGATTACAATTTTAATATGAAAGTATTTTAGCTCTATGGTAATCGACTTCTACCCACACGTTTTAATGAATAGCCTAAGACTCCTATTTATATGTACAGGAAATATGGTATAAGGAAATAGTAGAATATGGCATTATACACTTGCCTTTTCTTACAAAACAATACTTTCCTTATTTTAAACATTAAATCTTTTCTAATTAAAGACTTTGCTAACTTTTCACTTTAGCCCTTCACGTCTTCAATAGTTGTCATATCGGATACAATATTTTCAGACCTGACAATCTCCCCCTTTGTATTCGAGATTACAATTAAGCAAATCAACACTCTTTTGAAGACGGTGAAACTTTTGTCAACAAATCTTTCTTCTTGAATCTTTTGCTCCCCCTACGAAAAAGATCTCTTGTAAGCTCCGAAGCTCCCCTTTAACATTATCATGAAAAGAAAATCGAAGGATCTGCAATGTCGTAGGGTATTTTTCTTTATTCAAAACTTTGTCGAGTCAACCATTTTGATAAGCTCAGATGTGGCATAAAAATATCTCGGGCCAAGATGAGTCGATGAAAATTTATGCCGGGTCTTAAGCACTCGATAAGTCTTCAACTTTATCTTCAACAGTCGACAATTTTTCTTCAAAAATCAAGTAAGTAAACTTGACAAAATCAGTATTCAACAAATCAACTTTTCTCCCAAATAAGCATGTCGTGTCTTTGATATACAATCTCTCCCCCTCATAATGATAAGGAGAATCCGAATCATTATGAACAATCAAAGACAATTAAGTGCGAATATGATCAAATGTAAATATGGAATATCGGGTAATGTGCTAACAGACAGAAGCACATGTAGCAACTGTTATCACTTAATCAAAAATAAATTTAATTAAGTGGCCTATATTCAGTGTTGGCAGCGGGTTGGCACTAATAGGACTTCCAGTTATCACAGAAGTAAGTTATAAAACTAACTTCTCAAACTGTTCCGGCATAAACACAAAGATACACAAAGATATGCAATGTGCATCACAAAGACTCGTGCAATGTGTAGAAAGAATTTGTATATATATATATATATATATATATATATATCGGCTCAAAAATAGACTCGATTGTGCACAAAATATGAAGTTCGGAGACCGGAGGTGTGTCTTCCTTTTTCAATATCTAAATCTTTCGAGTGAAGAATAGATAGATGATATGTTAAATCTACGTGATATATGAAACAAGCACCTTTTGTGAGATACTTGAGTAGTTCGATGGGGTGACATGAGTTATTGACATTGGGTCCATGTCTATTTTCAATACTCATCTCCAAAGAATTGAGAATGAATAGATTGTGTAGCTACCCAGATAACTGTTTAGGTTTGGTAAGGACCAAATTTCTTTTAAGTCCTGTCACATCCTCGCCTTTTATTTTATCTCACAAGCACTCAATTTTATATTAATCATACCCTTTCAAGATATCTAACCTAGGGATGTCTTTCATGGGTAGGTCCTTCCGGCTTTGGATTGACCGTTGAAACATCTAAATCCTATCACACACAAAGAGTCAAAACATGGAAGTCCGAGTTCTGAACCGGTGTATTCAGAAGTCATGATGTACATAAAAAAAACGGGTTAAAAGCAGGTCCATAGCTGAGATACTATTTAGCTAATATAAATGGTAAACATGTGGTACTCCCCTTAAATGTAGCATAACCTTTTGAAAGATTGTCATGTGATGTGAATATTCTGAATTTGGAACACACATGACATACCTACAAAACAGATTAAAAAGATTTTGGTACCCAAGCTTTGTTGGGTCCTCGGAGGTTAGCTTTCGATGCAATAAGTGGGGAAGTGGGGATACTGTAAGTACCATACCATTTATGATTGGAATTTTGATTGACAAAATCATTTGTTCCACATGTAGAACAACAAATTTTTGTGGCACTTAGACTAATTATCTGATTGATAGATTTGACAAAATAAAGCAAATTAGTCTTGGAAACAAATGATTTTTCATCAACTACAGGAGATTATGTGGCATGTTTCTAACACTATCATCTGTAGTTGATTTCTTTCTCCAAACCATCTTAAACTTCTTGAAATTTCCGGATTTAGCAACAAAATCATTATGAAACTGTTTAGAATTATGAGTTCGAAAAGCTGAAACATGAATAAAACCACGTTTAGCATTTTTCACATAATGAGAATTGATGGGTTTGGAAAAGTGAGTTTGATCCTTTTGGTTAGAAAACAAATTGCTTGTAGAGCACTCATTCTTAACTTCCAGAAGCAAAACTGATTCAACTGGCTTTTTGCCTTTGTCCAAAAATTCCGTATGGGTTGGAAGAATCGGAATGAAGTCAAATTCAGCATTTAAATCTTTTAAACATTCGTTTTCGTCAAGTAAAGAAAGATTAGAATTTGTATCCGAAAAAATTTGTGTCTCAAGGTCATCTAATTCCTTGTCGATTTGTTCTTGTGAGAGAGAACATTTTTGTTTTGGAGGACAGTGGTTGGGATCAATCGGAAAGTATGAAAAATCACAATCATCCAAATAAGAGCTGACAAAGGCTTTACAAGAAGAAATATTTGAAGTTGTGTCAACTTCGGGGTTTTGAGTTTGTAAAGCTTTGTTCTATAAAGTTTGAATTCTAGCGATTAATGCCTCTTTTTCCTTGTCCGACGAAGAACGTTCGACTTCCAACATTTTTTCAAGTTGAACAATTTGCTTTTCTAAAAATAGAGTGGGAATGTAGGGTTTAAAATCAGGAATTTTATTTTGAAATTCTTCGTCAGGATACGAGGGAAAATAGTCATTCGGAAGAGTTGTTTTTGAAGATTTCTCTTCTATCTTTTGAGGATAGCAGAAAGGAATTTGATGAAAATTCTTGTTTTGTCTTTTCCAATCTTCCCTTTCTTCGACCTTGGACTCCGACTTCATACAAGGAATTTTGTAATCTGGACCAAGGTTCAGATATTCGAGTTTATAGATAGTCGGAGTATTATAGATGGCCTTTTCTAGATGTTTTGGATTATCAAATCCTAATCCAGCTTTTGAACTTAACTCTTTTGGAATGTTTAAGTGAATTGTGTGCTCAGTTTGTCCAATTTTATACAGTTTTAGTTCCAAATCTTTGAGTTTTTCCAAAAGGTATTTTCTTTGGAAACTCACAAATTCGTATTTTGATGAAAAATCTTCGGTCTCCTTTTTAGATTTGTTAAGTTGAAGTGTGAGATTCGAGATTTGTTGTTTTAAAAGAATGTTTTCTTCTTGAAAAGCAGTTTTCTCCGTTTGACGATTGTGTGCAAAACTTTGAGATGTTGCAAGTTCGTTTTGGTAAATTAGCAATTGATTATGATTATTTTCTAAACGTGCTTCTAATTTGGAAACCAAGAGTTTCTCGGTTTTCAATTTAGATTGAAGTTCTTGCAATTGTATCATCATGTTATTCATAAACTGATCATAGTTCGAGAGACTTACCTCGGGGGGTTTTGTATCTGAACCAATTTCCATTGCTTCGCGATTGGTCATTGTACTTGGCTTGATGATCTCGATCAGCGAGTTTTTGGCAATTTTCTGAGTTGTTTTTGTGAAACAGAAAGTTTTCTCGATTAACTAGGGGTCGACAAAACTTTTTATCGGGTTAGGCTTTGATGACAAGAGTTTTTGTCGGGCGTTTGAGGCTCGATAAGAAATTATTGTCGGGTATAGGGGGCTCGAGAAAAATTCTTAAAAAAAATTGAATCGATAAAAAGAAGTTATTGATCACAAGGGACTCTATAACTAAGATTTTCTCGATAGATTTAGATTCGATAAAAAAAACTTTGACTTGATAAAAACTGAATCGATAAAAAATATATATCGATTCCAGATGACTCAATAAATAAATTTTTGTCGATTAGAAAGGTCTCGATAAAAATTCAAAGTTACTTAATCCGAATTCTTTTTAACTGATAAACCAGAAACCAAGAACAATAGGGTTCTTGACTAAAAAGAACAAGTCTTTTTATGGACAAAAATGTCTAAGTTCTCGAGTTTCTTATTTGTTCAGTCAAGAATAAAAGACAAAATTACTAGAGTTTATGATTTTTACTTAAGAATTCTCTAGTAAGAAAAGCTGCAAGAGTCACTAGTTCTTGAGTTTTCTTATGTAAAGAGTTTCAAAAGTAACCAATATAAACTAGAATAATTTTAATCAAAACCGATTAAATAATTTAAATGAAAATCAAGTTTAACTTAATATGGATCGACAAAAATTTAAGCGTATAAAGTATGGATCGACAAAAATTTAAGCGAAAGAAGTATGAATCGACAAAAAATCAAGTTTATAAAAATAAGACTTTTTATCGGGTAAAGCTTATGAAGTATGGATCGAGAAAAACATATCTTTAAAAAATTATGAGTTTTTATCAGGTAAAGCTAAAATAGTTTGAATCGATAAAAACTCAAAAACGCAGAAATCGAAAGTTTACCTTCTGTTTCGTAAATAACTTCAGAAAATCGCAAAACCTCAGATCGTCTGCTCTGATACCACTTGTAGATCCCAGATTATGCAAGCACAATGATTATGAAGTATAAAGCGATAAGAACACACAGAATAACGAAACTTCGTAGTCGTATATTTCACTTGTGCGATTACAATTTTAATATGAAAGTATTTTTAGCTCTATGGTAATCGACTTCTATCCACACACTTTAATGAATAGCCTAAGACTCCTATTTATATGTATAGGAAATATGGTATAAGGAAATAATAGAATAAGACATTATACACTTGCCTTTTCTTACAAAACAATACTTTCCTTATTTTAAACATTAAATCTTTCCTAATTAAAGACTTTGCTAACTTTTCACTTTAGCCCTTCACGTCTTCAATAGTTGTCATCTCGGATACAATATTTTCAGACCTAACATCATTGTTGCCCCAACTGGAAGGCCAAGATACACAAGTGGTAGTTTTCCACTCCCACACCCCAACATTCTGGCCTAACCTTGGATCTCCTCTTCCGAGACACCAACGCCGTAAATTTCGCTCTTACTAAGGTTTATTTTTAGTCCCGATACTGCATGGAAACATTCCAATACTCTCACCACATTCCTTATGTTTCGGGATCCCATGCTCCAAAGAAAATGATATCGTCCGCGTATTGGAGGTGCGATATCGTGATCTCCTTTTGTCCCACTTTTATCCCCTTTAGCAATCCTTTGTCAACTGCTTCCTCCACCATAACATAGAGGCACTCTGCCACAATCAAAAAATGAAACGGTGCTAGTGGGTCACCTTGCCTAAGACCTCTCTCCATTAGGAATTCGTTTGTTGGTGATCCGTTTATTAGAAATCCTAGAAGATTGAAGGCAAACTTCTATCCATTTCCTCCATTTTTCACCGAACCCCATGTGCTCCAATCCATTAGTAAGAATGACCATTCTATCATATCGTAGGCTTTTTGATAACTCTAAAAAATGATTGTTATTTCGTGTTGTTTTCCTCATTTTATTTCCCTTATTTCCCATTTTTTAGGCTTTTATGCCTTCTTTTCTTACAAATCTGTTTCACACGATGATTTGGTACCAAGAGTTGAATTTCTAGCTTTTATTACTCTTTTTGCTAGAAATCACCACAAAATCACCATGTAGAGAGTCAATGTGCTTAATGGTTAAGCTGTTGATTTATCCAGTAATTTTCGGCTGAAGAAATTGAAGAAAATGAAGACAAAAGACAGCTGGAAAGGTGACATGATGAAGTCTCAAAGCTAGTCTAGAGTAGGGGAATAAGTCTCTTTATTTTGTAGTATAAAAGAAGGCATTGGGTTCATTGTTGAACACCCCATCCAATAGTTTTATAACTCTTTCTCTCCTCACCTCTCAGCACTTGCTGAATTCTATTTTTATTTTGTAGTGTAGTTTTAATTTCTTGTCTTTTAATTTCTGCATTGTATCCTGTTGCCACAACCTAAACACTGTGGTGACAATTCTTTTATATATATATATATATATATATTAATGCAAGTTATATTTCAGTTCTATTTTATTTATATACTGTTTTCCATGTCTATTAGTAGCTAATTGTCTCTATGGGTGTGGGTGTGAGTTTGACTTAAGTGTTTATGTAATACGTGAGTGTTTTCATTTTTAGTACTTTAACTGTTTGGTCACTTAAATTGGGACTTAAACTCAATGCGGATAAGCCGGTCACTTTGAAGTGTTAATATAAGATTTTAGACCCAGAGATGAGCGGATCATAAATACGGTTTAAGTGATGCACAAAGACTTGAGAGAGTTTTTGAATACTCACGCAGAGATGCGGACTTTGTATGCATTTAGCTAGGATTTATTTGGTTGTCATACTTTATATCACAAATAGATTTGGGTATATTCCGTATGCCCAATGTGATTTGAATCTAAATCAACAAACTTTAAAGTACTAAAAAGGGGGATTTTATGGAAATTTATAAGCCGTCTTTAAAACTTCACTTTCGAGAGATCGGGAGTTCTTTAGATTTCTTATAAGTTTCCGACCATATTATTATTATTTATCTTAAGGGACACTTGTTGCACCCATACTCATCTTTTAATTTATTAGTGAATCTCATTATTTACAATTATTTACCAACTCTAAAATAATTTTAAATCAAACCGAAACCGAAAACCAAGAAGTTCATAGAAATCTCAGATTGTCAGTAGTTCCAGTCCCTATGAGAACGATACTGATATTTTACCACCTTATTACTTGAAGGTGACCATAGTGTCAGCGTGCACTTGCACCGCCACTGTGAGGACTTTGTGCCCACTGTGTGTACACGAACGGTTCACAACTGTCACTTTTTCAAAATCAACTTTTAAAATTAAGCCTTTTCTCTTCTTTTTTTTAGAAACTCTATTGTCTCATTTGCAATTAGAACCCTATCAAGGATTGATCTTCCCTTAAGAAATCTGCTTTGAACATTTCTTATGAGCCTTCCAATGACCGTTTTGAGTCTTTCCGCCAATACTTTTGATATCACTTTATAAAGAATTCCAATTAGACCGATTGGTCTAAAGTCATTTAAATCGATCGAGTTTGCGATTTTCAAAATCAAGGTAAAAACTGAGGAGTTGCAACCCTCACTTAGATTCTCTTTCTCCTAGAACCGATCGATCACCTTCATTAAATCATCTTTAATTACTCCCCAATTTTTTTAAGCACCATGTGGTCAAACCATCCGGACCCGGAGATTTATTGTTTCGGCACTCTCTAACCGTGCTCCAAACCTCCTCTTCCGCAATCCTACCTTCAAGCTTCATCCACCGTTAGTTTCTTCAAGCGATGCATTCTTAACTTCGGTAAACGGTTTTGGTGTTTTGAGAATTTTTGTTTATAAAACTCGAACATTTGATTCTTGGTTACCTCTGGATCCTCCTCCCATTCCGCATTTATGTTTAGTCCGTTGATGGCGTTTTTCTGCTCCCGATTCCTGCTTGCCATGTGAAAAAACTTGAGTTCTCGTCACCCTTAATAATCCATTTTGCTTTCAATTTTTGTCTCGCCATAACTACGCTTTTGTCTTCTAACTCGAGCCATATCCGTCGTGCCTCTACCCAACATCTTCTATCTTTTTCATCTAATTGGATGTTTCACTCATCATTTCCCATTTCATTGCCTCTTCTTTGGCCGCCATTAACTCAGTGTCTACTTCCCCCCACTTTGATTTTCGCCAAATTCTCAACTCTTGCTTGACGTGTTTAAGTTTATCTCGAAATCTGCAATCTGGCGTTGTTGATTTTACCTCCACCGTCCAAGCCTTTTTTGACTACATCTTCAATACTTTTGTCCATCATCCAAACGTTGTAAAATTTGAACGGGGTCGGTCCAAAATATTTCCATTGGTCACTAAGACTAATCGGTGCGTTGTCCGACCATTTCCTTTCCAAAATTTCACCCCGAGTCTCCTCCATTTAACAAAGTTTCAACCCGACCAACCCAACCCAATCTAACCTAACCCAACATGTGCGGTTTGAGTTGGATTGAGATTTTTGAAACCGCAAACTTGGAGTCAGGTAGTACTTTTGCCTTCATACATGCCAACAAAACCATGTTTCACCCCTAATTCCTGTAATAAAATGGGGTTGTTACATGCGTAATCATGTACAGGACAAGCAATCATTGTCTTATACAAATAAAGTGTTACAAGAAGTTATTATGATGAAAGTAGACAACCTAATAAGTTCTAAACAAAACTATTAGGAAAAGTTGGATAACCTAATAAACTCATGAAATAAATCATCCAAATGGGTATAAAATAGGAAATTCTTGTTATAAGGATTGTGAAAAAAAGTCATTGTTACACTGAATTGAAACTAAATCAACCCCAAACTTTGTTGCATATTCATATATTTTGCTATCATTTCTTTCTTCATAGCCGTACCTTTTGGTCTCATTATGTTGTCAAATTAGCTTTCTCTCTTTGTCACATCAATTTTGTCATTTTCTACACATTTCATAACTCTCAAATATAGATCGATCCATGATTTATATAATAAAAAAAATTCAATAATAAAAAATTACTCATTATAATAAAAGTGTAATAACTAAAAATTATAATATTTAAAAATTACTTATTATATAATTAAAAGACAAATAATTAAAAATATAATAGTTAAGAATTACTTCTTATAATTAAAATACAACAACTAAAGTTACGTTATTTATTATAATCGAAGCCAGTAATTAAAATTATAAATTAAACTTATAGTCAAAATAATTAAAATAACGTCATTATATAGGATCAAAGATATTTTTTAAATTAACAAAACAAATAAATAAATAAACCGGTTCCTTTGTATGAACCAAGTCCATGCCACATGGCAAGGACCGCTACGTAGCGATTAATGATGAATGATGGAACCGGTACCGGATTCGAGTATTCAGTCCTCACATTTTGATGAAATCGATTTCAGTACTTCCGGTTTCGGTATCGGGTATTTCCCAAAAAAATACCGAACCGAACCGAATCAGGTATAGTAATAGTCATTTTGATTTTTTAGGTGTCCTTTCCTTTTTCCTAACCATAATCCTTTCCATTTTTGAACCTAATATTCACCTAAAACTTTTACCTCCTAAATTAATCTTCTCCTACTTAAAAAATCGGTTTCTCCAAATTCATAAAAGAAATATGCTTTTTGATTATCAAAAATCGATTCTTGAAAAATATGTTTCTCCAAATTTGGTTCTTGAAAAATTCAGTTTCTCTAAATCGGTTCCTCCGAATCGGCTCCTACTCATGTCATCATGTCACAAAATCTCAAAGGATGCGTTTGGTTTGCGGGAATGGAATGGATTTGGGAGGGTTTGGATTTCGAATCCATTCTAATCTGGTGTTTGGTTTGTGGGATTGATCGGATTTGAAATCCTGTGATTGATTTAAAATCCCATGGTTGATGGATTTGAAAATCCTTAGGCAAGGGCAATGTTCTCGCCGCAACAGCCATCGTGACGCACCGTGACTTAAGACTTGTGGTTCATACCACGTTATGCTTGTGACATGCCATGACCTAATGTGCGGTTTTTACAATGCAATATTTGATTTTTCTTCCTCATTTTAATGTCTTGTTTGTTGGTTTCTTATGTATAATTTATTTAAATCACTTAATACCATTGACTTATTAGGTGATAGTAAAAGATATATGTTTACATGTATAATAGTTTATATGATATAAAGATTTGTCGTCATAAGTCACGCCTTAAAAACGTCACAGCCTCGCACTGGCTCCTAAGGCTTGAGGCTTGACCTCGCCGCCACGCCACGCCTCACGCTATTTTGAACCTTGGGCATGGGTTGGTATTTCAAATTCATTCCTCTAGAATTTCACAATGGTTTTAAAAAAAATGAATCACGTTCAAAATCCTACAACCCAAACACATGAAATGATTTCAAATCCATTACAATCCAAATCCCGCAAAAACAATCCTGCAAACCAACCACACCCTTAAGGTTGTTATATTTTACATTGTTAAACTTTATATTAGTTGTGATTATGTTATGTCGGTATCGTTTTTTAAAAATTTCAGTCCCAATCGTTGGTAGTCACAAATTTTCCGAACCGATACCTAATTTGGGTATTCGGCACTCAAATTTGTCCCAAATATTTTCGATACCACTTCTAGACCGAATCGAAGCCTACCAATTTTTTCATAAAGTACCCAATGAATTATTGGGTGTTAACTGTTAACAATAGTACCAATTATTAATTATTGTTTTCTGAAAATAGAATAAAATCAGTACCATTTATCAATTACTGTTTTCTGAAAATAGAATAAAAACAGTACCGATTATTACAGCTTTGGTGGGTTCACATTCACGTTCAGGAAAGTCACAAAGTATATTGAAACATATTATTATTAATTATTTAGAAAAATTATTTTTTATTTTTTAAGATATATTTGATTTAATTTTAAAATAAAATGACCTATATAGCATTATCTTGATGACAATTTATATCTGAGTATCCAACAACTATGTTAAAATGAAAAAAATAAAATTTTAGAGAAAAGGAGAGAAACATTATAAAAATCTCAAAATTTAAATAAATTTCTATAAGAGCATCTCCACTCCAACAGCTATTGTAAAATAGAATAATGAAAGATTTTAGCAATTTAAGTGCTTCAACAGCTATGGTATATCAATTGCTAAAATAGAAAAATGGGAAAAAAAAGAAGAAAAATCTCTAAATTTAGAGAATCTCTAAAAATATATAGAAGAGAGAGAAACAACATTTTAATTATATTCAATCAATCAAAATAATTGAAGTTAAATATGTATGAGAAATAAATAATATTTTATTAAATGATGAAATATTTTATTAATATTATTAATGATAAATTTGTTAAAATGGAGTAGCTGTTGCAGTTGGATGCAAATTATTATAGAGATTTTGACTTTTAATATGTTATTTTAGAAAAAAAATTACAATAGCCGTTGGAGGTGCTCTAACTCTATAAAAAAAACAATATCTTGATCATACCTAACCAATTAAACTTATTGAATTAAATGTACAAAAGAAAAAAATAATATTTTATATGTTAAATATTTTATTATTATAATTAACACTAAAACTTTTAAAATAGAGTAATTATTATAGTTGGATTAATTTTAAATATTTTGATATTTCATAATGTATTATAGAAAAATTAGGAATACAAAGGTATAATTAAATAAACAGAAATGTCTCAAAATTATTGAAATCATTTAAAATACTTTTCACAAACCTAATTTATGGCAAACCCCAAATGTTTGTTTAATGATTTCAAAAAGTAGTCAAATGGTTATAATTTATTCTAATCTCTGAATGAAGATTATAATCTTGGTACTTTAATGTTCAAATCTTAAAATCAATTTGAAATTTGATCAAAAATACATGCCAGTCCAACTTGCGAGTAACTCGATTGATATACTGAAATTAACATTAAGACAAACTTTTTAAGACAGTACTGAAAAGACTTGAACTGAAGATCTTATGAGTCAGGATTAATTAATTACATGTATTATCTATCCGGCATCTGGATGGAGAAGCATATTAACCACCTGGCTCATCGACGGTCGAGCCTCCATATCTTCTTCGACACATTGCAGTGCAATTCTAACCAGATTTTTCATCGTGGTCAGATCGTATTCACTCCTTATCGAAGGATCAACAATCTCCTCGACCCAAAATCCGGTTCGGCTTTCATCGAACTCTCGAATCCTATCTCTCACCCAATCCACTAGCTCACGCTTGATTTCACCATTTTCATCACTCGTTTGCTTCTTCCTCGATGGACCATTTCCCGTTATCATCTCCAATATCACCACCCCGTAGCTAAAAACATCGACTTTTGAAGTAATTGGAAGATTGAACACCCATTCTGGAGCCATATAGCCTCGAGTCCCTCGAACCGTGGAGAACTTTGATTTCTCGATTCCGCTTCTATCGAATAGTTTCGAAAGCCCGAAATCGGCCACTTTTGGATTGTTGTCTCCATCCAATAATATGTTATGAGGTTTCACATCGCAATGTAGGACCCACTCCAAACATTCTTCATGTAAATAAGCTAACCCTTTTGCGGTTCCTTTCGCGATATCTAACCGTCTTTCCCAATTAAGTTCACCAGTTTGTAACTTTTCGGCCAACGATCCGTTCTCCATGAACTCATAAACAATAAGCCGATGCTTTCCTTCGGCACAATAACCATATGTTTCGATTAAGTTCATGTGATTCAGCCGCCCGATTGTGCTTATCTCGGCTTGAAATTCAACTTCACCTTGATCGTTAGCGGTTTTAAGCCGCTTGATTGCAACAATCCGGTTATCCGATAATCGACCTTTATACACAACACTCGCACCACCTCTCCCGATCTCTTCTTTAAAATTACGTGTAGCTTTTTTCAGCTCATTGTACGTGAACTTTCTGAATCCAATTGCTGGCGGAAAATAACTTTTCTCTATGGAAACCGAGTTTCTCCTAACTTTATACCAGAAAAACACAATCCCGATGATCTCAAGAAACCCAATCACACATCCGATAATAAACATCAATCGAAGCATCTTGTTTCCGTGCTTCTTTTCGTACGATCTTATTATCGGAGTAACCACGGAAGCCGAGCAATTGGAACTCGAGTTCTTGATCATCGTAAATTTCTGATGAAAAGATGACACCAATCTTTTTGGTAATCTTATATACATAGAATTATAGAAGCCCATTTGGTATCCATTATATAAATAAGGTTTTATATAACAATAATAAGTTCCATATCTATTATCATATCCAAAAAGAAACCCTTTGCAACTGCAATTCTGTAAACAAACCTTCTTGCAAGAATCAAGAGTATAGTTCTCAAGATACTGAGTATCGAAACCGAAGAACTCAACGTGACGAAGCTCGATAAACTCATCGTCATTATCGTTATCGCAAATCTCGAAATCTGGTTCACATCCATAACTCCAATCTTGTGAATTTACCATTTTATATCCATGTAAACAGCTACATGATCTTGTTCCTAAATCTTGTGAATAAGTACACAAACTATTTGGTCCACAAATTCCATGAGTTTTGCAAGAATGAGAAACAGCTTGCCATTCAACTTTCCATTTCTTTCTTCTACTTTCACCATCTTCAACCAGACTGTAAACCCTAAAATTACCATCGATATCGATTTTCATCATTCTTTGTGGTCCGATTCCGTAATCTGACGATAAGAATCCCAACCCATCTGATGAAACGAACTGACCGTTTGAATCGAAGCTTGCTCTTCGATTGTAGATAAATTGGAATCGTCTTGCTTGCCGTGGAAGTAAACCGGGATCCGGCCAGAAAATCGTACTGGCTTCAGGACCATCGTAATGTAAACGAAGAACGCTATCGACATCGAAAGCGAGCTTATAGAAACCAGATGAGTAGTTGGTAGAACTTCTTGAAGAAACAAGTTGTGTGGTTTTAGTTAAGAGTTGATTTGGAAGAAGGGTATCCGTCGGATAATCGAAGCTTTGCCATAGAGGTTGGTGTCCTCTTTCATGGAGAACGAGGTTACCTGTGTGTAAATAGGTGTCAATTTTGTACCAAGATAAACCAACCAATTCTCGCACCAATTTAATTGGCACCTTTTAATTCAGTTGGTATAAATATAATTGGTTGGTAGTAGGGTAGCAACTATATAAACTTAGTTGGTGGGAAATTTTTGCAAATAAACCACAAGGCTTGTGGGGGATGAGTCTAGATAACCCATCTACCCCAGGTTCGAATCCAGGCGCAAACAACTTGTAGCTACTGAGGAATTATCTGAGGGTTGCATGTTTTAGCAGTTTTAAAATTGTGAGGGATTTGTCTAGGCAAATGCCTAGGATACCCTTTCAAAAAAATTATGCAAATAACCATTTTGTAATATGGATTTCACTTTTTAGCAACTTTTCAGAGCATTTTACTAAAATAGCCACACTTTACGCATAAACTTTAGGCGGAAGTTTATTTGCGTAAAGTCCATTTAAAAAAATCAATTTTTAGTTTTTACGCAGAAATTTAAGTTTCTGCATGAACTTTCTACGTATGTGTAAACTTTCTGCATAAACTATTAATTTTCTACGTGAAAATATCAATTTGTTTCTACGTAAAGTCTAAAAACTTGATTTTTTTTAAGTGGACTCTATGCAGAGACAACTTCTACATAAAGTCTATGCGTAAAGTATGGCTATTTCAAGAAAAAGCCTTAAAAAGTGGCTAACAAGTGAAATTCATACTACAAAATGTCTAATTGAGTAAATTACCTTTGAGTTTGAACGAGGTATTACACTACTAAAATGGAAGGCTTTCACCTACGACCATTTTCCTGGGAAATCCATCGTTAAAGGGTGATTCGTCACAAAAATTGGTGGTGGGTAAATCAAATAAGTGACAGGTTACCCCGAAATTCATAGGTAATCCGTCGGTATTTTGTTGAAAAAAATCGGATTTTACCGGAATCATTAATATTTCCTGGGTGATCCGTGGTAATCACACAAGGAAATTTCCCTAGTTGATTTTTTGTAGGTAAAAGTCATTTTTTTGGTAGTGTTACAAGTTGGTAAATATGTTGATTTAAATAAATTTCTAACTTTAACTTTTACGATGTTGGTGCAATATCATACCAAGATGTATCAACCGAAGAAAGTTATTATCAATTTATTTGGTACCGTGGACGGACCTTAAGAGATGGCTATGGTGGAACGTGCCACCTTATTATTTATCCGTTGAAGGGTAAAATTTTTTAGGTTTATTAATGGTGCAACCATATTGTTTTATCAGATGCCACCTTATGATATTTAAAAGTTCAAGAAGGTACAACCGTACCTCGTAATCAACCAAAAGAACTCTTGAAATCAACCCAAAAAATGGAAAAAAACTCTTGAAATCAACAAAAAAAACTCGAAAGAATCCCTTAAAATCGATAAAAAAAAACCTTAAAATCCCTTAAAACAGCGAAAATAGGCTAAAAACACATCGAACGATATTGAACGTTTGTAAAGGCATGAAGACACGTTGAAAAAAACTATGTTTTTTGTAATTATTTCTTTTTTCTATATTATATAGTGTCATCAATTAAAAATAAAATCCATAAATATATGGTATAAAATTTTATATACCAATTATAATTATCATTATGGAATATGAAAAAAAGAACATGGTACTACCATGTTCACCCGTACCTGTGTCAAGGAGCTGCAATTGCAATGAAGAAGACGTTGACTCTGTTAGGGTTGACCAAATAATATATTGATCAGCATCTTTGAGAACCAGATTGCCGACATCTGTTAACGACAACTGTGAGTATCTTCCGTTCACCGGTGAGTCTCGGTTGGCCATCCAGACGACGGTGGTGGGTTGGTCGGAAAACCAGACGGAAAAGCAGTAAGTATTTTCTCCGACCAGATAAAAACCGGCGGTGAAAAGACCGTTGGGTGAAAGTAGAATGTCGTCAGCTTTGTTTTCGATGGATAGAGATGAACCTCGAGTTAAGCCATGGCAGGAGAAGAAGAGGTGGAAGAAGAAGAAGATGATGATGGTGATGTTATGGTGGTGATGATGATGATGATGATGGTGATGATGATGATGATGATGAGATGGTGCAGCCATTGGTATAGTGATGTAAATTTGAAACATCAGTGTATTTATAAGACCATCTATCTCCATTATTGGAGCATATAAAAATCACGGGAAATCGGTAGAAATGACCATTTTAGAAAAATTATTGTACATAATGACCATCTCTCCTCTTATTTGACAAAAATAACCAAAACCTCCGTTAAATACCTTAAACCTTCGTTAAATATCCTAAACCTCTGTTAAATACCCTAAACCTCCGTTAAATAGCCTAAACCTCCGTTAAATACCATTAAAACCTCCGTTAAAATTGAAACTCCGTTAAAAGTCACTCCGACACCATTTTGTAGAAATTTTTATCAAATATTTACAATTTTAACCCCAATAATTATGTAAAATTACTTTAGGTCCCTTACTTTTTAATTTTTTATTTTACACCCTTATTACATTAACATACATTATGGTATATCAATTAAAATACGTCTAAAAATACGTTTTTATTTTAACAAGTTACACCATTATAATCGTCTCGTCAATACCTTCGAAATGAGCCCAATATTGAATATTTTTTGATTTAGTTATATTATTATATATTATATTTTATATATAATACGAAAAAATGTTTTTAATATTTACAATTTATACGTTTATCTATACTATAATATAAATTTTTCATATAAACTCTTACAAACAACTTTTTAAACATTATGTACAATAAATTAAAGTCAAATTACTTAATTTTCAAGTTTACAAGTTAACTAAGCATAAATACAACTTATTAAAGTTTCATGTTTAAGTTCGTATAACTAACGTAGATAAACTTAATAAAATACATGATAAACATCTAATTTTAAATATTAATAACTTAAATAATTATTGAGTTAATACTTATGTTGTATTCTCGAAGCTCATTTAACGAAGGAAATTAAAATCATTTAAAAAATTAATAAAATAACCAAATCTTTCATTATATTCTTATAGTTATTTATTTAATTTGTGATATATCATTTGCTTTTTCGATTAAAATACGTATTCTTAATATTTTGTTAATTGTTAACAATATAAAGTTAATATATGATTATAATATATAATAATATAACTAAATCCAAAAATATTCAATATTTGGCTCATTTCGAAGGTATCGACGGGACGATTATAATGGTGTAACTTATTAAAATAAAAACATATTTTTTAGACGTATTTTAATTGATACACCATAATGTATGTTAATGTAATAAGGGTGTAAAATAAAAAATAAAAAAGTAAGGGACCTAAAGTAATTTATTACATAATTATAGGGGTTAAAATTATAAATATTTAAAAAAAATTCCACAAAATGGTGACAGAGAGAGATTTTAACGGAGGTTTCCTGAATTTAGCAGAGGTTTCAATTTTTCCATGCCAATCTCCGTTAAAAGTGGCCAAAACGACGTAGTTTTGATATCTCCTCTAATTTAACGGAGGTTTCAATTGTTTTAACGGAGATTTTGGTTATTTTTGTCAAATAAGGAGAGAGATGGTCACTGAATACAACAATTTATCGAAATTGGTCATTTAAGCCAATTTCCCTAAAAATCATGTGTCAAAGGTCACAAGTCTCGTTCATATTTAAAAATTTTATTTACTTTAAATTTATTTACCCATTTTGTTTACTTGTTTGTAGACTTGGGATCAGGTGAAATCAATATGTTTTTGCAAGACCCGTGAGATCATTTTTTTTACATTTGAAACTTTACAAAAAAACATTATGAATGTTTAGATTTTTTTTACTTTCACTGCAAAATTTTGTGAAGTTTCAAGTGTGAAAATGTGGTCTCACGGGTCTTACGAAAATAGGTTGGTCTCACGTAAATCTAACCTCTTACTTGTATTTATATAATTGACGGAAAATTTAGGACAGGTGGAGCTTCCCTCCAAAAAATAGAGTTTTTGTAATTCTTTTTAATTTTTTTTTCTTTTTAACCGTCTTTTAGTAAATGGTCGAGTGCCAACAATCTTCATTGGTCCCACACAACATCCAACTCTTAGAAAATCTCCAACATTATTGCTAAAAATGAGAAAAAAATGAGTTTTGGGTGTTATCATTTACACCCTAGTCCATGTATTAAACCCTAATCTATATATATGTCTTTCAATTAAAATTCATAAATAAACATGAAAGTTAGTGTGTTAACAATTAAAATAGACAAATAAAATAGATTATGGTGCATTTGGAAATTAAACTATGGTGTAAAAGGAAAAACCTATAGGTTTTTTGTCTCTCTAAAATGCTCCATCAAAATTGCTATCTTATTTTGTAACTTAAGAAATTAGAAAGAAAATTCTAAATATAAAAAATTCTCTAAAATCTCTAAATTAGAGAAAAATAATATTTTAGTCATATCAACCACTTAAATTTATTAAAGTTATAGGTGTAGAAAAAAAATATTTTATTAAATGTATTAAATATTTTAACAATATAATTAATTAATGATAGATTTTCTAAATTAAAAAAAAAAGTTGTTACTCTGAATTAAAAAAAGTTGTTACAGTCAAAAGAAAATACTTTTATAAATTTTGGCTTCTAATTTTTTATTTTAAAAAAATATAGAAAAACTATGAAAAAATGCATCCAATTTAAATGTGGTATTTAACACGACACAAAAAGGAACTTGAATTCAAACTCAGCACCCACTTATTTTATAAACACGTTCTCATCCCTTTGAGTTAACCAACTTGTACAAATCAGGGATTCCTTTTAACGTTTTTTTGAATTTATATAAAATAAACAAAAAATAAAAGCTTGTTTTTGATAATTTAATTAATGTTTAAGTTTTAAAATTAATAAACTCTTACAATTAATGTAATTATTTTTCGGAGTTTAGACTTTTTTTTCTTAATATTTTTAAGAAATTGGATTTCAAGAGATGCAAAAAGAAACGTGTTGACTAACTCGTTAACTTTTTGGTGGTGAAAAGTGAAAACCGCATTACTCATAATTTCACACCTAACTTGATTGGATATAATCATATGGCCTTTGCCCTATGGATATGTTAGTCTTTAACATGTATGCAGTGACGGATCTATAATTTTTTTTAGTGGAGTCACCTTTAAGATAAACTAAAGACCTGTAAAGTCGTTTGACGTGTTTGTTTTTGCCTAATTACACCGTTTCGAGAGATTTTTAAAGATTTTTTGTTGATTTCGAGATATTTTTAACGTTTTTGTCGATTTCGAATGATGTTTTTGGTATTTTTTTTATTGATTTCTAGATAATTTTTGCTTTCTGATTAATTTCAAGAGACTTTTTTAGAGTCGGCTAAAGTTATGGGCTCCTTTGTATATATTTACTGGGGGGAATCAAGTAAGAATCAAGTAAAAAATTAAATAAAAAACGTTTTTAACCCTTATAAAAAAATTCTTTTATTTTTCAGTGGGGTCCCTTCCCCCACTCCCAATATGCTACATCCGCCACTACATATAGGAGGTCGGAGGTCAAATATCACCAAAGATAAAGAAAGTGTATGAATTTTCTTATTTAATTTGTCGAATAAAAATATTATATAATTCAAAAAAAAAACTTGATTGGATATATAATTTTTAAACCGAAAGTAAACACTTTGAAAAATTTAACAAATTATTTTGTTCTGATATATTTTTTAAACCATTCTTAAATTAGAGAAAACACGTAATTGGTTATATTAGGTCTATTATATATATATATATATATAGAGAGAGAGAGAAAAGTTCAAATGTGAACCTATCTTTGGTTGTGAATCTAAGGACAGATCTCAGCCCTTGATCTGAGCCAAATTGAAGCCGTTCTTTAAATGTGGCTTGAGGGGTAAATTAGGCAAGTTTATCAGTCCCGCTTATTTCTCTCATCCTTTGTTAATCGAAATTTTCTCTGTAAATCGAACTCTCTCTGGAAATCGAACTCTCTCTGGAAATCGAATTCTTCTCTGTTAATCGTATTCATTGTTGTGAAGAACTTTATTAGTCGGATTTTCGATTTCTGAAACTAAATTGTTAATTCTGTTTTTTCAATGGAGTCTGCTTCTTCATCAGAAAATTCGATTGAGTGTGATCCAGTTGAAAATTCATCTCTGATTGCGATGTTGTTATAGATTTCGAGAATACATACCGAGAATTTTGGCTCTAATTTCGGCTCTGTGTGACTTGCTCTTCAGACTGAATATATACTACAATGTTATGCTTATATTACCGACTGAATATAAGCTACAATTATACAAACATATAATTTTAGCTTATATTCAGACTGAATATAAGTTAAAATTATACAAACCCATAATTGTAGTTTATATTCAGACTGAATATAAACATGACATTGTGATACTAAAATGTTATGCTTATATTCAGACTGAATATAAGCTACAATTATGCAAACACATAATTTTGGCTTATATTCAGACTGAATATAAACATGACATTGTGATACTAAAATGTTATGCTTATATTCAGACTGAATATAAGCTACAATTATGCAAACACATAATTTTGGCTTATATTCAGACTGAATATAAACATGACATTGTGATACTAAAATGTTATGCTTATATTCAGACTGAATATAAGCTACAATTATACAAACACATAATTTTAGCTTATATTCGGACTGAATATAAGCTACAATTATACAAACACATAATTTTAGCTTATATTCGGACTGAATATAAGCTACAATTATACAAACCCATAATTGTAGCTTATATTCAGACTGAATATAAACATGACATTTTATGCTTATATTCAGACTGAATATAAGGTACAATTATACAAACACATAATTTTATCTTATATTCAGACTGAATATAAGCTACAATTATACAAACCCATAATTGTAGCTTATATTCAGACTGAATATAAGCTACAATTACACAAACACATAATTTTAGCTTATAGTTAGACTGAATATAAGCTACAATTATACAAACCTATAATTGTAACTTATATTCAGACTGAATATAAGCTACAACTATACAAACATATAATTATAGCTTATATTCAGACTGAATATAACCTAAAATTATACAAACCCATAATTGTAGCTTATGTTCAGACTGAATATAAACATGACATTGTATGCTTATATTCAGACTGAATATAAGCTACAATTATACAAACCCATAATTGTAGCTTATATTCAGACTGAATATAGACATGACATTGTATGTTTATATTCAGACTGAATATAAACTACAATTATACAAACACATAATTTTAGCTTATATTCAGACTGAATATAAGCTACAGTTATTCAAACACATAGTTTTAGCTTATATTCAGACTGAATATAAGCTACAATTATACATACACATATTTTAGCTTATATTCAGACTGAATATAAATATGACATTGTGATACTACAATGTTATGCTTATATTCAGTCTGAATATAAGCTACAATTATACAAACCCATAATTGTAGCTTATATTTAGTCTGAATATAAGCATAACATTTTATGCTTATATATTCAGACTGAATATAAGCTACAATTATACAAACACATAATTTTAGCTTATATTCAGACTGAATATAAGCTAAAATTATACAAATCCATAATTGTAGCTTATATTCAGTCTGAATATAAGCATAACATTTTATGCTTATATTCAGACTGAATATAAGCTACAATTATACAAACACATAATTTTAGCTTATATTCAGACTGAATATAAGCTACAATTATACAAATCCATAATTGTAGCTTATATTCAGTCTGAATATAAGCTACAAGTATACAAACCTATAATTGTAGCTTATATTCAGACTGAATATAAACATGACATTGTGATACTACAATTTTATGCTTATATTCAGTCTAAATATAAGCTACAATTATACAAACCCATAATTGTAGCTTATATTCAGTCTGAATATAAGCATAACATTTTATGCTTATATTCAGACTGAATATAAGCTACAATTATACAGACACATAATTTTAGCTTATATTCAGTCTGAATATAAACTACAATTATACAAATCCATAATTGTAGCTTATATTCAGTTTGAATATAAGCATAACATTTTATGCTTATATTCAGACTGAATATAAGCTACAATTATACAAACACATAATTTTAGCTTATATTCAGACTGAATATAAACTACAATTATACAAATCTATAATTGTAGCTTATATTCAGTCTGATTATAAGCTACAAGTATACAAACCCATAATTGTAGCTTATATTCAGACTGAATATAAGCTACAATGGAACCAAAGGTTTTGAAAAGCAAGAATTCAAGCAAATGTGTTTCACAGAATCTTCCTGTGATAAAATGATGAACAATCATATTAAAGGAAAAAAAACATTTGAATAATCTTCTTACACTTTATCAAGAAAAAGAATCTGGATCTGAAAAGACTTGTGATTCAAAGGAAGAACACAAAGCAAAAACAAACTTGTGTGAAAATTTATTTTGGGGAAGATGATGAAGAAATTTGGGGGCGGAACTAAAATTTCTTTTGGGGAAGATGATGAAGAAATTTGGGGAAGATGATGAAGAAGCTTGGTGAAGATGATGAAGAAATTTGAGGAAGATGATGAAGAAATTTGACGAAGAAGATGATGTCTGGTTCTTATTTAAATCGTCAGGTTATATTTATGATTTAAGCCATGACCTGAGTTTTCCACTTATTTACAAAAATGCCATCACGAATTTTATCCCTTGTATTTTGATCTGATTTAAAATGGATGGTTGTGATTCGTCCTCATGTTCACAATCAAAGATAGGTTCACATTTGAACCCACCCATATATATATATATATATTCTACTATTCTAATTAACGTTTGAATCTATAAAAATATGATGAATTGCTGAAGTTAGTTGACCAATATATAATGATTTTTGTATTAGTAGAGTATCCTTATAATGTAATGAGATGTAAAAATTTATTGTAAAATATAACACCCGGAATTTTTGGTCATTTCGTACCTTTGTATTTCGTTTGCTATTCTAACCTTAAATATACCCATTTTTTTATATCAAGTTACATCATTGGAAAATGATATGAAGGGGATTTTATGTTAGCTCCTAAGAAAGAGGCATTTGGAAGTCAAACAGTGGTCAATGCAGGTTTTGCCGAAGAGTAGGGGTTGTGTGCAAGACTTTTTGGATGAGAGCATCTTTAGAATTTAAAGAAGAGGTTAACTTGTTAGTTCATTAACAGAATTATAAGTAGAAAAGCAGTATGAACTAAAATGAAGAGTGCAGTAGCAATAAATGCAAGAATATTTACTTCCATAATCTCATCGTTTTTTTATTTCACAATAACTCGGGATTTAATCCCATAGAGATGATAAATCTTTCCATAGGTATATTTACTCGATCGTATAACAAATTTGATCGCTTGAACGGCTTCCCCGAAAATAAACTTAGTTTTAGGGTGACTTCTATGCGAGTTTTGGCGCTTGGAAATCCATATTCGTGTCCATATCGGGTTTTAAGTCAATTTCGTAGGGTTTTCTTATTTCTCTCGCACCACCTCCTCTCCCTTTCTTCTCTAGGCGATTTTGGATCCTTGAGGACAGATCTTGGAAGGTTTTTGATGCAAATGCAAGATTACCCCTAGAGATTAAAGGTTTATGGTGTTTGATTTCAAGAATTTGAATAGGTAAGCTTTTTATGTATTTTGAGTTTTAGCTTGGGTTTGTTGTGGATCTGATATTAGGGTTGCTCCTGGTACATTATAGGTTTGGTTATAACCTAGATAAAGTTTCTAGAGATAGATGTTTGTGGATCTAAATAGTTCACCACTTTGGAAGCTAGAGATGAGTTTGGAACCTAGGTTTAACCTAACCTAGCAAGATGAGTTCAAGTTGTTTTATGAAAAACTATATACATGTCAAAAATATGTATTTTGGAGTTTTAACGTGTTTTTCTTAATATTTATCAAATGTGTGTTGGTTATTTGCTGAAATTACATTTTTTGCACGTTTGGCTCTATAAAATCTTGACAAGTACATATATTTGGAATTTTTGAACATTTTGATGATTTATTACGCATATGGGATCGCCAATGGCGTGTAACTCAGTTGGTTAAGAGGCGAGGAGATGTTTGCTCCAATAGGCCGTTGGTCTTGGGTTCGATCCCAGGCCCCCTCGTAATCGTCTTGCCGCTGAGTGAGTCGGGTATGCCCCTCACATTGGGAATTGGCAGCCTGTATGGGCCGGTTTGCGTATCCGGGAAATACACGTTTTGCTCCAATTACGCATATGGAATTATTTGATGTTAATACACTTTTAATTTTATATCATTCAAAAAATACATATGGTTGATTGGTTGGGGACATTTTGGGACGTAAAAGAAAATACATATGTCAATGCTACATGAAAATTGGATTTATAGCACCTAAAAAATATCTAAATCCCTGAATAAATTGTTTTATAGGACTAAAGTAATAAGACAAAACATTTATGTGTCTAGTGTAAAAGTGTTAAAATAATTTTATAGAATGCTTTCCGATGTCTTTACAAAAAGTAAGCACAATTTTCTAGCTAAAGTGTCATATTAATTTTCTTTATATGATATTATTTGAAACATGTCTGAATATTATTTATTTATTTACTTACTATTATTATTAATTATAAATAAATATTAATTATTGATAAATATTAATTGTTAATAAATATTAATTATAATTAAATGTTAATTTTAAATAAATATTAACTATTCATAAACATTAATTTATAGAAATTAAAATTAATGATAAATTATTATTATTTTTAATTATACATTATTAATTAATTTTAATTATACAATAGATACTAATAATAAATAAGTAATTATTTATAAACTTTATTAACTATCATGTAAATTATTTTTTAATTATTATTCAATATATTTAGATATCAAAAAACAAATATAACAATTCTAAAAATATTTATGTAATACATAAATATTAAAGTCATACTTATTTTATTTTGTAAATAATGAAAATATTCTAAATAATTGTAAGAAAATATGTAATTTAATTATTAATTATAATTTTGAAATTTTTTAATTATTTATGATATGTGATTTCGAACAATTTTATTGTTATTCATATTATACGTAATGATTATTTAAAATCATAGATTAATATATATTTTTCTAAAATTTGTTTTAATTAATTCAAAATTTAATAATCAATTTTAAATTCTTCCCATTAACATATTATATTATTTATTTTTGTTGCTATTTTGTTTTTATTAATTAACATATTATATTATCATAAATTTATTTTAATTATATTATTGAAAAATTATTTGAATTATAATATAAAATGTTTGTAATTGACTAGTTTTTCAAGATGTCATTTTTGATCATTTTACATTATTATAAGCTAGTTTTTGCCAAACATAACTTGTCCACCAGCTAGCTTATAAGTAATCAGGTAGCTTATAAGTCATCAGCTAGTTTATAAGTTATCAGCTAGTTTGTGGTTATTTAAGGATAAATATTGTTTGTTATTATGAGTAATGCTAAATATAGTTTGTTTTTTTTTTGAACGGCGAAAATTTTATAAAAAACTAGCAAGAAGCTAGAAAAACATATTACATGTAAGAAATAGCAAGAAGGGGGTTTTGTAACCAACTCATCCAATTAATGTTTAACTTAGTACTCCTATTTGTAACCCAGAAGAACGAATGGGTCACAATATTATCCCACATCATTGTTTTTTTAGGCTTAGGACTCCTAAAAAGAATCTCATTCTAAAAAGACCAAATAGTCCATAAACCCGTTAGAATTACCAGCTCTAAACAAGTGGACCCCACTTTCTTCAACCGTAAAGATATTAACCACGAGACCTAATCTGAATTGGAGCTAAACTCCGGAATATCCAAAACCCCACCAGCGACCAATTTGCTTCCAAATATCTCGAGCCATTTGACAAGAAAAGAACAAATGACTCACTGATTCAATCTCCAAATCACAACCCGGACATAAAAGGGAGTGCACATCAATTCCTCTTGTATCAAGATTGTCTCGAGTTGGAATTTTGTTCAAGCCCAACCATCGAGAAAAAACATTAACCTTGATAGGGACAAGTCGATTCCATCTAATGGAAGAATGATCTATTACCAAAATTTTGGAGTCTATGTAATTACAAGCGGAAGCCACCGAGAACTCATCCAAATCACCGAGAGACCAAACCCATCTATCTCTTTGATCTAAGATCATAAACGTTTCTAGAATCTCTCGTAAAGCTGACATCTGTGACTCCTCCGCACCCCCTCTCGGCATGCAAAACGGACCCCCAATCCCCTAGCACCAAATGATCTTGGACCGCTGCGGATTTTTCACGATCAAGTGCGTATACCCTCAGAAATTGCACTTTAGGAGATAAATCTCCCAAGCAAACATCATCCCAGAAGATTGTAGACTTCCCATCACCCACTTTTTTCTTACAAAAAGAAAAAAGGTGAATGCCATTATTGTCCAATTGTTGAACCACCTTCAATATAGAAATCCAAAAAGAATTTGACACCATACTAGGTAACCGCAATCCAATAAGGTTGGAAGAACCATAAATCGATTTAATCACTTTGACCCAAAGATCATTTTTATTCGTCCAAAATCGACAAATCCATTTGAATAGAGGAGCTCTATTGAAAGCAAACAAGCTTCCAATACCAAGGCCCCCTTCTTCTTTAATAGCCAAACATTTTTTTCATTTTACCCAAGTCATTTTTTTCTCATCAATTTCACCTCGAACAATAAATCGATTCCGCAAAGACTCCAATACTTTTTCAACCATACTAGGGAGTTTATAAATGGACATATAATACGAAGGGAGACTTCCCAACACAGATTTAAGAAGCATAATCCGACCCCCTACCAATAGAGTTCGAACTTTCCAATTAGAAAGTTTAGTGATAAACTTGTCGACCACCCCTTTCCAACCATCACTTTTTCCCATATTACATCCAACATTCAATCCTAGGTAATAGAAAGGTAATTTCAAACATCCACATCCCACCAATCTAGCCATACTTTCGAGCTCCACATAGTCCACCTCAATTCCAAACAATTTACTTTTTGAGTATTTAGTTTTAAGCCCATAAATCAAATAGAAACATCGGAGAATACGTACCATATTTCTAGCATTAAATTGTGACCATTCACCAACAAACATCGCATCATCCGCATAAAAAAGATGAGATAAAGGTAATTTACCTTGGCCGATCCCCCCAAAGAAGACTTGCTTTTCTTCAGCTTCTCGAATTACCGCATGCAAACCTTCCATAGCCAAAATAATTAGAAATAGAGACAGAGGATCTTGTTGATCCAAACTTCTTTCAGTGATTTGAATATGATTCCTAATATACTTAGTGAAAATTCCAAGTATAGGTTACTGTGCATATTCAGCGATAGCATACACTGATTGCACTCAGTGATCGCTGAAGATCAGGAACACTGTCCTATCTCTGAAGATCTGAAGAAAAACTTTCACACCACAAGACCATTCAACAACAGTCAAAGGCTTAGTTGAAGATAGAGATGAACAACTCGTGATCTGAAGCGGTTCAGTGATAGCAACGTCCATCTATCTTAAGTGTGAAATCTTGCATAAAGCCTCAGTGATACCTGAAAACTTCATCATTGAAGATTCTGGTTCAGTGATCAAATGAGGCCTACTTAGCAAGACCAAAGTTGATCTTATCCTCGATGCACAAATGTCAAACCCCCATACCTTGTCAGAAAAGTACATACAGATTGTCTCTTATGTCCCCATCAAATTTGATTTGGTTACTGTTCATATACGGCCAAAAGCATTTTTGCTTTTCAACAAAGGACAAGTTTCAAATAGAAACTTGACACATTGCATGTACCTTTTGCTTATATTAAATGCAACGGGTATAAATAGATGAAGATCCCTTCTTCATCTTCATGCATTCTTAATCCATTCTTGTTAGTCCCCAAGGAGAGATGGCTAACTAAGAGAGGGTTTTGTAGAAGGGGGGGTTGAATATAAAACACACAGAATATACTCTTTTTAAATTTTTTAATATAAATATTAAAAATTTACACACAGATAGTTTGATGCGAAAAAGAACAGGCACACTATTCTATCAAACTAAACACACAGATAACAGTAATTAACTTATACACTAAGGAAGTTAAAACAATACTGTTATAGCACACAGCTTTGCCACAGTCACACAAATAATCACTCTGAAGATTTGTTGAAAGCGTGAGATTTCTGGGAAGGACTTCATCTCCTTTTATAGTGCCCATGCATGGGATGCAAGTGGACAGCTGTCAAGGTTTCATTAGCTGGAAGATTATCTGCTGGACAAAGGAAGAGACCACTTCCTTTGTACTAGAATAATGGATGAACCATTTCTTGTAGCACGTAATGTCAGATAACTTTATCTTCTTTTCTTCATGCTCTGTGAAGTCCCATCAAACCTTTTAGCTAAAAGACAAATATTCCTTTTATAAGAATAAAAGAGAATGTCTTTATTTAAGGCTTGATGCCCAAGTTCTTGCTGGCTCACGTGTCTTGTAATTGATGTGAGTCAAGAACTTATCTCTTTGAAATTGCTAAGTGATACATCACACTATGTATCACATCGGTGGATACCTTGTAAGGCTGGAATTGATAAGTGTACACTTTGCTTGATAGACTTCATCTTTCACTAAATGCCAAAAGTGTACACCCTTGAACTTGTGACTTGATATCACAGCCTTAGAAAATATACCTGCAATTTCGGTGACCAAGATTATAGTGTCGGTGACCATGACATCAAACTTGATGATCTCATCTTATTTGATATCCTTAGTACTTTTGATGACTTTTGAGTGTACCATCGGTGACCCACTATATTGGTGACCCAATCTTGACTTGGCAAAATGATCTGAATATTGAAGTTGGTTGATACATCCAAAATTCCACTTTTTAATGTACAACCCTTGATTGAATAGCCTTTGACTCTTCAATACTTGAAGCATATTTCAGACCTTCAAAAGAACCTGTAAAAGTTCATTCATACAAAGGAAGGTGGTTCATCACCAAATCATCGGTGACCCAACAATCTCCCCCTATTTGATGATGATACCTGTAAGTTAGAAAAGAATTCTTTTTGACCCTTTCTATTTTTCTTTTGGGTTCTTTTGACTCAGATTTTTTTTTTTAACTGAGTATGTACAGTATAAGTATAAGAATAAATGTAAGTATAAGTATGTGCAAGAAAAAAATATTAACAAGAATTTTTAAGAAAGAAGAGTATGAACTTTTATTAATCAACACACAGCTTTGAAAAATAAAGTTCACACTATATGAAAACTATTCAAGGAGTGGGTTCTCTTCTTTTTAGCTCATCCAGGATAAGCCTAGTGATCCCATGGTCTTCAACCGGAGGTACTCCTAGAATAGCAGAGAGGAAGGAGCTGTGAGCCCTTGGGATGTCAAAAGCTCTGAAGAAACCGATGTTTCCAAAGATGTCTTCAAAGAAAACCCCAAGCTCAGGAGTAGTCAGCATGGTTTGCTCCGGGTAAGCAATAGGAGTAGGAATGGAAAGATATATACCTGAAGCATTTATCTGGATGCCTCTTTCATGAAGCATAACAAAGTGTCCCTTCTTCTTGTTTTTAGGAGCAGTGATGACCTCTCCTTTAAGACCCTGTTGTATGAAGTACATTTGTTGTGCTTCAAGATATATCACAAGAATATCATTCTCCTTTTGAATGTTGAGCATCTTGATGAATAATTTTCTGAGAATATTTAGTACCAGCTCCTTGTACTTGCTTTTGCTCTTGGAGATACATTTGCCAACTTCCATCCATTCAGTCATCCCAAGAACTTCCAACCATTCGGCTTCATATACCTTTGAGAGAGTGTCAGCTCTCTTAAGGGTGACAAGTAACTTTGGAGAATTTTTGGTTGGAGGTTGGATGGTGGCACTGATAATCTTGGAATCATCCTTCCTGTTCTTTAGTCTCCTTTTGAACCACTCTACTTCCTTTTCCTTCTTGGCCTCATCAACCAATATTGCAGCTTCAGATTTCTTCTTTATATTTTCAAGCTCATCTTTTTGAGCTTGAATTGCATCGGTGACTTTGGCATGAACAGCTTCATCATGAGCTAGTTTGAGTACATTAGTCTGATCAAATTCAAGCTGAGCCTGATTTCTTCTTCTTTTTCAGCTTCAGTTAGAATTACCCCAAGAGGATCGGTGGGTAATGAAGCAGGCTGAAGTCTAAGAGTATCTGCTTGAGAATCTCTCATCCTTTTCCTTCTCCTTTTCTCTTCCTGTTGATCTTCAAAGGAAACTGGTTTCTTTCCTTTGGCCTTCTCTTTTCTTTTCTTTTCTTCTTCAGTTTCAAGGGGTTGAGCACTGATACTCTCCCCCTCAACAGTTGCTTCGGGTAACTCGGTGACCAAAGGAACAGAGACAGTGGAGACCACGTGAGGAATCACTTCGGTGACCAGATGGGTCACGTCGCTGACCGTGGCCACACCACCATCGGTGGATGGGCCAATGTCGGCGGTTGCATGGGCAGCGTCGGCGGCTGCAGGGGCAGGGGCAGGAGCAGCATCGGCGGCTGTGGAGGTGGTAGCATTGGTCTTCTTATTTTTCTCCCCCTCAGTGGTTGAACCCTTGAAACCCACTGAAGAGAGAAAAGTCTTGATCTTTTCTATATCAGAGGCCATGGAATTTATTTTTCTTTCAATTCTTTGAAGAACAAATCTGTCTTGTTCCTGAAAGAAGGATCCATCCACATCAAGCTCAATAGATGGAGGAGAAATTGGAATCTTGTTAATTTTGATGAGAATAGTGACAAGAGACTCCATAATGTTCCCTTGAGAAGTAGAAAGAGAAGCCGCCTTTTCCAAGTCCTCGTCGCTTGGTCTTCCAAAGTTTCCACCCGACGTATAGTGTCACGGGTAAAGCTGGTGAAAGCTTGGAGAAGATCATCTCCTTGTTTGGAAGACATGGGAGCAGAAGGTTGAGGCTGTGGTGGTTGATCAGCATCATCATCACTGGAAGAAGAGTAATCCACCAAACCTGTAGGTTTTCTTGGGGGGGATTTAGGAGATGTGGGGGAGACACGTTTAGGAGAGTGTCTATGAGGGGATTCCTCAGTAATGGGTTCTTTCACAACCTTGGTACGTACGGGAGACGTATGTGTCCAAGGTGTAGTGTCAGAAAATAGAAAATCAGTAAATTGGGAAGCTCCATCAAATGCATCTGGTTGTGATGCACTCTCATGTGGAGTAAGGAAAGGGAGCTGTGAGAGCTCACGGGGTGGAGAAGAGGCTTGGATGGGAGATTCCAAGTCTTCTTCATCAACTAAAGAGAAAGTTAATGAAGGAATAATAGGGATGTCCCTTTTTACAACCATGTCCTTTTGGGAGGGCATGGAGGAGCTAGGTTGGGTTAACTGGTCCTTGGGTCGGGTAGGGATCTTTTCAACACTTACTAACTTTTGGGAGTTAGTAGGTGGCTTGTGAGGTGAGACCCTTTGGGTACCCTTAGACTTCTTTGAGGAAGTCTTTGGGGGGCTTTTGGAGTGTCTCCGCTTTTGGGACTTAGATGCTTGGGTAGAAGCCAAAGGTTCTTTTGGCTTCGTAGCATCGGTGGGTGCGGAGGCAGATATGCCCGACGCTTTGGATCTCTTACGAGATTTGGGCACATCAGTTACTCTAGGTGCAGAAGGAGTAGAAGACATACCTGAGGTCCTTTGCTGACGGGGCTCATTTTCTCCCCAAGATAGAGTTGCATTCCTTGCAAACTCAATCATAGATGGTCGGAGAGGGTTGTCTGATGCTAAGACAGCCTTTTTCATAATTTGATTTCCCACTTGATGAAGAGGGAGATCGTATATGATGTCATCTCTTTTTTCTAATTTATCTGCCAACTTTGCATGAATAATAAGAGAGAAAAGTCGCTGAAATGGTACCTGAGGACGTCGGATGGTAGAGAAGGAGGAGATCATTTCATTAAAGAAATAGCTTGCAAAGTCTATCCTCCTTTGAAAAATTAAAGCATGTGCCAATTCTATCACTTGGGAAGGTGACTGATCCGGGCCACCTGTCTTCTTGCTCAGGCACATAATCAGATGAGCAAAAAGGAAGTTCCATATGTTTCCCATATTCTTGCGTAGTAAAGTACCTGGACCCTTTGACTTTGAGCCCTTCTTTTCTTCCAGATAGTTCAACACATCAACCACCATTTGATGTTCATTACCAAGAGGAAAAGGTTCATAGGTATCATAAACAGGAAGCTTAAGAATGCTTCTAACATCTTCCACATTGAAGATCACATCATGTTCATCATTACTTAGAACATATGCAAGAATTTGATCCGACGAGGCATCAAATGTGCAAGTTAACCAAAAGTTTCCAAGAAGAAACTTACTCATTTTGGGTTTTGCTGTGATTGCATATTGCAGAGGGCATCTCTGAAGAAACCAGCAAACATCATTGTACTCTGGATGAGCATTATCAACTCCTATTCTTCCAAAGTAATTGCATGCAGGAAAGGATAGGGATCCAAAAGTCATGGTCTGTTCTTCAGAGGTCTTTGAGGGAGAAGCCATTGAAGAGGATGAAGAAAGTTGCAGGTTGCAGGTTATGCTTTTGTATAAGTGAGAAAGAATGGGTGCGAGAAAGGTGGTGAAGTAGTGGGGGAAGAGGTTATATATGAGAGGGAAATTTCAATTTTCAAAAATAATGATTACTTTTGGTGATTGAAATGTCAGAATTCTAAGGGTTTTAGGGTTGAATTCGGCGCATGTACTGACATTGATGATGTCATTAGGGATAAGAACAAAGAATCTTGCTTATCAAGAGTGGTAAGTCAAGAGTTATCTTTAAGGGGTTAAGAATGTGAAGAGTTCCAACGGTTACCTCGGAGAGAGTAAAAACGTCGGTGGCTTAGGGTGGCAATGTCGGTGGATGACTGTGGTGTAGATGAGACGTCGGTGGATGAAGGGTGACGTCGGTGGGTTGTCTAAAACTTAAGACAACCGTCGGTGGCTTCGAGCAAGGGTGCAACGTCGGTGGCTCGTAGGATGGTGTCGGAAAGTGACGTCAGCAATCAAGACGTCGGTGGGTTTGGCTCGTCGGCGGCTTTGGCTCGTGATGGTGGTTCTGTCGGTGGTTGACCGTCAGTGGCTTGCAATGGTGGTTTATCGGAAAGTGGACCGTCGGCGGTGAGAGTCGCCGTCGGTGGCTGGGGCGCCGATGGTGGGTGATTATGGTGGTGTCTCTTGGTGGGTCTCGGTGGCCGGAGAGAATAGTGGCGGTGGATGTGTGGTTAGGGTTTTATGAGAGAGATGAGAGGAGGTGTTTGGGAAAGTTTTTTAGAGGAGAGAGAGAGAACACGTCGGTGACTAAGTCACCGACTTTATACATATATATATATATATATATATTTTTTTTTTTTATTTTCTTTTTCTTTTTATATTATTTTCATATAAATATATAAATATAATATAATATATAATTTATAAATATATATAATATATATATATAAAGTATATATATATAAAACATATAACATATATAAGTTATAAATATATAAATGTATATATTATATATATATATATATATGGAATATATATATATATATATATATATATATATATAAAACATACATTATATATAAATATAAAATATATTAGTCTATGTTTACCATACCTAACTCACCAATGAGGAATTTGAACCTTGCTTCATCAAGGGGCTTTGTGAACAAATCAGCTAGTTGATAGTCGGTGGGAATGAAATGTAACTCCACATCACCTTTAGAGACATGATCTCTTATAAAGTAATATCTGATATCAATGTGCTTGGATCTTGAATGAAGCACAGGGTTGTTGGCAATGGCTATTGCACTTGAGTTGTCACACATTATTGGGATTTTTGAGAAAATTTGATTATAATCACACAACTGATTTTTCATCCACAATATCTGTGCACAACAACTTCCAGCAGCCACGTACTCTGCTTCAGCAGTAGATGTAGACACCGAATGTTGTTTCTTACTTGACCAAATTTCCACAAGCTTTCCACCAAGTAATCGACAACTTCCGGTTGTACTCTTTCCGTCTATTTTTGAACCCGCAAAATCGAATCGTAGTACCCGATGAGATCGAAACCTGAGTCTTTGGGATACCAAAGACCCAGATTTATGGTACCTTTCAGATACCGAAAAATCCTTTTCACAGCAGCCAGATGTGATTCTTTAGGATTTGCTTGGTATCGGGCACACAGACAAGTAGCAAACATAATGTCAGGTCTACTTGCAGTTAGATAAAGAAGGGATCCAATCATGGCTCTATAATTTGTAATATTGACAGAAATGCCATCAGGATCAGAAAAGAGTCTAAGAGGAGGAGCCATAGGAGTTTTCATGGTAGAGCAAGTATCAAATTGAAACTTTTTCAGAAGATCTTTAATGTATTTACTTTGATTTATGAAAATACCTTCTGGAGACTGTTTTACTTTCAAACCAAGAAAGAAAGTTAACTCCCCCATCATGCTCATTTCATACTCTTTTTGCATGAGGGAGTTAAACTCATCACACAATGATTCATCGGTGGCTCCAAAAATAATATCATCAACATAGATTTGAACAAGAATGATATTACCTTGTGATTTCTTGAAGAAGAGAGTGTTGTCAACCTTGCCTCGTATGTACTTATTTCTAAGTAGATATTCTGAGAGAGTGTCATACTAGGCACGAGGAGCTTGCTTCAGTCCATACAGAGCTTTATCCAGCCTATACACATGATATGGATGAACTGGATCTTCAAACCCAGGAGGTTGCTTCACATACACTTCTTCAGCTAATTCACCATTCAGGAAGGCACTTTTGACATCCATTTGGAATACCCGAAAATTCTTGTAAGCTGCATGGGCAAGAAATATTCGGATAGCTTCCAATATGGCAACAGGAGCAAAGGTTTCATCATAATCAATTCCTTCCTCTTGCCTATATCCTTGAGCAACCAGCCTTGCTTTGTTCCTTATGACAGTTCCTTCTTCGTCCATCTTGTTTCGAAACACCCATTTTGTTCCAATAATAGTTTTGTTGGATGGACGAGGAACTAACTTCCAGACTTTGTTTCTCTCAAATTGTGAGAGTTCTTCTTGCATGGCAATTACCCAGCTAGGATCAGCTAGAGCTTCATTTATCAGCTTAGGCTCAACAATGGAAACAGAGTTGACATATAAGCACAGATTGCTTATGCCTCTTCTGGTTTTTACACCAACTTGTGGATCACCTATGATTTGATCTATTGGATGATCCATGGTCCACTTTAGTGCAGGAGGTAAGATAGGAGGTAGAGAAGAAGATGAGGTAGGAATTTGAGATGGTGAAGATAGGTTTGAGGGAGATATGGTGTTTTGGTGGGTAAGGTCTTCTGTAGAGTTAGTTTCAGGAGGTGGAGAAGAAAGAGAAGGTTCTGAAGGTAAGGTGGTGTTTATGGGAGGCTGAGAAGAGTTGCTATCTGGAGGATTGGGTTGAGAGGAGGATGGAATTTCAACAACACATGAATTTATCCATAGGTTTAATTCTTCTTCATCACAAGATAATGAAGAGGTTTCAAACTCATCAAACTTCACATGCATGGATTCATCTACGCATTGTCTTCTTAGGTTGAAAATTCTGAAGGCTCTTGAGGAGAGAGAATATCCCATGAAAATTCCATCATCAGACTTCGGATCAAACTTTCCAAGTTGTTCCCTGTCATTTAGCATGTGACATGCACAGCCAAACACATGGAAAAAGTCAACTGCAGGTTTTTTACCATGGAAAACTTCATAAGGAGTCTTGTCATGCCTTTTGACTATGATAGACCTATTTTGAGTAAAGCATGCAGTGTTAACTGCTTCTGCCCAAAAATAGGTTGGCAACTTGGATTCACTCAGCATTGACCTTGCAGCTTCACACCATTTTGCTGAGGAGTGCGTACGGCAGAAAAAGTTTTGAGAAATTCGTTTTAGGTCAAAGAAATCTTCCAGAGCAGCATTCTTGAATTCTGTGCCATTATCACTTCTGAAGGACTTCACCAGTTTACCATTCAAATTTTCAATCTTTCTTGTAAACCTGATGATTTCTTCAGCAGCATCATTCTTGTGTTTCAGAAAGAACACCCAAGTATATCTAGAGAATTCATCGACGACTACTAGCATATACTTTTTACCACCCAGACTGGGTGTGCTTACTGGACCGCATAGATCCATGTGAAGCATTTGAAGAGGTTGAGAGATAGAAGAGCATTGTTTTGTTTTAAAGGAAGTTCTGGTGAGTTTTCCTTTTTCACATGCTCCACACAGCTTTTCTTTTTCAAAAACTATTTTTGGCATTCCAACAACCAGTTCCTTGTTGGAGAGTTTGTTCAAGGTTTTAAAGTTTATATGAGAGAACCTTTTATGCCACAGCCAACTTTGTTTGGCTAGTTCTTGAGAGAGGAGACACACAACTTCTCCTATTGCACTTTCCTTCATGTTGATTATGTACACGTCATTCAGTCGGGTTCCTGCTAGTACAATCTTGTTCTGTACATCAAAGACCAAGCACACACATAGCTGGAACATGACCTTATAGCCCAAATCACATATTTGGCTGATGCTTAGAAGATTGTACACTAGCCCTTCAACATGAGCTACTCTGGAGAAAGTGATGGTTCCATTTGAAATGGTACCATATCCTTTGGTGACCCCTTTTCCATTTCCTCCAAAGAAAACAGTGGGTCCCTTTTCTTTTGAGAAGTTAGAGAGAAGAAGTTTGTTTCCGGTCATGTGTCTTGAACACCCACTGTCCATGTACCATATGTGATCTTTATTTGGTACCTGCACCCATAAACAAATTTAGATTTTTGGTACCCATTTTGAGGTGGGTCCTTTGGGATTAGAAGGCATTTTAGTTTTGCAAATATCCAAATCTTTTGGGCAATTTTTAGCAAGATGAAGAGTGTTGCCACAATTATAGCACTTCTTTAAAGAAAAGGCCTTTTTAAAATCCCTATCATCAATACTTTGGACAGAGGTTGACGACTGAGAAGAAGAGGGGTGTCCAACACCTGGTCTTGGTCCAAGGATACCTTTACCAGGATTTCTTGATTTCTTCAAGTTCACTGACCGAGGAATAAAATCAGTAACTATTTGAGGTTTCCTTTTAGATGAAAATTTTGATTTAGAAAAATTTTTCTTTTGAGGAGAAAATCTTTTTGGAGAGGGATACTCAGCAACACCAGATGGTTGCTCTTGGGAGTACCTTGACTCATGCAGACTTAAGGAATTTAAAAGTCTTTGGATAGGTTTGGGAGAAGAAGAAGAGTTTGGAAGAGTTGAAACTTTTGAAGATTCAGAAGAGATTTCTTTAGCTTTAACAAAGACTCAAAACTTCTTAGGACCAGATTCTACTTTGAGCATGTCAAGTAGATCTATAGAGTGAACGGAGGTAGAATCCTCAGATGAGTAACCGAAGAGATCATCATCGTCATCGGAAAGGAAACCAGCAGGAAAACCTTGACACTCAGAAGAAGGAAGTGGAAGGTCAAAAGGTTGAGGAACATCTTTTCCATAACCAAGGCCAGACTTATCCTTGCTAGTGATTTGATCTTGAAGGATCCTTTCAAGATTCTTAGAGGATTTAGTCCATTTAGACAGAACCTCTTGTTCCTTTTCAAGAGTGTAAGAGATTTTTGATTTTTCCTCAGAAAGACTGTCGTTTAAGTACCGTAGGTTTTCCAGATCAGCTTTCATTTTGTCAAAATCTTTTAGTTTTGAAAAGCAAGAGAGAAGTTGATCATTTAGACATTTTATGTGCATATCAGCCTTTTTCTTTTGAATCTTTAAGTCACAGAAGTCAACAGTTAAAGAATCAAAGGCATCAGCCTTTTGATCATCAGAGAGAAAGGTAAAAGGATGTACCTGAGGCTTTGTTCCTGAAGTGGATCCCTCAGCAGATACAAGGGTAGTGTAGAGTGACTTTTCCATGTCTTCCAGCTCATCGATTTTGGCCATGAGGCATTTAGTGACATACTCACTCTCACTCTCAGAGGTTTGCTCATCCTCCCAGCAATGAGCCTCTGCAACCAAAGTTTTATTTTTACTTTGGTTTCTCTCTTTTTCTCTCGTGTATTTTTCTTTGTACTTCTTATACCTGGAGGTTTCTTTTGATTCAGAATTTTCTTTAGAGGATTGGCTATTTCTCTCTTCATGCTTCCTAGAAGCTGATTTTGAGAAGTCATGGCCATAAGAAGAAGAAGGTTTGACAGAAGAGGAAGCTTTTGATCTGCATTCAGAAGCAAAATGACCTTTCTTTCCACAATTGAAGCATTCTTCATTTGCTTTATCAGAAGAGGATTTTTGAGAAAAAGGTTTTCTATTAAATTTGGAGTGGTTTGAAGAAAATCTTTTATTCTTAAGGTTTCCAGCAAGCATTGCCATACTATTAGAAAGTATGTCAATGGCTGATTCTTCTCCTTCATCATCATCAGCACTATAGTATGCATCTGACAGATGAGAAGAGTCTTCCTTAATATCTTTTTCAGAATCAGAAGAATGATAGGTGATTCTAGGAATACAAGAAGAAGATTTTGAATCACCTATCAAAGCAATAGAAGAGGATTTGATATCCTTTATAAGAGATTTTCTCTGGTTCTTAATTTGTTCATAGTGAAGAAGAGTTCCATAGAGAGCAGTTAAAGGCGTTATTTCTAAGTCCTTGGTTTGCTTGATGCAAGTACAGATAGTTTCCCAGAAATCTGGAAGACAATCCATGAACTTGCAGAGAACCTCTTCATTATCATAAACTCCTCCAAGAACTTTGAGATCATTGAGAAGACAGTTAAAGTGATTAAAGTAGGTAGAAAGAGATTCTCCTTTTTCATGGGAGAAGAGTTCATACTTTCTAACAAGACAGATCCTGTTAGATTTCTTTACTTCTTTGGTGCCTTCATATAAGACACTCAAAGTATCCCACATTTCTTTAGCAGTGGGAAGGTTAAGAAGAGAGTGATACACTTCATCAGGAAGGGATACAGCAAGAGCAGATTTGACTTTAGTGTCTAAAGCAACTAGGCGTTTATCATCTTCACTAAATTTGTTAGAAGGTTTGATGATATATCTACCAGTTTTCTCACTTCTTTCGTCATCTGACTCTATGTCCTTTCCTTCAGCGTCCTTTTGAGGGCCAAAGCGAGCCCATATTTTAGGAACAATAGGTCCCTCACTAAGAATGTTGGGATACCTGCAATCGATCCCTTCCAAGAATAATAACATGCGATTTTTCCATAACCCAAAGTTATTTGGGTTGAACCTTGGAGGTTTAGCCAAGGATCCTAAATCATATGTATTACTGGAAGAGGTCTGCAAGGTACCATCAACATTTGAGGTAGTAGCCATCACAGATCTGGTTTATTGAATTAAACCAACTGCTCTGATACCACTTGTTAGTCCCCAAGGAGAGATGGCTAACTAAGAGAGGGTTTTGTAGAAGGGGGGTTGAATATAAAACACACAGAATATACTCTTTTTAAATTTTTTAATATAAATATTAAAAATTTACACACAGATAGTTTGATGCGGAAAAGAACAGGCATACTATTCTATCAAACTAAACACACAGATCACAGTAATTAACTTATACACTAAGGAAGTTAAAACAATACTGTTATAGCACACAGCTTTGCCACAGTCACACAAATAATCACTCTGAAGATTTGTTGAAAGCGTGAGATTTCTGGGAAGGACTTCATCTCCTTTTATAGTGCCCATGCATGGGATGCAAGTGGACAGCTGTCAAGGTTTCATTAGCTGGAAGATTATCTGCTGGACAAAGGAAGAGACCACTTCCTTTGTACTAGAATAATGGATGAACCATTCCTTGTAGCACGTAATGTCAGATAACTTTATCTTCTTTTCTTCATGCTCTGTGAAGTCCCATCAAACCTTTTAGCTAAAAGACAAATATTCCTTTTATAAGAATAAAAGAGAATGTCTTTATTTAAGGCTTGATGCCCAAGTTCTTGCTGGCTCATGTGTCTTGCAATTGATGTGAGTCAAGAACTTATCTCTTTGAAATTGCTAAGTGATACATCACACTATGTATCACATCGGTGGATACCTTGTAAGGCTGGAATTGATAAGTGTACACTTTGTTTGATAGACTTCATCTTTCACTAAATGCCAAAAGTGTACACCCTTGAACTTGTGACTTGATATCACAGCCTTAGAAAATATACCTGCAATTTCGGTGACCAAGATTATAGTGTCGGTGACCATGACATCAAACTTGATGACCTCATCTTATTTGATGTCCTTAGTACTTTTGATGACTTTTGAGTGTACCATCGGTGACCCACTATATTGGTGACCCAATCTTGACTTGGCAAAATGATCTGAATATTGAAGTTGGTTGATACATCCAAAATTCCACTTTTTGATGTACAACCCTTGATTGAATAGCCTTTGACTCTTCAATACTTGAAGCATATTTCAGACCTTCAAAAGAACCTGTAAAAGTTCATTCATACAAAGGAAGGCGGTTCATCACCAAATCATCGGTGACCCAACAATTCTTAATCCATTCTTAACCTCTGCTTCTATTCCTTATCTTTTCTTGTGCATCAAATTTAGTGTTTTCTTAAGTTGTAATAGAATACGTTTAATTATGTTCTTATTCCGCCTACAACTGTAATTTTGTTTATTCAATTTAAACTCATTTAAAAATCTAAAAAGCTTGTGTTTGTATTCAACCCCCCCCCCCCCCCCTTCTACAAATTGTTTCTATATCGTTGAACTCTTGTAGACTCCTTTGGGACCGACAGATCTCCCTGATAAAGACCGCGAAAGATCTCAAATTCTTTTGTTGGAGACCCATTAACTAACACGGAAGCCATAGAATTTTTGAGGCACCCTCTAATCCAACCTCTCCATTTACCACTAAAACCAATCTTATCAAGAACCAAATCAAGAAAATCCCACCGGAGAGAATCATACTTCTTTTTCAAAATCCACTTTGAAAACTAAGAGTTTTCTCTTTCTATTCTTCTACCAATCTATCACCTCATCCAGAATTTGTCTTCCCTTAATAAATGCAGATTGCTCCATGCTCACACAATCTCCAATGACCAAACTTAGTCGATTAGCTAATACTTTGCCAATAATTTTATATTGACAACCTATTAAACTAATAGGCCTATAATCTTTAACGAATATTTGAGTCTTGAACTTTTGGAATTAGAGCAATAAAAGAAGGATTGCAACCTTTAGGAATGAAACTAGTTTAAAAAAAATCACTAACCAACCTTACCACGTAATTTTCTACAGTGCTCCAAAATATCTTAATGAAACAAAGTGTAAATCCATCTGGACCCGGAGCCTTATCTCCATCACAGATCCACACCGCACGCTTAATTTCCTCCCGAGCGAACGGGCCTTTGAGAAACATAGATTTCTTCTCCGAAAGAGAATTAGGAAAAACCAAATCAAGAAAAGGCCGAATGTGTCTCTCACGACCAAAGCGGGCACTAAAATGGTCAAAAAATTCATTTTTAACTTGCTCAGGCTCCACGATCCAATTACCGTCACTCATAATACCCCGTATAGCGAGTTATCTCCTATTCTGATTAAGGACATCATGGAAGAAGTTGGTGTTTTCATCCCCTTCAATACCCCACCAGATTTTAGCTTTTTTGCGCCAAGTCCATCGCTTCAACACGTTTTAAATCTCCATACTCTTTCTAAGACTGAAGCCGTAACTCCAGATCTTCTTTAGTTGCTTCCCCTTTGTCAATTTTAAGATCAATGTCGGAAATGAACTTTTGAAGGCCGACTTTGAGTCCTTTGTCCTGCAATCGGTTTTCCCCATTCCGAGATCAAAGGACTTTTTTAAAATTTTGAAGTTTTTTTTAAAAGAAAACATCCCATGTGACTCCCGAATGCCATCATTATTCGAAGTATCAATAATCAATTGTTGAAACCCATCTAACCCGTACCAATAATGGAATAATCGGAACGGGGTGGGGGACATAATCCACTACCAATTCTTTAAGAAGAATAGGTCTATGGTCAGAAAGTTTTCGGTCCAAGACAGTACTAAAACCAACCGAGAGTAAAAACCGATCCAATTTGCTCATTTTTGAACCCCACTTTTTAGACCAAGTAAATGAAAATCCCCCAAGAGGAATGTCAAAAAGCTCTGCATCCCGAATAAAATTATTAAAAACATCCGCCGATTGAGCATGAAACAAGGACCCATGACTTTGACCCACTTCCCGAACCTCATTAAAATCACCCATCAAGAGGACTTTTCCTTGCCAACGAATTATCAAACTCAACAAAGATTGCCACAATATCCGTTTTTTACCCACGCCTTAAGGAGCGTAAATAGAAATCACCAAAAGTGACATGTTATTTGGAAGAGATCAACCGGTAGTTTTTGAACAACAATTTATTCCAAATACACATTATACCACCTGATCTACCTCTGGCCGAACTACAAGCATAATCAAAAAACGAATTCCCCCACAAATTTCATACCAAGAAAATATCCATTCTAGTCAATTTGGTCTCTTGAAGAGATAAAAAATTGACCCAATGCACCAAACACAACTCCTTGACCTATTTCTTTTTGCCAACTTCCCCTAACCCTTGAACATTCAATGATAAAACATTCATTTAAACAATTCATTATCTCCCATACCCTTGAAGATAGCACGAAGGTATTTTTCACAACCCTTCATGTTAAATCCCAAAGCTTTCCCCACATAGATAGTTACCGATATTTATTCAATAATGGAAAAACCACCTCGTGCCAAATTTGAGGTCTGAGACACGTTCCTGATAAAGGGATTACTCACAGGAAGTGAAGGTTCATATTAACCTCCCCCTCCTCCTCCCCAACCAATGCATCTGCTTCAATTTCCCCTAAAAAACATCACCATCACCTTTATTCCCCCTATTTACGCCTTCTGAAACATGGATAAATCCAGGGGGATAAGAAGGGGTATCACTCTCCCCACCCTTATCTAATCCAAAGTTTTGTATCTTGGTTCTCTTTAATAATTCCGAACGGATCATAATTGTCTCTTTCCACCACAACATCATTCTTATTCATTACTTTCATCTTTATCATGAATAGACAACTCTTCGTTTTGAAAAGTATCTGGGATATTTTCGGAAATGTCTTTATTCTCAATAAGCTCAACCCCATAACTAGGTTGTCCCTTTAGATGCACACTTCCTTCCCCTTCTTCACCTTCCGACGCACTGTCTTCTTCAATAAAATCAGTAACCAACCACATACCTCCTTAACCCGAACGTGATGTGTAACACCATCCACAATAACTTTTACCATCTGAAAGATTAAAGATGAATAAGAAGATTTAATGCAAATTCGAGAACTATATATATTGTTCCTATCCGAGTCATCCATGAACATAACTTCCTCCCACTTTCTTGCGATCATATTAAAGGATTTAGGACTCCATTCCTTGATTGGAACACCCTCCACATCAAGCCAAATGAGCCTCTCCATTACCTTAAAGACTTTGGTCCAAGGTTTGAGATCCTTATACCACGATCTTACACCATCATGAGCAAGAAATTTGTGACGAGCACTTGAAGACCCAAAGTTCATCAAAATCCATAACCCTCCAACGTACTTAAGATCAACTTCAAGGAATCCTTCACTTTTGCAAAGACAACGAAGGTTAGGGATCACACGGAATTCCGACACACCCCCAACCAAAGCTAAAAGAAATTCAGTTGCGAAGGGGCCATTCAAGTCAAGAATAATGGCCGCCGAATCTGCAACTTCCTTGACATCCAATTCCGTTTCCCGAAACATTTCCCTTGACAATATTAGCGTATGAAACGCCTCCCAAAACCGTAGACTTTAAACCAAAAGAGGATGACACCACATTTGGATTTGGAGCACGCTTAAAACCATTCACATTGATGTTCCTTTCAAAACGTGCAACATTAGCGTAGAGTCTCAAATTTCCTACCCAAGTGTTACAAATTCCATTGATCACCAGAACAGAATCATCTGTTTTAGAAAAACGAACAAAAGCAAACATCTTGCCAAACTTTGATTTCCTTTTAGCAATAAATACATCAACCACCACCAAATTTGGCACAAGTGTTCCACAATTCACGGGTAGTAAAATTAGACGGAAAGTTCGTAACATAAAGATTAAGGGAGATTTCATGTAAGAGAGAAGAATATCGTTTAGACGCAGGATTCGCATGCCCAAGTCGATCAAAGATTGACCACCGATTACGCCTTCCCACTTCCTTCCATTTCCAATCCTCTACCATTATCGATCCCCAAGATCAAAACCCACCTTTTTAAAAATTTGATTAATCTTTAGTTATAAAACCAAAATAGCCGCCATAGGAATATTAAGAATCATAGTCGCCGCCTTTAAAATAGTGGATGCTTTCCTATTTAAAATCCTAGACTTGAATTCCAAATGCAATAAACATCTAGCCGCCTTCTTTGACTTCAAAAGTGATGTTTGACCGGCGTTTGATCCCACCAGTAAACTCCCTTATCACCGCCTCCTTAGGTTAATTATTAAAGGCCGCGTTTGTTACTATAATTAAGGCTACATTTGATCATTATCAAACGATTCACTACCAAAAAATGACTTTCACTCACAAAAAAATTCCCAGAGAAATTCCCGTGGGTGATTACCACGGATCACCCAGGAAATACTAATGGTTCCGACGAAATTCGATGTTTTCAAGAAAATACCAACGGATTACTCACGAATTTCCTGGGTAATTTGTCACTGATTTGATTTACCCACCAACAATTTAAACACCAACTTTTGTGACAGTTTTGTGACGGATCACCCTTTAGCGATGGATTTCCCAGGGAAATGTCCGTAGGTGAAAGCCTTCCATTTTAGTAGTGATTACATTAATTATAAGATGTATAATCACTATAATACATTATGTTTATAAGATGGTTAAAATGTTTAAGCGTCATAATAAAATATTTTATAGGACTTGAGTTTATAGGACCAACCAATTGTTTTTTAATCTAAAAGTATTATAATACGCTTATAGGACGATTTTAGCCATATTAATAAGTTTTTTGAACCATTTTAAAATAAAGTGTTGTATTAGTTGTTTTATACGATATTATTTAAAAAGTATCTTATAAACACAAATATCGTAGAAAAATTGGATTTATACAACATTTATCGAAATTGTGCCATAAAATAACTACCACGACGTTTATTTAAAAGTGTCCTCAAAATATTATAATTCGATTATATATAAACTGAAGTTCTATAAACTATCTTATTAGGACGTTTCCACATTTTCAGATGTCCTATAAACCAAATTTTGTTGTAGTAAGTAATAAAGTAATAATTTTATATTTAAATATAGACCGTAAATATTTTGATTAAGAAATATCTGGAAATGAAGTTTTGATCATATAAGATCAAATAAAGTGATCATAATGTTTGAAGTTAATAAAATATTATTAACGGATAATGAATAGAAGTAACTCGTCGGTTACACTAAACATGTGTTAGTACATGGGTTAGGAGACCATGTACTGTACTAACGAATTGAGATAAAATTACGTGAAATATACGAATGAAGTCGATAAATATAAAGTAACTCGTCTCTTTTATATAAATAGTCGGCTCAAAAAATGGTATATTTAGTTTTGTATAAATTACGCATCAAGAAATTTTCATATTGTATAAAAATATGTATAGGTTATAAAATGTACTTTTTAAAGAAAATTTAAAAAGTATATTTGGAACCAAAAAATGTGTTATTCGTTTCGGTCCCATGAGTTACAAGGTCTGTGTTCCGTCCCTGAACATGAAGATAGAAACAACATTGATAACATTGGAGGCTAGAGAGTTAAGTCCCGTTTACATAACGTTTATCCGATTAGTGCTTACCGGATGTACATGACATAGACCTAGAATCTTACTCAGTAAGAGCGGCGACAAGGACCGAGAGTCTTGCCCAGTAAGTGAGGATGACGACTCTTACCTAGTTAACGAGATAAATTATTGTATACAATACAGTTTCAATTGACTATAATCTTATTCGAGAAGTTAAATAATATTATAGACTCTCCCCAGTCAATGCTTACTAGATAAGCATTTGAGTAAACGGTCCCTTAATGACTTAGAGTTGGCTGGTCACTAGTGGACTAGAATGCAGGCCAAGGAAATAAAATAAAATAAATTACATATATATTCTAAAGGCTGGCCTTCTAAGCATCAACAAAAGCACTAGACGTGTCCCCGTTAGCCCTCATAGGCATCAGTCATTAATTTATGGTTTTGATATATTGTAACTTATTCATATTTTGGTGTTTGTATAATAGAGCTTTATTCATATATTAAACCTTATTCATGGTTTGTATGAGTATCAGGTTTGGTTTCATGTGTAAAACAGGTGTTTGGATTATTGAGTTTTAATCCCGAAAATGGAAGGTTTTAAAAAGATGTTGCTTTTATGGTAGAGACCTTTTGTTTGAGGAACTATGATTTAATTAGGAAGCCTTTCAATTTTACCTCTTTATATTAAAGAAGAAAAATGTTTGAACCAACTAGGCATTAAGTTTAACCATTTTTATTTGTTGGCATGTGCATCAGGTCCTCGTTGTGGAATGATACTAGAAGACACTAAGATGAATTGAGTGTTAGTTAGAGTCATGAGAAGAAATTAGCTATTTGTGGGTTTGGAGATAACGACAGTTAAAATGGGTTTTAGTAACACATGTTCCTAATCTAGCCTTTGTGTAAGGTTTGGATTAAATCCTAGATTGCCATTATAGGAAATGAAGTGTTATATTTAGAAAGGAATTTATTCATCATTTAATGTACTATGAAAATTTAACATTAGTTGTTATTTCCAGATTTATAGGTGGTACTGGTACATAAAACAATATTAAGAAATTAATATGAAACTTATGAAATATTATGTTGTATTAGTAATACATAAAAAGCTAATGCAATAGTCACAATACCTTATCGTAGAATGAATTTTGCTTGCTTGGGCGACTTCCCCGAAATTGAACTTTAGTTCTTGTGCTACGAAGCATTACTCTTTTTTTATTCCAAATTCAAGAATATGACTGATACGATTTATTGGTATGTGTGCCTCTCATATTACTTTTTTGTATTTCATTGTTCTTCGGATACAATTCGATTCTTCTACGACCAAATCTCAATTTGTTGGAAGCCTTCAATGGCATTTTTTTTATTCTTTACGGATCAGATAAGGTTGGGTAAGGCCTTTATGTCCCCTCTTGTCTTTTTTTTTTGCAATAAATAACGAAAGAGAGACGATAGTTCTCTATCGGGTGAGAGAGAGATAGAGCACGATACTCTCATAGAAAGAGGTTGGATTCCTTGTCCGACCATCCTATTCTTAAAGACAACCTTCTAGCTCTTTCCTTCTCCATATATAAAGTTTAATAAATCGTTTTTAATAATTTTGATCAAATGCTTTATAAAATACATGACAAAACTATATTTTTGAGACTCTGTCATAAAACACTTTTTTAAGTATTATATAAGTAAGGTAGCATAAGGATTTACTTTAAGAGTAATCATAATATACTTTAATGGAACTCTTAAACATTTGTTTCAATAAAAACAGACCTTGTTATAAGTTTGTTTAACTTCGTTTTAATAACTTACTGTAACGTCTTTATGTAATAAGCCCATGATCTTATAAAACATAAAAATCTTATGAAATATGTTATTGGAAGGGTTACGAATATTTAACAAGTTAAATTTGTTGTAGTTAATAAAATTAAGAGATTGCTAAATTAAACGTGCATCATCATTGACAACCTTATGGTTATTTAAAATAAACAAAAATATAACATTTAATAGGCAATTTGGTTCATAGAATACTCTTAAGAAAGATAAATTTTGTCAAAATAATACTAATAAATCGGGCATTACCGACGAACAAAATCCGTCGGTAATTACTATCCTTAAAAACATGTTTCATATAAAACCAATCGAGATTACTGGTATTCAACTTTGTTTGTCCAAATTGAGTTTAAGGTGGCGTTTGTTTTTTAAGAGGTGCCGAAGTCTGAATTTTGATTTCAGTTCTAAAATAATTATGAAACGTCTAAACAAATCAGACATAAGTGGTAATTAAGAGCTTATATTTGAGAAAATTTTGTCTCACATAGGAACCAAGATGAAATGAAACTCACTTAATAAACACTAATCCTTGAGATATTAAATGAACAATTTAATAGCTTGGACCTTGGTGTGTGGGTGTTCTAGTGGGCTCTACTTGACATAAATTTACATATTAAATATCAAAGATAGAGTCTTTGGCCTTGGGGTCTTATTGGAGCCTCCCTTAGGACATTACATGGTGTAGGTTTCAGTTTTTTTCTCGAAAACTACAAGAATCTACCCTATTAAGTAAGAAATTCTGAAAGCTTTCTATTGGTTGTATGCTATTATGATGTTTATTGTTTACACTCAAGATTTTATATAAGAATTTCATTTTTTTTGTAAATTCTTTACATTTATATACAGATACTTTGTTCAAATGATTGACTACTCCGATGGACCCAAATTTTTTTCAATATGGTGGCATAATATAATTAATATAATATATATATATATATCCTAAAATAGTTACAAAAAATATCGTTTTAAAACAACTCCTAATTTGTATCCGGCGCATCTTCATTCTTTGAAAACGGTCAATATATACCAAAAAATAGTTATAATATATACCCAACTCCTAATTAGGAATTTGTCCTCGACGCATCTTCAAATTTTGGAAACGACTGATGACATCTTCATTCTTAACTTTATCATGTATATCATTTTCTATGTCACAAATGAGGGCGGCATTCAAAAAGTCATCACCAATTCTATTACGTAGATCCGTCTTCACAAGCTTCATCATCGAAAAACATCTTTTAACCATAGCAGTTGCAACGGGCAAAACCAGTGCTAGCTTCAATAATCGGTAGACTAAAGGATAAGAAATATGTTTATTTGTCGCCACCATCAACCTAGCAAGGTCCGCAATGCTATTTAAGTTCTCAAATCTAACATCATTTAAAACCGAATGGTGGTAGATGTCAAGGTCGTGCTCAAGAATAAGCCTTTCCCTTCCATCAAAATCACGGGGATACATCTCACTCAACTTCAAGAGGCTTGATTTGTTAAACCGAGAAAATGAATCGCGTGGATTCAAAGCCTCCATATGTTGAAGCAAGTCGATGCTTATCTCACAAAAACAATCACCAAACTCTCGAATCTGCATATCCCAAACAATGTTGAATACGTCAAAATTATAATAATGTTGATTGCTAATGTTCATCCTTTTCCTTGGATTTCTCGTATTAACATAACCTTCCGCCATGACCGACTTGACAATCTTATGTTTGTCACAAAATGAGTAGCATTTCTCTAAAAGTCATCAAACCCATTTTCCCTTAACTTTTGTAATTGTCCCTTTGTAGTTCTTATCAAATCAACCGCTTCCAAGATGTCTTGATCTTTCTTTTGAAGAGCTTGAGACAATGCATTTGTTAACCCTAAAATGGTTAATAATAAATGCAAATAAAACACAAATTCAAATGTCTTGAAATATGATAAAAGACCACTTGCTTGAAGTCTACTAGCTCCATTCTCACCATCATCTTCGATATACTCAAGGACATTTATAACATCCGGAAACAAAGAAAGCAAACTCGTAATTGTTCTAAGATGAGAATTCCACCGTGTACCTCCGGCTCGTACAAGTGAACTCTCTTGGTTTAACCCCTTGCCGGTCTCAATTTCGCCATTTCCAATTTGTTCTTGAATTCTATCTTTATGAGTTTCTCGTAACATATCTGTCCGTTTACAAGAAGAGTTGACCATGGTAACACCCAACACTAGCAAATCAAAAAAGTTCTTGACCCATCATGTTTTTTTGCGACCGCTACAACTACTAATTGAAGTTGATGGGCAAAGCAATGTACATAAAATGCCGACTCATTGTCTTTCAAGATCAAAGCATTCAAGCCATTAAATTTCCCACGCATATTGCTAGCACCATCGTAACCTTGACCCTTTACCTATTTCAAAGATAGATTTAGGAGAAATTATAAGGTGCAAATTATGAAGACATAAAGTCCACTTGAAATTATTAAAAAACATTTCTTACCTATGTAAGGCTCAATCCATGCTTTGCAAACAAATTATCATTTGAAGATTTAAGACTCGAAGCGGTTGTATCCATCACATGAACAATGCCAACAAACCTCTCTTTAACAAATCCTTGTTTGTCAACAAACCTCAAAACCACGGTCATTTGTTCTTTTTTAGATACATCGCTAGATTCATCCACCAAAATAGCAAATACATCATCACCAATTTCCCCCATGATGTATTTCAAGACTTCTTCTGCAAAGCAAACAATAATATCTTTTTGAATCTTTGGAGATGTCATTTGAAGGTTCTTTGGCGCGTTTTGTAAAATAACCTTTTAAATATCCTCATTATTCCTACCGAGGAACTTTAAAGTCCCCAAGAAGAGCCCTTTATACCTAGAATTTTCGGATTCATCGTTGCCACGAAATGGTAAACCATGCTCCAATTAATATCTACATACTTCAACCGAAGCATTCAATCTCCTTAGATTGTTGATCCTCGTACCTTCCTTTTGCTTGTTGATGGCATTATTAATTTATTGGTCTTGGTTCATCAAATCTCCATAATTTTGAAGTGCTTTATGGTAAAAACTATTAACCTCACCCTCATGAAGTTTAAGTCCATCCTTCTTACTCCAACTATTCCAACCATCCGTCACAAAGGCATCGGTCCCATGATTCCCACCTTGCTCTTTAAACAAGTAACAATGCAAACAATATGCTCTATCTACTTTCGTACTATATTCCAACCATGGAAATTCATCAAACCAAGTAGGAACAAAACGTCTTGCTTTAGTCCCTATATATTTGATTGGAAAAGCGTGATTTCGTGGTTGAGAAGGCCCTCTAGTCAAGTACGTGCGTCTAACTTTGTCTCTTTGATTTGCTTTGTAACTTATAATTTTTGGTCTCTCTGATGGATCAATAGGAAGATCGTCCGTATTAATATTATTAGTAACATTGTCATTGACATTCGATGCATTATTACTCATTGGAGTTGATGTTGATGGACATAGCGCTTTCCGTTTAAAAAATCTTTCCATATTCAAGATTTCAATTCATTCAAGAATCAACACTTCAAGAGTTCAAGTTATCTGTTAATGTTATCACAATATCACATATTCACATTTCAAGACAAATAGACAATAATCACAAATTCACACAAATCACAACTAAAGTTTATAAAAAAAATCTTGTCAAAAATCAAAATTACAAATAAATTAGTAAAACAGTAGACTTACTGTGGTGGAGAGAAACATTATTAACTCAAGTTCATACTTCATTATTTCATTAACAAATAACAAGTAACAACATTGAACATTCTAACATAATGTGATAATGATAACAATAATATATCAAATTTTGATAATCAAAATATAAAAATTGGAAATTTAGGGCTAAAATAATGATAACAATAATTTTAGGTTTTACCTGAGAGATTGTCGATGGAAAGTGGAAACAGAATCAGGGATGGACGGACTAAGCCGGTCAGGGGAGGTCGGCAGTCACCGATGGTGTCTTGAGCGGACGTGGTGATCAATCGTCGGTGGTGACGTGCACGGCGCACGTGGTGTTGTTCACAATTGACTATTGAACTTTGTTAATTAGTTTAATTTTGACTTTTTGATTCTTCGGAGTTCTGTCCGATTATGTAATTTTGGTTTTAGAATTGAGATTTGGGCTTTATTTGGGTAAATAATTTTCGGATTGAATTTTGGGTTTAATTTTAAATAATTAAATCTGATTTGGGTAGTTGGGCTTTAATTTTAATTTAAATTTGATTTGGGTAGTTGAGCTTTATTCATTATATCTGAACTGGGCCTATTTAATTAAATCTTATATGGGCTTTATTAAATAAATCTGATTTGGGATATTTACAGTTGCACCCCCTTATATTTCAGAATAGTACCGGTAGCATCCTTGAAGATAATACGGTTGCACATCTATAAAATCTGAAAATTTTACACTTTGACGGAGGAACGGTGGCATGTGCCACCGTAGGCCCTTAACCAGGTCCGCCCCTGCTACTCCTAGCATGTTTTGTATGTACAGTAAAGATATTACTGTGAACATAGTTGCATTTAAAATACTTGTTATCGAAACTTTAAAATTCAAGTTTAAGACATTGGAAAAAGAAAAAAGATATGTCAATATGAGTATTACAGAAAATAAAATATAACATTTTTCCAATATAATTATCATATTTTTAATTTAACTATATTAAGATAATTTAGATCAATAAAAGAGGCATGTCTATGTAGGGGCATGCATCGAGCGGGTCGGGTGGGCAAACACAAAATGGGATTTCAGATTTGAGAGCCAAGCCTAACATTTTAGGTTTTAGATTTCAGATTGTTTTGGATTCAAGTTGGTTGGGTTTCGGGTTGATGTTGGTCGGGTTTTGGTATATTTATGATACAAAAAATGCATATTCATTCGATTTTGAAATGAAATCAAAAGTAGGTTTAGAAATTAGAAAATAGTATGATCACCTAGGATTCTAAAACGATATATAGATAAATAAATATATTTATATGACATTTAAAATATATATGTAGGTATATTTAAGGTTTTCAGACGGGTCAAGCGGCCAAAAATCAATCCCATCGAAACCCATATATCCCCCAAAATTTAGGTTAAGGATTTTCAGATTTACGGTATTTTGATTTTGGACAAAAATATCATTTTTGGTTCGGGTTGGATTCAGATTTCAGACCATTCGAGTTTACACACCCCTAAGTCTATGCAGTTTATCTTGTTGGTTATCGGTTAGGTCTTGTTGTTAGTCCCGTTTAAGTAAATGTAGTAACACAAGTAATTGTAAAAGGAGGTTACAACTTACAATTACATACAACTTTTGATTATTATTGGTATAAAATTAAGAACAACACAAAGAAAACAAGATTGTTGCAGAAAGAAAAGATCAAAAATCTATTCTAACAATCTTACACTTAGGAAACAATAACACAACTTAAGAATACAAAAATGCTGCTGTTGTAGGATAAGTGTGTCACCATCAAAAAGATGTAATGATATAGATATACATAAATGTTTATAGTTATTTATGAAGTAATCTCCTTCCATGCTTATCATTATCTCTATGTACGTCCTTATTTAAAGGGCTTATGATTAATGAGAATTACAGATTTCTTTTCTCTATTAATATTGTTGTTCTATTTCGTTGTTCCTTTAACATTAATATCATAATTTTATTAAGAAACAATAAGGGTTAAATTTTCAAGTCTTACGACGTTACAAGACTATTAATTTTACGATCGACGTCAGAACACTAATAAATTTACGACTGACTAAAGATCTTATGACTGTCAAGACACAAAGGCAGCTAATGGTCAGAGTTGTAAAAGACATTGATCATGTACTCACAAAGATAAAAACAAATAACCGTCCCCTTGAAGAACCATTTAAAGAAATACTGAAAATATCATAAAGGCAACCGATCTCAATTTCATTGATCAAGTGTAACCAACGACCAAAAATCCAGTGGAGATATTAATATGCCTATATAACGGACGACTCAAAATCCGCCCATGATATTAAAGTTTTTGGCAACGGTTATCTTTAAGAGGGTTAAAATACCTATACGATATCAATCAAACACACATTGCTCTCAATAAGCACTTGTGATTTCTCTGTAAAATTTATACAGGTAATTCTTATCCCAATCATTAGATCTTACGACAATATTATAACGGATGATACCCTTAGGGGGCGTTTGGTTCGCCGAATGGAATTGGATGGAATGGAATCTGTCAAAGGAATTTAACTTTGAAAGAATTGGAATGGAATATTGTCAGGTTTGACCAGCTGTTTGGTTGACAGAATTGGAATGGAATCTGTTGAAAGAATTGGAATCTGTCTGTTTGGTTCACAGAATGTAGCTTTGGAATTGGAATGAAATTCCAGTAAATCACTAAAATACCCTTTTTATTAAATTTGATTTTTTTAAACTAAAATTAATTTAATAAAATAAATATTAATTACTTCAATTTTAACACTAAAAATAATGAGTTTTTTTACAACTAAAAACTGCATAAAACAGCTAAAAACAGCATAAAACAGCTAAAACAGTAAAAATCATAATTTTTTTACAGCAAAAACAACTAAAAACAGTAGAAAAACAGCAAAAACAACAAAAAACTGCAGAAAAGCTGCAAAACAACATATGTTAGGGCAAGGCATAGTTTAGTTGTTGCAAGAGACGATGGAGAACGTAACTGCTAGGGGTGAGCAAAAACCGAAACAAAACCGAAAAAAAAGCCGAGAAACCGAAACCGAAACCGAAAAGCCGAAAACCGAAAAAACCCCGAAAAACCGAACCGAAATCGAAAAACCAAAAACTGAAAAAAAAAACCCAAAAAAACCGAATCGAAAATCCAAACGGTTCGGTTTTGGTATTGTTGGGTAATATGGTAAGAGTATTTTGGGTATTAAAAAAATAACAAACTTCATTTCAATGAAATCCCACCTCTTACCTAAAGAATCTCAACTTGAATTATTTTGGAATTCATTGGAATATACCAGATTTCATTCCTTAAAAAGATTGAACCAAACAAGAGAATTGAATCTGGTCAAAGAAATTCAGATTCCAATTCCACCAGATTCCATTTCATTCCGACGAACCAAACGCCCCTTATTTGGTATCTTTAGTCACTAGTCATAAGGTGTGTGTTACAACCTACATGCAGTTTTTATTTTATCTTTGAGATTTTGTACATCACCAAATATTATTGTTTTCAGTCATCATTTATTTTCATCAAATTTTAAATTTTTAATCATATAATACAACAAAATTGGGTTTATAGAACGCCATCAATTTTTAAATTTACTAATAGTTTTATAGGACTTATTTTTTAGGACCAAATTAAAATATAAAGTGTCGTATTTAAAGGTGTTGTAATAAGTTGATAGGACGCTTATGGGAAGTTCCAACAAGTTTTTTAGGACAATTTTAATACTAAGCATCGCATTAACAACTTTTATAGGATGTTTTTGAGAAAGTGTCTTGTAGACTCATCTTTTTATAGGACACATTTTCAAATTGTGTCCTATAAACTTGCTAACGGGACACTTGTATTCAAAGTGTCATAAAAATTTGTTAAGACATCCAAAAGCGTCCTATAAATTTATTATAACGCCTTTAGATATGAAACTTTATTTTTTGATCCTAAAATTAATATATGTGACTATATTAAGGCATCTCCTCAAGTTTAGAAATCATTGTTTTTCTTTTTTCTCAACACTCCACAAATAGCTTCATTTCATTAAGGTTTATGTTAAAAGAAAAAAGAAAAAGAAAAACACGATAATTGAAGAAATGTACTATTAAAAAGACTCACCATTATTCTTTACTTAAACTTGTTTGTTCTTTCATCTTTCTTAATAAAAAGATGAGTAAACTACAATTTTGGTCCCTGTGGTTTACCACTTTCTTTGAAATGAGTCCCTATGGTTGACTAACTACAATGGTAGTCCCTACCGTTTCAAATTTGCTTTGAAAGTGGTCCCTGCTTGTTAGCTTCGTTAATTTTTTCTGTTAAGTTGAGGGTATTTTAGTCTTTTTACCTTTAAGGGATATGTTATACAATTTATTTAAACTAAAAGGACCAATTTGTAATTTACTCTATTTAAACTAAAAAGAAACAGATCTGACTCGTCTCCATCTCCTTCTCCGGCAACCAAGTCCGGCGACCACCATCTCCGGAGACCAAGTCCGGTGACCACCATCTTCGGCGACCACCAAACACCACTACCCTCCTCCAAAACCACAACCACATTTCCATCACTAATTTCAACCTCAAACATAATAATCACGATTCCAACACCACCACCTGGTCCTTCTACGATGCCTCCTTCGGTCCTTCCTACAATGGACAATTACCGATGTTTTCAGCGTCTTCAAACACCATCCGATCCCTTGCTTCTTTGCTTTCTCATATTGTTTTTCATGGCGGTTGAGTATACGCTCTGGATGATTCCTTCATCATCATCGTCGTTTGATATCGGCTTCCTCACCACCGTACATCTCCACCGTAACCTCGCCTCTAGTCCTACTCTCAACAGTACCGTTCTCGCCAGACTTAATACGGTAATCAATCAAACATTCTCTGATCACAATTTTCAAAATCCAATTCAAAGAAAAACACAAATCAAACTCAGATCTGATGAGAAATTGACATGCAAAAGCGTGATGTTAATTATGGATTTTGAAGGTGTTTGTGGCGATGCAATCGGTATATATAATCGGAACATTGGTGATTGAAGGTCGGCCGAGAGCACCGTAGCAGCGCTGTTCATGTTCACTTGCAGAGGGATTTTGGATTATTCATGTAACACCCCCTTCCCGAGACGGAAAAAGGATGTCACTTTCAAACTTAAAACAAACTGTCAACAGAAACATACAGAGTGCTATTCCACCATATATATAAAAAAAACACTATCGAAATAACCATGGCCAACAATGATACATCGGTCTTTTTATATAACAACTTCACTATATTAGCAAAACCTACAGATGCCAGCAACGAACCTCTTATATAGGATGATGATCCGAAACTCACGCTCCTTAATTTCCTTGAATACCTGCCGCGAAGAAAGAAATGCGGCTGAGCCAAACGCTCAGTGTGCGGATACAAAGATAACCAAACAAACAATCACACAAACGTGAATGAACCAAAAATCTCAATTCGGACAAGGAACCCACTTTTAAAAATGAAGCTCAAATTCTAACACATATTGAAGACCCACAAACCAAGTTACAAGAAATTAGTCCCAAAAACACAAGTTTAAATGTTTTAATCAAACCATGACCAAAATGAAAATATCCAAAACTCATGACATCCAAAATAAGAATTATTGTCAACGTTCAAAACTTTCAAATCAAACAAAATATTTCCAACTAAATCTCAAACGAACGTGAAAACTTAACGAAAATCATATCATAGAATCGTATTCCGAGCTCAAACAAATAATCGCATACGCTTGAGTTTCATGTCATACATTGACAGATACAACAAGTGTCAGACATAGCCATACAGGCACGTACATTGGACATGCACGTCCAACTGTACTACATAATGTGAGATGCGGTGTTGGACACTACACCGTCATCCACCCTACAAACAAATCATACCTAGGGTCGACCCATACCCCTCCTAAATCAAATCCCGTCACACCAAAATAGCTCTCCCACGAGCACAAAAGAGGAGACGCCGTGGACAGATCACACCGCCACGGTGGTGTCACGTCATTGGTGCCACAATGGCGTGTCTATGGTACCCCCATAGGTGGTTAGTAGCTCGGTATTCCAAAATACATAAACTACTAAAATATGTCCCAAAATATATAATTATACTTAAATGCATAATAAATCACACTTATTACAAAACAAATCAAAACGACAATTGACTATAAAAATATTGATCAATCCCTAAAAAAAACTTCATAATTTCAAACACACTTTCTCGAACGGCTTACGAATCGAAGGGGAGTTTAAATGATACGAATTTAGTAAAACCATTGACATAACTTCGTGTAAGTAATCCTAAAAAATATTTAGAATAAAGCAAATAGCGAATAGAATCCGACATAGACTAAGAATCTTGCACTTACAACTTATCTAAATCAAAGCATACCGTTTTCAGAATTTTTCACGTTTAAAAATCCAATATTTTCTCATACTTCAAGAAGGTTTTAGAAACGTATGTCAAAACATAAGTTTTAGATGAATGTCTTGTGATTCCAAAGAATCTGGAATGAACTGAACCAGATTTAAAATGGATTTTATACGAATTTTTGAAAACAGTGTCGCTGTTCTCGTCTAAAACGAGACCAGTTCTAAAGAATCACGATTTTAGCCAACTTAGATCGAAAATTGCAGTTTTGTCGTGTGACGACAGTTTGTAGAAGACTTCTCGAGGTTTTCAAAAACATATCGTATGCCTTAATCCGATAAACGAGCGATTCGTTATGATTTTTAAAAATAACATGAAATTTTCAGAATAAAATTCAGCATATTTAAAAGTGGAATTGAGGTTTATAACATATAAAAAAATCCCGATTTATCATACGTAAAACCAAAATAAAAACCACCCAAGAGTAGACATGATCAAATGAACAACTAATCAAACGTAAACACAATCAACTTGGCGAAAGAAGAACACAATATACACCGAATCGAACGAAAAGAATTGTAAGAAAAAGAAAGTGGAGATCGTACACATATATAACGAATCGAATAAATATAAAAGAGGGAGTAATGAATCCGTACCTTAAGTGACGTCCCAAAAACGCTAACGAAAACTCCATCCTATTTCTTCAATAGGACTATAAATCACCATTAAAACTTCAAACACGAACAACTTCAAACCCAAAAAAATGATGCATGAAACTCAATTTTTAACCTAACCCTCATTTTTTTTTTTTGCTGCCTAAACTATTTTTTTATGGTTGAAACTAATTGGAGATGTGGAGAATTGGTTTCCTAATTGATAATGACTATAGAACCATAGCCGCCGAGATTACATAAGGGTTTAACAAATTCTCAAGATTTTCCTTGCTGGCAAAAATAGCCCCTATAGTTTCATAGGGTTTTCAAACCCAAATAATAGTTTAAGTAACCACATTATCAATCAAATATCAAACCTATGTAGAAAAATACGGGATGTTACAATTCAACTCAGCTTCCATTGCCGGAGGTACACGTCAGCTTTAATTTTCAACCAATCTTCTATTTTCAAACGATACATTTGCTCTGAACCGATCGTTTTTGATAACGATTGATTTCTAAACCACAAATAATGATTTCTCCGGAGAAGGCGATGGTTGTCGGATAAGTCGCCGGAGAAGGCTATGGTCGTCGGAGAAGTCGCCAGATCTGAATCACAAACATCACATATCCCATATTTTTGTATGCTTTCCCCCACCCCAGATCTGTATCACAACCCTCCCCCTTATCCTAGACCAAAACCAAATCAATGTTGCAGGTTGTATGTATGTGTGTATGTATCTATTATGTATACCTGTGTGTATATATGTAGAGGCTGGTTCAATTACAAACTGGACGAAGGGTACAAACTTACAAACTCGTACAAATCAATGCAAAAATAAAAAAATTCATGACTTTTTTTTTCATCAAATGCTATGATTTAAGATATTATTACACATATGTTTGTTTCATAATGTAAAAGTTTCACATGTATTCGTTTTCATAAGTTGAAAGTTTCTCATATATTTTTTATGAAAAAATTTCACATGTATTTGTTTCATAGTGTAAAAGTTTTACATGTAATTTTTTCATAAGGTGAAACAAACATACGTGTAATAATATCTTAAATCATAGCATTTGATGAAAAAAAATCATGAAAACATTTAGTTTTGCATTGATTTGTACGAGTTTGTAAGTTTGTACCTTTCGTGTAGTTTGTAATTGAACCTCATCTATATATATATATATATATTTATATATATTATGGTAAAATAAATTATATTAACATATATATATATATATCATATTGATATAATATTAACATTAAATTAATATTATATATATTTATTTATATTTGTGTATGAATATGTATATATATGTGTGTGTGTGTTTGTGAGAGAGATAAAGGGTAAAGATGATAAAATTTATAGTTTTGGCTCTTTATCTTTGATTTGAGTCAAGATAAACAAGAAAAAGGAAAAAAGAGATAAAAAGACGAAAGTACCCTTCACTTAACTGCATTTTTTAACGGAGTTAACGAGCAGGGACTACTTGCAAAGCAAATTTGAAACGGTAGGGACGACCATTGTAGTTAGTGAACCATAGGAACTCGTTTCAAAGAAAGTGGTAAACCACAAGGACCAAAATTGCAGTTTACTCTAAAGAGATTTTTAATGGCAAACATTGCAAGTTGGCGTAGTTTCTTCGCCTTACTACTTCCTTCAATATGTATGTGTATATATATATGTCCTTATAGAAGATGAAAATATATTTTTATTGTCAAGAAGCAACTAGAAGCTAAAACTCAAGTAAATGAAAAGGAGTAGACTACAATCTATGCCAACAATACGATAGTGATGAAGAAAAAGAGTGATCTATCATATGCCATTGATTACTTTAATTATATATGTGAGATGGTGTTTCATGTACTATAACTTTTTATTCATATTTTTTTTGTTTTTTCATTACATTATACATTTTTTCTAACATTAGTGGATACTCCTTGTCTCTTATTCCATTTCAGATTTTTTAATCTTTGACTTGACTCTACAACTTATCGTTGAGATTGCTAATTTATAAAAAAAATTCTTTATAAAATATTGATTTTCATTGTATTGTATTGCATTTTATAAAATTAGTTATCAGTTAATGAATTATATTTCATCTTATATATATTTCTTATCAAAATACTTTTGTCACCATGCATTGTTCATACTGAATAAACACTATATTCAGTTTTATTCAGTCTGAATAATCTACATTCAGACACGTGTCACGTTCTCATTTGCCCTCACGTTCACAACCAAATTTGAGTTCGCATTTGAACTTTCCTCTCTCTCTCTATATATATATATATATATATATAACCATAGTTAATGATGTGACATCATGAGAATGAAATATTTCCTAAATCTTGAAGTATAATGAGTTCTATTATCCCATACTGGTAAGAATATGAACAAATCTATAGAAAATGTGAGCATATATATACATACATATACAAGAAGAAATGATACAATTTTTGTGACAATTTATAACCAACGATATTTGATGTGACATGTAAGATTTAGGTGGCGTTTGTTTTTTAAGAGGTGCTAACTCTTAAGTCTGATTTCAGTTATGAAATGGTTATGAAATGTTTAAACGAATTAGACATAAGTGGTGATTAAGAGCTTAAAATGAAAAAACAAACAAGGCCTTAATGTGGTATTGTTTTGGTTATCTCATATTAACGAGAGAATGTTAGATTGTGGAATGAAGGTGATTATAAGAAACGAGGAAGGAAGAGATTTATATAAATTTGAAGTTAGTTTGGTAACTCCGTATTGGCAAGGAAATGATTTTCTTTTATGAAGCATGTGAGTATATATTGACAAAAGAGATGATATTTGTTTGTCACAACTCATGGGGTTGAATAATTTTAATCAAACTTTTTTCTGGAAAAAGATATTCAAACTCTTAGTAATAACAATAGTGATATGGTTGTGCACAACATGTCGTTTCAGTTTTAGACAGTATAAGAATAAAATTATCACTGATACATCTCAAACTCTTCGTAACAACAATCCATTATCAATATATGAAACTACATCACTTACAGAGATACATTCTTCGTTTTAAATTGCATCTGATTAATTATTGATCGAATAACTATGTTTTATCTTGACGTGATCAAATATTTTAAAAAAATATTTATCCCTATCATATAATACGTGGGCCCACACTAGTATTGATATAGGAAAACATCATTACCTGATATGAAAAATAAAGCAAAAGAGTAGACACCATAATTTGGCATTGAAATAACAAAACTCAACCGTCATTTAGAGTCAAAACACTATGAAGTTGAATGTTTCAAATCTGAAATAATGGGATTGCGTACTATCATTCAACTACGGAATAGGTAGAGCATCTCCAATTCAAGGTTTTCATTAGGATGCTCAAAATACCGACCAACCCGATCAACCCAACTCGTAAAAATCCAAAAAAATCTTAACCCGAGATAACCCGTCATATAGTTGATACAAAAAATGATCAAACCGCATCTATTGGGTTGGAATCGGGTTGGGAAATTTTGAACCCAACCCAACCCGATGCCTTTATGTACTAAGTATTTATTACGATTGTTAAGTCTTTGATTAATATATGTAAATTAAACCAACTCTAATTAGGTATATTCAAAATTATATTACAATTTCAGCCGTAATTACTTTCTTATTTTCATGAATTTTCAACTTTTTTATATATCCTCATTTTAATTTTATTTTCTTTAAACAAAACGCTTAGTAAGATCATAAAACAATGCACCAAAGTTTCAAACCGATCAACCCGACTAACCCGCACGGTTTGGGTTGGGTTGGGTTGGGTTGAGATTTTTCAAACCGTAAGCATTGGGTTGGGTTGTTCAACTGCCTTCAACCCGGCCAACCTAACCATTTTACTTAGTTATCATAAGTAAAAAATGCATTAACTTATAAGAACTACCATTATGGAGAGTTTCTTACAAGAACCTAACAAGCTATAGGTACCCCAACAAGAATCTTTGTGAAAAATGTCGTTTCACTTATTTTTTATTTATTTTTTTGATTTATTTAATTATTAAATATAACTTATTTAATCAACGAGACCTATAAAAAAGAGATTCTTATAAGAACATCTATTGTAAAATTCTTGATGAGCTCCTAATTTGATTAGATGACATTGAGGTGGCAAAAATAAAAATAAAAAAAAAGGTTCTTATAAGAACCTTCATTGGAATGGAATATATTTAAAAAATATTTAGCGTTATGCCAACTATTTTGTGCAACTAAAGAGAGCTCTGTGTCAAATGAGCTAAAAAAAAGGTTTTTGTGGTTGTGAGACATTTTAAATAAAATACTGATAAAATACTCTCGATGATTATTTAAGGTTGATTTTTTTTTAGCAATAAAAATTTCATTAAGACTAGTAAGATGCTAGAAAAGCAATTACTATTTAAGATTGATTAAAATCATATTTTTTTGTACCATGGTGCTAAAACGTCTACTTTGTTATTCATATGTGATATACAGGGGCTGAGTCAGAAATGTTACTTAGGGTGGTCCTCTTAAATAAAAATACATACAAAGATTTTATATTGATAACAGTTTTCAATAAAGAAAAATGAATATAATTAACTAGCTTTATTACAAAATAAAACACTAACCTCTACTTAAGAGTCATTTACCAAACACTTACCCCGTACTTGCCTACTGTAAAATTCTACGTTATCACTTATTTATCGGATAATATTTTTCTCCATCAATACGGGCACCATATGCAACAATTTAGTCGGTAAGTGTTATCCATGGTAAGAGTCGTTGCCCTCACTTACCACGTAAGAGTCTCGGTCCTCATATTCGCTCTTACCTGATGGTAAGAATTTTGGTCCTTCCCATAATCAACTAATAAGATAAAGAGACTTGGTAAACGCTTACCGACAGATAAGCGTTTGGTAAACGACCCCTTATTCAACCACAAGGTGGTGCCTAATTGGTTTGAGCTTGGGCTCCAAAGGTCAAAAGTACCTAGAGGCCAACTTCGAATCCCTTTGTGGCCACAAAAGTACAAATGCGGTGATTCCGGGATACTCCGTACTCGCAAAGCAGATGATAGCCCTGGGACTAATCGGCTTGCATAGCGGGTTGGATATCCAACTTAATAAAAAAAGGCTTAAAGCATTGCTTAAAAAATAATAAAATAAAACACTATCAACACTACAAAATACATGCGATAAATGTTACCTGATGATTTAGGCATTACTTAACAATTTTTTATAAAAACTAATTATTACTCCATATAAAAAGGTTTAGAAATTAATTAAGGTTAGTATTTATAAAAAAAATTATTTTGCTTATATTAAAGATAATTTTTTATAATACTTAAGGGTTAGCATGGGACAACCCTAGGCCAAGGGTGGCATATATCAATATTTAGATACCTGATTTACATTTTAAAATGTATGAAAATGTAATCTACATTGCATTTTCATGTAACTCACTAACTCGCCCAATTTCATGTTATATTATAAAGAATTTAGATTAAAGTTTTAAAAACCATTTTTTTTTCACAAAATATCATTGATTAATACACATTACTTATAATTCAAGATTATAGCTTAATGTTGTATGAGTACAACCTTTTATCGGTTAGTTACACAAATATAAATATCAAATTAAAAAGAATAAATACTTAATTTTTAGATAATTTATTTAAATAATATAGAATATTATTATATTTTAAATTTAAAATGAAGTGTTTATTATCTGTTTGACTATATTTATAAGTTAGTTATATAAATTCAAACATTAACTTTTAAAAGGTTGTACTCATACAACATTAAGCTAAAATCTTGAATTATAAGTTTGTGAACATTGACCACACTGTGAACACATTGTGAACCATTTATCCAAACCTTTTACTGCATTATGAACACCATGATACACACCACACGTTATGCATATTGTGCACAATTTGTAATTGACATTAGGTGGTAGGATGACAGTGTGGACAATTTGCACTCTATGAGAATCCCAGTGGTTCACGAGATCTAGATCCATTAGTTGTGTCACACACTTTGTGATCACATTGTGCACACTTTTGGAAAAAGTGACGTGATGTCTAGAAAAACAAAACGGAAAGTGACGGGAGGTTTTGGAAAGTGACAGCAGGAAAGCGAGAAATATATGGTTTTAATTTATTATTTATTTTGTTTCTATAAATGAAGGAAAAAGTGAGTAAATTACATTAATACCCTTGTTTATAGATTTAGGAAGAAAATAAATCAATACCCTTTTTTTATAGAATGATGGACTAAGAATGAATCTCACGGTTATTACAAAAAAGGAGTTCTCAAAAGATTACGCCCCTATCAAATTAAATTTCAAATTAAAATGGTTTGGTAGTTGAACGGAGAGGGAGAGGGAGAGGGAGAGGAGAAATAGAATTTATGAAAATACATATAATGCCATTTTTTCAATTTTGTAATTAAAAATTATCAAAATTATTAACTTCTTAATTTAATATAATTATATGCTTAAAACGGATTTCGAGGTTTTCATAAAATATGAAGTTCTCAAAGGGTGCGTTTGGTACGCAGACTGGATTGGACGGAACATAACTGGACATGACAGAACAGGACAGATGTTCATCGTTCTGGCAAGACATGAAAGGACTGGACTGGATGGGACAGAACTGGTTAAATGACCAATTTACCCCTAAGTTGTTTAGTGTTTTTTAACCAAATAATCAATCCAAATTAAAATCAAGCAAAGAAGTTGGACTAAATCAAGTTGTTTAGTGTTTTCATAAAATATGAAGTTCTCAAAGGGTGCGTTTGGTACGCAGACTGGACTGGACGGAAAAGAACTGGACATGACAGAACAAGACAGATGTTCATCGTTCTGGCAAGACATGAAAGGACTGGACTGGATGGGACAGAACTGGTTAAATGATCAATTTACCCCTAAGTTGTTTAATGTTTTTTTAACCAAATAATCAATCCAAATTAAAATCAAGCAAAGAAGTTGGACTAAATCAAGTTGAAGAAAAAATCACAAGAAAGTTGGGTGAACAAAAACCGAACCGAAACCCAAAAAACCGGAAATAATGCGAAAATATTAAATGAATAGACATCACCCATAGAAATGGGGAGGAATAAAAGAGTTTATAACATCACTGGATACTAGATGACAACCTATTAATCTATATAATTTACAAATACAAATTAAGTTCGGGTGTCTCTAATCCTCAAAATAAGCTTTCTACGCAACTCTATCTGTACACACGAAGATGTACTCCAAAAAGAACGCCTCTACCGGCATCTAGCTCAACTCAATCCCTTCGAGCCCCACTAGCACGATCTCCTGATATACATGTAATCTTAAGAAAAAGTGTTAGGCTTAAAGTCTAGTGAGAACAAACAGTTTAAATATGGAAAGCTAGTAAATAAGCGAAAATGGTAAAATCAACATTTAACCAAAAAGCTTTTCCATTTAAATCCTTTTTCTTTTGCGCGCGATTTACACCTAAAAGAAACGCAATTGAGGGAAACATACGGGAGCGACCCGCAAATCGTACAAATAGAAATCAGTAAATCAGTAAGCTCGAACGGATAGAAATCTCCGGCTTACGGATAAAGAGTTCAACCCTAGACGTGGATTTATTACTCAATACCCAACTGAACAAGCTCAACCCAAACTAGGATCTTTCACTTGCCCCATCCGCAAATATAGAACCGACTATAGTGCCTATGGATCCATTACATTAGTCTAGACATTACATACATTCATTCCAATGTACTAGTCAAATCTCAATACAAAATCTTTGTATGATAGTTCCTTGTTTCCAAAACTTTATTCCCAAAATTAGGTCAAAATAGCATTTAGTTTCAAACATCATAATTCTTGACATAAAACTCATAAGAGTGCTTTTAAAACCATTTCTTATACACATTTTCATCATTTCAAAGAGAAACCCTATATGACACATTTTGACCTAGTTTACCAAAATTCGTCAAGTATAGAAATACTTATATAAACATCATGTAGAGGGTAAAATACATCATTTTGACATGTCTAAAGTTTTAGAAAGGTAAGAATGAACTCACAAGGCTAAGGTTAGGTAAACCCTAGAAATCTTCCTAAAATGGTGGAAGAAGATGAAGTGGTGAAGGAGATGAACACTTGAAACTTTAAATCCCAAAACTTCACTTGATTTCTTCTCTTTAATGTAACAATAAATGCCCTTTAGAGAAGTAGGTAAAGGAGATGGATCCCTAGAAATCGCCCCTTACTGCTCTTGTCTCAAAACCGCAACTGATATCTGATAAAATGAGACTGAGCTGAAAAATCGCGTCTTAATGGAGCCTCCTGGACCACACGGGCGATACTGCCCATGCGATGGTGCCATGGCAGTATCACCTGGCACACTAGCACATCATGTACCGTAACATGCTCAAAATGGCTCAAAATAGACCACGGTCGATGCTGCCCATGCTAGTGTGCCATGGCACCTTCGCCGTGTCACTCTAGCCCGTACCGAAACTCTCAAAGTAAAACAATTTCAAGCCTTGCGCGATGCTGCCCTGGCGATGCTGCCATGGCACCCTCGCCTGGGCAGCATCGCCTGGCATCATAGCCGGGGGTGTTCCGGTTGCGTTTTGCTTTGCTTACACGTTCGTTTTTCTCCACTTCCAAGTTACCCGACGTAATAATACTTGAAACCTTCTATTTAGCCATAAATTGGAATATTACAAAGCTATTTTCATAACCTTTTAAACTACGAATTTTTCGGGTGTTACAATCCTCCCACCCTTGGAGTTGATTTCGTCCTCGAAATCCCAAACTACCCAAACAAATCCGGGTACCTTCTCTTCATGTCCTCTTCCGCTTCCCACGTCACGTTGGACCCTCTATGATGCTTCCATTGAACCTTAACCATGACGACTTCTTTGTGACGTAACTTCTTAGCCTTGCTTTCTAAGATTGCCTCCGGCTCTTCTACACATCGATTGTGGTTATCAACCCGAATTTCCGTGAGAAGAATCACGCTTTCTTCCTCCGCCAAACACTTTCTTAAATAGCAAATATGGAATGTGTTGTGAATTCCGGCCATCTCGGGTGGCAATTCCAATTTATATGCTTGACGCCCCACTCTATCAAGGATTTTGAATGGTCTAAGGAAACGTGGACTAAGCTTTCCGCGTTTTTCGAACCGAATGATACCTTTCCACGGAGATACCTTGAGCATAACTCGTTCACCCACTTGGAACTCCATGGGTCTCCTCTTCTTGTCGGCATAACTCTTTTGACGATCTTGTGCCGCCTTTAATCGTTCTCGAATAATCTTCACCTTGTCTGCCGTTTCTTGTACAATCTCGGGTCCGGAGAATTGTTTCTCTCCCGCTTCCAACCAACATACCGGTGTCCTACATTTTCGTCCATAAAGTGCCTCAAAAGGTGCCATTCCAATACTAGAATGGTAACTATTGTTGTAGGCAAATTCTACCAACGGTAGATGTGAATCCCAGTTTCCACCGAAATCAATAACACATGACCTAAGCATGTCTTCAAGAGTCTGAATAGTCCTTTCACTTTGACCATCTGTTTGGGGATGAAACGCCGTACTTAAGTGTATCTTGGTGCCTAACCCCTCTTGTAAACCATTCCAAAAGTGAGAAGTGAATCGACTATCCCGATCCGACACGATAGTCAAAGGCACACCATGCCTTGCCACTATCTCATCCACATACAACTTAGCCAGTTTGTCAACTGGGCCGGCTTCTCGCATTGCTAAGAAATGAGCACTTTTCGTCAATCTATCCACCACTACCCATATGGTATCGTGACCCCTCAAGGTCTTTGGTAGTTTCGTCACAAAGTCCATAGTGAGGTGCTCCCACTTCCATTCCGGAATTTCCAATGACTGAAGACTTCCATACGGTCGTTGATGCTCCGCCTTGACTTCTAAACAAGTCACACATCTCTCTACATAGTTAGCAACGTCCAACTTCATGACGGGCCACCAATAGGTTAACTTTAGATCCCTATACATCTTGGTACTACCCGGATGTATGGAGTACTTAGACTTATGAGCATCCTCCAATAGTAGTTTTCGGTTGCCCCCAATCTTAGGCACCCAAACACGACCTCGGAACAGTTTCAGTCCACGACTATCTTCTGTTAACATCAAGTGCTGCTTCACCATAACTTCGTCTTTTAAGTTTTTCTCAAGTAGTGCTTCCGCTTGAGAGGTCTTGATTCGGTCGATCAGGCTCGACACTATGTCAATTCTCGTGAGCACGGCTCGCGTCCCGCTACCATACTCCTTCCTACTTAAAGCATCTGCTACTACATTTGCTTTACCCGGATGGTATAGCAACTCACAATCATAATCCTTGAGCAACTCTAGCCAACGTCGTTGCCTCATGTTTAGCTCATTTTGATCGAAAATGTGCTTCAAACTCTTGTGATCGGTGTAAATTGTACACTTGGTTCCATAAATATAATGTCGCCATAACTTTAATGCAAATACCACCGCTGCTAGTTCCAAATCATGGGTTGGGTAATTCTTTTCGTGCTCCTTGAGTTGCCTCGATGCATACGCAATCACCTTGCCCCTTTGCATTAGCACGCATCCCAAACCCATCTTTGATGCATCACTATAGACGACAAAATCTTCGGGTCCTTCCGACAAGGATAGAATTGGTGTCTCACGCAATTTCTTTTGAAGAGTCTGGAAAGCCTCTTCTTGCTTGTCGGTCCAAATGAACTTCACATTCTTCCTTGTCAATGGTGTCAGAGATGATGCAACTGCAACCTTTGAGAAGTCTTGAATGAATCTCCGGTAGTAACCTGCCAATCCCAAGAAACTTCGGATTTTGGAAGGATTCTTAGGTGGCTCCCAATTCATCATTGCTTCTATCTTTGATGGATCCACCTTCACCCCATCTTGTGTGACTACATGCCCCAAAAACTGAACTTCTTTTAACCAAAAGTCACATTTAGAGAATTTGGCGTAAAGCTTTTCCTTTCTTAACACTTCGAGCACTTCTCGGAGATATTGCTCGTGGTGTAACTCGTTCTTAGAGTAGACAAGAATATCATCAATAAACACTATTACCGATTGGTCTAGGAATGGTCGACACACCCGATTCATCAAATCCATAAACACTGCAGGCGCGTTTGTCAACCCAAACGGCATTACTAGGAATTCATAATGCCCGTACCGCGTTCTAAACGCCGTTTTTGCTACATCGTCCTCCTTCACTTTCACTTGGTGGTAACCCGAACGTAAGTCGATCTTTGAGAAGCATCCCGCTCCTTGTAGTTGATCAAAGAGGTCGTCGATCCTCGGGAGTGGATACTTGTTCTTCACGGTTACCTTGTTTAGCTCACGATAGTCAATGCACATCCTCATAGTGCCATCCTTCTTTTTCACAAACAAAACTGGAGCTCCCCACGGTGACGAGCTTGGTCTTACGAAACCCTTCTCAAGGAGATCTTTTAACTGCGTCATCATTTCTTGCATCTCGGACCGTGCTAACCGGTAGGGTGCTCTAGCAATCGGAGTGGCCCCCGGTACTAGATCTATTCGAAACTCCACTTGCCTATCGGGTGGCAAACCGGGCAAGTCTTCAGGAAAAACGTCCGGGAACTCACTAACAATTCAGACATCTTCTAGTTTCTTATTTTCCAGCTTCGCATCTAAAACGTATGCTAAAAACGAATGACATCCTTTGGCTAGGCATCTACGTGCCTTGGCTAATGTCAACAATGCAACTTCACCCTTTCTTCTCTCCCCATAAACTACTACTTCACCCCCATTCGATAACGGAATCCGTATCAACTTTTTAGAACACAAAATTTCTGCTTGGTTCTCGGCCAACCAATCCATTCCGATCACTACATCAAACCCTCCTATTGACATAGGCATGAGGTTTACTTCAAACTTATTCCCTTCGATTTCTAGGACGCAACCCTTAAGAATATCCCGAACTAAGATTTGTTTACCATCGGTTATTTCCACAATATAGACATCCTCCAAAGTACTAAGCGGTACAAGAAGACTCGGGTAGAAAGAAGTGGACACAAAAGAAAAAGTAGCACCGGAATCAAAAAGAACATGAGCGGGTACGGAATTAACAAGGAACGTACCCGTCACCACGTCGGCCGATGCTTTCGCCTCATCCGCTGTCATCTTGAAGGCTCTTCCCACCGCCTTCGGGGTACTAGAAGCCTTTGCTTGAGAACTCACGAGCTTCAACTTCGGGCACTCGTTCCGGTAGTGGCCCGACTCTTTGCATTCAAAACAGATGGGTGCTTTGGTTTGACAGTCCCGACTGAGGTGCCCAGTCTTTCCACACTTGTGACAGCTGCCGGAAAATGAGTTGCATGCTCCCAAGTGTATGCTCCGCCATTTGTAGCACGAACTAGCTTCCTTCCTAGAATCGATCCTTCGATTGTTGTTGTTGGTGGTGTTGTTGTAGTTGTAGTTCGACCTCTTGGAAGGTGCGGCTTGCCCTTCCCACCTCCTCTTTTCCCCAACTGCCACTCTTTCTTCTTTGCTCAAGTTCTGAGCATCCTCATTATGTTGGGCTTCTTCGATCGCCTCCCTTAAAGTAGAGGGCTTTGAGACACGAACCATCTCCATCATGGTGGACGGTAAACCTTTGATATAGGCTTTTATCTTTTCCTTCTCGTTCGGGGCCACATGCCCCACCAAACTCAGCTTCTCCACAAACAACCGTGTGTACTCCCTCACAGTCTTGCTCCCCTTCTTGAGAGCCCGAAATTCATCCACAATTCGGTCGACAGCCCTTTCATTACAGTATTCTTCCAAGATTTTCGCCTTGAACATCTCCCATGTCAACATAGCGACGATCACGGACCCAAGGGTAGCCGTGGTAACGTCCCACCATGTTAGGGCGTCGCCCCTTAGCATTTGCGAAGCAAACTTCACCTTTTGTCTCTCTTCACAATCACTCGAGCTAAACGCTTGCTCGATTTCCCGTAACCACCGGATGCATTTCACCGGGTCATCCGAACCAGAAAACTAGGGTGGTTTAGTACACATAAAGTCTTTGTATGAACAACTCCTTCCTGCACGTGTCACTTCTGTTGCAGGCGTCTCTTCAGTAACCAATATGGCCTCAACCCCTCTGGAACCTCCTACTATATTCTCCGCAGACGCTTCGTGCCTTCGCTGACTGGCCTCCCTTTCTTCGAACATTTTCAGCATCGTTTCATGCTGTTGAGCAAAAGTAGAATTCATGGCTTGAATCATACTGAGCCTAAGCTCATCTTACGAGCCCGCTACTACCATTGCGGGGCCAATCCCGACATTAAGGTTCACTTCCGGCAATCGGTCAATTCGGGGTGGTGATCTCCTAACAACAGTAGGGATCAGAGGTGGTTGAGTAGTTTCCGCTGCCTTTTCTTGATGGGTAACACTAGCCGCTGCTGTCTCGTGATCATTTCGCGACCTCGTACGAGTGTTCACCATCTTAGTCTGTCAAGATGATAGAACGAAAATAAGACAATGCTAACATAAGTACGTATAACACGTTCACCAATCATTGCAACAGTAGTAAAATAAGCATACTCAGAATACAATGCACCCAAAATAGCATTAGCTACGTGATATCTTGGATATATCATATACACAAGAATCCCTATTACCAAGGTCACATTTCATGATTTGCGTATTTCCGTCGACTCTACCGTTATCTTATCTCAAGAGTGTCGACCCATTCTCACAATACACCACTTAAAGTCTCAGCTTAAGTCTAGGCATCTTAGGTTCATACCTAGTTCACTTAAACTAGAACTCTGATACCATTTGTAACACCCCGCCTTACCACGACACAATATTGTCCGTTTTGGCCTAAGCCGCATGTATTTGTTTCTGGCGACCTGGCGAGGACTTCCCAGGGGATCACCCATCCTGGTACTACTCCCACCCAAGCACGCTTAACCACAGAGTTCCAAGAACCTGCCTTGCATGTGGTCCCAAAACGCGTTGTGTTTAGGAAGGCCAAGGTATACTTATGAACCCAGCATCACTCCTGTCCACGGTCGATATGGGATCTGCCTAAGGTGTTACAAACACCCCCCTTAGGGACTCATCGTCCTCGATGAGGTTTGCCCCACATCCCGAACGGCACAGGAACGGCTTTGATACCAACTTGTAACACCCCTAAAATTGGGAGTTAATTTAAACCAAAATAATGCGGAAATATTAAATGAATAGACATCACCCATAGAAATGGGGAGGAATAAAAGAGTTTATAACATCACTGGATACTAGATGACAACCTATTAATCTATATAATTTACAAATACAGATTAAGTTCGGGTGTCTCTAATCCTCAAAATAAGCTTTCTACGCAACTCTATCTGTACACACGAAGATGTACTCCAAAAAGAACGCCTTTACCGGCATCTAGCTCAACTCAATCCCTTCGAGCCCCACTAGCACGATCTCCTGATATACATGTCATTTTAAGAAAAAGTGTTAGGCTTAAAGTCTAGTGAGAACAAACAGTTTAAATATGGAAAGCTAGTAAATAAGCGAAAATGGTAAAATCAACATTTAACCAAAAAGCTTTTCCATTTAAATCCTTTTTCTTTTGCGCGCGATTTACACCTAAAAGAAACGCAATTGAGGGAAACATACGGGAGCGACCCGCAAATCGTACAAATAGAAATCAGTAAATCAATAAGCTCGAACGGATAGAAATCTCCGGCTTACGGATAAAGAGTTCAACCCTAGACGTGGATTTATTACTCAATACCCAACTGAACAAGCTCAACCCAAACTAGGATCTTTCACTTGCCCCATCCGCAAATATAGAACCGACTATAGTGCCTATGGATCCATTACATTAGTCTAGACATTACATACATTCATTCCAATGTACTAGTCAAATCTCAATACAAAATCTTTGTATGATAGTTCCTTGTTTCCAAAACTTTATTCCCAAAATTAGGTCAAAATAGCATTTAGTTTCAAACATCATAATTCTTGACATAAAACTCATAAGAGTGCTTTTAAAACCATTTCTTATACACATTTTCATCATTTCAAAGAGAAACCTTATATGACACATTTTGACCTAGTTTACCAAAATTCTTCAAGTATAGAAATACTTATATATAGGGTAAAATACATCATTTTGACATGTATAAAGTTTTAGAAAGGTAAGAATGAACTCACAAGGCTAAGGTTAGGTAAACCCTAGAAATCTTCCTAAAATGGTGGAAGAAGATGAAGTGGTGAAGGAGATGAACACTTGAAGCTTTAAATCCCAAAACTTCACTTGATTTCTTCTCTTTAATGTAACAATAAATGCCCTTTAGAGAAGGTGGTAGAGGAGATGGAACCCTAGAAATCCCCCCTTACTGCTCTTGTCTCAAAACCGCAACTGATATCTGATAAAATGAGACTGAGCTGAAAAATCGCGTCTTAATGGAACCTCCTGGACCACACGGGTGATACTGCCCATGCGATGGTGCCATGGCAGTATCGCCTGGCACACTACCACACTATGTACCGTAACATGCTCAAAATGGCTCAAAATAGACCACGGGCGATGCTGCCCATGCTAGTGTGCCATGGCACCCTCGCCGTGTCACTCTAGCCCGCTATGTACCGAAACTCTCAAAGTAAAACAATTTCAAGCCTTGCACGATGCTGCCCTGGCGATGCTGCCATGGCACCCTCGCCTGGCAGCATAGCCGGGGGTGTTCCGGTTGCGTTTTGCTTCGCTTACACCTTCGTTTTCCTCCACTTCCAAGTTACCCGACGTAATAATACTTGAAACCTTCTACTTAGCCATAAATTGGAATATTACAAAGCTATTTTCATAACCTTTTAAACTACGAATTTTCCGGGTGTTACAATCTCCTCCACATCTCTCAAGTGTCATGCTTGTGAAATGGGCACGCGTCCTGTCTCTCCTCTTAGGTTGCATGGGGTAGGAATAAATATCCATTTATGAGCATCTTTACAAAATCATTTTCACACCTTAAAAAGAATACTTTCATGTCATTCAAGTGGGGTGTGTCGAGTGGCTTGACGCTCAAGACCATCACACTTTAACACTTAAGGCAAGTGCCACTTATCGGAAGATGTTTTAAACAATATAAACTTGAACGAAAAAAGTTAGAGTAAACAACACGTCTAAACAATGTCCACCTTAAGTAATTTTAGGTCTCAACTTCCCTTTACACCCAAGCTAAGGGATTAGCCTATCATAGCTTGGTTGACTTGCATTTTGATGGAAAACATTTTAAACGAAAGTAAATAACAAAAAGCAATTAAAGAGATAAAGCAATAAAAAAATACTTAAAGAGAACCGTTCTTTAATAATAAAGCTTGTATGAAATTTAATTCACCCGAAACAAAGATTAAATAAGAAGTTATCAAAAGCACTTAGAAACGATTTGCAATAAAGAACAAGGCACAAGAATATTTGCAATTTCGATATACTCAATTTAACTTTATAAAAGCTTGAGCATAGAAAGAAATTATAAGAGACTTGTAACTTTAAACAAGAAAATTAAATTGCGATGGAAGTAAACGATTCAACAAGAAGAAGTTAAAAGCAAGAGATCCTAACAACTTCAATATAACCAATTAAACTTTATAAAAGCTTGGATACGGAAAGAAATTGCTAGAACTTGAAAACAAAGTAAATAATACTTAAAATGTACTTAATATTAAGCTTCAAAGTAAACTTACAACCAAAAGATCAAATTCACCCTTAAGCTTAGAACTAGAGGAATGAATCAAAATGTTAGCAATGAAAGTGATGAAGTTGGTGTCTAAATCCCAAGCCAATCTTCCCTTTAAATACTAGAGGAAGGGAGGTTGCTTACAAAAGAGGATTACTACTCAAAATAAGTAATAATTAAAAGTAAATTGTTCTATCATTTGACTAAGTACATGTACTACTAAGATTGGCATCAAAGCAACTTAAATCAACATAAGAGAGCTTCCAAAAGTACAGCTAAGGGGTAGCTTGGGCGCCAAGTTTCACAAAACTGAAGCTTCCTCATGAAGATTTCTGATCAGCATCCGGAATATCACTGCTGCAGCCTTACTTCTTCCCTGCTGCAGCAAGTCTGTTCTGCAAGTACAAAGACTAAACACATAAAACGGCCCAAAAAGGCATCAGAAGGTCCATCAGGCCCAATTAACTCTAAAGACCCAATAAATAACAAATAACAAATAAAAGACTTAAAGTCGGGTTTTGAAACCTAAAAACAAATAAAAAGTTAGGAAAATGATGCAAAAACAATATAAATTGTACTCACATCACCACCCTTGTGCTACTATGTTCCATATTTAACCACACCAAATATGGGACAAGCCTGTCTTGTTATATCCTATCCCGTCCTGTCCACCGTACCAAACGCACCCAAAAGAAGGTCCCATATATAAACACATCATTTTAATTTACTTTTTAATTATACTATATTACCGCTTTATTTTTCAAACTTAAATTATCTAAAATTTAATCATTCTTTTTAAGAAAATTATATAAAAAAATAACCATTTTATTTGTTTTTGATTTATACCCATATTAATATTTTTCAGTTTCTTTGTACCGGATCATATATAGTAACATATGTATTTATCGATTAATAAAAATATTTTTTGAGTGAACTATGTTGGCGTCCCTTGGTTTGTTTTTAGCTCTTAAACCAAACTATCTATACTGATGGTCCCTAAATTTTTTATTTTATAACGCTCAGAGTTCTTACACTTAACATCGTCTAAGCAACCATTATGAGGGATTAATTAGTCATTACACAAACTCAGAGACCAAAATTGTAATCCACTCTAAATTTATTTGTGATCCAATTCACACATTTTTTAAACAAATTATTAAAACTAATTATATATTTAATCAAAAATTAATTTTCATAATATTAAAATAAATTTTTTATATTTATTTAAAAAAATACAAAATTGACAAAATATTTTTTTATTAGAAAAGTTGTGATTCGGGTCTTTTTAATTAATTTTCTTTAAAAAAAATACTTTACATAACCAATCACAAATAAAATTTCTTAAATTAAAGGTAGGATAGAAAATCTTTATATTTACTAAAAAAGTGTGAAATTTACAATTTGTATTAGAAGAATCCTATGTTTGGAAGAAAAAAAAAAGAAATGAAGAGAAATTTATGTATCTTTTCAGTTGAGCATTAAGAAAAATGTTTAAGAAAAGTCCATATATGGACCAATAGTGAATTAGGCAAATGATGAGGGGTCATTTTTGTCAAATGAGAATTCTATTACTAAATATATAAATTCTTATTTTCAGCCTCAAATCCTTCATTTGCAACCTACCTTTCTCTCTCTCTCTAAACCTTGAAGATGGTTCTTCAACCTAACCCTAAATTCTTCAATTTTCATCTCATACAACTAAGGAAATCAAGATGTTTTGAAAGATTGGTGAATAATCTTTGAAGAATTGTTAGTTCTACAAGTCAAATCCAAGGTATGCTCTCTAATTTGATGAATTGTGTTATAGTTGGAAGATTCATGCTACGGTTCATAAGGTTTTGATTATTAAGTTAATCTTTATTAAAATTGATGATAGTTTCTTGTTTATATTGGTTAAATAAGTGAGGAATTAAGTTTACACCATTGATTTATTGTTTGGAAAGGTTTGATAGTTGATTCATTATGGTTTTAGTACCAGTTATATACAAAATAATAATGTTTAGAGGAAAAATTGATAGCTACTGTTTGTTCAGAAAATCCTATAAAATATCTCGTTCATCCGATTGAGGTGTACGATATATCGTTGGAAAGGTATCTGAGTATACTACAACTTTGTATTTATGTTTAGAGCTGATTCCAAGTTTAAAAAGTTCAAAACAGTGGGTTTTTGTAACTATTACTGTGCAAAAACGAGAACTGCACGCTGTTTTTATAAAAATCATATAAATTGGTCTTTGCTCCAAATGATATGAATCCATAACGATTGGAATCATAAGAAAAATATCTACAACTTTTGTTTAGACCTTAACACCTGGATTAACCTCTAAGTTTGTTAAAAATGGTTATGAAAGCAGTGGTTCAAGGCTGTCAGGTGTAGGGAAAATTGATAGCATTTAACTTGTACTTTGAGTTTTAAGGATTTGTATCATCCGCAAAACTTGTCTCGAACATTCTCAATCAATTGTAAACTTGTTTAGGGTCAATCTTGGAGTAAAGAGGTGGCCTTAACAACGGGATATGAGCTACATACTTAGTAATTCGATTATCATCTAAGGTACGGATATCCGGTCTTGTGTCTCTCCTTAGTCACTAGACTTCTATACAGGTAATATTTTTCTCGTTCATCATCTAGGCATCTATTATGATCTCATATTTTCAATTCATGAGATCATGTTAGCGCATTGTGAGTTTGATAACTCTTTACTAAGCGGTATCAATTTGTCTATGATGATTCTTATTTGAGGCTATTAACATAGTTTTGGTCTTTGATGTATTCATTATTGGTTAATTGAATTTGAATTAAATCACTTTTGGATTTGATCCTTTTCGTTGTTGAACCGTTGTCGGATTTGAACCGTTTTCGGAATTATAATTGGATATATAGTGACTAAAAGTCATATATTTATGAGACTGTTCTTTACATATCAAATTGACATGTTTTCACTACTTTGAATATTTTGACTTTAAGGCACGACATCGAGGGTAATGATGTCGTGACGCCTCCATGTCGGCTATAATTGTCATGGCGTCCTCATTATTCGAACCCCAATGTCAATAAGTGGGTATGGCATGGTACCTGCCAATTTGAGGGCGAATGGATCGATCCTAGGAACCGTTATCAGGAGCCGTTTTCGGGAGCCGTACTCATTTTCCATCGTTCGAGTGGTCCGTACAACCCTCGAACCCAATTAATTTTATTATATATTATCCGTTCTTGACTTGATGATATTATTTTAATTCATTTATTAAGAACATTTCACGTCAAATATCAATTGTTCATTTCATATTCCAGTCTTCAGATTTAATATAATTATTATCCTTTATTAATTTGAGTATACACTTGCGATCTTTGTTATTTTTTTTTATCCCCTCACTGAGCATTTGGCTCAGCTGAGGTTTGTTTTCTCCTCGGCAGGTACAGGATCGTAGGTGGACTTATGACGGGGCCGAGAGCGAAGGAGTATGACTATTTTGAAGACGGCCTTGGATAATATAATAGTTTTTGGTTCTGTATGTATTTTAATTATAACTATGTCGTCTTAACTATAGTCTACCCTACACTTTTATTTTGATGGTTAATCATAGTAGCCCTGATTTTCCCGTTTATGTTAGTTTTGTTGTTATGTTTCCATTGTGGCACATCGTCCTCCGGCCACGCGGGACGGGGGTGTTACACAAAGTCTTCTCATCCCTTTGCCAACTGAGCTACACGTTAGAGACGTGTTTGTCTATAAATGTCATTTTTACAAAATTGATTAAGAAAATTTATGAAAATTAACCCGAGTGAGTTAAGGATTTCAGTGTTGAAAAATTGGTGTTTTAAATATGTTGCGCCGGACCACTTGCTGGTACAGAGGCTAATCAAATTCAAAAGTTTAAATAGGCTTTACATAACAAATATCGTTCGAGGTTGATGGGGCAAAGATTCATAGAGTTGTCTCATATTATTAACATGACCAGAGACATCAAAGATGAACTACTTCACTTTATAGCTACTAAAGGTGATTCTAAGAAAAAAAAAGTCGGAAATCATCACCTGAAAGTCAGAGTGGACAATACTCCATTGATTTATTGGTGTTAATTGATAGAAAATTGGTGTTAAGGATTTCACTAAACCATGCTAGTTTCTAATACCACATTGGTTGAAGAAAAGAAATGTTGGTGCCCTATATACGATGGTGTATTTGTATTTGATATGTTGAGATTAATATTATGTTATTTAGCATGATGTCAAGGTCAATTAAATAAAAAACTTAAATGGCTCTGATACCATGATAAGTAACTTATATAAAATCTTAACTTTTTGTATTTGTCTAGAAATGCGATTTTTACAAAAATGATTAAGAAAATTTATGGAAATTAACCTCGAGTGAGTTAAGGATTTCAATGTTAAAAAATTGGTGTTTTTTACGTGTTGTGGGTGATAAATAACTCTATGGATGATCTTCAAATCCAATTACAGCGTCATTAAATAATTGTGTTCAAACTTGGGATCATTTATCTCGGTACGTTGAACAGATGAATGACTTATCACAAAAAGATAAATCGTATACATTTTGATAGAAGGAGATGCATAATAGCTTCACTAAAACCATATAAGTTCCTAATCCCATGTCGGTCAAAGAAAAGAAACACTACAAAAAAATACCCAGAGAAATTTCCGTGGGTGATTACCACGGATCACCCAGGAAATACTAAATGGTTCCGACAAAATCCGATGTTTTCAAGATAATACCGACGGATTACCCAGGAATTTCTTGTGTAATCTGTCACTGATTTGATTTACCTACCAACAATTTAGACACCAACTTTTGTGACGGTTTTGTAACGGATTACCCTTTAGCGACGGATTTTCAGGGAAATGTTCGGAGGTGAAAGCCTTCCATTTTAGTAGTGAAATGTTTCTACCTAGTATAGCATGGTGTATACCGATTAGATGAGCTAAAACTAATATTATGTTATTTAGCATGGTGTTGGAGTTATTTAAATGAAAATTTAACTTGCTCTGATATCATGTAATGTAACTTGTATAGATTCTTTAACTTTTTATGGTGTTGGAGTTATTTAAATACAAATTTAACTCGCTTTTAACTTTATAGTGTTACAATAATGCATATCAAATCATGATGCAAAATATGTATAATGGTGGTAACTTACACATCAGAGTAAATAAATACACGTTCAATTCTACCTTCAATTTGATTGTCTACAAAACTATTTAAAAAAAATAACATGATTTTGAATTTAGAATGAAGCAGTATTGATATTTAAATATACACAAAATATACTTTGAACAATTTTTACCTGTGAATAAATAAAAGCAAATAGATGATACTTTTTTGTCCATTTCTTATGAATGATCAATCATCAATGTATTAGTTCTCGAACGGGTTGTTGTGTCTCTTTTGTTTCTTCTCCTTCTCCTCAAACCAATCAAATCTAGGTTGTTTAGAGCGACATTATGTTGTAACGATAACGTACTTTATAGAGGATCTCGGAATCCAATTACATGTATTATCAGTACTATATAACCGTACTCAAATTAACTTGGTATCAATTATCCTCACAACTTGAAAAACTGAGTGACCTATGATGAGAAGACAAATTGTATTGATTTTGATGGATTTTCATTAAAATTATGGTAGTTGTTAATCCCACATCCAGTGGCGAAACCCCATAGGGGCTTTGAAGGGCCATGGCTTCTCCACCTTTGTCCCTTAAATATTGATATGTCCAACAAATGGCACGTAAAGATATTTGGCTCCGGTGGTTAATGTAATGGCTTCACATACAAGAGGTCTCGGGATCAAATCCCATTTGCTACATTTTTTAATTTCCTTTTTTCCTTTTATCATTTCTATTTTATTTTCATACACTAACATATTAATATATTAAAACAATGTTTGAATTATTGTATATAGTGTTATATTAATACTTTTATCATTTCTATTTTTTTTCATACACTAATATATTAAAACAATGTTTGAGTTATTGTATATAGTGTTTTATCATTTCTATTTTTTCCATACACTAACATATTAATATATTAAAACAATGTTTGAGTGATTGTATATAGTGTTATATTAATTCCTTTTATCATTTCCATTTTTTTTCATACACTAACAAATTAATATATTAAAACAATGTTTGAGTTATTGTATATAGTGTTATATTAATAATCTAAAAGTTTTATTCTTATTAGTTGATAACAATACAAAAATATAATAAATTTTTATTTTTATTTTTTGCTTAATAGTTTAAAAGCTTTTGAGTTTTATAGACTATTTACTCAAATACTTACCCGGTAAGCGCTTACCGGTAAGATTTGACACTATTTACCTTGTCGGGTAGGATTTGTACTTCATCAAAATGACATTATATGCAACAATTAACTTGATAAACACTTACCGATAAACGTTTGGTAAAAGACCCATTAATTTTCATTAACAAATTTTCTCTAAAATTTCATATTATAACATAGAAAAAAAGAACAAAATAAAAGTTTCGTACATATCATTTGAATCTTTAAAACTCTGTAATATTATATTTTTCGGCCCCTGGGGTTACAACGTTCGTGTTCCGCCCCTGCCCACATCGTCCAAAGAGAAGAAATAGTGCTACCTAATAGACCATAATGTATATGCATTAGATGAGTTGAGATCAATATTATGTTATTTAGCATGGTGTTAGGGTCAATTAAATAAAAAAATTAATTTGCTCTGATACCATGTTGAATAATTAATATAAATTCTTAACTTTTTATCTAGATAGGGTTTTGTACACAATTATTTTTAAAAACCTATGTATTGAAACACCACCTAAAATCCATGAAGAGCGGTTAATTTAAAATTTCCGATAATACATCAAATAAAGGATAAAATCCTTTCTGTAAAACAATACTTGAATTACCTCCAATATCAAAACTAGATTTAACATCAATTTTAGACAAACCATGCCTCACATAAGGACTAGCTCAAGGTTGAGTTTTAGTAAAACTCAATAAAATCGCTATCTCCAAATGCGGAAGACGTCTCACATAAAGCCAAATTACCCATGGATTTAACTAGATTAATGGAATCATTTGGATTTCGTTAGAGGGAGGGACTAAAGGAGTGCGAAAATACATATCAAGGTTACCAATTTTGTATTTATTTTGATTTTGAGACTAGTGTGGATGGAAAGTGCGAACCCGTTATTTTATCCATTAAACTTGTATATTTTGTTATCTTCAATTAAGATTTTATTAACTAAGTTTATAGAAGCAAAAGCAATCCTCACAATATGTTGAAAAACGACAACAAAAGATTGAAGTAGTTTAGTACAAAAATTAGTAGTATCTAAGCATCATTGATTTAGATCTAAAATAATCCTTTCATTGCTAAAAACTAATATCAACTTCTAAATATATCAAAAACATATTTTAATTAACAATTACATGTGAATAAATAAAGCTAAGAAAATGATTTTTTTTATCTATTTCGTATGAGTGATGATCAATATATTAGTTTATGGGAGGGTCGGGTCTCCTCTGTTTCTTTACCTTCTTCTTAAACCAATCGAGTTTACGATGGTTAAAATGACGACATTGTGTTGCGGGTTATAAAATAGTACATGTAGTGTAATGAAACACAAGAGAACATTGGTGACAAAAATCCAAGATCAGGATGTGAAAAGATCATTGGCCTTTAAGATATTATTAGCGTCCGTTAAAACAAGATTGTTTGGGTAAAGGCAAATACACCCTAGGACGGACCCAGAGGGGTGGTTGGTGTGGCACGTGCCATCGATAATGTTCCTCCTTCGTAAGGTAAAAAAGTTTAGGTTCGTAAAAGGTACAAACGTTTTGTTTTAAAAGATGCAATCGTATAGAAAAATTCTTGGATCCGATTGTTCTTGAAAATTCACGAAAAGTTTACTAATCTAATAATAAAGACAACACAAGCCTATCCTATCCTATCCAATCCATGAGCATGTGTTGTATGTTATTGAAAAAATGGAGTAGGAAGGATTTCAGAAAAAGTATTCGGACAAATTTACACGTATATAAACATGTTGATGTTTAAAACAATTAGTATAATTGTTTTTCAAAAACTGTTTTCATATACCATCCAGACTGAATTTCAATGAAAACGGATAATAAAATTCTGGAGAATAGTAACTTAAAAACATAAACCTGGTAAAAAAATTACACATACACAATGGGCTAATGCTATCTTTCTACAACTAATATATGTTTCCTTCTTTTTATGTGGGACAAGTCCCACTTCGATGACTAAATATAACGAATCCAATTGCATCGTCACCCAAAAACCATATTCGAACTCAATTTCAATCATCCTAGTAGCTTCAACGAATGACCTATAAGGAAGATAAATCATATAGGTTTTAATTTTAAAAAAATGTATAATACTTTTCATTAAAGTAGGCTAGTTCATGATCCCACGTAGGTGGAAGAAAAGAAATGTTGCTACTTAATATACAAATGGTGAATATGTATTAAATGTGTTGAGATTAATATTATGTTATTTAACATGGTGTTAGAGTTGGTTAAGTAAAAAATTTAACCCGCTCTGATATCATGTAGAATAACTTGTAGATATTCTTAACTTTTTTTTGTTTTGTGCTCATATAAGGTAACTTTTGTTAATGGTTCAAGACATCTATGTGTATTTGCTTGAGTTAAGCATTTTAGTGTTTTTGTAGTGATACAAGAACGCATATAAAGCCTTGTGATGGTTGCCAAGAACCTGAACATTGCACTCAGATCCCTCAACCTTTGGTGCCATGCCATAACTTCAGCAAGTTCGAATGTTTAAACTAAGAATATAAAATGCGTACTATAAAGTAATTTACACTTAAGATTAAGTACATAAATGATTAAATCTAGCTTTTATTTGATTTTGCTTATAAGGTAACATGTAGACATGAAGATGTGAATGTTTAGTATACTAATTTAAAAATATAAAATTCATCATTCTATTAAATAAGAACTAAAACAAAAATCAACTTTCCAGCATTTTTGTTTTCTAGAGTAAACTACAAATTTAGTCTCTATAGTCATTGTAGTTTGCAAAACGTCCTGAATAAAAAAAATAAAGTTCAAACTAACAATGGTTGGTCAAACCTAAATTAAAAATGTTGCATGTTTCACATGTTATTCCACTACAAAACAAATGACTTTCACCCATAAAAATTCACCGAGGGAAATTTCTTTGGGTGATTACCACGGATCATCCAGAAAATACTAATGGTTCTGGTAAAATCCGATGTTTTCAAGAAAATACTAACGGATTATTCAGAAATTTTCTGGGTAATCTGTCACTGATTTGATTTATCCACCAACAAATTAGCCACCAACTTTTATGACGAATCACCCTTTAGCGACATATTTCAAAGGAAAATGGTCGTAGATGAAAGCCTTCCATTTTAGTAGTGTTCAATCCATTTAACTTGTATATTTATATACTTTAATTAATATTTGATCAAGTAAGTTAATAGAAACCAAATCATTTCTCATATATACTAAAAAAAACAATAAAAAAATGAGTGTAATTTATAACAAAAATTAATAGTATCTAAACATCATCGATTTTGATCCAAAATAATCCTTCCATACCAAAAATATAAATTCTAAATATAATTTTGCATATGAATAAATAAAATTTTCAAAATGATTTTTTATTCAATTTCTTATTAGTGGTCATTAATTAATTTAGTAGTTTTAATTATGGCGTTAAGGAGGGGGGGACTGGTCACCGCTATTTCTTCCCTTTCTCAAACCAATCAAGTTTATATTGTTCAAAACAATGACATTGTGATGCAGGTGATAAACGTCATGATGCGGGTGATAAAATATTCCATGGAAGATCTCTAAATCCAATTGCATCGTTACAAAAGTACCGTATTCAAGATTGGTATCAGTTATCCTGGTAATTTGGAAAGATGAATGGCAGGTCTGGTCCTAAGGTTTCTGATGCCATGGGCAAAGACGTTTATAAATGCCCCCTCAAAGAACCAATAAAATTTTAGGAGTTTTTAACAATGTTGAATCTGGTTAATAAACCTACACAAAATGTACAATGTGATAACATAAAAAATAACTTTGTTCAATAATTTGTAACAACAATATCGTCAATGAACCATTTTAAATAAATTAAAAAAACTACTTAGCACCTAGTAGAACTTTATAAATGATCATGCTAAAACAACTAATTGTTTCTAGAGTAGTTTGGTGTAACCAAACTATTTAATTTATTTCTGAAGAAAACCATCAAACGAAAATTAAAAAAGTTATTTTGTACCAAATTGATCATATCTCAAACAATGATACAATAATAAGTTTTTTTAAAACAAAAACTCATACAAAATACTAATTTTTTTTATTCGGTTTTTATTTTTATTTCAGATAAAAAAAATTCATTAAACAAAAGGAAAAAAAATCATTGATAAAATAGGAGTTAAAGTATAAAAGTAAAATGAGAACAAATATAACCAATAATAACTTTGACTGGATGGTAAAGTTGTCTAATTATGTAAATAAGGTCATGATTTCAAGTCTTGTTAAATGCAAATATTATATTAGATTTTTATTAATAACAAGTTGGACTAGTGCTACCTTGGTCGACTTTGGGCTTTGATGCCCTTGGGCTCTTGCTGCTCTGGGCGACCGCCCACTTCGCCCGGCCCTTGGGCCACCCCTGATGAATGGTCTTTAAATAGAATATAAATCGTATAGATTTTGATGGAAATATGCATACTACTATTGACCATAGTCATGTTGATTCTTGATCCCACATAGGTGGAAGAAAAGAAATGTTGCTACCTAATATACCATGGTGTATATGCATTAGATGTGTTGGGAATAATATTATGTTATTCAACATGGTATTATGGTAAGTTAAATAAAATTAATTTGGATACCATGAAGGATAACTTGTATAAATTCTTAACTTTTTATGTTTGTTCAGATAGATTTATGTTTAAAAAAGATTTAAAATATCTATAGATGTTTAGCTGAGTGAGTTGCGGATTTTAGTGTCAGAATATAGGTGTTTTCGTAGTCGAAAAAAATACAAACGAAGCACTTGTGATGGTTTAAAATTCGAAAAAATATTTAATTTTTATCCACAATTTTTGAATCTTGATTTAAAATTCAAAAAATATCTTGAATCCAACATGCTTTTTGAAGATGAAATTTAATAAATCTTCAATTGTTAAGTTTCATTTTCCACTTTTCAAAAGAATCATATGATCATTGTATCTTCATAAACTGAGATTAAAGTTTGTTTCAATGGATTCTTGTAGTCATCCTTCTAACTTTGTCTTGCTTAATTTAAAGAGAAAGACATACAACAACGTTATTTTAACATTTGTATAAAACATTTTTGTACAAATGTTTATGAGGGAGAAAAATATTTAATTAAGCATATGAAATACTTTAATAACATAATTAAGAGTGAATCACATTAGTGGTCCATGTGGATCGCTAAAATTTTGGATTTGATCCCTAAAACAAACTATCTACACACTGGTAGTCCCTAACTTTTCATTTTCATAACACTCATGGTTCATCCATTGAACAATGTTAATTAGCAACCGTTAGGAAGGACTAATGGTTCTTCGAACAAACTATAGTTACCAAAAGTATAATCCGTTCTAAAATTTTATTTTATATATCCAATCACAAATCAAATTTCTTAAAATAAAGTACATATAAAATAAAAATCTTTTTATTTATTTAAAAGTTGTTAAATTCATAACAGAATTAGTGTTAAAAAATCTCGATTTTTAAAAAATTAAGGAAATCAAGATGAATTCACATATCTTTCAAGTTGAGAAATAAAGTATGTGAGCAAACTGATAATGAAGTTTGGTGAACGTGGGATTATTAATATATAGTCAAATAACAAAATAATTAAAATAACAATAAAATAACAATTATAAATTAATATGAAAAATACTGATTATTCAATTTAGGTTAATATGACTCCAAAAAAAATTAAACGTATAATTAGGTTTATATGATTCCAAAAAAAAATTAACCGTATAGTTTTGCTGTGGTGATAATTCGGCGTATAATTTCTCATATTTATTTTGTTGTTATTTTAATTATTCTAGTTTGACTATATATTAATAATATCATGCTAGCCATACTTAATTTTTAATATTTTATTCACATATTTCATTTTCAACACAAATATATGGGAATTTTTCTTAATTTCTTTTGTTTTTTAAAACTTGAGATTTTTTAACGATATCTTATTTTGTAAATTTAATAGTTTTTAAAATAAATATAGTTTTTTATATTTAATATGTACTTTATTTTAAGAAAATTGATTTTATGAATGAATATATAAAATACTTTTTACTAAAAAATAATTTTTAGTGGAGATAACAATTTTGGTCCTTGTAATTTGTTTAGAGACCAACTAGTACTTTTTAACGGTTGCTAACTAACGTTATCAAGTGTATGGACCATGGGTGTTATGAAAATAAAAAGTTAAAAACCACTAACGTACAAAGTTTGTTTCAGGGACTAAATCCAAAATTTGATCAAACCATAGGGACCCCAATGTAATTCATTCATATTTTTATTACAAAACATTTTGGTTCAATTTTTTAAAAACAAATGATTACGCATTAGGGATAGTTGATTTTTGTATATCATTTAATATTTAGAAGGTGTTTAGTTGGAGATATTAAACAGTAATTAATGAGAATGATGATAAAAAAAGTGTTTGGTTTTTTATATAACATAAAAGACTCATTCTTTCCAAAACCTAAATTTTCATTCCTGATTAAACTGAAGTTAATAAAAAATCATTTTCATTTTTATTCCCTACCATTTTCATTCCCTTACTAAAACCAAATGCTCGCTTAATAATACACGTGTACAACTTTGTAAGATTCTAAACTTGAAAAAATTAACTAACAAGCGCCCGTTTATCCCACTAATCTACACTTATTCCCACTATTTTGCGTTAATTGCTATGTGCTAATTTATGAACCACTTGTGTTTCTCCCTCTCACCTTAAGGTCTATAACAAATAGTTGATAAAAAATTTATATCATATAGTACAAAACTAGATTTTATTATTTTAATTAAAATGTCATGGTATCCGTCACGCATCATCTCACACCAGCTAGAACCTTGCCTTAATGTGAAAATACATTATCACATCAATAATACAGCTACGTTAAATTAATCTTGCATTGTTACTTGACTTGGATATTTGTTGTGTTGATGTGGGCGTAGGCGTGGAGAACCATGCCTTGATATCTATGGAAGCACGTGATTGGACATGTAGAGCTGGTTGCATTTAAACACATAGCTTTTGCTATGGGTCTCTGTTTCAAGCCTATAATACGTCGAATTGAAGCTAAAAACGAGGAGCACGCCCTAGGTTGGAGCAAAGAGGCCTACAGGACTTTCGAGCCCAAAAAAACATAGTTTTGGCATGTTTTAAAATACTTTTATGTTTTTTTTTTGTCAATTTTGTCATTTTCATTTGGTGTTTTTATGTTTGGCTCATAACTTTTTGGGCTTTAGAGTTCTCTTGCATTCAAATTGGAAGCCTAAAACTTGGTATTCTTTAAATCCAACAACTTTCATTTATACTTTAAGCGCGATTGCTATAATATATACTTCCTTGACCACTTTAAGACAGATCGATCTTAAGAAGATCATTAGAGAAGATTATTCTTGGCCTTTTGGGTATTCATAGAATCAACAAGTTTTAGAGAAGATTATTCTTGGGTATCCATAGAATCAACAAGATCAATCTTTAGGTGCGATTATCCTATGTTGCATCATATGTTCACTATCGTTGGATGACATTTTGGTCGCTATTGGATAAGTTGTTGAGTTCTATGTGTCCTCATATTTGTTTCCATATAGTTGGTCATTTCATGATTTTTTGTTGTCTTTACCGTCATTGTTCAACTCGATCTGTAATAAACGCATTGAGGTCAGCTTGTGCACAACTCAACTATTCTAATAGGACTCTGATAATGTTAGCCATCAGATAAACCTCCAATGGCCATGATGAGACTAACCTATGACCACAAGGAACAATCCCAAAGGTTTTATCGGTTTAGCTACCTCCAAGGGTTAAAAACACAATCCCATTGTTTACATCGAATAGGTTGCTAACCTTATTCAAACTCAAAAGACAATTGTTGGTTAAACTCGAAAGCATTTATTTACAGACAGGATCACCTGTTTAGCACAATTGAAGTGTAACCACGATAGATTGTATATTTGTATATAACAACAGATTAAAAGGGTAAAACAGTCATATTCCATTAACCAACTATATCGTCACCCTTTTATCGGCTTTAGAAGTGGTGCAACATTGAAGGTGAATCATGCAGCTTCATGGTCCTGCTCTCGACCACCTGGAGAACACCTGGTCGTTCTGCCAAAACATAAGCAATTAGAAATATGTTTCTATCATGACTAGTTGTGTACACGTGCAATGCAACATAATACAAAATTAATGTGATTCCTTATTAAAAAAAATCCAAAAAGATATATATATATATATATATATAGAGTATTCTGCCACATTTGTAGAGCTCAATAATTATCTTGTATCTTAAACTATGTTTCTCGGTAAGTTTTATAAAGTTCAAACGTAGTTCTTTAATAAGTTGTAAACTTATCTTTTAAGGGATTATGCATTAAAAAGCAGTACCTAACAGTTTATAAGTTCAAATAAAGTATATTGTATGCTTGTAAGTTGTAAGTTGTAACAAATAAGAATTATATAAAATCTGCACATTTGCTATGAAAATTTGGGGACATGAGTTCATTGATTTAACATGAGGAATCATACCTATGGAAGAAAACTAGGTAGTTAATATAAGACTGTATGATGGCCAGGTTTGGGCTTTTCTGATCAGCTTAGGTCCTCAAAAAATTTGTAGATTAGTATATATATATATATAAAATTCTAATGTTTCTTATGCCTTTCCGCTACGTTTCATGATTAGAAACTCCATCAGCTGTATCAAAAGTTTAAGAAAATATATCTTACAAATCCTAATTGAATCCTAAACCCTAACAACAGCAGGACTACCAACATCAACAGAACTTCTCACTATTCTCCTGGATGGATTTTAACACCGCCCTAAAGGCACTATAAAAGCATATAATATAACTGAACATATACTTTTTTCTCTCTCGAATCCACACACAAGGTGATATCATATGATGTTGTGATCAATTAGGATCGAGTGTAATTGCTGAATCTTTTAAAAATGAGCATCACTTTCTTCTGATGTTTCAAAAAGCTCTGTGTTGTTGTCTGAATGGGGAAGAGTCGGGGCTCTAACAGATGTATTTTTCCTTTCTGGTTCATGAGCATTATTCCCCTTTTTGGTAATTCATACTTTTGTTTCATTTTCCTCAAGCAAAGTGATCTCATGAACCCAAGTAAGGGGTTGTTTGTTTACATCTTAACAGTTCCATTAAGAGGCAGCCTCTGAATCGCTAAGAGGTGAATCCTGTCCGGTGAAAAATAAGTCTGTCTCTTAACGGTTACAAAACCCTCTGAATCATTTTGTATCCTGGAGCTCCCTAGCTCCCTTAACGATTCAGAGCCCTAATTTCAGTTTGAACAATTACCAAACAATTATATTTCATTTTGCACTATGTTCTAAGAGCCTCTTAATCATTATGCCCCTTCATCAGCAACTGCCAAACGGCCCCTAAGATCCATCCAACATTATGATCACTAAATTGCTAACATTTGTTTTTTAAGAGGTGCTGAAGTCTGATTTCAGTTTTGAAATGGTTATGAAACGTCTAAACGAATCAGTCATAAGTGGTGATTAAGAGATAAAAATGAAAAAACAAACAAGGCCTCAAAATCCAATACTCCAAGAGAATATGAAAAAATATGATCGATTCAAAGAGAGGAAGGCATCATACTCGAAATTTCTTCAACTTGGCTGGGAGTGAGCTTAGCAGAAAATCCACAAGCTGCATGCTTGTACGTGTACAACAAAGCCCCTTTTGCTGCCTCCTCGCTGTACATCAGTAAACAAATTACCTTACATCAACAAACTCAAAATTCAAAGACACAAAATACAAGCATATGTTTGTCCCATAAATATAACACCAATTCACTTTCATTTTTTAATTTCAATCAAATGAAATTTAGAAGTAACAAAATTATCAATTGCTAGGGAGAAACGATAATACTGCATCCTTCCTTTAGTTGCAGCCAATTTTTATATTGCGGTTTCAAATTTGCTACAGTTTTCAAATTCATAACAGTTCTGTTTCTTTAACAAAGGTATTCAATTGTAAGATTTGCCTGATTATCACTAGAACGAAAACTATTCTTACCAATTCTGAACTTATAACCTAATTCGTTTGATTCTTTTTTCAAAAGAGGACTTCAATTTCGAGATAGAAATCATAATCAACCAGTAAAACTAGTACAAATCATGAAACGTTCTTAAGAAAATTCAAAAATTTGCTACACACACAGATATATATATATATATATATATAATTTTATTGATCCGATGCGTATAGATAAAACAATAACAATTGGAGAGAGAAGATACCTGCCGAGGACTGAAGATAGTGTGCGAAGGTGATAGAATTCGAGTTCTTCGTCTTGAGGTCGTTCAGTGTAAACAATATGAATTGTTGCTTCTACTGTCGCTGGTACAGATTTGGATGAATCAACTTCTGCCATTGATGATGATATGGTGATGATGAAGATGGAGACGAGATAGAGGATGATGATCGAGGATGATTGCAGGGATCGAGAAGCCATTTTTATACAAGGAAAGAGAGTTGAGTTATGCTTAACGACGAAGGCTCTTAAAAGGAAGGACGAAAATGGAGTCTCCAAAACAGAAAAATGGATCTCAGCCGTCCGGGTTTTGGATTCTTGTTTCTGGCAATGGCCCTTCTAACTTGTAACTTGGGCTTTGGTTTATGAAATTACTAATTTGTCCTTGCCAATTATTGGTTATTACAACAATGTCCTTATAATTTATATATAAGGTTATAATGAAAGTTATGCTAACAGGTTTGGGTTCCGATGAGAAGAAGCGTAAGAAGGATCTTTATCCTTAGATACACTTTAAGATGAGATGTACCGAGATGACGTGCATCTAGATGTACCGGATCAACTTCCTTCTAAACCGCAATTCATGGGTGGGTATGAGATTAAAAGTGATCAACGGTCATGATCTCATCTTATGCTTTTCACTTTAACTCTTCTTCTCACATGATCCTATGCATATGCTAAGAAGCGTAAGAAGAGATCTACACTATTGGTTGCATATGAATCGCAATTCATGGGTGAGTTTGAGATTAAAAGTGATCAAGAGTCCAAAGCCCTTCCTAAGCCTCTCATCTTAACTCAACTTCTCATACAATCTTGTGTCTAGGGTTATATATAGGCATGCGATCATGTGAGAAGTGAAGTTAAGGTGAGAAGCGTAAAAATGGATTTTGACCCTTGATCACTTTTAATCTGAAGTCTACCCATGAATCGTGCTTGATATGGGGATTGATCCGGTATATTTCGGTTTAGCTCATCTCAGTGCATCTCATCCTACTGTGCATCCAAGGATGAAGATTACTTCTTATCTTTCTCACCGTAACTTCACTTCTCACCGAAATCCAACCCTATATATATATATATATGTATATGTATATGCATGGGATCATGTGAGAAGTGAAGTTAACGTGAGAAGCGTAAGAAGGGATCTTGACCCTTGATCACTTTTAATGTCAAACCCACCCATAAATCGCGTTTGGTATGGCAATTGATCCAGTGCATCTCGGTGTATCTCTTCTCTATGCATCTCATTCTAATGTGCATCCAACGGTATAAATCCCTTCTTATCCTTCTCACAATAACTTCACTTCTCACCGGAACCCAACCTATATACATACATACGCACATATATATATATACATACATACACACACATATATATATATAAAGTATACAATAAGAGAACAATGGCTCTCATGGAATCGATCAACGTGGTTGTGTGAGAAGGACTAAAAACTACTCGTTAAGAAGAATTTGAGATGATGCCTTCTCAACATGGAGAAACATCAAAAATAATTATGAATAATTATGTTCTCCTAATGTTCCAACATGTTAAATGTTTTTAAATTTGAATTTGTATATTTTAACGTCACCTTCCTATTTACATGTTTTGGAGGAAGGTTTCGAACGGCTTTTCGTGATGGGAGTTGAAGCTTGTTTGTTGAAGAACGAGATCAATAAATGAAAGATATTGTAAGGGTTATACATGTTTTTATAATTAAGATTTTTGAAATTTAATTTTGAGATACATTTTAATAATATATTTAATCAGATTAAATTTTGAAAATCTTTTAATTTTTGTTTAAAAAACTAAGCCTATACATAATCGATCCCAGTTTAAATCGGACACTGAAATTCTTTAAAAAGTGTATCTGATCCCAGTCGATCGCTTTCGGACGGAACCCAAGTTGGCTATCACTAGGTGAGAGCGAGACCCACTAGAATCAATTAATGGGCCGGTTTGATACAATTGTTGTTGGGCTGCTAATTAATTTTATTTTTGGGTTCTGTTTTAAAACATTTAGTTTGAGCCACCTTTGTATTGTTTATTAACTAGGTTCACTACTAGAAAATTAAGTATTTTCAAACGAAAAATGTCGTTGAAAATTTTCTACGAATTTTAAAGGGATTATTGACATAACATAAATTTTCTACGAATTTTCAACGAATTTCCGTTGAAAATCTCTCACACACATGCATCTTCAACCAAAATTTTTTCAACGGAATGTCTCGTCAAGAAAATTTTGGTTCAAAATGCATGTATATGAGAGATTTTCAATGGAAATTCGTAGAAAAATTATGTTCAAATTCGTAGAAAATTTTCAACGACATTTTCCGTTGAAAATACTCAATTTTCTAATAGTGGTTGTTGGTGCAATGGTTTTGGTATGGGTCATGGTGGGTTAAACTCTACCCGGCCTAGCCTAGGACCGGTTATCGGGACCAATTGGCACCGGTTGCACCGGTTTGAGACCATCAGTTACGGACCATTTAGGTATTCGACGAAAACCAAGGCCTAGTCCAAGACTGGTTTTGGGACCGGAACCGGTTACACCACAAGCCCGATTAAAGAAAAACTAGCTGTTTTTTTAAACGTTGGGGACCACCATTTTTTCAATTTTTGCCCATTTATCTTATCATTTTAAGCCTTTCCACATTAACAACGCTGCCAACTACAGATACCAATAACACCTACTCAAAATTTTTTACGTGATGAACTTGATCTTGTTGACATTGAGGCTCTTGTTAACCTTCAAGGAACACAAGGATGGAATTGATGGAAGATTTGAAGATTGAGGACCAATTTCTATTATAGATTTACAGTTCTTAAAAATATAAATCAAATGCGAGGACCCAAGGATGTAGATTTTAAAACAAACTTATAATAAAACGTATTTTTAAGTGTATTTGATTGACCCACTTTTTTAATAATCTTTACAAAAATAATTTTTTTACATAAAAATGTTTTACATATTTTTATAATTAAGATTTTTAAAATTTAATTTTGAGATGCACTTCAAATAATATATTAAATTAGATAAAATCTTTAAAACCCTGAAAACTTAATAAAAACTTGAAAATCGTTTTTTTAGAAGTTGTAATATAACTCATATAATAAGTTTATTTTTTCTTTGAAAAACTTAGCCTATACATAATTGGTCCCACTTCAAATCCGGCATATATTGAAATTCTTTAAAAAGTGTATCCGATTCCAATCAATCCCTCTCGGGCCGAACCCTAGTTGGCTATCGCTAGGTGAGAGTGAGACCCACTACAATCAATTAATGGACTGGTTTGATATAATTGTTGTTGGGCTGTTAATTAATTTTATTTTTGGGTTCTGTTTTAAAACAATTAGTTTGAGCGAACCTTGTGTTGTTTATTAACTAGGTTGTTGCTGCTATGGTTTTGGTATGAGTCATGGTGGGTTGGTCAAACTCTACCCAGCCTAGCCTAGGACAGGGTGAGAACCGGGACCGATTGGCACCGGTTGGACTAGTTTGGGACCGTCGGTTACGGACCATTTAGGTATTTGACGAAAAATAAGGCCTGCTCGAGATTGGTTATGGGGTCGGAACCGGAACTGGTTACACGACAAGCCCGATTAAACAAAAACTAGTCGTACCATCATTTTTATCAATTTTTGCTCATAAAACTTGTCAATTTAAGCCTTTCCACATTAACAACGCCGCTAACTACCGACAGCAATGGCACCTACTCAACATTTTTTACGATGATGATGAACTTGACCTTAATGACGTTGAGGCTCTTGTTAACCTTCAAGGAACACAAGGATGAGGAATTGATGGAAGATTTAGAGATTGAGGACCAATGTCTATTATAGATTTATAGTTATTAAAAATGTGAATCGAATGCCAGGACCTAAAGATGTAGATTTTAAAACAAATTATAATAAAAACGTATTTTTAGGTGTATTTGATTGACCTAGTTACATATTTTAAAGTGTATTTAAATAACATATTTATATGCTAAAAATAATATTCAAAATATGGTACATACATATGAATCAATATAACATTTCTTATAAACAAACACTTATAACTAACTCAAAGAAAGGAAAAACTACGAAGAACTCATTCTCAGAACCGGTAACCATAAATCCATGATCCTCATCGTCAACATCATCATCATCAATTATGTTCAATACATAGAAAGGAAAAACTATGAAGCAAACAATCGAGATCAAGAATGTAAAATTGATTACTGAAATAATGAATAAATATCAACATAGAAGCAAAAACTGGATGAATTAAACATATATATCAAGATCGTAAAGGGAAAAAAGGAAAACTTGTGACCGGATTTACCCCAACGGCGACGTGAAGTCGATAGAAATCCGACAAAGTCTTCGAACGTGGCGTTTATGATGAATTAGACTAAAATTAGAGAAATTACAAAATGATAGAAATACCCTTCCAGTTGATTTAATGAGTTAGAGTGAGAAATAATCTAAACCCTTAGTCTAAGGGGCCCTTTAGTTTGCAGGAATGAAATGAATTTGGGGGGACTTGGATTTCAAATCCATTCCAATCCTATGTTTGGTTTGTTGGATTGTCCGGATTTGAAATCCTATGATTCATTTGAAATTCTACAAACATAGGATTATAAAATCCTTAGGAGATGCTCGGGATTTCATGGGATTTCGTAGGATTGTATGAAATAATGAAATAAGATTTTAAAAATGTTAAAAACATTTGTTTTGTAATAATTGATTAATAAAAATGTAATTTAATTATTTTCATAATTATATATAACTTTTTTATAAATTATTTATGAATAATGGAATCCAATCTCATTCTAAATCCTACAAACCAAACACATAAAAGGATTTGCAATCCATTCCATCCAAATCCCTCCAAATCCAAATCTTTCTATGAAATCCAAATCCCTCGAAAACAATCCTGCAAACCAAACGGATCCTAATTCTACTTGAAATTGAACAAAGGTTTTAAAACTCTTCTCACCCTTCTCACTTTTAAGTCTACTTACGATTCTTAGCCACTATAATTAAATGTAATTTATAGAAGTACGTTTATTAAAATGATTATTTAATTGAAGTACATGTTTTTAGAGAGAGGTTTTTCAAATCAAAATATAATGTCACACTAAGTGCAACATATATTGGATGCTAAAGCAACACTTTATATAAGCGTTTATAAGTCCCAAATCAGTGGTGATTCAGATTGGCCATGGTCGGTGGTAGTTTAGATCGGCGGTGGTCAGCAATGGTTCATATCGGTGGTGGTCGATGGTGGTTCATATCGACGGTGGTCGACGGTAGTTAGTGGTGGTTCAGGTCAGTGGTCGTCGATGGTGGACGGTGGTTCAGATCGACGGTAGTCGGTGGTGATGGGTGGTGGTTGACGGTAGTCGACAGTGGTTCACATCAGGGGTGGTCGGCAATGGTTCTGATTGATGGTGGTCGGTGGTGGTTCAGATCGATGGTGATCGGTGGTGGTTCAGATCGATGATGGTCGGCGATGGTTCAAATTAGTGGTCGTCGACGGTGTTTGACGGTCGTCCACGATGCATAAGATTGGTGGTGGTCGACGATGGCTATAATTGGTGGTGGTTCAGATCAAGTAGGGAAGATGAGGATAATTTTGTCTTTTGAGAATATGTGATGAAATGGAATTGAATTTCTTCTCAGTTGTGATGGAATGACTAAATCCATGGATGGTGGAATGTGTGAAATTCAATTACATCCCATAGGTAAACCAAAACGTCTGAATGAAATTTGGTCGATAGAATTGATCATTCTAATTCCTTCCAATTTCGTCGAAATCATGTGAACCAAATGACCGCTTAGTTGTTGAAATTTTCTAAAGACGGTATGTATACCAGATCATAAAACTTGAGGTGTGGAGAAAGTCACACAATCAAATTAGAGTTAATCAATCATAATTGGATATCCAGTTGTTATTGGATTACATCGAATTCAAAATTTCAATATCTAAATTGAATTGTTGAATTGATTTTTGGATTACGGTCCAAAATCGAATAAACCAAACCTTTATATCCAATCTAATTACCAGTCAACAAACTTCCAACTATCCATCTAATTATCATTCAAGTATCGTCCAATAAGTAGGTATATCATTTTGAGTTAATATTTGTATGTAAAATGCCTTAAGGGAAATTAGAAAACTGTATGAATAATTAGTTGAAAATTTAGATCAAAATATTACATATCTAACGGATGGAACTAATATGACCTAAGAGCCAGGTTTAAGGGAAACCGTTAAATAAATGGAAAACCGGACGCCTCGAAAAAACAGACGAAAATGCATACATGAATGTCAAATTAACGAGAAAAATACAATCATAATGTATTTTATTTCGCCCGGATTTATATTTTTCAGCATTTTTCGAATAAAAAATAGGGGGTGGAAGATTTTTTAATTAAAAAAATAATATTGTAACCGCACAGTTAATAACGATTGATAAGACGTTTTTTAAATTTTCATTTATTTGAGATTTTTCTTAAACTTCCTTCTATATATGACCCAATATCAATATTCCATAATTAGAATCGATCTGAACCAATCATCATCCAAAGCTGGCATATCCAACATCCATTGGATGTATGAATCGGATCAAGCCCATTTACATCAATTAGATTTCAATCGATAAACATAAAATTACGATTGTTTCAACAAAAAATATTGCATAATCTACTGTTATGAAGTGAGAGGTTTTCATTTTGATTCTAACTTTAGGTGTTTCGATAATTATAAATAATTTCATAATATTATATAAAAATGGAATGATCGAGACTATGAATACAATTTATTAGCATCGTATCTAAGTCAAAAGAAATGATCAAAACTTGTGTAATTAAGTCTTCCACTTCACTTAAAATACTATAAATAAAGCTAACAGTTAGGTTTATGAGCAATAAAATATATATTCAAACCAATAAAAATCTCTAGAGGATCTTTATGGTGCATGTGAGGCTAAAGAGCAATTTTATTCGGGGTGGACGAGGTATGGTATTATATTTTTTTATCTAACCACGTATATTAATTAATTATAACTGATATATAAAATTTTATAAGATGTACTATCAATCAATTATAGTTAGTACCAACATTTTTCAATTGATACTGGTTTTGTACCAACTTCAAGTAATTAGAACTATGAAAACTTAGGGGCCGTTTACTAAATTTTACCCGGGTAAGTGCTTATCGGCAAAATTAACACTATCATTTACTTATCGTGTAAGATTTTAGTCCACCAAAACGGTATCGTATGCAACAATTTACCCGGTAAGTACTTACCGTGGTAAGAGTTGTCGCAATCACTTACCGGGGTAAGACTCTTGGTCCTTGCTTTCTTTGTCTTTGCTCTTACCGGGTAAGATTTTTGGTACTTGTCATATTCCTCCGGTAAGGTGATATGACTTGGTAAGTTTTACCCGGGTAAGCGTTTGGTAAATGGCCCCTTACTGTTTTGTTCAAATTTTGAACGACATTTTGAGTTTCAATGGGTAAGACAAGTAGTGTTTAAAGGTTTTTAATTGCAACAAATAAAAATTTGCAAACATTCAAATGTTCAAATAAAATAATTAAAGCTATAGGTCTAATATTCTATACATAAAAAGCACAAAACTTATAAACAATTAAATAAGTTGGTGTCATGATACTACCATGGTAAGAGACTTCCAATACCATATAGCGATTAAGTTTGCATATTTTATACAATACTACCAATCAATTATAATTGGTACAATTGATATACATGCAGACTGATTTGGTTTATTACAAAATAATCACCCCTAAATTTTATATGTCACTTGACTTTAAATTTTGAGTCAAGTTTTTCCAACAAGTTGTTACACTTCATGAATATCACAAATCTTCAAATGTTATTACACGTCAAAGATTTTCTTCATCTTTAAAATGATGTTTTTTTTGTTAGACGTTAATTGTGTTCTGTTCTGTTCATCCCTCCCAAAGAAAAGTAACTATGAAAATTTTGAGTGATAGACTTCAACTAACGACTACTTATGGAGAGGAGTTATGAGATTTAGTGATTACTTTAGCAATTAAGCTAACTCTATATAAGGTCTCGTTTGGTTTGCAGGAACGGAATGGATTTAGGTGATTTGCATTTGAAATTCATTTCAATCTTATGTTTGGTTTGCTGGATTGTTCTTATTTAAAATACTAAAATTTAATTGAAATCCTACAAACATATATAAATTTTTTGAAATCCTTATGAGGTACTCTGGATTTCGTAGGATTGTATAAAATAAAGTTTTAAAAATTGTTACAAACATTTTTTTGTAATAATCGATTAATAAAAATGTAATTTAATTATTTATAAAAAAATTATAAAATTATTTATAAATAATTAAATACAATCATATTCCAAATTCTACAAATTAAACATCCATGTTATTTTAATCCAATTCTTCGATAAAATCCAAATATTTTAGAAACAATTTTGCAAATCTAACGATCCTAAAAATTTAAATGATAGATAGTGTCTCGATAGCTTGGAAGCATATGCGTTTTTAATGTACAATTTACCTTGATTAGTATTTTGATGGATTTCAACATTGATGGTTTGAAAATCTCTCTCTCTCTCTCTCCTTCCTTCCTTCCTTTTTCCACTTAATCAAACACAAAATATTTTTATATTATAAAACAAAACATATTCATATGTTTAATATATTAAATCACACGCATATAAACATAAGGGCTTAATCAAATAAAAAATATAAAAGAATTACAAACTCGTAAAAATCGATATAAAATAATTTTTTTCATGATTTTTTTATTAAATGTCAGAATTTAAGATATTATTTCACATATATTTGTTTTCTAAGATGAAATTTTCACATGTATTTGTTTCACTATATGAATCTTTTTATGCATATTTTTGTTTCATTCGGTGAATCAATTTTTTTCCACATGTAATTATATTCATAAGATGAACACAAATATATATGTGAAACAATATCTTAAATTATAGGTTTTGATAAAAAAATTATGAAAAAAATATTTTTATATCAATTTTTTACGAGTTTGTAACATTTTTGTGGTTTTTATTTCATTATCGTCCTATAAAGATATATGTAATATATATAGAGAGAGAGTCGCATGGACACATGAAAATCAATACCACATTAAATCTTAACCTAAAACGAAACTCACTTTGAGTGGAATTATTCTCACGTCTGTTAACATTATGTCCACAATATAGGAATGCATATTTGTTAAAAATATTAAAAATAAATTTCTTTTCCTTAAATAATTTGTAGTTAATCAATTAAGTTAATATTTTACATTAAGCATCTATAATGGAGATTTTTGTTATGTTTCTTCTTAGGGATTTTACAAAAACCTTAACTATAGAACAATTGTTCTTGTCTAGTCATAACTCATAATCAAGTTCTTAAACAAGAATTAAGTTCTTGTATACATTCCCTTTTTGTTATTAGTTTATTATTTATTAACCATTTTATTTTATTTTAATAAATCTATAAAACATATAAGTTAACATTAATAAAAAAAATATAAGTTAGTTTATTGTAAAATATTTTTTATTGTTTTATCTTTCGTTTCTTATAAATTTTGTTACAAGTTTTACATTAATAAATTTAATTTTTAATTATCTTCTTTATATTATTGTGTTTAGATTATTTTTCATATACTTATATATCTATAATTACTTTTTAAATTATAATTAATAATTGTTCTAATTTAAAAATTTTATACCAAAGTGTTGTATATGTGTGTGTCACCATATTATTAACCGATGATATCTATCTAAAATAGGCTGCTTTCATCGAGAGTTTTCCTTATCCACAAGATGCAAAAGAAAGTTCAAACAACGACAAGGGGCGTAAGAAAGTATGTTGAACATGCATTTGAAGTGCTTCAATCTCATTGGGTGATAATTAAGGACCGTCACAATTGTAGTATAGGATAATTGGAAGAGTGAAGGAATACATGCATTGCATATTATGATTGTTGAAGATGAAGGTCATATGTTGATCAAATTGGATTGATGCACTACTAGAAAATTGAGTATTTTCAACGAAAATTTTTAATGAAAAATGTCGTTAAAATTTTTCTAGGAATTTTAGAGGGATTATTGACAGAACATAAATTTTCAACGAATTTTCAACGAATTTCCGTTGAAAATCTCTCATAACATGCATTTTCATCCAAACTTTTTTTGACGAGACTTTCCGTTGAAAAAATTTTAGTTGAAAATGCATGTTTGTGAGAGATTTTCAACGAAAATTCGTAGAAAATTTATGTTCTGTCAATAATCCCTCTAAAATTCGTAGAAAATTTTCAACGACATTTTCCGTTGAAAATACTCAATATTCTAGTAGTGATGAACAAGTAATATTTCAATGTTTTACCCATGAATTCCAAGAGTATCTTCAACAAAATTATTAGATGCGCCTAAATAAAGTTCATCATCAACTTTACTTCGACTTGGTTAAACATATTAATTTGGTCAAATAAAGATTACGAGTGATCTATATTAATATTTTTTTTATGTAGTGTTAGTGTTTATAAAGATTTATATTTATATAATATTGAAAATTCTTTAATTATAGCATAAAATTATGTTTATGTATTAATTGTTTTTCTGTAAACAAAATATATTAGTTAATTAAACTAAAATTAATATCGATAAGTGAAAGTTGATAAATTATATTTGAATTTTGTAGGTAATTATATTTATATAATAATCTATAAATAAAATTAAACTCTATAAATTAAAACAAATGGAATGTGAGGTTTTCGTAAATCCTTCGTTGTGATCTTTATTGGGGTTTTTATTTTATTAACGTGAAAAAGAAAAAGGTTTTTAAAAGCTTCACAGCTATGAATGGACAGATTCTTTCCGATATTTAATAATGCATAGAGATGAATATTATAGACCGTTGTGAAGTGACGTACACATAAAAACAAAATAAAAAATAGAAAAGAAAAGTGTTAGGTGTGCGTTTGGTTCCGAATTTTTTTTTCAGTATTCTAGAAATTTTTTCCAAAGAAAATGAAAGCTTCGAAACCCGTTTGGTTCATTTAATTTTCAAAAAAATTCCAAAAAAACAAAAAAAAAATCATTTTCTAAAATCCTATGTAAATTAGAAATTAGTTTTAATAGTTTTTTAAATTTGTGTTTTTTAAAAAAATTAACGTATAAACACTTCAATTAGGGGGTGTTTGGATGAGCTTATCGACTTATAACTTATTACCGGTGTGGAAAAGCACTTATCAAAAGTTGATAAGTTAAAAATTTTTACTTCTTAAAAATGACTTATTATCGGTTTGGCACCGGATAAGTTGTTTTAACCAAACACTCAAAACGACTTATTACCGGTGCCACACCGGAATAAGTCAATAAGTTGTTTTTATAAGCCCATCCAAACACCCCCTTAATATGATCCGCTTCTCCCCAAGATTCCTCTATTCTTCTTGCTCCTCCAGATCAACCCTTCTCATCCCACCATCGTCAACCACCGTCCACCACCACTGCCTCTCCGCATTCCAACCCAACTCTTCTCACATCCTCTCTCTCACCCTCGTCGGAAACCTCCTCTGCACCGGTTCATCCAACGCCCAAATCCACCTCTACCACTGCAACCTCACCACCACCACATCACCATTCCCACCAACTCCGCCGTCAAATCTCTCCAAATCCTCAATGACAATACCCTAATCACTACCCACCAAGATCATAAAATTCGCATATGGAAAATCGACCAACTCAAAATCATAACAACTTTACCAACCCTAAAAGACCGATTAACCAAAATTTTATTCGCATAAAACCTACATTCAAATTCGCCTGCATGAGAAGCTCACATGGCTCCACCATGGCGACGTTAGAGACAGGTACGATCTTGATACTATTATAATTTTAAAAATGTCTTGTTAAAAATGATTATTTTTATGTTGATATTCTTATATTAAAGTTTTGTTTCATGTTACGTTAAAATATGTTTAATATTGTAATATTTGAAAAGATGGAAAATGAAAAGTGATTAAAAATGCACCATCAAACACGTTTTAAATTTTTTTTAAAGTGAAAAATGAAAAGTGATTAAAAATGCACCATCAAACACGTTTTAAATTTTTTTTAAAGTGAAAAATGAAAACTTCATCATTTAAACTAAACGTGTCTTATAAAATTTTCATAAAAAACTTAGAATGAAAGCTTAAAATAAAAATGTTTTCTAGAAAAATAAAAACAATTTTAACTAAACACACATTTAACTCTTTTTTAAAAATAAAAAATATGACAAACCTAATTAACATTATCTCAATACTATTTTCTATAAAATTATCAAAAGTTTGAATATGTCAAATAAAAGTCACTACTAGAAAATTAAGTATTTTCAACGGAAAATGTTGTTGAAAATTTTCTACGAATTTTAGAGGATTATTGACAGAACATAAATTTTCTACGAATTTTCAACGAATTTCCATTGAAAATCTCTCACAAATATATACACATTTTCAACCAAAAAAATTTCAACGGAATGTCTCGTTAAAAAGTTTTTGGTTGAAAATGCATTTTGTGAGAGATTTTCAACGAAAATTCGTTGAAAATTCGTAGAAAATTTATGTTTTGTCAATAATCTCTTTAAAATTTATAAAAAATTCGTTGAAAATAGTCAATTTTCTAGTAGTGAGTTAATAACTTTCATTTAAGTTTTATTAGCATCTAAAAGAAATGAAAATGTTAGAGTCTCCCACTTTGAAAGTTGAAAGGCTATAAAAAGAAAACTTACTTGAAAGTTGAAAGGCTTAAAAAGATAGTCAACCATCATGAATCATGATTAAGAGCAATGACATTACCATTAAGAAAAGCCAAGTCTTTAGTGTAAATTGACTTTTGAAATTTGAGTCTAGTCTTCCTTCCTTCTCCGATATCCACGATGAAAAATATGAGTATCTTTGGTAGTTTCACAAGAACCTTCCTTTTAACTATTAAATTAAGAATCAAGTCTACAGTGAAAAGTTTTTACTAAAACCCTATTTTATGTGTCGTATTGATTCTTTTAAAACCAATAACTATTATATTAATATATATTAGTAATTATAAAGTTAATAAAATAATATAAAAATAATAAAAATAACACTTCTCACAAACTTCATAGTTGTTGGGACTTTGCCTTGTACTTTTGTCCCACATAGGAAACTTCTTAAAACATAATTGGGTTTATAAAGTTCAAGCCTTAACACTTATCAAAATGAGTAAAAGCCCAAGTAAGTGGTTTAGGTTTGGAGTTCAGTACGGGCTCACTACATATTAAATGATCAAAGACTGGGCCTTGGGCCCTGGTTGGTGGACCGGTACGAAATGGCGCGGCGGCCAAAGCCCGGGCTGTTGATATGTCCGTGGAGATGTCGTCGCGTCGTTCGTGGTTGGCAGCGCGCTCCCGGCACTGGCCTGCGGGCATCCCATTCTGAACGACTCGCAAACATGTAATCTTGGGCTCTGTTGATCAAAAACCTGATCCGTTTTTGCTTAACTCGATTCTCGAACCAGTGGGTTCTAGGGTCACACTGGTCCTTGAACCACGTGTGTTCTCGGATAACACTGGATGTCGGACCCGACATTTGGGTTCTCGAATCAACTTGTTGGATCAACAGCTTGTCGCACCATAGAGGATTTCGGGTCTATCAGTATGTCGCATCCCACATGATGTCGGACCAAAGAACAGTTATTTAACTATTTTTTGACGGTTTTATGGAAGTTACTTTGGGAACGTATATATACCCAGTTTTCCCTCATTTTTCATATATACAGAAAAGGTTTCCCTCCATATTCTCAAAAACTCGTTGCTATCATGAAACATATTATCAATTCGATGGAATTGGATTGACGTGCATCATTCCAATTAGATAGTTGAATCCTCAAGACGACGTCCTACACCAACGCATGATTGGGGACGAAATTTCGTCTTAGGACACTGCTTGGCAGGCCTCTATTTGATCAATCTACTGTTGGATTCGATTTCATCGTATAAGGTTCTGTTTCTTTCATTTACTTTGATTTAATAAATCTGTTTTGTTACTAATTTTATAAAGTTTATAATCTGTCGCTGGATTGGTTCTAACAATAGTAAGAACCAAGTTTCTTGTTCAAACACTTAGAGGATATTATGTTGTTATAAGAACATCTCCATAATCGTAGTTCTTATAATATGCCTTCGCTTTTTGTTACGAACCTTTCATTAGAGATGTTTTTGGAATGTGTAATTATTACTATGTTTTGGAATTCTTTTTTGTAGTTTTAGAGATTTTTTTGCTCCAATAGCTATGCTATATGACCATTAATATGGTCATATAGCATAGCTATTGGAGCAAAAAAATCTCTAAAACTACAAAAAAAATTCTATTATAGCATAGCTCTTGGAGACACTCTAAGTATTTAAGTCATTAACAAATTGCTATATTAATTTATTTTCAAAAAAATATCTTATAAAACTTAAAAATCAAGCGACTGTTACTACATTTTTTTCCACTTGTTGATAAAGATGATCGGCTCAAGTTACAACATATTAACCTAAAACATAAATAAGGTAGCCCTAAAGTCAAAAGAGTTAACCTCAAATATAAACAAACTAACCTACAAAATTGGTTCATAATTGCCTTTCAAAAAAAATTGGTTCATAGTTAACAAAAAAACCTAGTCTCAAAATATCAACCCAAATTAAGGGGTCGTTTACCAAAATGCTTTCCCGATAAGCGGTTACACAAAATAACCCTACATAGTTAACATGTTATTATTTGAACATTATTACATCACTATAAAAACAAATTAACCTTAACAAAAAAGACGCTAATAAAAATTTCTAATCACATTAAATTGTATTAATGATGATTAAAAATTCACATTTATCATACATACATTATATACACATATATACTATATATATAACACAAAAAATATATTCAACATTAGACTCATTTCAAAGTTATTGACAATAACTTTATAACGATGTAATTTACAAAGAAAAATGTATTTTTTCAATGTATTGTAACTTATAATTAATTAATTAATTAATTAATATGATATGGTGAAAAAGGAAAAAAGAAAAAAAGAAAGTAGATTAAAAGCATTAAAGTCTTTGAAGAATGTAAGCCATAAGTTATAATCAACACATGTAGCGGCTTGCCTAGATCTCGTATTTCCCACGTAGTCCATCGGTCAAACCAATGATTCTCCTCTCAAACAACTATATTTAACTTACAGAAATAATGGAGTTTTATTTGTTAAATTTTTAATCAAACCCCTAATTTTTCAAGTTTATTGTTTTATCCCAAAAAAAATATTGTGGTTTCATTTTAATAAACTTATAATTTCACATGTAACAACCATAGAATTATTACACTTAACCTCATAAATTTATGGATAGACAACCATAATCTTATATGCGGATACGCCGGCTACAATTTGGAATATATCCAAAGAAAATTGGGTTTGGTGTATATATTGCTCGGGTAATTATATTTAATAAAATCACTACTTTTTCAAAAAGTCCAATTTGTAATAGTTTAGTCAACTAGCTTTATTTATTTTATTCTTGATTATTCATTATAGTGTTTTGTTTACCGGTGTATATATACACACATATAAAGAAAAAGTTTATTCATCAATATTCCATCATGCATTTGCCTTCCCTGTTTCTCTTACCAATAATTATCCTCTCTTATTCACGATATTATGGTACTTCATCTTCTACACCAAATAATATTCTAACACAAGGCTCATCACTTTCTGTTGAAATGAACGACGTTTTGGTTTCACCAAACGAGCTTTTTACTGCTGGATTTTACCAAATTGGCCAAAATGCTTATTGTTTCGCAATATGGTTTTCTGAGCCGATCTCAGATGACAATCACACATTGGTTTGGATGGCGAATAGAGACGAACCTGTCAACGGAAAGCGATCCAAGCTTTCCTTGCAAAAAACTGGAAATCTTGTTCTAATGGATGTTGGCCGAAGAATTTGGACTACCAACACCAAATCTACTTCGTCTTTGCAATTGCAACTCACTGACTCCGGTAATCTTGTTCTTAACGAATCAAATGAAGAACCATATCTTTGGCAAAGCTTCAGTTATCCGACTGATACCATTCTTCCCAATCAGCCTTTCACCAAAGACACCATTCTTGTATCTTCAAGAAGTTCATCAAATTTGTCTTCTGGATTCTACAAGCTCTATTTTGACAATGACAACGTAATCCGTCTTCTTTATAATAGCGATGAAATAACCAGTGTTTATTGGCCTAGCCCTTGGTTACGATCATGGGAAGTAGGGAGGACTACTTACAACAACAGTAGATTTGCTTTACTTGATTCAAAAGGCAGTTTCAAGTCCACAGATAATTTTATGTTTGTTACCACAGACTTTGGCCAGACTCGTCATAGAAGACTGACCCTTGATGTTGATGGCAATGTTAGAGTTTATACACTTAACAAAAAAAATTGGACTGTTTCATGGCAAGCAATTTCAATATCATGCCAAATTCATGGGATTTGTGGCCAAAACAGCCTTTGTACTTACAGTTTTGAATTGGGAAGGAGATGCACTTGCATGCATGGTTACAAGGCCAAGAACCATACAGATATGTCTTTTGGGTGTGAACCGATTTTCGATCATAGTGGACATCATGAATCATATGGATTCATTGAACTCCCACATGTCGAATTTTATGGGTTTGATTCTATCTATATCCCAAAATCTACTCTCGAAGAGTGCAAGCAGACATGCTTGAATGACTCCAACTGTAAAGCCTTCCAATATACGTTTGATGAAGGTATGGGATCTTTCATCTGCTATGTCAAGACTTTGTTGTTCAATGGCTACTACTTGGGTACTCGTTTGGTCACTTATCTAAAGCTACCTAAAAGTTATGTGTTATCCTATGATCAAAATGTCGCTAACAGGTCTAGCTTCGATTGCTCGAACTCAATAATCGAACTGGAACGAACATACGAGACAAAACATGCAAATGGGTCCCTCAAGTTTATGTTATGGTTCAGTCTCATCCTTGGTGTAATTGAATTTATGTGCTTTCTATTCTTCTTTTATATTACCCGGAAACCCTCAAGTAGAAGTAGAACAACGCAAGCCTACCTTGCAGTTGCTAATGGATTCAGAAGGTTCACATACGATGAGATAATGAAGGTATCTCAGAAATTTAGTGAAGAGATTGGGAGAGGTGGTGGTGGTATCGTGTACAAAGGCATACTTCATGACTCCCGAATGGTAGCAGTTAAGCAGCTCCATGAGGCTAGCCAGGGAGAAGTTGAATTCCTAGCAGAGATGAGCATAATTGGGAAGATAAATCATATGAACTTGATAGAAACATATGGTTATTGTGCTGAGGGAAAACGTAGGATCTTGGTTTATGAGTACATGGAGAATGGCTCATTAGCTAAGAACTTAAGTGCAAATCAACTTGATTGGCAGAAGAGGTTTAAAATTGCTATAGGTGTGGCCAAAGGGCTAGCTTATCTTCATGAAGAATGCTTGGAGTGGGTTTTACACTGTGATGTTAAACCACATAACATATTGTTGGATGCTGATTACAATCCAAAAGTGGCAGATTTTGGCTTGTCCAAGCTTTTCAACCGAGGTGTAATAGAAGATTCTGTATTTTCCAAGATACGAGGAACTAGAGGGTATATGGCTCCAGAATGGGTGTTCAATCTTCCAATTACCTCAAAAGTGGATGTTTATAGCTACGGGATGGTGGTGCTAGAAATGGTAACAGGACGGAGTCCTAGTTGTGATCATGTTGGTGATGATAATGAAAGGGTCAACCAAAAAAGGCTTGTTAGTTGGGTGAGAGAGATGGTCCACGAGGCGACTACAACTTTGTTAGAAACAAAAATCATGGAGATACTGGATCCGTTGATGAGAGATGAATATGACGAAGGCCAGATGCAAATTCTTCTAAATGTGGCTCTCAAATGTGTTGAGGAAGATAAAGACGCCAGACCAACCATGAGCGAGGTGGTGAAGATGCTTCTCCACCCTGAGATAAATATATGACTAATGTCGACTTAGCATTTGGCCCACCTGGTCTTTGGTTTTCTCTACAAGTGCTTATAAGTTTGAGATTTTAGTTTGTTCGTTCAATAAGTATGTCTATTTTTACACGTGTTATCATAGTGAAGTAAAATTTTATTCCGATTGGTTTATTTTTATAAACCTCGCATCTCCCTGGCCAAATCCACCCACATTAGGAGTCAATGGTTGATCAAGTTTGATGTAACTCCTTAATCGTCTCACAAGTGAGTTGAGAATGTGTTCTACACTACAAAACAAATGACTTTCATCTACAAAAATTACCTAGGGAAGTTTCCATCGGTTATTACCTACGGATCACTCAGAAAATACCAGTGGTTCGGTAAAATTCGATGTTTTTCATAGAAATATCAACAGATCAGCCAGAGAATCCTTAGGTAATCTGTCACTAATTTGAATTACCCATTTAGCAATTTACCCACCAAATTTTATGACATTTTTGTGAGGAATCACTTTTTAGCAACAGATTTTCCAGGGAATGGTCCGTAGACAAAAGTCTTTCGTTTAGTAGTGCTATTTTGTAAGGTTGTAGTTAGATCTTAACCTTCTATAATATTTAAAATATGTGTTATCTTATATTTGGATTGTGTTCAATCAAGTGATTGGTCGTGGCACAGTGTCACTGTCATCGTTATTATATAAATGTTATCATATGTAGTACCCTTATTTGATCAAATAACATTATATGGTGTTTGATCAAGTGTTATCGTTCCTATGGTTACTATAACTCACTGATCATTTTTATTGATCAATATTTTCATGACAACTATATAATATTTTAATAGTAATTGAAAATTCAGGATGTTTTTTTATTATATTATTATAGAGAGAAATATGAAAGACAAGGACTTAAGACTATAAGAAGCCCATTTGAGTTAAATTAATTAATGAAGTAAATATTGCAAATAAGACCTTAACAAACTACTTATCTCAAAAACACCTTTCAATGCTCTAAAGATTAATTATATGCCTTGGGTTGACAAGTGTTTGTGGTTTAAAATAATGATGATGACTGGTTTATAAATTCATGCAAGAATTTTGTGGATATTATGTTGTATATATATTAAAGAGACTATTTATGTTTGTGTATTTTTTAGGGTCTAAAGAAACATATCTCTAGCACACACAAAAACAAGCTAGAAATATGTCTGGTTGTCAACAGAAAGATGAACAAAGAAAATAGATATGTAAAACAAGTCACATTCCAAATCGAGGCCAAACTATGTTTGATATTACCACTCGTAAAGAGCGCCTTAAAAATGACATTGCATAAAATAAAAGAGAAAATAATAGAATGGTTCAAATAAGAATGCAAGTGATATGTATAGCAGTACATGAAGGTTTTGTTGTCGGTGAAGGCGTTGATATATTAACAATTAGACATTATCTTGTATACAAGATCGTGCGAGAAGAAGAGTTAAAATGAGAAGCGTAAGAAGAGATGTGTGCACTTGATCATATTTAATCTCATGTCCATCAATAAATTACGTTTTAGAAGGAATTTATTTGGTGTATCTTGTGCACCTCATTAGTGTTGCAATTAAGATTGATCTAAGAGTGAAAATCACTTCTTACATTTCTCACCATAAGTTATTTTCTTACCTGAACCCAATCCATCGTATACATTCCTAATCTATAAACAAGTTTTTTCTTTGGATATTCAGTATTCTTGATAAGCGAGTACCGTAGTATCACTTCTAGAAAGAAGACTTTCAATGACCGTAATTTCCGTTGCTAAAAGTTTGATTTCTAGTAAAATCCGTGAGAAAATCGATTTATGTCTCTGATTTCTAGTAGTGGCATGGATAGATAGGAGTAAAAATCTGTTGTGTCAACATTTCCTATACCACACATGTCTATCGAATGATAACTTGCCATCTCATCATTTTTTATTAATTAATTATATTAATTTTGAAACCCTTAAACGTGTTAATCACTGCCTTTCTCCCAAAACACTTTCATTCCTACCATTATCTCACTTCATTAATTAGATTAACTCATTCTCTCTATTTAATATAATATTGAGAAAAGTCTACTAAAACCCAACCCTCTTTTGTGTTTTGAGTGATTAAGTCACTGGACAATTTTTTTGAACAAAAAAAGTCATTGGACTTTACAAAACCTGTTATTTACATCCTTATGACTTATGAAATTGATTTTTTTTAACTGCAGAAATATATTAATACCAAACAGTGGAAAACCCACAAATACACCAAGACACCACCAAATATTACACCAAGATAACCACCAAAAGAAAACCCAACCATGACCAAACAGTAGTCCACTCCTTATCAACCTTTTTTGACAGCTTAATTGGACAGACGACTTAATGCAGAGTAGCAACTTAATGCTTGAAACAGTACCTTACTTGACAACTTAATGCAGAACAACAACTTAATACAACAACTTAATGCTTGATGCAGTACCTTACTAGGAAGCTTAATTGAAACAAACAGCTTACTGCAGAACAACAGCTTATTACAACAACTTAATGCTTGATGCAGTACCTTACTAGCCAGCTTATTTGAAACAGACCGCTTAATGCAGAACAACAGCTTATTACATCAGCTTAATGCTTGATGCAGTACCTTATTTGGCAGCTTAATTGAACAGACAGCTTAATGCAGGACAACAGCTTATTGCAGCAGCTTAATGTAATATAATAATAGAAAAAGTCCGAACGGTTTGGTTTTTCAAAAACCGAATGGCTCGGTTTTTGTTTCGGTTTTGGCCAAAAATCACACCGAACAGTACCGTGCTCACCCCTACCAATTTCAAAACCTATAAAATATTTCATAGATTTATTTTTGATTATGTACATCTAACAACAGGGTCGTTCCAATCTTTTTGGAGACCTTGTTACACATTGAAAAATAACGTTCATACCATACTACCATATATTGTACTAGTTACGAAATGTCTTACAAATTAAAAGATAATCAATTAACGATAGAAACCTAAACGTAAACCATTATACTTTATAAACAATCTAAACATGAATCTTATCGCTGAACCTTTGAGCTCTTTAAACCTAAATCTAAACAATTAAAAATCTAACCTAAATAGTAAACAATTAACATTATGATTTTTGAAACCATGTCTCAAACGTTATCTTAGTTTTGATTTCTTAACATAAACAATATGAACAATGACATTCTCATTTCAGAACATTATCCAAGTAATTAAGAATCTGAATCGATGAAAAATAAGTAATAGTTTTAATCTATTTCACACAAACAATAACCCTAGTTTATGAGAAGAGTAATTAAGAATCTAAATCAGCATAAAATTAATGACCTAAAGCTAAACAAGTAATAAGCAGAATCTAATTTACACAAAACAACAACTCTTATCTCATGTTTATGAAGGGAGAGAAAAAAAATTAGAATTAACGTGTTAATTGTTCGGTTCAATGATTTATCAAGAACCCGCTGGTCCAAAACTCCAGATATGTCACTATTAAGAAGTAAGAACCAGTCAACATGTGTGTGTAACTTTATATGTTTGGATCTGATGTGAGGATGAAGAATATGAGATTCAAAACCAGAAAACCTGTCGTATTAATACAAGAGAAGAAGACGAAGTCGTTTGGAATTAAGTCGTCTTTGTTGTTGAAGAACCAAATTGTTCATCTTCGGGAATTTCGAACATCGAATCGCTAAATTGGGATAGAACCAAGATGGAAATTGAAGAGTTCTTCACTTTGAATTCCATCTTAGGCCTGCGATTGCTTTCTTCCCAATAGAAATTAGGGCATCCATTTTTTTGGTTTGGGATAAAGATAAGGCCCCAATGAAAGAAAGTTTGGGCCTTATATTTTTGGGGGGCCTGTTCAAAAGAGCTGATTTAACTGTCTAACAATGTAAAACGTACTATGATCAAAACATTATGAAGATCAAAAGAACTTCAAAATTCTGTCTGGTATGAATATGAAATGTAGCAGGATTGAATCTCCTAAATCAAAATTATATGAATGAAATAAACTTAAATCACTCTAAGTAAACTACTTATTCAATGAAATCTCAATCATTTTTGCAATTGTGATTCCATTAATAATGAAATTTCTTTAACATTTATGAATAGATTTAGAGTTAGAAAAACAGGACCAAAAGAACCCTCAAAAAATAGAGCACGAACCTTAAGATCTCAGAATCCGCAAAATGTAGGATGTGTTATAGAATCTTCAAAATTCTATGTTCTGAGTCAGACGCCGGCCACGGAGGGCTGCGTCGGACACCGGCGACGAAGCGTTGCTTTGGACGCCGGAGATGGAGGGTGCAGGCGTGCAGCATGGGATGAGCGACGATGGGTCTGTTCTTCTGTGGGAGACGAATTGGGGTTTATTGGAAAATAGGGTTTAATCTAGCTCTTTAAAATTTAATTGCTTTTGTTTTTTTAATTATTTTTACCGGTTAAACAGGTTAAAGGTAACCTCAATGACCTATGTAATATGTTTTGTAAAGTCCAAGGACTTTTTTGTTCAAAAAAATTGTCCAGTGACTTAATTACTCAAAACACAAAAGATGGTTGGATTTTAATGAACTTTTTCCTATAATTTATTTAATCAATGGAACCAAAAAAAGAAGGCTTTTATAAGAACCTTCATTGTGGAAATATGGAATTTTTGATGAATTCCTATTTTAATAAGGCGGCATGTGAAAAAAAAAATATATAAAGAAGGCTTTTGTAAAAACGGCGGTTGAAGATTGATGCGGGATTGGGCATGGAGAATCAGACATTGATGTTTTTGGAGGCTTATAATCGGGCCACCACACAGGCCGCACTTAAACGGCCATAACTTTTGCTCCGGGTGTCCGTTTCGGGCCGACGACCAGGCGAATCGAAGCTACTTCCGAGGAGCACGCCGCGGTTAGGCCGCAGACTTTTGAACCCGGAAAAAGCTGTTTAAGTGGACTTTTTGGGCATTTTAGTATTTTTTTGTCATTTTGGGCTTGTTTTGTTGGCCTTTTATGTTTTGCCCATTGTCTTTTTTAGGTCCGTTTTATTTTGGTCGTCATATTTAAGCTTTTTCTTTGTAATTTGAATGGTCAATTCTGAATTTTAGAAACTTTTGATTTTTCTCCCAAATTTTGAGTTATTACGAATTCGTTATTTAAAGTCTAGAATCGGTATTCGTTGAATCAACGATTCCTAAAAAACATTACTCACGAACATTCGTAGAATCAACGTGATATTCTATTTTCTAATTTTATTCGCTCCATCAAAGATGGTCTAACTAACACTCCCCTAAAATTTTCCATTGGCCTTTTAAAAACATTTTAGGTCAGTTTTTGATTCTCCTATTCATTATCCAAGAATAATTGATTAAAGTTATCTCCCGTCACCAATTGACAAGGTGAAAATGTCATATCTTGGAAAATGAAAATGAATGAGAATCACTCGGTGGCTTTTCCATTGACTGCACATCTTCTTGGTCTTACAAGACACCCTACTCTATACACTAGAATGATGTTGATGTATTCTTAATTCTCCTTCATGTTTTTTTTTCTTTCTAAAATGAGAATGCATGGTAAATGAACCCTAAATGAAATCTTTTTGTATACATTTTCAAAGTGTTGACTTCTTGCGAATCTTGTAAAGGGATAATTTAGTCTATTAAATTAAATCAAATAGATCCCTAATTTTAGGTTGTACGATATAGCGTTTTTTATTTTGGAAAATTGTCTTAAATGACCAAACTACTACTTCAGATTTATTTTAATAATCATCTATTTTCCTAAGTTTGTAAAAATATCAATACATCCCCCATGCAACTCCTCCATACTTGCGGAAGTACCAAAACGACGTCGTTTTGGTGGCTTTTCCGTTTCCAGTCGAGATCCAGATCCACCCCTTTCCACCATCATATCACAAGTTTTCTAAAATTTATAGTACATTTTATTAAAAATAATTATATAATTTTTGGGCAATATCGGAAACGGACAGTGGCGGAGCCACTCTAGAGCCAGGATGGGCCTGGGCACCCCCTCGCTTTATAAAAATACTTTAGGAATAATTCTGTAAGTTCAAGCCCATTAGAACTTTATTTTACTTAGGCTCCCTAATATCAATCAAACCCATTTAATAAACATCTAAAATTTACATTATTTGGGCTTTGCTAATATTGAACCCACTTAATAAACATCTAAAGACAGCTAGAGACCAGACATGGTTGAGTCAAAATTAAGATTTATTCCTTTCCCAAAAATTGACAATTAGTTGCATTTTTACGAAAAATTTCATGCATTTTTAAAGAGTTTTCCTTATTTAAATGGGTATCTATACACATTTTGTATTTTTTTTTGTATAAACATATACATAGTTATATTGTTTTTGTCACCAATGCTTTTCAATTCTTTTTTACCGCTATTTTTAGAACAAGTATTTATTAAAACCATATAAACTTAAAAGGTTTCTCAATCTTGAAATCGTGAGTTTTCTTACATATTTCTAGGCACCCCCTAGAATTTTTTTGGCTCCGCCCCTAGAAATGGATGGATCCGGGCCTCGACTAGAAACGGTGAAACCACAAAACGATGTTGTATTGGACTATATCCGCAACTATAAAGGAGGTGACTTACGGAATTGCCCAAAACGACGTCGTTTTGGTACTTCCGCAAGTATGGGGGAGTTGAATGGGGGATGTATTGACATTTTTGCAAACTTGGGAAAGAAATGGTTAAATAAGTCAAGCTGAAATTCAGTTTGGTTATTTACGGTGATTTCTCTTCTATTTAACAATATTTATACTATATTATAAAGCATTTGACAAAAACTCTTAAAATCGTTTTTATGCATTCAGTACTGTTTATTGATGCATATTAATTAAACTTCAAGATTACAAATAAATTGTACATAGATACAAGTTATTAAAGCTTCATTCCTGAATTCGTGTAACTAACTACGGATAAACATAATCAAATACAGGACAAACATTTCATTTTAAATATAAAAAATCTAGAATATAATCAGAATAATCACTGAGTTCAAACATAATACTTAATTTGTTGATCATAACTCCTCTCAGTGATTTGAATATGATTCCTTTATCTACTTAGTGAAAATCCCATTTATAGACTCAAGTTCATTTCAGCGATAGCATACACTGATTGTCATCAGCGATCGCTGAAATCTTAGGAACCATAAGTCTATCTCTGAAGATCTGAAGATCAGCTATCACACCAGAAGAACATTCAGCAAAAGTCGAAGACCAAGCTGAAGAAAGAGATAATCAGCTAGTGATCTGAAGCGGTTCAGTGAAAGCAAGGATTATCTAAATCAGTGTGAAGTCTTAGTGACACTTCGAAAGTTCATCCTTGAAGTTTCAAGTTCAGCGATCAAGTGAAGACTTCAAACAAGATTAAAGTTGATCTTATCCTCGATGCACAAAAGTCAAAACCTTATACTATGTCAGAAAAGGACGTATGGCTTGTCTCTTATGTCCCCATCAAATCTGATATGGTACTGTTCGTATTCGGCCAAAGCATGGCTGCTTTTTGGACAAAGGACAAGCTTCCTATAAAAGCTTGACACGTGGCAAAATACCTTTTGTCTTGCATGATATGCAAACGGTTATAAATAGGATGAAGATATCTTCTTCATCCTCATGCATGCTACTTACTTTCTTTGAACCTCTGCTTCATTTCTTTCTAATTTCTTGTGCATCAAATCTGTGTGTTTCTTAAGTTACAATAGAATAGGTTATTTAACTTGTTCTAATTCTGCTTGTAACTGTAAATTTGTTTATTCAATATAAACTTATTTAAAAACGTAAATATCCATCTGTTTGTATTCACCCCCCCCCCTTCTACAAAATGTTTCTATATCCTTTGAACTCTTGTAGACTCCTTTGGGACCAACAAGTGGTATCAGAGCAGTGTGCTCTCTATCTTTAAAATATTTTCTTTCTAAACTATTTTAAAATATGTCAAGTCCTAATACAAATTATAATGACAATGGATCTTTAGCTAAACCTCCAAGATTTAGCCATGATAATTCCCCATTGTGGAAGGAAAGAATGTCTCTGTTTCTAGAAGGATCAGACCCAAAGATCCCTTACTATCTAGAAAACGAACCATTTGTTCCTACAACTACTGTAGCTGGTGTTCGTGCCACCACTACTACTCCAGCCATCCCTGAAAGGAGTATCATTAAAAATCCTAATCGATGGACTGAAGAAGATAAGAAAGAAATTGCTATTGACTCAAAAGCAAGATCCATAATAGCAATGTCCCTTCCTGATGAAGTCTATCATTCAGTAATGAAAATGAGGACTTCGAAATCCATGTGGGATATTCTATGTATTCAATATGAAGGAACATCTGAGGTACAAATCACTAGAAGTATTAATCTAGTAAGACAATATGAAAGTTTAATGCATCATAAAGGTGAAACTCTCTCTCAACTTCACCAGCGTTTTAACTGCTTGTTGATTGATTTACAAACAGTCAACAGACACTATTCCAACGCTGAAATTCTGACAAAATTCATGGAGGCACTACCCGAACAATGGGCAGTGTACACTACATGTCTGAAATTGTCAAAGAATTTTGAAACTCTCTCTTTAAGTGCTTTGTATGGAACGCTCTTAAATGAAGAGCAATCCCAAGTTTTGAGGAAAAACCTCATCAATGAACTCAAGGGTGCCAAAAGTACTTCCTTGGCACTCGTGTCTTCAGAGGTAAATCCTTTAAGAAATGCTTCCTCCCCTACTATTACTTCCATCACTGAATTAGGTCAAACCGATTCAGAAGATCAACTCACTGATGCTGACATCTCGGAGTTCGATAACTCTCTGGCTCTGTTAACTAATAACTTTAAGAGATTTTCCAGAAAGAGCAACTTTAGAAGAACACCGACTCTCGCTGACTCTGATAAATTGAAAACCATGCCCGCTGAGAAAGCCTCAGCCACATGCTACAATTGTCAACGAAAGGGTCACTTCGCTAGTGAATGTAGATCCAAGAAAGTTGTAGCCCCCACTAACTCGCTGACCTCTGATAAGAAAGAGAAGTATTTGCAATTAAAAAAACAAATACAAAGATCTGAAGAAAAACCAGCCAAAAGGCAAAGGTCTTATAACTGAAGAAGTTGACTGGGATGATGAAGATGACTGGGCTAAAACCTCTAATGAGTCAGGCACAGATGAAGAAGATCTTGCCTTTCTATGTCTGATGGCAAGAACAGAAGACGCTGAAGAAGTATCTGAAACTTCTTCCTCTGAGTCCCCTTCTACTCAGGTATCCATTCCTTCTATCTCCTTAATATCTGAAAACGATAACTTATCTGCGCTTGATGCTATGACTATTGATTTTTATAATGCTTTAAATGGAAAAATCAAAGCTGAGAAAATTAACACTAATTTATCTGAACAATTAAAAAATTGTCATCTAAAAATCAAAGAACTTTCAAAGATTGAGGAAACCTTAAAGGACCAAGTCTTTGTAAATCAAACAATTAGCATTGAAAAGCAGCAAGCTATCGCTGAAAGAGAAAAGGTCATCGCTGATCTCAAGTCTGAAAAGGTTTCCATCGAAGGATGGTGCAAAGCCTCTGACAAGGTAAATGAGATCATCAATGCCTAGATCCCTATGAAAGTAAGAAGTGGGTTATGCTTTAACGTCGAAAAGGAAGAATCAGAGAAAGAGTGTTCCATGCTTAAATTTGGAATGTTTGTCTCCTCTATCCCTGATCCTTCCTCTTCGTCTCAGAGACCTCAATCTAATGAGAAGACTCTGGTGTTAAAATCTTTCTACTCTAAGAAAGTGGTCAAAAACAAGATTCTTGACCAGGTTCCTAGAAATAGAAATGTTCAGAAGAACAAGAAATCCTCTACCTCCTCAGAGAGCAATCCTAAACCTGGGAGAAAGATCTCTGAATTCTCTCAGAGATCAACCCCCAGAATTAAGATTGATCTCACTCCTGTTCCTGAAAAGGTTGTTATACCTCCAAGAACAATGGATAAAGGAATTCTTGGCCCCATTCCTGACAAAATCCCTTCTATCTCTCTAAAATCTTTAATTTCCAAACCTTACAAATATAGGAAGTGCTATCACTGTGGTGAAACTACCCACATTGCTAGTAAGTGTCGTAACGCTACTAAAGCTGATAAACTTGCTCATGGAAAGAAAGTAGCTCAAGCTGATAAATCAGCAAGAGTGAAATCCACCAAGGTTGCAAAACCAACAAAGGTGAAGATATGCAATGAAGAAAGTTCTTCAGCAAGTAGCTCCTCCGCCACTCCTTCCACTAACAAAGCAGGACCCATAGTAATATGGGTACCTTCAAACATTTAATCTCTTTGTTGAATGCAGAGTGCAAAAGGTATCTGGTATCTCGATAGCGGATGCTCAAGGCACATGACTGGCAGAAAATCTCTGCTCTCTGACTACAAAGAAGAAGTTGGTCCATCGGTGACCTTTGGTGGAAATGGCAAAGGATACACTAAAGGCTATGGAATTTTGTCCAACGGAGCCACCTCGTTTAGTCGAGTTGCCTACGTTGAAGGACTAAAGAACAATCTCTTAAGCGTTAGTCAGCTATGTGACAAAGATTTTAAAGTTCTATTCCTAAGGAATAGATGTGCTGTTACTGACTGCAATGATAAGCTTGCCTTAACAGGCAAAAGAGTTGAAAATGTATATGTAATCAATATGAATAGTTCTTGTTAGGACCCAAACAATCAAGATATCAATATATGAGAAGATTTTGACAGAAATGATGATAGCCAAATGTAATATGTATTGATTGAATGTACAATATTACAGAATATGTCTTTACAAGGCTAATGAAAAGCGTTAGTTCTAACAATCTAACTAACTATCTATTTATACATACAATAGAAAGACTAAAGTAACAGAGCATTCATAACAGACAAGTTCAGAACAGGTTCTGAACTCCTTCAGATCTTATTCAGAAGTGTCTTCAGAACTTCTTCAGAACCTCTTCAGAAGTGTCTTCAGAACTTCTTCAGATCTTTATCTCTTCAGAACCCGGTGCCTTTTGAAGCTATTATGATATCTCTATCAGTTCTCACTCTAAGAATGTGTGCTTTATCTCTAAAGCATCCTCTGATGTAAATTGGTTATGGCATAAACGACTCTCTCATCTCAACTTTAAGACAATTAATGAACTTCTCAAAGGGGACTCGTCAGAGATCTCCGAAATCATAGCTTTGCAAAGGAATCTCTTTGCTCAGCGTGTGAAAAGGGAAAGCTGATAAAAGCATCTTTCAGATCTAAACAAGTTTCCTCTGTAACCTCACCTCTTCAACTACTCCATATGGATCTCTTTGGACCTGTCAATGTCCAATCTATATCAGGAAAGAAATACACTCTTGTGATTGTTGAAGAATATTCCAGATACACATGGGTATTTTTTCTTCGATCCAAAAGTAACACCCCTGATATGATAATCTCGTTTATCAAAAGAATGGAAGTTCTGAACAATCTGACTGTTCGTTCCTTGAGAAGTGATCATGGTACTGAATTTAAGAACAGTACCCTGATAAATTTCTTTGATGAAAAAGGTATCTCTCACAACTTCTCTTCAGTGAGAACTCCTCAACAAAACGGTGTTGCTGAAAGAAGAAACCGAACTATCATTGAAGCAGCTCGCTCAATGCTCAGCGAATCACGCCTTCCAACTCAATTCTGGGCCGAAGCAGTCAATACGGCATGCTTTACTCAAAATCGATCCCTGATCGTGAAACGATTCAAGAAACCACAGTATGAATTATTTCAGGGAAGAAGACCCACTCTGAAGTTTCTTCACATCTTTGGATGCAAATGCTACATTCTAAATGACAGAGACCATTTGGGAAAGTTCGATCCAAAAGCTGATGAAGGAATTTTTCTTGGATACTCTTTAGTGTCTAAATCCTTCAGAATCTTCAACAAGAGAAGACAACATGTTGAAGAATCTATGCACGTCAACTTTGATGAATCACGACCAATCAACTCTGCTCCTATCCCTGAAGAAGATGAGGAGCTAAATGAATGGATGAAATCACATTATGGAGAACCTGAAACTTATTTCAGCAGTCAACCAAATGCTGAAATGAATGATAATTGTCTCCCTGATTTTCCTATTCCTAATACTGATTCATCCTCAGGAATCAATGTCACTCCTCTTAATCAGATTCATCCATCTGATACCTCTCAAGGAAACTCTTCAGCTAACAACCAAGCTTCATCCGCATATCCAGAATTGATCTTAAATAATGAAGTCCCTGTTGCTGAACCAACAACAAGTATTCCTGAAAGAGAAGAAGTTGTTGAATATATTGTTGATCAATCTCCTCAACCTCCCACTCAGAGATGGACTGCAAGTCATCCAATAAATCAGATTATTGGTGATCCTAATGTAGGTATCAAAACTCGTAGAGGTTCAGGTAATATCTATCTTTATGAAAATTTCATTTCCTTCTCTGAACCAAAAACGATTGATCAAGCTATCTCTGATCCTAGCTGGGTCTCTGCCATGCAAGAAAAACTCTTTGAATTTCAAAGAAACAATGTTTGGAACCTTGTCCCTCGTCCATCTGGAAAAACAGTGATAGGAACCAAATGGGTTTTTAGAAATAAGCTAGATGAAAATGGCACTGTAATTCGCAATAAGGCTAGACTTGTTGCTCAGGATTACAGACAGGAAGAAGGAATTGACTATGATGAGACCTTTGCTCCTGTAGCTAGACTAGAAGCCAGAAGACTCTTCTTAGCTTATGCTGCCCATAAAGACTTCAAAGTTTTTCAAATGGATGTTAAAAGTGCTTTTTTAAATGGAAAACTCAGCGAGGAAGTTTATTTTGAACAACCTCCTGGTTTCGCTGACCCTAGTCACCCTGGTCACGTTTTCAAACTTAAAAAGGCTCTCTATGGGTTAAAACAGGCTCCTAGAGCTTGGTATGATACCCTCTCTAAATTTCTCCTTAAAGAAAAATTTACTCGTGGAAAAATTGATCAAACTTTGTTTTTAAGGAAACATAAAGGTCATAATATTCTTGTTCAAATTTATGTCGATGATATTATATTTGGTTCCACAAGACTCAAACTCTGTACTCGTTTTGCAAATCGAATGAAAAAAGAATATAAGATGAGTATGATGGGTGAACTAACATATAGGTTTGCAGATTAAGCAATGTGACAAAGGTATCTTTATCTGCCAAAGTAAATATGTTAAGGATATGCTGAACAAATTTGATATGAATCAATGCTCAGCGATGAAAACTCTCATGGCACCTCCTCTGACATTGAACAAGGACTCTAATGGAAAACCTGCCAATGACACTGCTTATCGTGGGATGATCGGATATCATGTACTCTACCTGTCTCTATGCTAGATATCAAGTCGAACCCAAGGAATCTCATCTCATCACTGTAAAGAGGATCTTCAGATACCTGAAAGGAACTCCTAATCTGGGTCTTTGGTATCCCAAAGGCTCAGGGTTCGATTTAATCGGATACTCTGATAGTGGTTTTGCAGGTTGCAAAATTGACAGAAAGAGCACCACTGGTGGATGTCAGCTATTGGGTGGTAAGTAGGTTAGTTGGACTAGTAGAAAGCAAAACTCTGTGTCCACCTCCACCGCTGAAGCTGAATACGTTGCCGTTGGTAGCTGTTGTGCTCAAATCCTTTGGATGAGAAATCAACTCAAGGATTATGACCTAAGTCTCTCTAAGATCCCAATATATTGTGATAGTACAAGTGCTATTGCAATTGCAAACAATCCGGTTCTTCACTCTAAAACCAAGCACATTAAGATTCGATATCACTTTATCAGAGATCATGTGATGAAAGGTGAAGTAGAACTTCATTTCATACCAACTGAATATCAGCTCTCTGATTTATTCACAAAGCCTCTTGATGAAACTAGATTTAATCTACTCATCAGTGAGCTTGGTATGTTAAATGCTGAATAACTTCTCCTTTCCCTGAACTCTGATTCAGTGATACTTGACATTTCTCAGGTATGACTTCTTATCTCCACTCTCTGAATATTTCTTTTCAGAGAGTATGTTTTCAAAACAAAAACCATCAGTAACAATCGTTTATTGTCCATTGATGAGGATTTAAGGATAATGATTAACATTTATTTATTAAATGATAATCAATTTTTTTTCAAATAAGAAAAGGACACGTCAGACCTTTATCTCACACATGACGGACCACGACGTTTCCTTTCCACTCCTTTCTAGGGACGTGCGCAGGTCATCATTGCTTTTTCTAAAAGCTAAAACCGTCGTTTAGTTATCCGTTTCTCTCTCCTCTTGCTATTTAAGCAAACTTCTTTTTCATTTCATTCTTTACGCGCTCATATTACTCTAAAAAGCAAGAACTTTCTCTCGACCTTCAAGCATTCTTCAAGAACACCAAGAACACGCACTTGTGCGTTTTCTTAACAAGTATTTACTTTCAAGGTTTGATCTGACCTTCTCCTGTATGTAAAACACAATGACGAAACCTTCTTCTCTTCTCTTCTTATAATTCTGTTTAACAAATAACTTTACCCTTTTTACTAATGCGTTAAAAAGATTCAAAGTTTCTTTACCAAAACCTGTTATGGGTTCAAACTTAGAACAGAAGACCAAACTATTGGTATTTTCTTAACCAACTAATTTTTATAAACAAAACTAGTCTATTTTGTGTTAAAAACACAATTATTTTGGTCTTTGTTCATCAAAATACTTGTTTTTCTTCTACACATTTTGGTAATTCTTGTATCAAAACCTGCTCTGGTTTATTACTCTTGTATTAAACCATGATTTTCCTCTTTGGTGTCCCAATATTTGAAACAGAAATGGCATCATCAAGCACCAACATGATCGAGAAGGCCCCTGCAAGCAATTTCAGCATGGAACAGGCTACTTTCAAGGCTTGCAACTAGCTGGCACTGGTCGACATTCCAGCTGACAAAGCCTACTTTAATGATGGAGCTACCTTCATAAAAGTGTGTCATCTGATGTACGCTTTTGTACACAACCCAGTAGGAATCACTGCACACCTTCAAGCTCTATGGTACTCTGGTCAGTGTACCACCGTCACCACGGACAATGGCAAGAAGATCCTAGCAATTGGCTTCTCTATCCCCTCTCTGGGATACTTCTCCTTCACTGTCGGCTTCCTAAGGCATGCTCTCCGCCTCCCCTCCAAATTGAAGACGGAATCTTGGGCCCCTGAGCCCACAGTTGAGCAGATTGACTCCTTCTTGGACTCAATTGGTTACATATGGGAGAACCATGAGCACAAGATGGTGGGTTCTAAGATGGAAAAGAAGAGGTTCCCTGCTCACTGGCAATACCTCTTCACTCAGGTCATTCAATGCCTGAGCTCCAAGACTGGCTCTCATGACCAGGCAAGCAAGCATTTCCAGGACATCAGATTTGCTCTCTGTACAGGGTACAAGCCGAACTACACTGACTACATCTTCAGCGACATGTACAACAAGGTAAATGCAGCGAAGAGAAATCAATTCATTCCTTATCCAAGATTTTTTTCTATTATCTTGGAGTTTGCTTTCATGGAGGAGTACCCCACTGTTGGCAACCAAAGCTTCTCTTTGGTGGGGAAGAAATCTCTGGAGTTAGAGATTCGTCCAGATGATGCCCCTCCTACACTTCCTACATGCTGCGACTGATAGCAGCCGCTGCTCCTGTGCCTACCTCACTGCCAAAACCATTAGTGAGTGCCCCCGGCACAACCATTCCCCCTAAGCGAAAGGAACCAACCGATGGTCACAAAAAGACCATCGCCCAAAAACCCCCTTCAAAGAAAGCCAAGAAGACAGTCTCACAAAAGACTGGCCTCTCTGCTTCCGGCGTACTACCAACGTCTCTGCCAATCTCTGCTACGACAACGGCATCTGAGTCCGTTGTCACTTCTTCAGCGCTACCCCCACTTTCAGCGACTCCGGTCACTGAAGGTGTTAGAGTCAGCTCCGCTGAAGCTGCACCAGGTAATACTATCACTGCCTTCTCTGCTTCTTCTACCCCTTCTTCTTTGGTCCTCACATCAATACGTGATTCAGAGATAGTTGCCCCTATCTCTAATGATATTGAAATGCACGCTATTCAAACTTCAACTTTGTTTCGACAATCTGAGCTTTGGAAAGCCAGTAATACAGGGCCTCAACATACCTCTCTCAGGCATGCTCAGACACAGACAAATGATCCTCAGGACATTGCCGTTGCACTTGCTGCACCCAAGAGTAATCCTCACGATACTCTTAGGTTACATACCATGTCTTTGGATCATCCTTCTTCTAACCCAGAGCTCTTCTTTGCTGCTCTGTCTATGTTGTCATCAGGTACGGCCCCACAGACGTCAGCAACCACCATCTCCACTCAGCTTGCTTCTCCAAGAAGCAAAGGAAAGTGTGCCCAACGCCCAATGTCTCCTGAAGAAGCACGAAGGGTCAAACAGGAGAAGACCGCTGCCAAGCTTCCTCCCTTTTCAGTGGAGATTCCGAAAATTAGTCTTCCACACCTACCTTCCCTGCCATTGACTTTCTTGTCAATGAGTGTGCTCAAACCAAGGCTAGGGTGGATAATCTTCAGCACTCTACTGAATATATCTTCCAGACAGTCGCTGGAACACCTGGAATGAAGACCACGCTGAACAATATGCTCGTCGACATCCAGGGACTCAAGGCTGATACCTGGGGAAACTCTCAGGCCATCGATGCGGTTGCCTCTGTTCTCAAAGCCCAAGGCCTAGTGCTTGAGTCTATTCAAAAGAGTCAAGCTGATATTATGGACAAACTTACCAAAATATCTGATGTTGGCCCCTCCTTCACCTCTAACGACAGGAAGACCCTGGGCGATGTTCTAACGAATCAGTCCCTACACTTTGACTCGCTCAAGGATATTGGTTCGAATGTCAAGACTATCGCTGTGCACGTCCTCCCCGCTGACAACATCGAGGGGAGAGATGTGCAAAGGAGATCGCTGATGAGATAATCGGTCAGGCCAATGACCGCATGCCAGGCACACCGACATCTCCCTACATCCATCAGCAAGAACCCTCAGTCGTCGCTGCTGATGATGAAGACAATGAAGAAGAAGATGATGATGATGATGATGAAGAAGATGAAACAATTCCCATCTATAAGGGGATTGATAATGATGATGATGATGATGATGACATCCCTCCAGGTGCCCTAGAGCACTTCAAGAGAAGTCGATCAGGCAACTTCATGCCTGAGATCAACTACTCAGAGCCTTTGGGGGACGGACACACTCCTTCTCAGGAGCTGTCCAGCCAATCAGGCAAAGGAAAGCAGGTGGTGGATGTTGATGCCACCATTCCTATCTCTGAGGGGGAGACCACTGTAGAGGTAACCCTTCCCCTTGTTACTTTTATCTCTCCAGCTTCTGAACCCCCCCATATCCATCCTTCCCTCCTCCAAATTTTGGCTCTGACAAAGCTCTCTCACCTTCTCTCGTTCTCAGTGAGTCTAGTCCCCCAAAGGACTCTACTTCATGGAAGGAACCTTCATCTGAAGATCAGTTTGTGTATATAACTGACTCTGACTCTAAAGATGAAGAAGTCCTTATTCCAAGACGGCGCACACAGAGACCTCCAATAAGCGAGCCTGAGGAAGAACAAAGGCGGATAAACTTTTTAAAGGAGCTTGATGCAAAAAGAATAAAGAAGCCCTTCACTGAACCTGAAAATCCTGTACCCATCAGCATGGTGGATGAATTTTATTTTCTATCAAAGGAAGAGAGAGCTCAAGCTCTGGAAGCACAAAGACTCAGGGATGAGAAAATGAAGCAGACTCAAAACGATCTCGAACTCGCAAGGAAGATTCTCAGGGAAGACTCTGCCAGAGAAGAAGCAAAAAGAAAGTTGAACGAGAAAAGTAAACAACTTGCTGAAGCTCTGGTACAGAATGAACTAGTCAGAGAGAACATCGATGTAGATCCAATTTTTGCTCAAGAGAAGATTCTAAGTGCCATCTCTGAAGAAGAAACCCGTCACAGAGAAGAAGAACTGCGCTGGTGCTCTGAAAGATTCAACTATCGAAGGTCTGACTCCAAAATCGTTCGTGCGACTATTGAAGGACGATATCCGAAAAGAAATGGTCTGAAGGTTTACGTACGAATTGTACAGACAAACGAGATGCGAAAAAGAAGAAGCAAAGTTTTTAAAGTTCTTTGGATACTCTGAATGGCTAGAGATCAGAGATGCCATTCAGGGCTCCAAATCAAAATTCAAAGACGTGGTAGAAAAAGCATTGGATCAACTTTTGTAGAGAATGTCTCAACTAGTTCAAATCCCTCCTCTCCCTGAAACTTCAAAGAGAAGAAAGTCTGCAGGTGGTCCCTCTTCGAAGAAATGAGCATGAAACCAAGTTCAACTATGAAAGCATTCTTGGCACTTGGAAATCCCTGATGTCTCAATGCTGAACTCTTTGCTCCCTCAAGACCGACGCTATGAAGAAAGTGAAATCATCACACTCCCTGAACCAGGTATGGTTTATTTGGATAATGAAGGGATCTTAGGACTTTCAGAAACTCAGAAGTCAGCAAGGCTCCTTCAGCTTTCATCAAGACCATGCATCACTACTGTTGGTCAGACTCCCCTCTGATGAATAGGCAGAAGATGATCTATGAAAAGGAATTACAAAAAAGACATGAGCGAATCTCTGATTAGCTTTCCATTTCCTTTAATACTTCAATGTAATGTACTTGTACTTTATATTTGTAATGATTGTCAATCAGCTGAATGGAGAGTTCGCGACTAAAGACACTCGAATGATGAAGTATTTCGAAGTCGCAAAAGAAAAAATGAAAAACTTTGAATCCTGCACGATACAGCGGGTACCAAGAGATCAAAATATGCAAGCAGATGCGCTAGCTAACTTAGGATCAGCCCTCAGCAAATCTAAGTTTGACAATATACCAATAATTCATCTAGAATTACCATCGATTGAAAGGAATGACGCTATGGTCATAACAAGCAACAACGAAGGAGAATGGTTTAAAGAAATCAGAGATTATCTCAAAGACGATCGACTTCCGGAAGATAAATTGAAAGCCATGCAAATACGGTTTAAGTCCTCCAGATACGTTATAACGAACGATCGTCTTTACAGATGATCTTCTATTGGACTCAACCTACGATGTGTAGGTAAAATCCAGATGATCGAAATACTCAGATAAATGCACGAGGGTGAATGCGGAAGTCACTCTGGAGGATGAAGCCTAGCAAATCGAATTTCATGACAAGGATATTATTGGCTGACGTTGCCACAAGATACGTCAATGTATGTTCAAAGTTGTGATTCATGTCAAAGGCATGCGGGGTCGACTCATAAACCATCGGAAACATTACACTCAACATTGACCCCGTAGCCGTTCATGCACTGGGGAATGGGCATAGTCGGGAAGCTACCTCCGGCCCCCGGACAAAAGATATACCTCTTAGTACTCACGGATTATTTCTCCAAATGGATCGAGGCCGCAACCTTCTCACAGATAAGGGACAAGGAAGTAATCGCCTTTATCCAAAAGAACATAATCTGTAGATTTGGAATCCCTTCAGAAGTAGTATGTGACAATGGATCATAGTTCATCAGTGAAAGAACGAGGAAGTTCTGCGAAGATCGCCACATAAAACTTATAACCTCGACGCCCAGGTATCCACAGTCTAATGGGTTGGCTGAATCAAGCAACAAAACTATTATCAATAGCATCAAACGACGTCTTAGCTCTGCAAAAGGAAAATGGGTGGAACAGCTTCCGACTGTCTTATGGGCCAATTGAACACCACCCAAAACAGCTACCGGGTAAACTCCTTTTTCCCTGGTTTATGGGTGTGAAGCGGTATTGCCAGTCGAGGCTAGGATACCTGTGGCACGACATACGATAGTCGAACAAAATCTGGTCGACCTGATACGACATAGATAGTCTGGAAGAATTAAGAGAAGCCGCACTCATTCGAATGGCATCTCAACAGCAAACCGTCGCTCGACATTTTAACAAGAATGTGAAGGCTAAGACCTTCCAAGAAGGAGATTTTGTCTTACGACGGGTCTTCTAAAATACCCAAGAACTCAACGCCGGTAAATTAGCGGCTAAATGGGAAGGACCCTACAAGATCACCCAGGTAATGGGAAAAGGAGCCTATCGCCTGCAAGGCATGGATGGTCAAGATATCCCACGAAGCTGGAATGCAACTCATCTCAGGAAGTATTTCTTTTAAAATACGCAAGTCTTTTTCGAACGATTGTTTTTATCACGATTACTAACTTGAGCGTCGGAGGGTCGTTGGTCAAACCAAAAATCACCCCTAACGCTTTCTTTCGAACGCAGGTACGCTAGAAGTGTGCGAAAACAAGGATAAATTACAAAAAGTGATTAATATATAAATTAATAATCCTTACAAAAAATGGCACGACCTAAAGTGTCGCCCATGAAATACAAAAAAGGGAAAAGAAAAATCAAGGAGCGGAAGAAGCAGGCTTCGCCCGTCGACCACTTAGGTCGATGATCTTTGCTTGAGCCTCACTTAGCTGAGACTTAAGGCCATTGACCTCGGTCACCTTCCCGATAAGGGCAGCCTCCAACTCCCCCTCCAGGAACTTGATTTTCTCCATGGCAGCGTCCAAGCGTTGTTGAAGATCGAGGTTGACGCTTCTCTTTTGATAGAGGTCCTCTTGGGTCTCTTCAAGACGATAAAAGAGCCTCGCCGCGTCGCCCGACACCTTTTCCTCTGACAGCAGCTGAGATTTCTCCCGGTCACGGACTTTCTCTTCCAAAGCGGAAGCAGTCGCCAGGGCTTGGCTCAAAGACTCCTGGAGAGCCTGGATAAGACATCGACCGGAAAAAAAGGTCAGAAAAAACGCACGACTGCCGAAATGCATGACGCATGATAACGAAAGAAACATCGTTACCTGAAAAGTGGTAGGCTCAGAGTCATCGCCAAAACTGGAAGGCTCCTCTTCCATAGGCATTTTTCCTTCATCCCTAGACGGGATAGAGGACCCAGCTACGAACGGTGGCCTCACGACCACCGACTTCTTCGCCTTCTTGGAACTAAAAGTTCCAGAAGGCAGTTCCCTCAGGGGAGTCTCTGAAGCGCCTCGACGATTTAAGCCATTCCGGGCAGGCAAAATCCTACGACCATGGGGAAAATCCCTTTGCGGTCCTGAAAATAAAAAAATACAAGGTTAATCGATCAAGGGAAACAAATAAAAATACCTGTTTCCTCACTCGACCAACCTGAGGCTGGAGAGGACGACCTGATGAAGGTAACACCCTCATCCTCCTCTTCCGGAGAGGCCGCACTCTCATCCTCCTCATCCACAATAACCTTGCATTCTCCTGTGGGGTCATAGACACGAAATCCCCGGTCCGGGATCTGTCGAAAGAGCGCCAGTTTGGCCAGAGAATCAGGTAGAGGGGCAAGTTCGCGTACCACCTCTGAAAAACCGACAAGAATTAAAATAATATATATATATATATATACATATACGATAAGCAAAAGATGAAAAAAGACTTATACCTTCGGTGGGCCCGCCATAGACAATCCAATCCACGACTGGAGCGGTTGGCGTCAAACTGCAGAAAACAAAACGTTTCCTCCAGCCACGATCATTCACCGCCGTCCCAGGAATCAGCACTTGACCCCTGCGATCCTTGGTATAAGGACTGAAATGGTGGTCAGAGTCGGCTTTGATTTGATAAGCCAAGAGCAACTCGTGGACGGTAAGGTAGGTGGTTAATCGTTCGATGGTTTGAACAATTCTCCAAAATTGAGGCATGATCTGCCCCGACGATATCCTATATCGACCCAGGAAGTCTCTCACTAAAGCAGAAAACTCCCATGGGAGGCCGATTTTGAACGAATACTCATATAGGATAAATTGATCAGTCGAACAATCCTCGGCCTTACGAGCGCCAGGACTCTCCAACACGATATAGTCGGAAATCCAGGCAAGGTCCTTAAAGACCTGAAGATCGTCCGGAGTAGAAACAGAACTTAAAAAGTTCGACATTTTGACAGAAAGAAAAATGGAGATCTTGAGAAAAAAGCTTGTAGGTTGTTAAAAAGAGGATGAATGCCTGAGAATGGAAAAGAAATCGTTTCCATATATATCAAGTAAAAAGGGAGATTCGTTCACCCCCTGGCTCGACAGCTGTTAAGCCGGAAATTATCATGCAACCAACGAGCGTTCGACACCTGTCCCACGCCTATGTCATCCGCATACCACACGGATGACATCATCCGAATCCTTATCCTTTAACTAAAATCGGTTGCGACTCCTAACTAAGTCAGCTATTACATTTGATCGATACAGTTACCAAAGAATCGATCGTGTGACAAAAATAAATTCTTGAAAAATCTTCCGCCAAAAACCTTTTTCAAAAATTTAGGGGCAAACTGTTATACTAAAAAATTTATACCCTTAACTTCGTTAATTCTGTTAAGGATTTTTCCGTTACTATCGTTAGTCTCGTAAGAAGTTAACGTAACTTAACTAACGGAACATTAGTAAGACTCACCTAACGGCGACGCAGACGACCGTTATGTCCATTACGTATACATTTATGTTATTTTCAGTTACAGGTCAACGACGTTATGGCAGTCATGAATACTAATTATCAAGGCGCGACCGTTATAGCCGTTGGAAAGCAATTAAAGATGGAATCTCAAGATCAAGTATAAAAAGAGATTAAACAAGCAGAGATAGTACGACTGATTAGCTAAAGAATACCGGAGAAAGCATTCTGAGAACATTCATACAAGCTCTCGACAACGTCATCGACAGTCTCGAAAACTGTAGCACGAGTCACGACACCAGTCTTAGACTCACGACTACACATTCACACACTTTTTCTTTGTAACTTTATTTACTTGTTCTAAAGGCCGGCGTCCCTGTTTGACGTCCATAGTGCATCGACGATCCTCTTTACGGTCGTCCGCGGTTTTTTCCCTCCGAACGCGTCACCAATTCTTTGTGTTGTTTATTTTCCGTTATTGGTTTTTAGAAGTGATTTTCCTTTTTTTAGTTGATTAAGGTCCGAATCATCCGGGTACCGTTAAGTCATTTTTTGGCATTAACAGACTATTATGATTGTGGTATAGGAAGAGTGAAAGGTTATTATGCATATATGCATGATTTTGCGGAATATGTTCATTGAAGATGAAGGTGATATCTGGATCAAATTGGGTTGATGGAGAGCTAGAAACTTCAACACATATATTTCAATTCTATCCATTAATTTCAAGAATATCTATTATGATGTTTATTGGGGTTCTTATTTTATTAAGGTGATAAAGATATGATAGTAAAATAACTATATGAAAAATGAGGTTTTTAAAGACTCGACCGTTGTATGGATACATAGATTTCTTCATATATTCAATAGTGTATAGAGATGAATGTTATAGACTATTTTGAAGTCAGGCACAAGTAAAATCAAAATAAAAAACAAAAAAGGAAAGTGTTAACTTCTTTAAAAGTAAAGAATATGACAAACCAAAATGCACATTATCTCAATATTTTCGTTAAAAATTATCAAAAAGTTTGAATATGTCAAAGAAAGTTAATAATTATCATTTCAATCTAATTAGCATCTAAGAAATGAAAATGCTGAAGTCTCTCACTCTACTTACTTGAAAGTTGAAAGGCTATAAAAGGAAAAGAGTAAATTACATTTTTGGTCCCTGTGGTTTTCATCTACTTTCAAGTTTGGTCCCTATTTCAAACTAATTACAAATTTAGTCATTGTGATTTACATTCTATTTCAATTTTGGTCCCTCTGAACAACTTTAATCAAAATAATTAACTTTATTAAGGGTAATTTAGACATTTCACCTTTTCTTTTTATTTTTCATTTTTAGTTTTATTAAATTAGAAAGTTAATTACACCTTTAGTCCCTATAGTTTGTCTTTTTTTCTATTTTATGTTTTCTACCTTTTTTTTAATTTTTTTCATTCTATACCCTTGTTATATTAAGGATACATTAAAAAAACATATTTCATTTTATAATTTACACCATTATAAAAGGTTTGTCGATAAAAGTTAAGTATTGAATATTTTTAATTTTTTATTCAAATTATCTGTAAATCCATCTACACTAATAAAAAAAGAATTTGTTGGGTTTAAAAAAATTATCATTTTCTCTTATATATGTAAGAAAAAAAATCAAAATTTGTCTATGTCTATTTATTGAATAAAAATGTATCTCTTTTAGATATTTCATATAATCGAAAACTTTCTACGCCTGCATTTCAAATAAAACAAAGTAATAAGGGTTTGTTTGGTTTAACATAATGTTTTAGACATATTTGGATTTTTTTTTGTGTAAGGATTTGGAATAGGTAATGTTTGCAATTTTAGGGTATTTGGTTTGTAGATTTGGAATAGGTAAAGTTTGCAATTTTAGGGTATTTGGTTTGTAGTTTGGGTTAGAAATGAATATCATTCTCTATAAATAAAATATAAGAAGAAATTATAAAAATAATTAAATGACGAATGCTAAGTACCCAATGGGAGTTATTTAAGATTATATTTTTGAATTTTTTTTTAAATAATAACTATATTGTAAAGTTTTTTATTCGATACACATTTTAAAAATATATTATGTTAGACCAAACAAACTTTTATTGTTTTGTTTGATCCGAAACGTAGGGATAATTTTTTTTGGATTAAATGAATGTCTAAAAACGATACATTTTAATTTAATAAATAAACATAGATAAATTTTAATTTTTGTATAAGAAAAAATGATAACTTTTTTACAACCAACATAAAAGTTTTCTCTATAAGAGTAGATGGATTTACAAATATATCAAATAAATTGCATAAAATATAAAAATATTCAATACTTAATTATTTAAAATCATTGATAAATATTTTCTGATCATGTAATTTATAAAATAAATACGAATTTTAATGTATTACTGATTAAAATTGTCATTAATTAATTAGTATAAGGGTATAGAATGAAAAAATTAAAAAAAAGAAAAACTATAGGGACTAAAATTGTAATTAACTTTCTAATCTAATAAAACAAAAAATGAAAAATAAAAAGAAAAGGTGAAAAGTCTAAATTACCCTTAATATACTTAATTATTTTAATTAAAATTTTTCAGAGGGAACAAAATTGAAATAGAATGTAAACCACAATGACTAAATTTGTAATTAGTTTAAAATAGGGACCAAAATTGAAAGTAGATGAAATTTATAGGGACCAAAAATGTAATTTACTCAAAGGAAAATATGACTTTTTCTTTTCAAATTTGAGTCTTTAGTCTTCCTTCTCCCATATACACAATGAAAAATATGAGTATTTCTGATGAAGGTTCTTACAGAAACTATTCTTTCACTTCTTTTTTCAAACTCATCTCCAACTTACTAAATTAAGAATTCAATCTTTTAAAAGTTTATAACGATAATTTTTATAAAACCTTCTTTTGTGTGTCATATTGATTCTTTCAACACAGTAATTACTATATTAATATATAGTTAAATAATATAAATTCAATAAAATAACATAAAAATAATGAAAATTTCAATTCTCACAAACTTCATGGTAAAAATTAAACCAAAGTTCACGTTCAAAAAAAAGAAAAAGAAAAAAAAAATATATTGTATTATCGTTGATTCTCTTGCATTACTAGTGTTTGGAGAATAAAAAAAAAGAAAAAGAAAATATCATCTAGAAGGTAACATGTATTTGTGCATAGAGAAAAACAGATTCAATCGTTTGTATGCATTTATGTATGCCGTCCGGATGGAGGCCTCCCAGGGTGTTATTCAGTTTTCTCTTTTTTAACGTTTTCCCCTGAACCTCCATCACCCCCATCTCTCTCTCTCTATACCCCATCTCTCTTTCTCTCTCTATCTCTCTCTCTCTCTCTCTCTATATATATATATTATATATATATATTATATATATATATATATATATATATATGGGGACGGGTTTAAGGGAAAACGCTAAAAAAAATAAAACTGAAGAACATCTTAGAAGCCCTTCATCTGGACAGCAAGCGCAAATGCATACAGATAGTTTGTAACATTCATTTGTGCACATGCATTGATTCATATATATGCATTGGTGCATAGAAAAAAAAATATCAGTCGCTTGTATGTATTTTTACATACCGTCCAGAAATAAGGCTCTAAGGGTGTTATTCAGTTTTCTCTTTTTTAATGTTTTTTTAAACATCTCTCTCTCTATCTCTCTCTCTCTCTCTCTATATATATATATATATATATATATATATATCAGATAAAATATTTTAATAATATATTGATTTTTAAACTATATAAAATAGATAATTTGTTTTTAAAGTTGAGATAATTTATTTTCAATAAAGAATTATAAAAAATCTGTTTAAAATGTTGTAATCCTCCTAGAAGCGGATCTAGGAATTTTTGGCAGTAGTTCTACAAAATAATTATCATAATATAGACTATTTAAAAGTAAACTAAAAAATTATTGTACATACTATTTTTGACTAGTTTGGGTCTACTAAATATACATTAAGTATTTAAGTCATTAAAAAATTACTATTCTAATTTATTTTCAAAAAAATTATCTTTTAAAAGTTTAAAACCAATCGACTGTTGGTGCATTTCTTTTCCACTTGTTGATCAAGATGATCGGCTCAAGGTACAACATGTTAACCTAAAACATAAACAAGTTAACCCTAAAGTCAAAAGAGTTGATCTCAAATATAAACAAACTAACCTGCAAACAAAAAATCTAGTCTCTAAAAATTAACCTAAACTAAGGGCCGTGTACCCAAATGCTTACTCGGTAAGCGTTTACACAAAATAATCCTATATAGTTAACATGTTATTATGTGAATGTTATTACATCACTATAAAAACAAATTAACTTTAACAAAAGATGCTAATAAAAATTTGTAATCACGTGAATTTGTATTAATAATGATTAAATATCGCATTTATCATGCATGCATTATATATATTTTATTTGTTTTAACACAAAAAGATATTGAATTTATTTCGAAGATATTAACAAGGCATTTCTAACGATGAAATGTGCAAAAAAACACATTTTACCAATGTATTTTAATTAATAACTAATTAATATGATATGTGTATAAAATGAAAAAAGAAAAAAATGAATTAATTAAGAATATTAAAGTATTCGAAGGATGTAAGCCGTAAGTTATCCTCAACCTAGTGGAATAATGGAGTTTTATTTGTTAATTTTTCATATAAAAACCCTAATTCTTTTAAAGTTTATAGTTTTATCTCAAAAAGTATTATGATTTTACCCTAAAAAAACTTATGATTTAACATGTAACAACCTTAAAATTAAAAGTATAATTATTACATAACCCCTAAAATTTTATGGATGGGCAACCATAATCATATACATGGATCCGCCCGTGAATGCTCTAATTGTGAATGCTCCAATTTGAAATATATCCAAAGAAAATTCAATAGGGTTTGGTCAGGGGCGTTCCAATCTTTTTGGAGGCTCTGTTACACTTGAACCAACAGCAGAGATCGTAGGGGTATGTAGAAAGTTTTCTGATCCATTTAGAACCGATTGAAACAATCAATAACCGAGGGAACATAATTGGATATTCGACTATATATAATTGGATTGGAACACATCGAATTTCGATGTCCAAATTGGATCGATCGGTTGTTTGATAGGCAGTTCAAAATCCGATAAAACCAAACCGATCCAATCAAATTACCATCCGCCTACTCATCTAATTAGAACAACTACCATCCATTTATTAAATAAGTATAATTAATAATATTTTATGATATATATTTTAGATTAGATTTTTATGCAGCGTCTTTTAATAAATTCAAAAAAATATATGAATGATGGTAGATTAACGGATTGAAAATTGGATCGAATTGTTGAATAGATCCAACAGATAACTAGTAGTACTTATTGGTTGGAACCTATCCAATCCAATCATCTATTGGATTGAATTGAATCAGATGGCAAAATCCAACATCCAGTGGGTTAGTGGCGGACCCAGAATTTTTACTGAGCGGGTGCCTCTTTAGATGTCCGTTATGTCGTTCAATGTGTTTTTAGCCAAATATTGTATATAAAAGATTTTTTTAAGTTTTTTTTGTTGATTTCTAGAGATTTTTTTAAATTCTTTTGGTTGATTTCTAGAGATCTTTTTAAGTTTTTAGGTTGATTTCATGAGATTTTTTAAGTTTTCTTTGATTTCGAGAAACTTTTTTGGTTGATTTCAAAATAATTATTTGGTTTTTTGGTTGATTTTAAGAAATTTTTTGGTTTTTCGTTTATTTCAAGAAGAAAATTCGGGTTTTTTTTGGTAAAAACTAATATAAAAAGTTCAAACAAACAAATAAATCATATAGATATAATTGTATAGTATTATAATTTATAAATAATTAATTTTGGGTAAAGACTAAAATCAAATGTAATGCAAATAAAACTTAGATTAAGTTGAATTTTTTGGTTTAGTCCCTTTCTATTTTTTCAAAAATCATAACAAGAACTTAAAAGATAAAAAAAAGCCCTAAAAACATGCCTCCAATGGGTTTCGAACTGACAACCTCTAGGTGGGATAGGGACGCGTTTATGAGGAGGGACATAAACACTGCTCCCAGCTCAACTTATTTTCTTGTTTTTGGTTTAGATAAATTTAAGAACACACTAATAAATTAAGCGGGTGCACCGTCAAAAATTTCCATTTTTTCCTCTTGCAATAATCAAATGAGCGGGTGTACGGGACCCCGCTCAGCTATGAGTAGGTCCGCTCCTGAGTGGATAATTGGATTGGATTGGGTCCACCTAAATCGATTGCATCTCAAACTAAACACCCCTAATAAATCGATTGGACGAGTAACCGAAAAAAAAAAACTATAAAAGTCCATACCATGTATTATATTCAAAAAACAAAATCCAGTCAGTTATTTAATAATCAACGTTGTACAATAAGTAATTATATTGAAACGATTAGCACATAGGAGTTTACATACTATTCTTATCTCAAGTTCTCGAGAAATCCTCGATTTTGGGGTCGAATTTGTCCTGATCAACTCCCAATATTTTTGTCTGTTTCTAAAGGATTATAATGCTATGAACAACAACTTTATTGTTATCACGATGAATGGAGTAAACAAAACTGTAGGCAAGGTTGCTCGTCAAATAAGAAAGGCAGAAAACATACAACAGGAAAAAAAAGATTATTAAGCAAAGTCGTGATGGGTACTTAAATCATAAAAATAGTGATAAAAAAAATCAAGAAGAATGAGACTAGCCGACTAGGAGAGGTCAATAGTCAAATTAGTGATCCGATGAGAAGAATTGCATATTTCTAGGCATAACCGGAAACTGATGAACCGAAAGGAATTGGGGCATTGAGTTAAACAATTATACTTGCTCAAATAGGCTAAAATAAGGAGAAGACCGACATAACTAAGTTAAAATTATTATGAAGGGAAAATCAAAATATAAATAATTGGGCCCCAAAAAAGTTTAGGGACCCAAAATTTTTGAAGGCCTTGTTCGAAGTCTCACATTGGTACTCTTTTGACTCGACATTGGGTTTGGTGTATGTATTGCTCGGGTAATTATATTTAGTAAAATCACCACTTTTTTCAAAAAGTCCAGTTTGTAATATTTTACTCAACTAACTTTATTTATTTTACTTTATCTAAAACAAATAAAGAATATCGTTACTTCATTATAATGTTCTGTTTATCGGTTTATATATATACACACAAACTAAAAGTTTATTCATCAATATTCCATCATGTATTTGCCTTCCCTGTTTCTCTTACCTATAATTATCCTCTCTTGTTCACCATGTTATGGTACTTCGTCTTCTTCACCAAATAATATTCTAACACAAGGCTCATCACTTGCTGTTGAAATCAACGATGTCCTGGTTTCACCAAACAAGCTTTTTACTGCTGGATTTCACCAAATTGGCCAAAATGCTTATTGCTTCGCAATATGGTTTTCTGAGCCGATGTCGGATGGAAATCACACATTGGTTTGGATGGCGAATAGAGACGAACCTGTCAAGGGAAAGCGTTCCAAGCTTTCCTTGCAAAAAACCGGAAATCTTGTTCTAACAGATGCTGGCCGAAGAATTTGGACGTCCGACACTAAATCTAGTTCGTCTTTGCAGTTGCAGCTCATTGACTCCGGTAACCTTGTTCTTAAGGAGTCAGATGAAAAACCATATCTTTGGCAAAGCTTCAGTTTTCCGACTAATACCATTCTTCCCAATCAGCCTTTCACCAAAGATACCGTCCTTGTATCTGCGAGAAGTTCATCAAATTTGTCTTCTGGATTCTACAAGCTCTATTTTGACAACGACAACATAATCCGTCTTCTTTATAACAATGACGAAATAACCAGTGTTTATTGGCCTAGCCCTTGGTTACAAACATGGGAAGCAGGGAGGACTACTTACAACAATAGTAGATTTGTTGTACTTAATTCTAGAGGTCGTTTCAAGTCCACGGATGATTTTATGTTTGTTACCACGGACTTTGGCCAGACTCGTCATAGAAGACTGACACTTGATGTTGATGGCAATGTTAGAGTTTATACAGTTAACAAAAGAAATTGGCCGACCGGTCAAAGGAGCCTCCGTAAAACCTCATCAGACAGGTAGCGGAAGCTGATAGAAAGGGGCATAGACGGCCGCCGGACGACGACCCCTTCTTGTTCTCGCCCAGCCGCTTCTTTTGGGCTAAGTCTCTATAAAGAGCCACTCACATATTTATTTATTTATAGTTCACTGATTTCAGTGATTGAACTGATGGCAATGAGGGCAACTAACTGACCCTCGCTTTCTCTTGAACAAGGGAAGGGCAACATAGCATTAGCTTCAATTAAACAAGCTCAACCTTGAGAAAGGTGGTAGGCTGAAGAACCGTTCTGTTTCATGGCAAGCAATTTCTATGCCATGCCAAATTCATGGGATTTGTGGCCAAAACAGTCTTTGTACTTACAGTTTTGACTCGGGAAAGAGATGCACTTTCATGCATGGGTACAAGGCCAAGAGCAACACAAATATGTCTTTTGGGTGTGAACCGATATTCCATCATACTACACATCATGAAACATATGGATTCATTGAACTCCCACATGTGGAATTTTATGGTTTCGATTCTATCTATATCCCAAGATTGAGCCTCGAAGAATGCAAGCAGGCATGCTTGAATGACCCCAACTGTAAAGCCTTCGAATATACGTTTGAAGAAGGGATGGGGTCTTTCATCTGCTATGTCAAGACTTTGTTGTTCAATGGCTACTACTTGGGTACTCGTTTCGTCACTTATCTTAAGCTACCTAAAAGTTATGTGTTATCCTATGATCAAAATGTCGCTAACAGGTCTAGCTTCGATTGCTCGAACTCAATAATCAAACTAGAACGAACATACGAAACAAAACATGCAAATGGGTCCCTCAAGTTTATGTTATGATTCAGTGTCATCCTTGTTGTAATTGAATTTATGTACTTTTTCTATTCTTCTTTTATATTACCCGAAAACCCTTAGGTAGAAGTAGAACAACACAAGCCTACCTTGCAGTTGCTAATGGATTCAGAAGGTTCACATATGATGAGATAATGAAGGTGTCTCAGAAATTTAGAGAAGATATTGGGAGAGGTGGTGGTGGTATCGTGTACAAAGGCGTACTTCATGACTCAAGAATGGTAGCAATTAAGCAACTTCATGAGGCTAGCCAGGGAGAAGCTGAATTCCTAGCAGAGATGAGCATAATTGGGAAGATAAATCATATGAACTTGATAGAAACATATGGTTATTGTGTTGAGGGAAAACATAGGATCTTGGTTTATGAGTACATGGAAAATGGCTCATTAGCTAAGAACTTAAGTGCAAATCAACTTGATTGGCAGAAGAGGTTTAAAATTGCAATGGGTGTGGCAAAAGCGTTAGCTTATCTTCAAGAAGAATGCTTGGAGTGGGTTTTACACTGTGATGTTAAACCACATAACATATTGTTGGATGCTAATTACAATCCAAAAGTCGCAGATTTTGGTTTGTCCAAACTTTTCAATCGAGGTGTAATAGAAGATTCTATATTTTCCAAGATACGAGGGACTAGAGGGTATATGGCTCCGGAATGGATGTTCAATCTTCCAATTACCTCAAAAGTGGATGTTTATAGCTATGGGATGGTGGTGCTAGAGATGGTAACGGGACGGAGTCCCAGTTGTGATCATGTTGGTGATGATAGCGAAAGGGTTAACCAAAAAAGGCTTGTTAGTTGGGTGAGAGAGATGGTCCACGAGGCGACCGAAAGTTTGATAGAAACAAAAATCGTGTAGATATTGGATCCTGTGATAAGACATGAATATGAGGAAGACCAGATAAAAATTCTTCTAAATGTGGCTCTCAAATGTGTTGAGGAAGATAAAGACGCCAGACCAACCATGAGCGAGGTGGTGAAGATGCTTCTCCATCCTGAAATAAATATATGACCAATGTCGACTAGCATTTGTCCCTTTTCTCTATAAGTGCTTACAAGTTTGAGACTTTAATTTGCTGTTCATTAAGTATGTGCATTTCACCCCTGTTATCATAGTGAAGTAAGATTTTATTCCGTTTGGCTTCACTACAAAACAAATGACTTTCACCCACAAAAATCACCCATAGAAATTTTCTTTGGTGATTACCCACAGATCACCCAAGAAATACTAATGGTTCCTGTAAAATCCAATGTTTTCAAGAAAATACCAACGGATTACCCAAGAATTTCTTGGGTAATCTGTCACTGATTTGATCTACCTACCAACAATTTAGACACAAACTTTTGTGACAGTTTTGTGACGAATCACCCTTTAACGACAGATTTCCTAGAGAAACGTCTGTAGCTAAAAGCCTTCCATTTTAGTAGTGCTTATTTTTATTAACCTCACATCTCCCTAACCAAATCCGCCCACATTAGGAGTCAATGGTTGATCAAATTTGATGTAACTCCTTAATCGTCTCACAAGTGAGTTGCGGATGTGTTCTATTATGTAAGGTTCCAGTTCTTAGTTAGATCGTAACCTTCTACGGTATTTAAAATGTGTGTTATCTTATATTTGCATTGTGTTCAATCAACTGATTGGTCGTAACACTGTGTCACTATCATCTTTATTATGTAAATGTTATCATATGTAGTACCTTCATTTGATCAAATAACATTATATGGTGTTTGATCAAGTGTTTCGTTCTTATGGTTACTATAACTCCCTGAAGATTTTTATTGATCAATATTTTTATGTCAAATATATAATATTTTAATAGTTATTGAAAATTTTGGATGTTTTTTAATTTATATTATAGAAAGAAATTTGAAAGACAAGGACTTAAGACTATCAAGATGCCCTTTCTACCCTATATATGGAGACAGGAATGGTAGATATTTAAATATTTGATTAATTATGAGATAATTTTATACCATATAATAGTTCAAACAATAAGTTGAACTTTATATATATACTTGTTCTTTCAAAACTAAAAATCAATGTAGCTCGGTAATAACTTGATAAAAATATTTGACTATCCACTAAATGTGTTCCACAATAAAGAAATAAGAAAAAAGAATATGTGGACCAATACCATACAATGATTATTAGGGGACAAAGCATGATTTTAGTTGAAAAATAGAAGAACCTTAACTAATTTGTGCACGATTATTTAAAGATTGGGGGAGTAATTTACACGTTAAGTATTAGAAATGATCAACAAACATTTAACTTTGTGATCATATTTAGTGGTATTATTGTTATTTAGACTTCTAGATTTCTCTTCCTCTATAGCTAATGGTATTTCACAAGTTCGAACTTTAAGAAGTTTAATGGGTTAAATGATTTCATACTTTGGAAGTGAAGATGAGGGTAGACTGTGTGGCAGCATTAGAAACGGAAGATAAATTGTTTGCAAGTCGATCGGAAAGATAATGAATGCATTGAGATTCTGGCAAGGGCCTGTAATGTGATTTTGTTGAGTTAAACTAATTAATGAAGTAAATACTTTGAATAAAACCTTAACAAACTATTTATCTCAAAAGCACCTTTCAATGTACGTTAGAAAATACATTGGTAAAAGATCACATTGACAATATTTAAACCAAACCACTATGTGTTCACAAGTGTTTGTGCTTAAAACTAATGATGATGACTAGCCAGGTTTATCAATTCATGCAAGAATTTTGTGGACATTATGTTGCATATCAAAGAGACTATTTATGTTTGTGGATTTTTTGGGGTCTAAAACAAACAGATCTTTAACACAAGCAAAAACTGGCTAGAAATAAGTTCGATTGTAATGAAAAAAAAAATGGAAATTGACTTGAGTGACAAAAGTAAATAGCCAAATTAGTGTCCTAACCATTCCTCTCCTTGATTTACCCAAATGTCACTACGTCCGTAATTTTTCAAAGTCTGCAACTTGCGGACCTATCTAAAAAACAAAAAAAAATCATATTTAAACAGTTTAGCAAGTGGTACCGTCGTAAGTTGCGGATAGTTTTCATTGTTTTTTAGCTAGGTCCGCAAGTTGCGGATGTAAGACTTGTGGACATAATGACATTTGGGTAAATCAGGGAGAGGATTGGCTAAAAGACCAATTTGGCTATCTACTTTGGTCATTTGAGTCAATTATTGTAACACCCTCAAATTTGGAAAGAGCAACTAATTTAAAATTTTCATCAATACAATAAATAAGAAATAAATCTTTCACTTATAAATCAAAAATCGAATTTCCTGAATTAATATTCTAAGTAAACATTGACAAAAGTTAAACCAAGTCTTATACAAAGACCTACATATGGTTTGGTGTTACTAAACCAATAAGGGTCGCAATCTCCGAATGCGGAAAACATCACCAATGCTAGATCTTTAACTTGCTACTCTCTAGCACTCAAGTCAACACATGTCCTTAGTACCAACCCTAACGAGAACCTGATGCACATGCCGACAAATAAAAAGGGTTAGGCTTAACGCCTAGTGAGCTCAAGAATTTATAACATATTTGTAATCAATATAAATTGAAAGATTGCTTGATCAAATAATAGTTTCCTAAATAGAATGACCCTTTTTACAAAAGCAACATCTTTCTCAAACTCATCATTTTCGTAACGAAAGCCTTAGATCAAAATACCGTAGTAAATGAAAGCTTTAATAAAATACCCGTTCAAACAGGAACTCTACATCTTTTACTCACTCAAAACGTGGATAAGCTTAAATACAATACCAAAATATGGACACAATCTAGGATACCAATATATGGTTAAGTCTCAAAGATCCAAAAATATAAATTATGAATAATACTTCATATTCTAAAAACGCCATCGAAAATTATGGATAAGACTGTATACCCAAACAACACCTTTCGGTGACGGGGGACCCGCTTCCAAGATTAGTGGCGGAACACAAAACTAGGTCACACCTCTAAATTTATTCATTAAGATCAACCACTCTAGGTCTATAGTTTAATGGGTTAACGACCTCAACAACTCTATGCATGTTGCTCTTATAGGTCTCAAGCTCAACAACTTTATGTCTATCGCTCGCATGGGTACCAAGCTCAACAACTCCATGTCTATCGCTCACAAGGGTACCGACCTCAACAACTCCATGGTCTATCGCTCATATGGGTACCACGCTCAACAACTCCATGTCTATCGCCCATTTTAGGTATCAACTTCAAAACAAGGAATTATGATCCTAATTTCAAATAACAACTCGACTCATATGCCTATGGATCCATTCCATTCTAGACATTAAATTACACGACTCTACACGAATGACTAACGCACCCAAAACGTGTAATATATCAAATAAATATACCATAACTGCATATAACTCTAAAAGCCCGACATAGGGCAATCTTAACTGGACAAATGTCCCCAAGACTCTTTTAGCCAAAACTGGAGCAAAAGCTCTATAACTCAACACTCATATGACTACTCAAAACATCGGTTGAGACAAACCATTTTCCCAAATGAAATCATATTCATACATTTCCAAAATGTCTTATAATGCAATAACATGTATTTTCTAATGGTTTATAAATCCAATACTCTCAAAATGCATATGACACCAAATATTCCCCATTTATAAAATCAAACGTTAAAACATCTCATAATTATGTTTTATTTATCAAAATGTCGAGAACCCAAATATAAGAATCTTACAGGATTTATAAAACCATTTATACCAAATAATTCACATATTATCAAAATACTCACGCATTTAACAAATAGCAAGTAAAACATGTTAATGCATCAAAATATACATTTTTGGCATGTACACTGTTTTCACAAACCAACTTGAACTCACCTTGCTAGATTTAGGCTAAATCTAGGTTTACTTCAAAAACTCTCTTGAAGAAAACTCCAGATCTGCAAGTATCCACCACTAGAAACTTCATATAGTTCATGAATAACCTAAAATATACCAGGAACAACTCCCAACAATTAGATCTATGAAAGTTTAGTCAAAAATTCCAAATCTTCCAAAATGGTCAAAACCTTAAAACAAGAAATATGCTTCTAGATAAAAGTTCTAAAGAAATAAATAGGAAGGTTTTGACAAGAAATAAAATTTAGAAGAGTTAGGATGACTTACAAACTCAATTTGGGAAAATCCCAAATTTGGTCAATAATGGTGGAAGAGAGTATGAACAAGATGAAGATGGAATCTTTCCAAAATGCTCTAGGAACATCCAACAAGTTTACTCCACTGATCTAGGCTTGAAGAGCGCTAAAAAACGAGAATATAGGAAGAAAAATCGGCAAAAACAGAGTTGGGATGAGAGAGTTATGAAGAAATGAAGAAAATCCGACTTTAAGATAAACCAACATCCAAACAGTGAGTTACGCGGCCTAGACCATGACCTCAATTCGTGCGCTAAGGGGAAGACGTTGATAGCTTCAATTAAAAAAATAAAGTTGATCTGCTGACTAGAGGGTTTGTACCCCTGTCCTCCAACACTAAGCAACACAAGCTTACCACTATGAACATTAATTCTTTTATTTTATTTTTCGCTCAAAAAAAATATTATGAACCAAAAATCTAGGTGTTACAATTACCCATAAAAGAAATAGACAGAGAGTAAAACAAGTCACAATCGAAATCAGGCCAAAGCCATGATTGATATTATCACCGTAAGGAGTACCTGAAAAATGATTTTACATAAAATAAAAGAGAAAATTATAGAATGATTCAAATAACAAATGCAAGTGATACAGTATTCAGGGGTGGAACACGATCTTTGTAGTTTAGGGGGTCGAAATATAATATTATAAAAATTCAGAGATCCAAATAATATGTGTGCAACTTTCTTTTGTCGTTGTTATGACCTATTATTATTTTTGATTAATATAAAACTAAAACTTAGAACTTTCAAACTGTTAACCAAAAAATAGTAATATAAACTATAACGAAATTGGTCTTATACGACATCAAAAAAAAGGTTCTAATCGACCACTTTTCAAGACTTAGTTTATAGAACCAAAAAATAAAAGGTCATATATGATGACGGTGCAATAAGTTTATAGGACGTTTTAACAAGTTTTTTAGGATATTTTTAACAGAAATCGTCGCATTAACAACTTTATACGACACTATTTAAAAAATGTCATAAAAGACGAGTTTGTAGAACATTTTTGAGTGGTCTATAAAATTGCTAATATGACGTTTTGTATTAAAAAGTGTTCTTAAAGAACTTGTTAGGATGCTCACAATTGTCTTATATACTTATTACAAAATCTTTAGATAGAACGCTTTATTTTTTAAATATATAAACTAAGTCTTGTAAAATAGTCTTTTAAGATGTTTAGAAATTAATGGTGTTCTATAAACTTAATTTTTTTGCAGTAATAAATTTATTATGTTTTTGGACTATTATAAACTAATTTAGAAGAAAACCTTTTTAGATTATTAATATAACATTATTTTAAAACTAATTTTAATATACAATTAATATTAATAATTCAATATATTGTGGATGGTACGGAAAAATAATAGAAATGGAAAATTGTAGACCAAGAGATTCAAACACTTGACTTAAGGGAAGGGGCCACGAGTTGACAACCAACTAAGCTACCCTTCAAATGTGTTCTTAAATGGTAATATATGGTATTTGATCAAAATAGCAGGGTGGCTATGGCCCCCCAAACCTCCTATTGTATTCCGTCACTGACAATATTAGATAAAGGTTTTTCTAATGGTGAAGATGTTGATAATTTAACAGTTGGAACATTATTTCGTACATGCCTAATCTACGACAAAGTTTTTTTCTTTTCTTTGGGTACCCTTCATAAGGGAGTACTCTACCATTCTAGTATCGCTTCTAGAAACAAGACTTTTAGTGACCGTGATTTCCGTGGCTGAAAATTTGATTTCTAGTAAAATCCATGATGAGAAAGTCAATTTATGTTGCTGAAAATCCGATTTCTAGTAGTGGCATGTATACATATATAGACTCATAGTCAGTGCCGGATTCAGGAATTTTGTCCACTGGGGTCCCATTAAGGTAGACTAAAGGCGCATAAAGTCACCTGACGCGTTTCGGGAATTTTTTAAAGTTTTTTAGTTGATTTCAAGGGATTTTTAGTGTTTTTATCGACTTTGAAGGATTTTCTTAGTGTTTTTGTGAATTTCGAAGTAGTTCGAAGGATTTTTTCCGTTTTTTTACTGATTTCAAGAGACTTTTTAGTATTTTTGTCAATTGTCGGCAAGATGGGGTCCGTTGGAAAATTTTACTAGGGGGATCTAAGGCTAAATTTAGTATTTTTTATATTTTTTACCCTATATAATTTTTTTTAACAATTCAGTGGGGTCCTTGGACCCACTTTTTCTATACCAAGTCCGCCAGTGCTGATAGTACCTTAAAAGATTATTCTAATAAGGGAAAAGTTTAAAAGGATCCAACATAAACAATTTTTTTAAATGATAAAACTCTTAAAAACTTTATAACTGATAAATACATCATTGTAGCATGTAAAAACAACTATATGTAGGGCTGTAAACGAACCGAACGTTCGAACCATTCGTGAACCGTTCGGCAGGAAGTTTATTTATTTAATAAATGAACGAACATGAACAAATTTTTTTGTTCGTTTAGTTAAACGAACGAACATGAACAAAGGTCTCGTTCGTTCATTTATGTTCGTGAACGTTCGTTCGTAACTTTCGTTTATGTTCGTTTAAATATGTTCGTTTACGTTCGTTTAACTATGTTCGTTAACGTTTGTTTATGTTAGTTATACAAGTTTTGATATTTATGAAGTCCACTATTATATAATAACTGTAGTTGTAATTATAATTATAATTATATTATAATTATTATTAATATTAATAGTAATAAAGATAAGAGCCATATTAAGAGGTTTTCTATCATTTTATGAAGATGTTAAATGGTGGCCATTAGACTTAGTAATAGATCCTTGGATTATTTGGTACCAGGATCATGTTTTTATGAAATTATATATATTACAATTATGTTTTAATACAAATCTTTTTAAAAGATTTTGTTAATGAATCTTTTTAGAATGGAAAATAATACTGTTCAAAACAGTACTACTGAAGAATATGATATTCCCCAGAACCTTGATTTGTTAAACAATAGACTATTCTAAAAGTTGAACCTAGAATCATATACAAACTAGGAACTTTTGAAAAAATCGGTTTTAAACAAATAGTTAAGACTACCGAGTCTTCTATTCCTTTACATAATGATGAAATGATTATTAGATTATTAAATAAAGCTGATATTTCTCCCTTTATGAGAACTCATAAATTCTTACATATAGGTCTTGTCCAAATTGCCTTTAGACCATTAACCCTTGAAGGGTTACCAGAGAGCTTTCTAGCAGCTTTAGGTGATGGTAGAAACATGAATTGGAAACAGTCCCTAATGGGAATTATCCAATCAAGCCTGGCCCAAGGACCAGTCTATTTCGATGTTTATCCTAATCTATGTTTATCTTTGTCTGACGTAAATATTTTAGACTCCTTAACTCTAATTAAACATTAAGACTAATGGCTATAATTATACTCTTGGACAAAAGTCATATGTATCTGTTATCGTATATATTATAAACCTCTTTACACTTTAAAGCCTATGTGCAAAAAGGTTGATAAAGACAAAAATGAAACTATTTTGATATAAACAAATTTTAGTAGGTCTAGTATCACTACTAGAAGACCTATAAAATGGGAAGAAATTATTTTTCCAGAAAATTGGACGATTACATAGGATATTCATAAAAATCCTATAGTACAAAGTGATTTCAGAAATATTATACAATCTCATGAAGGAACTGTTCAAATACAGTTCAATGACAATCAAAGAAAATTTCTTTCTCCAAGTAATTTCTCTAAATCTTGATCTACAAGATCTCATTTTTCTCCTATAGATTATATAGTTGACCAACAATCTGCTAGAGCCTCTACCTCTTATATAAGAGAAGACCCAAGAGAAGATGAAAAATCTCAAAATTCTTTAGACCCAGTTGAAGAATTAAGCATTCATAGAAATGGTATTGTTAATGAAAACAGTATACACATATACCAAGTAAAAGAAACTGATACGATATCAAATTTAAATTTTGTTTAATATGTCAGAAAAAATTGATTTCTCAAAAGGCTCTCCAGCCATAAAAATAATTGCTAACGATTTTGAAACAAATCCAAATTGGATTCCTTTTAAAAAATGGTATTTTAAAAGTTTTATTGATACTGAAATACAAAATTTAGCAAATAATTTCTATGAATTTTGTGAACAAGAGAATAAAATTTTCTCATATATTCCTTGGTTTATAAATAATTATATCAAAAACCATGTGGATATCATAGAAAGAAACTATAAAATCATTAATACAGGAACAATTCAAAATACTATTTATCCTCCATAAGCTCCTTTTCAACTGAAAAATAATGTTACGATCACATATTCTGCTTTTTCACAACTCTTAAGTGAAAAAGTATTACATATAACAGTTCAACATATAAATGAACTTTTAGAAAAACAAAATTATACTAATTTGTATCTTATCATTTTAGGGAAAGAATTAAAATGTCTAAAAGAAAGCATGAATGATATTCTAAAAAGAGAAAAAAATGAAATTAAGTCTTCAAAAAATTATATTTTTGCTTCTCCTTCTATTCACCTACCCCCCCCCCCCCCCTTTTGAGGATTTCAAGTTCAAAAATTCAACTTCAAATATTGAACAAATATTAGAAGAGAAATTTAAAAGTCTCTCTATTTCTAGATCCTCTATTTCTACTTTAGAAAAACCCTCTTATTCTGAATCTGAGGAAGAATCGGATGATAAACCTCCAGAGAATTCTGTTAACAAAATGAAGTGGGCTAGTAAACCTACTTCTAATAAATATTATTATATCGTCCCACTCCAATGGATGTTCTTCATGAAGAACAAAAGTATATTTTTACAAATAGTTATAATGGAAAATGTATTTATGAATGGAATCTTGATGGTTTTGCTGATGAAAAATGTATTCTACTGTTTGTAAAAATAGTGGAAATAAGGTAAAAAATATTGCAAAAATGATTGCAGCCGGTTTTACTGGCCAATTTAAGGGATGGTGGGAGAGAGATCATATCGTGGTAGAGCTCCTATCCGTGCTTTGACAAATCCCTCTCTGGCGTCATCTACTGGTTGACTGTTATATTACCATATCCCAAAAAGAGGAGATTTTTTGTTCAGTTAAAACTGAGCCCTATACTAGTGGAACTACTGAAAATGCAGTTTACCCTCTTATCATGACCATCATAGGGCATTTTTACAGGGAGATTTTCTGATAATAGTGAAAATATTAGAACACTTCTAATGAATCTTAGATGTAAAACTCTAACCAGATTTAGTTGGTATAAAGGTACTTGTTTTTCTCGAATATTTGAGATAAAAGATTGTAATAATGTTTATTGGAAAGCCAAATTTATTGATAGCTTACCAGACCTTTTTGCTGAAAGAATAAAAAAGACACTTAGAAAAGATAACCCAGTCATAAATTATGACTCTTTTACTTTTGGTATGCTTATAAATGTTTGTATTTCTGAAGAACTTTCTTTATGTAATGAGTTAGCCCTAAAAAATCAAATTAAAACCCAACAGTCTCTTGAAAAAAGACAGTTAGGTGATTTTTATGATCAGTTTGGAATGGATATGCCTTCTCACAACAAAAAGAAAAGATTTTCTCGTGATCGAGAACAAAAAGATTCTTTTCGTAGAAATTTTTTTAGAAAAAGGAAAAGACATAATGATAAATATTTTAAAAATTCTGATAAAAAGGATTTAAAACGTTTTTCCAAGAAAAACCTATAATCTGTCATAAATATGGCAAAGTAGGTCATTACGCCTCAAATTGTTGGACAAAGAAGAAGATTAACACTCTTGACATTGATCAAACTGTAAAAGATTCTTTGTCTAAAGTCTTTCTATTAGCAGATTCAGATAGTGATGAGGGTTGCTCAGATGAAAACTCTTCTCCAAGTTCTTATGAAGATTCAGAAGAGGATTTAAATGACCTCATGTCAAACTTTTCTATTAAAGATTGCAATGGTTGTTCTAATGGCAAAACTTGTAAAAAGGAAGATTTTCATGAGGATAAGTTTAATAAACTTGATTTAGATCCCACTTCTTATTTTAAAGAAGGCAACGAGTTTTATACTCTTGCTTCTCAATTTCAAGATTTGAATATAAATGTTTTATCGGATGATTACATTTTAGAAATATTAGAAAAGATAAAAGATCCTATTCTTCGTGCTGAAATTATTGATAATTTAGAAGAGCTTGATCATAAACCCTCTTCTTCTTACAATCCAAATCTTCAGGATTATTCTATGAGAGAAGTCAATAGACTTCTAGTTGAAAAACATTCAACGGAACGCACTATTTCTTCAAATTGATTTGGTGAAAGAAATTGAAAATTTGAAAATAGAAGTAAAACTTCTTAAACAAGATAATAACACTTTACATCAAAATCTTGATATTATTTATCTAAAGCTTAAAGATAAATCTACTGATCAAAGTAATGAAGAAATTGTGATGAAGTTCACAACTCAGATAACAACCATCTTTCTATTTTAAATATGCTTATTTCTCAAAAAATGGTATACCAAAATTACTCTTCTTATAGAAGGAACTTTTCAAAAAAAAATTATTGCTATGATTGACAGCGGAGCAGATTTAAATGTTATTCAGGAAGGATTAATTCCTACTAGATATTTTCAAAAAACCTCTCATTCTCTCTCCCATGCTGGAGGAGGATCTCTTAATATTAAATACAAGCTTCCCAAAGCTTATTTTTGCAAGAATAAAATTTGTATTCCTACAAGTTTTTTATTAGCAAAAGATATTTCAAGCCAACTTATTCTTGGCATTCCTTTCAAATACGCTATATATCCTTTACAACAAATTGATAAATAAAGGATTGACAGGGTTTTTTAAAGGAAATCGTTAAGGTTTGATTTTTATAAATAAACCTGTAAAATTTTTCTAAATGAACTACAAGAAAAAATTGATAGAAAGAACTTTTAGTTATGCTCTGTAAAACAAGATTTAAACTTTTTTACTATTGAAGAAAAGCTTTCTAACCCAAAACTTAAACAAAAGATTGATTATATCACTAACAGATTTTCACTAATAATTTGTAATAATCATCCAAATGCTTTTTGGAATAGAATGAAACATGTTGTCTCACTTCCTTATGAGGAAGATTTTTTAGAAAGAGACATTCTAACCAAGGCTAGACCCTGTCAAATGAATGCTGAGTACATAGAACTTTGCAAAAAAAAAATAGCTTCTTTACTAGAAAAAGGTCTAATTAAACTTTCAAAATGTTCATTGTCTTGTACGACTTTTTATGTTAATAAACACTCTGTACAAGAAAGAGGGGTTCCTCACCTAGTAATCAATTACAAACCCTAAACAAAGTTTTAAAATGGATCAGACATCCGATCCCAAATAAAAAGGATTTACTTGATAGATTATTTCAAGCTTTAATATTTTCAAAATTCGATTTAAAATCAGGTTATTGGCAAATTCAAATTAAAGAAGCAGATAGATATAAAACTGCTTTTAATGTTCCCATAGGGCATTATGAATGGACGGTCATGCCTTTTGGTTTTAAAAATGCCCCGTCTGAATTCCAACAAATTATGAACGATATTTTTTATCCATATAGTAACTTCATAATTGTCTATATAGATGACATTTTAGTTTTCTCTATGGATATAGAAAGCCATTTTAAACACCTTGATCTTTTTAAAACAATAGTTATACAAAATGGTTTAGTCATTTCTAAACAAAAAATGTCTCTTTTCCAGACAAATGTCAGGTTTTTAGGTCACAATATTGAGAAAGGAAAAATAATTCTCATTCAGAGAAGCATAGAGTTTAGTTCAAAATTCCCTGATCAAATTATAGATAGAACTCAATTACAAAGATTTTTAGGCAGTCTAAATTATATTTCGGCTTATATGAAAAATCTAAGTAAGGATAGTGCTATTCTTTATGATAGACTCAAAAAGAAAAGTGGTCCTTGGACTGAGGATCATACTCAATCAGTTAAAAATATAAAAAATAAGGTTAAAAACCTCCATTGCTTAATGTTAGCAAACCCTCTTTGGGAAAAGATCATTGAAACTTATGCTTCAGATATAGGATTTGGAGGTATTCTAAAACAAATTGATCATCAAACAAAACAAGAAATTCTTGTAAGATTCCATTCTGGAAAATGTAATGGTTCTCAAAAAAATTATGCAACTATAGCAAAAGAATTATTTGCTATTGTAAAATGTGTCTTGAAATTCCAAGATGATCTTTACAACAAAAAATTTATTATAAAAACTGACTGTATATCTGCCAAATATATGTTCCAAAAAGATTTTAAACATGATGTTTCTAAACAAATGTTTGCAAGATGGCATGCTCATTTAGCTCCTTTTGATTTTACTATTATTTACAAAAAAGGTACAAAAAACCATCTGCTCGTGAATATCTTTCATGATTACACAAAGCAGCTACTCGCTTTATAGAGGACGAGGTTCCTCAGTCAAAGGAAGGGGTTCTGATTCTTCTTATAGAGGAAGAGGAAGAGGTGGAAGTCCCACAACAAACTACGAAATCCAGATGGGAAAGAAGAAGTTAATAACTCAAAACATAGCCAATCTGGGTGATCCATAAAACCTTATAGGGACTACTCTCCCTGAAGATCATCCTCTTCAAAAAGAATACCTTAATTATATTAAGGAAAAAGAAAAAACTAAAGCATCCTCTCATGCTAGTATTAGCAAGGAAGATAATTCAGATTCCCAGTTTTATGAAACTGAATTCAAGGAAGTTATACTTTTAATTGAAGAAAAAGATAATCAATGGAAAAACAATCCAGAAACAATTCTGGAAAGAAATCTTAACAAAACCTGTTATACTCATGGTGCTCTAAAACAAAGACAATTTTATGAAGGTCTTTTAATTTCTACAAATTCTGTAGAAATTACCCATTTTTCTCCTTCTGTTAGGTCTGAAATTATTTATCCAAGATGACAACTATTGAAGACATGAAGGACCAAAAGTGCAAAGTCAACAAAGTCAATAATTAGGAAGGTTTAATATAAGGAAACGTTGCTTTATTGTAAATAAGGCAAGTGTATAATGCCTTATCTCATAGTTTCCTTATTACGATAAATGTTCTACATATAAATAGAGGGTTAGAGTCATTCTTTAGGTGTGCGCAAAATTATCTATTAAGAAGAGATTAGAGTGAATGTAAGTCAATTACTAGAGAGCCTAAATTCTGTCAAATCATATTGTAACCGTACAAGTGAGATATCCGACTACGAAGCTTCTTTAATCTTTGTGTTCTTATTGCATTATTCTTCATAATCATTGTGCTTGCATAATCTGGGATCTACAAGTGGTATCAGAGCAGACGATTTGAGTTTTTGCGTTTTTCTGAAGTTATCCACGAAACAGAAGGTAATTTTTCGATTTCTGCGTTTTTTTTAGTTTTTATCGATTCATACTGTCTTAGCTATACCCGATAAAAACTCATAATTTTTAAGATCTGTTTTTTTCTCGATTCGTTCTTCATTCTTTTGACTGGTTCTCGATTACGCTTTACCAGATAAAATAAAAAATTCATATTTTTTTAAGATCTGTTTTTCTCGATTCATTCTTCATTCGTTTAAATTTTTGTCGATTCATCGTAATATATCCTTGATTTCTATTCAAACTATTTAATCTGTTTTAATTAAAATTATTTTAGTTTACTTTGATTACTTTTGAAACTCTTTACATAAGAAAACTCAGGAACTAGTGACTTTTGCAGCTTTTCTTACTAAAGAATTCACTAGTAAAAAATCATAAACTCTAGTAATTTTGATTTTTTTCTTGACTGAACAAATAAGAAACTCGAGAACTTAGACATTCTTGTCCATAAAAAGACTTGTTCTTTTTAGTCAAGAACCCTTTGTTCTTGTTTTCTGGTTTATCGGTTAAAGAAAATTCGGATTAAGTATCTTTGAATTTTTATCGAGCCCTTCCTAATCGACAAAATTTCTTTTATCGGGTCATATGGAATCGATATAAATTTTTATCGATTCGGCTTTTATCGAGTCAAAGAATTTTTTTTGTCGGATCTTAATATATCGAGAAACTCTTAGTTATCGAGTCCTTTGTGATCGATAACTTCTTTTTATCGATTCAAAGTTTTTTTTGAAGTTTTATCGAGTCCCCTATACCCGAGAATAATTTTTATCGAGCCTCATACACCCGACAAAACTCTTGTTCAGAAAGCCTCACCCGATAAAAATTGTTGTCGACCCCTGTTCTATCGAGAAAACTTTCTATTTCACAAAACAAACTCAGAAAATTTCAAAAACTCACTGATCGAGATCATCAATCCAAGTACAATGACTACTCGCGAAACTTTGACCATTGGTTCAGACACAAAACCCCACAAGGTAAGTCTTTCAGACTATGATCAATTTATGATTCAAATGAATGACATGATGATAAAATTGCAAAAACTTCAATCTAAATTGAAAACCGAGAAACTTTTGGTTTCCAACTTAGAAGCACGTTTAGAAAATAATCATAATCAATTGCTTCTTATGCAAACCGACCTTATCAGTTCTCAAAGTATAACGCACAATCTCGAAACGGAGAAAATTGTTTTAAAAGAAGAAAATGATCTTTTTAAACAACAAATATCTGATCTCACTCTTCAACTTCACACATCTAGGAGTGAGACTGCCGAATTTTCATCAAAGTTTGACTTTGTCAGTCTTCAAAGACAAGACCTGTTAGAAAAAGTCAAAGATTTTGAATTAAAGCTGTACAAAATTGGTCAAACTAAGCACACAATTCATTTAAACGCTCCAAAAGATTTATGTTTTAAAGCTGGATTAGGATTTGATAATCCAAAACATTTAGAAAAAGCCGTCTACAATACTCCGACTATCTATAAATTTGAATATCTGAACCTCGGTCCGGATTACAAAATTCAGTTTATGAAGTCGGATTCCAACGTCGTAGAAAGGGAAGATTTGAATAGGAAAAACAAAGATTTTCATCAAATTCCTTTCTGCTACCTCATATAGTAGAAAAGGAATCTTCAGAAGCAACTCTTCCAAATGATTATTTTCCTTCTTATACTGACGAAGAACTTCAAACTAAAATTCCTGAAAATAAACCCTACATTCCCACTTTATTTTTAGAAAAGAAAATTATTCAACTTGAAAAAGTGTTGGAACATGAACGTTCTTCGTCAGAAAAGGAAAAGGAGGCATTTATTTTAAAAATTCAGAAATTGGAAAACGAGGCTTTACATTTAAACAACAATCACGAAAATGATTCTATTTCCAATATATCTTCGTGTAAAGCTTTCGTTAGCAATTACTTATGTAACACCCTAATTTCTGTTCAAGTTGAAGAAAGTGTTGAACCAGGTGGTCTATTAAAGAGAAGCTAATTTCAGAGTTTGAGTAGTGGTGCTGTGAGATAGTGATAACTGTCACAATAGCACCAATGGTACTAAGAGTATGGTCGTCTTAGCTATTGTGTCATACGGTTTTGACATCTGTCACAATAACGCCGGTGGTACCAAGTGATTGGTGGTCCCAACAAGTGTGCCATGCTATAGTGACAATGGCACAATGTACCAACCAAGTCTTTGGTAAAAGGTAATCCCGAGTCCTCTTTGTGTTCCACTCTTAGAATCAACGAGATAAGTATTTTGAAGTTATTAATATTGGGTATCATTTACTAGACGAGAAACGGGATCAAAACGGGTGAAAAATTGGGAAAAAACACCTCGGAATGGTCCAGGCTATGATGCCCGGCGATTATGACAGTGGCATGATAGCATGTCATAATCGCACAACTGGTACCGTGAATAAGTCATGAAAATCAGATTTTGGGGTGACACGGGCGATCATGACATGTCATGATCGCGGGGCATGATCGCAGGGCATGATCGCGGGCGGCCCCAGTGGTTAAAAACGAGATTTTCTTCATTTGGCCATAACTTCTTCATCACAGCTCCGATTTGGGTGATTCAAAGTGCTGTGGTTTCGTATTTCAGAGGTCTTTAAGATGGAATGAATGAAGATTAAAGTTTACTTGATGATTTGTGGTTCCCATACGTTGAAAGGTACGATCACCTCTCCGAAATCTTGAATCTAGGGTTTGGTTCTATGATTTCTGATTTGGGTTGGTTTTTGGTATATGTTGGGTTTGTTTATGATCTAGATGAAGGTTTTATAGATGGAAACTTGTGGATTTGAAGTACTCACCTAATGAAGCTCGATATTGGGATAAAACCTAGATTTAGTCTAAATCTAGCTAGTAAGTTCATTCTTACCTTTAAAACTTTATACATGTCAAAATGAAGTATTTTGCCTTAATGTGATGTTTAAAATAAGTATTTCTATACTTGGAAGGTTTTGGTAAAAACTAGGTCAAAATGTGTCATTTATGGTTTTTCTTTGAAATAATGAAATGAGTACGAAGAACGGTTTTAAAACACCCTTATGGGTTTTTGATGAGAAATATGATGTATAAACCTAAATGATTATTTGACCTAATTTTTGGAAGGAAGGTTTTAGGAAGCAAGATGTTATACTTCACAAATTTTGTGAAGAGAAGTAATACCTTGGAAACAAGTGTATTAAGATGTTATACTTCACAGGTTTTGTGGAGAGAAGTAATACATTGGAAACAATTGTATTAAGATGATAGACTAGTGTAATGGATCCATAGGCAGATATAGTCAGAAGTACTTGGGGAGGGCACTTGTAATAGATCCCGGTTTGGGGTTGAACTCGTGAGGATTAATGTGATGACGGGTCATTCCCGTAGAAGTTTCCCCAAGAGAAGTAAAGCGTATCTTTCAGGTGTAAATCGCAGAAGTAAAGAAAAAGAGATGTTTTGAGAAAAGATTTCGGTTATATGTTTATTTACCGTTTTCGAAGTTTAAATGGATTTTCTATATTTTGAACTGTTTGTTCTCACTAGGCTTTAAGTCTAACACTTTTTCTTAAAATGACATGTATATTAGGTGATCAAGCGGATGGGGCTTGATGGGATGAGAGAAGCTAGGTGCCGGTAGTGGCATTCTTTTGAAGTGCACCTCGTGTGTATAGATGGAATTACATAGAAGATTATTTTGAGGATTTTAGTGACACCGAACTTAATCTGTATTTGAATTGTATAGATTACTAGGTTGTCATTTAATATTCCTATAGAAGTTGTAAACTCACTCTGACCTTCTCCCCATCTTTATGGGTGATGTCTTACGTAGTTGTTGTTATTCCACAATTCTTTTGGTTTAAATTAACTCCCAATTTTAGGGGTGTTACAACTTAGATGATTGTGAAGAGTTGTTTAAATTAGATCCAAACTATATTCCTCCTAAACAAAAATATTCCTCTTCTTCCGACCAAATTGATGATGACTTAGACTCTCTTGAGGAAATGCCTCGTTTTGACGAGTATACTGATTCCTCATCGAACCTTAAATCCACGGAACAGTTAGATGATTTAAATGCCGATTTTGACTTCAATCCTACACTTCCAAATCATACGGAGTTTTTGGACAAAGGCAAAAAGCCAATCGAATCAATTTTACTTCCAACGGATCCGAAACGAGTGTTCCACAAGTCAAATGCATTACACTCACTCTAACCAAAAGGATCAAACTCACTTTTCCAAACCCATCAATTCTCATTATGTGAAAAACGCTAAAGCTTTTCGAACTCATAATTCTAAACAGTTTCATAATGTGTTGCTAAATCCGGAAATTTCAAGAAGTTTAAGATGGTTTGGAGAAAAAAATCAACTATAGATAATACTGTTGGAAATATGCCACATACATCTCCTATAGTTGATGCAAAATCATTTGTTTCCAAGACAAATTTGCCTTATCTTGTAAGATCTATCAATCAGCTAATTAGTCTAAGTGCCACAAATATTTGTTGTTCTACTTGTGGAACAAATGATTGTGTTGATCAAAGGTTCACTCATAAATGGTATGGTACTTACAGTATCCCCACTTCCCCATTTATTGCATCAATAGCTAACCTCCAAGGACCCAACAAAGCTTGGGTACCAAAATCTTCTTAATCTATTTTGTAGGTACGTCATGTGTGTTCTAAATTCCGAATATTCACATCACATGAAAATCTTTCAAAAGGTTATGCTACATTTGAGGGGAGTACCACATTTTTACCATTTATTTAGCTTCATAGTATCTCAGCTATTAACCTGCTCTTAACATTATGACTTCTGAATACACAAGTTGAGAACTCGGACTTTAATGTTTTAACTCTTTGTGTGTTAGGAATTAGAAGTTTCTATGGTCAATCCAAAGCCGGAAGGACCTACCCGTGAGACACACCCCTAGGTTAGATATCCTGAAAGGGAATGATTAAAATAAAATTGAGTGCTTGTGAGATAAAAGAAAAATGTGAGGGTGTGACAAGACTTCAAATAAAATTGGTCTTTACCAAACCTAAACAGTTATCCGGGTAACCACACAATCTATTCATTCTCGATTCTTTGGAGATGAATATTGAAATAGACATGGACCCAATGTCAATAACTCATGTCACCCCACCCAACTACTCAAGTATCTCACAAAAGATTCTTGTTTCATATATCACGAAGATTTAGCATATCATCTATCTATTCTTCACTCGGAAGATTTAGATATTGAAACAAGAAGACACACTTCCGGTTTTCAAATTTCATATTCTGTGCACATCGAGTCTACTTTGAGCCAAAAGATATACTAATATTTATTTGACACTTTGCACGAGTCTTTGTGACTCCTCAAGCATATCTTCGTGTTTATGCTGGAACAGTTTGAGAAGTTAGTTTTATAACTTACTTCTATGATAACTGGAAGTACTATCAGTGCCAACCCGCTGCCAACACTGCATATAGGCCACTTAATTAAAATATATTTTGATTAAGTGATAGCAGTTGCTTCACGTGCTTCTATATGTTAGTTTTACACGCTTCATTAGTTAAATATATTTTTTTGTCTTTGGTTATTCATAATGATTTGAATTCTCCTTATCATTCTGAGGGGGAAAGATTGTATATCAAAGACACGACATGAGAAAAGGAAGATGAGAAATGCTGATTTGTTGAATACTGATTTTGTCGAGTTTCCTTACTTGATTTTTGAAGTAAAATGATTTTGTCGACTGCTGAAGATAAAGTTGAAGACTTATCGAGTGCTTAAGACCCGACATAAATTTTCATCGATTCAACTTGACCCAAGATCATTTTCTGTTGAAGACTTATCGAGTGCTTAAGACCTGACATAAAGTTTCATCGACTCATCTTGGCCCGACATCAATTCTTGTCGAATCTACTTGGCCCAAGATCTTTTTTCATCGACATCACCTAACCCGACAACCTCAATGCCTAACCCGACAACATCAAGATATCACAACCATCTTTTGCCTCTTTCATCAAAAGAAAAATTTTCATCAAACAACATCAAGATACCTTGCGACATCACGGCTCCTTCAACTTTCTTTTCGTGAACTTTATGCTAAAGTTAAGGGGGAGCTACGAAGCTTATCAAGTGATCATATTCGTAGGGGGAGCAAAAGAATTCAAGAGAGTGATTTGTTGACAAAATTTCATCGTCTTCAAAAGTGCTGATTTGCTGAAGTGTAATCTCGAATACAAAAGGGGAGATTGTTAGGTCTGAAATTATTGTATCCGAGATGACAACTATTGAAGACACGAAGGACCAAAAGTGCAAAGTCAACAAAGTCAAAAATTAGGAAGGTTTAATATAAGGAAACGTTGCTTTATTGTAAATAAGGCAAGTGTATAATGCCTTATCTCATAGTTTCCTTATTACGATAAATGTTCTACATATAAATAGAGGGTTAGGGTCATTCTTTAGGTGTGCGCAAGATTATCTATTAAGAAGAGATTAGAGTGGATGTAAGTCAATTACTAGAGAGCCTAAATTCTGTCAAATCATATTGTAACCGTACAAGTGAGATATCCGACTACGAAGCTTCTTTAATCTTTGTGTTCTTATTGCATTATTCTTCATAATCATTGTGCTTGCATAATCTGGGATCTACACCTTCAAACAGGACAGAGATTTATAATTTCTCAAAATTTATTATTAAAAAAATTATATCTTTTGAAGAATGGGGTATATCTCCATTAGCTGAAAAAGAATCGTTTTCTTCACATCATAAATGTAATTTTAAATTCAATTATTGGGATTATATCTCAAGTTTTGAAAATATTATTTTATATGAAAATAAAAATAAAAAACATTCTTGGTTTTTAAAAATCTGTGAAAACTGTTTTCATTCACCTGTTCAAAATTGGTTTTTTAATTGGTGGAAAAAGTTTGGTACTACGGGAGACATTCTTCCAGATGATTTCAAACTTTGTTTAAAACAATGGGTTTCGTGCTCACCAAAAGTTCATAACCATACAACTCAATATATCATTGAGGGCCAAAACACTTGTTGGTTCTTTATTTAGTTTGGTGTTCCATGGATTTGGAAATGCAAGCCAGTCTTTGGCAACACAGAAATTATGGCACTTTGCCTAAAAAGAACAAGTCTCACGAAATTCTGGGTTAAATTATCCCAAGAAGATCCAACAACAAAAAGACCATATGGGTAAGAATTGATGACCAAAATAGTAAAAAAAATAGAGCTTTATAAAAAGCAGAAGGAAGAAGAGAAGAAGGATACTCTTGATCTCAGCCCCTTCCAACTAGTAAGTCAGAAATATGCCGAGACTCATTCAAAAGCTGAGATAATTGATCTGTATATTGCAGAAATGAAAAATGATTTATATAAAAATATGGGAGGATCAGGCTATAAATCCGATATCTCCATGACATCAGATCAAATAACCCAGGAAGCTCAAGATCGTGAAGATGACCAAATTGGTTTTTCTCTAGATGATGCTCTAGAAACTTTGAAAGACACCATGACGGAAAATATCAAATAATTGATATTACAAAAGAAAGAGAATCTCTACTATTGAGAATTATAGCCTACAACGACTAAAAATTCCATACTCTCATCATCATTTACATTTTAACAGAGAATATTACTGTTTGCTTTTAAAAAGTTTTCTTGTTATTTGTCTTTAGTATTTTATTTTCCTTTATAAGGAAAGTTGTATCCTATATTATAGGCACGTTTTTTCCAAGCCTTTCTTTGATTTCTCTCTACATTCCCAGTTTGTAACAATCTATAGTTTGTATAAATCCTTTGGTAATAATAAAAGCATTCGGTTCAAGAACTTGAAGAGCTCTTTGTAAGTATTCTTGTTATTATTAAATTTTATTTATTAATTAGCCTAAATGATAGGCTAAATTAAGATTTTGTGTTAAGACATATTTGTTCTATATATCTTTGTGTTAAGACATATTATTTTAATTCATAACTCTATGATCTAAGTCTACGGTCGAGTACCAACTTCAAAATTGATTTCGCCCTCTCAAGGCTAGAAGAGCCATATTAAGAGGTTTTCTATCATTTTATGAAGATGTTAAATGGTGGTCATTAGACTTAGGCTATGTTTGGCAAACTAGCTGATAAGCTAGCTTATGACTTGATAAGGTAGCGGATGACTGATAAGCTAGCTGGTGACTTATAAGGTAGCTGCTGACTTATAAGCTAGCTGATGAATAAGTCACGTTTGACAAAAACTAGCTGATAAGTTAGTTGACAAATGTAAAATGACCAAAAAGGGCCTGTTTAAAAACTAAAATAAATTTTATATTATAATTTAAATAATTTATCAATAATATAACTAAAATAAATTTCTGATAATATAATATATTGATTAATACATACAAGATAGTAAAAAACTAAATAATATAATATGTTAATAGAAATAATTTAAAATTGAGTATTATATATATACCTAATATAATTTTTGAATTTGTTAAAACAAATTTTAGAAAAATTATACATTAATCTATGATTTTAAATAACCACTGAATATAATATGAATAATAATAAAATTGACGAAGCTTACATACCATAATTAATTAATGTTTTTCAAAAATATAATTAAAAAAATACAGACTTTCTTACAACTATTTATCATATTTTCATTATTTATAAAATAAAATAGGTATGACTATAATATTTATGTATCTTATTCTTAAATAAACATTTTTAGGATCGTTACATTTGTTTTTTGATATTTAAATAAATTGAATTATAACTAAAAAATAATTTATATAGTACTTTATAAAGTTTGTAAACAATTACTATATATTATTAGTATCTATTATACAATTAAAACCAATTAAAAATGTATAATTAAAACTAATTAATAATTTATATTTAGTTTAACGTCTATAAATTAATATTTATGAATAATTAATATTTATTTAAAATTAACATTTATTTATAATTGATAATAATAGTAAATAAATAAATAATATTAATTAAGAGTATAATTGGAAAAGTGTCAAAAAGCTCATCATAAGCTACTCCAAGTAGCTTATCGATAAGCTAGCTTATAAGCTGACTTATAAGCTAGCTTATGTACATCCAAACGATTACTCAAAAAATAAGCTAGCTTATAAGCTAGCTTATTTTTACCAAATAATGCCTTAGTAATAGATCCTTGGATTTTTTGATATCAGAGCCATGTTTTCGTGAAATTATATATATTACAATTATGTTTTAAGAGTAAATTTTTTAAAAATTAACTCATTGTCATGCCCACCAGCTACCTTATGTAAAGTAAGTTGGACATCTTTGCTTTTCTATGTTTTCAATATGGGACACTCATCAGACTTAGTTTTTCTTACTGAATAATGAGAGTAGCGAGGAGAATCCCATCCCACATCGCCCTAAAGTGGGATTGAGATTCCTTTCCCTCCACTATATATATCCCATCCCCACCACCATTTCCCTTGCCCTTCAATGATCAATGCTTTGCCCTTCAATGCTCATTGCGTTAAGCCCACTGGCTTTGGATGGTAGGCTTGAGCCTAGTTAAAAGATTTTGTGGGAGCACCTTATTGAAACGAGTGTACCTTTTGTTTATTAAGCATGTTTGTTTATGTTCGATAAGGTTTTAAACAAATGAACGTGAACGAAAACAAACACAAATTGTGTAAATGAACACGAACACTGAAAATTTTGTTTGTTTATTGTTCGTGTTTGTTTGTTCGACTAAGTTAAACGAACGAACATGAACAAGCATTTGTTTGTGTTCGTTTGTTTCATTTACAGTCCTAACTATATGTGATAAAAGGGATAATTCTATAAAACCCAACAAACTATCTGATTTTGAATCTAATTTTTTTTAACAAATAGATCCCTAAATTTTTTTCTATATTTTTTTTGCCAATTAAATTACCGAATTTTTTTTGAACAAATACATCCCAAACGTTTTTTTTGAATAAATAAAAGCATGACTTTAATTTTTAACAAATAAATCCGAAACGTTTTTGGAACAAAATCATAAAAAAAATATATACAATTACTCTCATTGACAACAAAGTACAATGAACCATTACTGATTAACATATAAAAGTTATGCCTAATACATAAATAGATACATACAAAAATATTTATACATTAAAAAATTAAGTTCAAGAACTTAATTTATTATTTAAACACTAGAAAGGTACTCGCGCAATACAGCGAGATACATCTCGTTTTTAACGTTTTATTTTATTTTTTTGTCTCTATCGATCTTATAACGGTTTTATGTGGTTTTGAGAAAACGATTTTTAATATTTCATTTAAAAGTTCTTTTTTTATGTAATTTCTTTAATTCAGTTTTTTATTATATTTTAGTTTATGTTTAATAACGAAGTAATTTATTTTTGGTTCAATAATATAACTTTTTATAAAAGTAATAGTTAACTATTCTGTTAGAACTCAATGGTTATCTTAATTATATTCTATATTTTTTTATATTTAAAATGAGATATTTATCTTGTATTTGTTTATGTTTATCCATAGTTAGTTACACGAATTCAGAAATAAAGCTTTAATAAGTTGTACTTACGTTTAATTACTTGTAATCTTGAATTTTAAGTAATATGCATCAATAAACAGTACTACATGCATAAAAATAGGTGTTTAAGAGTTTTTATCAAATGCTATATAATATAGTATTATTTAAACATAACTTTTGTATGTTTTGGATTTAGTATTAGAAATAATATAGTTTTTCTTTATTGAATTAGTTCATTGTACTTTGTTTTTGGTGAGAGAAATTATATATATATATATATATATATATACTAAAAGGGTACTTGCGCAATAGTGCGAGATACATTTCGATATTAATGTTTCGTTTTATTTCTCTATCGATGTTATAATGATATTATGTGGTTTTGAGGAAGCGATTTTTAATGTTTCTTTTAAAAGCTCTTTTTATGTAGTTTCTTCAATATAGTTTTTTATTATATTTTAATTTAGGTTTAATTACGATATAATTTGTTTTTGGTTTAATAATATTTTTTTTATAAAAATAACAACTAAGTATGCGGCTAAAAATCAATGATTATTCTAATTATATTCTAGATTTTATATATTCATAATTAGATCTTTATAATGCATTTTATTATGTTTATCTGTAGTTAGTTACACGAATTCATAAATGAAGCTTTAATAAATTGTACTTATGTATATATTACTTGTAATCTTGAATTTTAAGTAATATTCATCAATAAACAATACTACATGCATAAAAAATAGTTTTGAAGAGTTTTTACCAAATGCTTTAAGTATATATATATATATATGATATACATATGGGATCACGTGAGACTCGCCTGTTTCTGTGAGACAACCTTTTTACTCTTGAAACTTCACAGGAAAAACACTGTGAAGGTAAAAAAAATCTGATGGGTTCACGTGAGACCAGCCTCTTTCCGTGAGACCCGTCGGAGATCCGTGAAACCATCTTTTTACTCTTGAAACTTAACATCAAAAACACTGTGAAAGCAAAAAAAATATGAACCTTCACAGCAAAAATACTGTGAAGGTTACCTTCATAGCAAAAATATTGTAAAGATTCATATTTTTTTTTACCTTCATAGTGTTTTTGCTATGAAGTTTCAAGTGTAAAAAAAATCTGATGGGTTCACGTGAGACCAACCTCTTTCCGTGAGACCCGTCGGAGATCCGTGAAACCATCTTTTTACTCTTGAAACTTCACATCAAAAACACTGTGAAAGAAAAAAATATCTGAACCTTCACAGCAAAACACTGTGAAGGTTACCTTCACAGCAAAATTACTATGTAGGTTACCTTCATAGCAAAAATACTGTAAATATTCATTTTTTTTTTACCTTCATAGTGTTTTTGCTGTGAAGTTTCAAGTGTAAAAAAGTTGTCTCACGTGTCTCACGGAAACAGACGTGTCTCACGTGATCCTAAGTCTATATATATATATATATATATATATATATATATTGTTCATGATTTTGTAAAAAGTTCCGAATTTATTTGTTCAAATTAAGTTCATGATTTTGTTTATTTAAAAAAAAGTTCAAGAATGTATTTGGTAAAAAGATTTAGGAACAAAATTAGGGATTTATTTGTTAAAATCAATCAAAAAAGATTTAAGAACAAAATTAGGGATTTGGTAAAAAGATTTAGGAACAAAAACGCGTTGTGGGGCCACACGCAAGGCAGGTTCTTGGAACTCTGTGGTTAAGCGTGCTTGGGTGGGAGTAGTACCAGGATGGGTGACCCCCTGGGAAGTCCTCGCCAGGTCGCCAGAAACAAATCCGTGCGGCTTAGGCCAAAGCGGACAATATTGTGTCATGGTAAGACGGGGTGTTACAAATGGTATCAGAGCCGCTCTTGTGTCGTTCGGGATGTGGGGAAAACCTCATCGAGGACGATGAGTCCCTAAGGGGGGTGTTTGTAATACCTTAGGCAGATCCCACATCGGTCGTGGACAGGAGTGATGCTGGGTTCATAAGTAAACCTTGGCCTTCCTAAACACAACGCGTTTTGGGGCCACACGCAAGGCAGGTTCTTGGAACTCTGTGGTTAAGCGTGCTTGGGTGGGAGTAGTACCAGGATGGGTGACCCCCTGGGAAGTCCTCGCCAGGTCGCCAGAAACAAATCCGTGCGGCTTAGGCCAAAGCGGACAATATTGTGTCGTGGTAAGGCGGGGTGTTACAAATGGTATCAGAGCCGCTCCTGTGCCGTTCGGGATGTGAGGCAAACCTCATCGAGGACGATGAGTCCCTAAGGGGGGGTGTTTGTAACACCTTAGGCAGATCCCATATCGGCCGTGGATAGGAGTGATGCTGGGTTCATAAGTAAACTTTGGCCTTCCTAATCACAACGCGTTTTGGGGCCACACGCGAGCGAGTTCTTGGAACTCTGTGGTTAAGCGTGCTTGGGTGGGAGTAGTACCAGGATGGGTGACCCCCTGGGAAGTCCTCGCCAGGTCGCCAGAAACAAATCCGTGCGGCTTAGGCCAAAGCGGACAATATTGTGTCGTGGTAAGGCGGGGTGTTACAAATGGTATCAGAGCCGCTCCTGTGCCGTTCGGGATGTGGGGCAAACCTCATCGAGGACGATGAGTCCCTAAGGGGGGGTGTTTGTAACACCTTAGGCAGATCCCATATCGGCCGTGGATAGGAGTGATGCTGGGTTCATAAGTAAACTTTGGCCTTCCTAAACACAACGCGTTTTGGGGCCACACGCAAGGCAGGTTCTTGGAACTCTGTGGTTAAGCGTGCTTGGGTGGGAGTAGTACCAGGATGGGTGACCCCCTGGGAAGTCCTCGCCAGGTCGCCAGAAACAAATCCGTGCGGCTTAGGCCAAAGAGGACAATATTGTGTCGTGGTAAGGCGGGGTGTTACAAATTACTTATATTATATTATATACTATTTTTTAATAGTATTTAAATTAATAGCACTTATTTTAAACATTTCGTATTATTTATGCCTGCTCTTTCTATTATTATTATTATTATTATTATATGATTATCTATTATTATGATCATCATCATCTTATGAGTTCCTACTCATAATTCCAATCTTAATTAATAAATCGACGTTACACTTCCTACCCTTATGTACTTTGGTTTTTTACCAAAAGCCTTTAAAATACTATTAAGATGTTAAAAATAAAAAGTCGACTTTATGTCAAAATCTCTCATAATATTAATGTTATTCATGTATTTCATGAAACAAAATAATTGCATAACACCGAAAGGTTTTGTCAAACGGGTGTAAATAACCATAAGGTTGAAGGGACTTAAGTAATCCACGTGATTCCCCTCCTACCTGGAAATCTAAAAGTGTCCTTGCGATCTATTTTCGAATACTGAAATATTGATGAAGTACTATCAACAAAACTTTAAAATTTTAAAAATACAAAAATCCAATAATATTATGATAATGAAATCTCATGCATAACATAATTACAGAACATGATTTTGAAAAATCATATATTCTCCATTATTTACAACCACCTGGACTCGAAAGAACTTGAGTACCATAAGATAGACAAAACCCATCAAAACATATTGACCCTAAAAGTCACCTGTTAAAATACATGTAAATATCTTGAGATTTTTGAGACGATGCATTAGTCACAACCTTCATATGGAATACCATTAACTAGAATCCCCTAAGAACAGTGAGACACCCTGAAAAGAAAAATCAGGAGTATCTAGTACCATGTACTTTCCAAATTAATCAAACAGTGGAATGAAACCCACTCGATTACAAGAAAATGACTGATTTCAACAAAGAAATGTTGTGCTCAAAATACATCTCAATCTTCATGACAAGGAACTCATAGAAGATTTTCACCTTTCATATAACAGTAATCATATTAATGAACCAATGTGAGCTAGAGTATAACCTTTAGACAAATTCATCAACCTACCGTAAGTGGTTGAGAGATATAACAAGGTTATTTTCAGATTACTAAATATGTTGGGACAAAGAAGATTCTCATGGTCAATAATGAAAGTGTAGAGGTGGAACAACTCTAAAGGACAGTGAGTTAAAGACAATTCCACATAGGTGACATCTATAACCCCATGGACAAAACTATGGAAATGGTAAAGGTCATGACAAGAGTCGAAAAGGGTTTTACAATTTTTGGAGTAGAAATACAACTACTGCCAAAAAGATAATGGACAATATAAGAAGAAAAATGCAATAATAATTGCTCATAAAAAAGGAACAAGTTGAAATGAACTATATCAGATTAATTTAAGAATGATTGAGCATAAGTTTATTTGAAAATTATTTTAAGTATTAAATTAATTTCATTTGCTGATGAAAAACCAAATATTAACCATTATAGATGTAAAGAAATACATCCAAATTACAAATACGAAACTCTTAATATTCTCCGTTCTGTGTAGGAATGTATCGAGGAGAACTTGAGTGTTTTTGTGGGAAATCTCATACAATCTTAGAAGATAGACTAATATTTACTCCTCCAACCAAAATACTTAGACGATGAACTGTCATTTTCTTGTTAGTACAAGATTAATAGTCATTAAAGACTATATTAATGAGAACCTTGTTAAAATATTCATATTAATTGGAAATCGTATTATAAGAATGGAAATGGGTATATATGTACATCAACTCTAATGATATGAAAGGAACATATATTAGAGAAATAAATGTGTCACACTAGTGAATTACTTAGGTCATCAAATCATATTATGTCACCAATAAAGAACTTTGGGACAATTACACATATATGTTGCAAAATGACCTTGTGGGACACATGGTTATGACATAATGATCCATGTATTGAAAAATACATATAAACACACTATCTTTCGAGTGAAAGGCAAAATAAAGCAATTAACCAAATTACAATTGTTGACTTCTGCAGCACAAGAATGAACACCACTATCATAATATGTCATACCTAAAACTTTTGTATACCCTAATTCGTAGCTAAGACAAGAATGAGACCATCCTAAAGGTAATACAAAAATATTCCATTCTTACAACGAATACAAGGTAATGGACATAAACAACCAGAGTGCGGGCCATTGAAGTATTTTATGGTTCTGGTTTCGACACGATGAACGCACATCGTATTATTGTCCACATAAGGTGCTGCACTCTAGCACTAGTTACACATTCAAGGGCTCACCACCCTAACTATCTCATCAAGTCTACATGACTTGGAATGCTAGAGAATTTACATCACAAGGAATTGATAATTATTGTATATATATATTCGGATCAATGTAGAGTTTCCTATACCCCTGTGTATATATAAAATGGTCTCATAAAAGTTGTCATCAAAAGAATATAGATGATATATAGGGCATTGGTTATGCGCACCAATTTACCCGCATTTGCATGGGGTTATGCAAATATTACATGCAGCCTTACTCATTTGTTTTTAGACCCACTACTAGCCAACCAGTATCATGCGTACCAGTTGGTAACTGGATATAAGCCTGATATTTTTCATTTATGCATGTTTGGTTGTGTAGTATATGTGCCAATTGCGGCCCCACAACGCACCCAAATGGGTCCTTAAAAAAATTCAATATATGTTGGATATGAATCCCCAACAATTTTCCGCTAATTAGAATCCTTGACGGGTGATCTCTTTACCGCTAAGTTAGTGAGTTGTCACTTTGATGAGACAGTCCTCCTGTCGTTAGGGGAGATAGGAAAAAGGATTTTCCATGGGAACGACTGGAAGTGTCATAGAATATTCCCAATATGTCTCATTTTGATCCCCAAACTTCACAATGTAAAGTTGAAGTCAAACGAATCAGACTCGATACCTGATACGTTTAATGAAGTGACGAGATCACATATACCAGCTGCAAATATACCCGCAAGGTTAAAAGTCCCTAAACAAGGGCACAACGCCATTGGAAAGTGCGTTGCAATCACACATGGTGGAGGTGTGGTTGAGGTCGTGGCTCCCAAAAGGAAATGGGGGAGGCTACTTGGTTCGATAAATACTCATCTAAAGGAAAAGGTGAGTAAGGCACAACCATTAATCATCAATACATAAACCTCTCATGAGATTATCTCTGACTAAAACTATGTCTATGAATCATTACTGGAGGACGCTCCGAAGTTAATATTTGATTCCAGAGATCAAATAAATCTCAAATGAATTATGAAAGTGCATACGAGTCGATGGACAGATCGTACATACTCATTGATGATATTCACATATATTGTTGCTCGTGAGATGATAGAGCACTATGACATCGAACCATGCTTAGTTGAAAAATGTCAACAAAGAGCAAATTGACCTAATAGAAGCAATCCAGGATAATTACATTTGACAAATACACGGGTATTTGGTCCGGTAGTGCTAACCCACCAAGTGTAAAGCCCGTAAGACATAGATAATTCATTTGTCATAAAAGCGTAATGAGAATAATTAAGTCATGATGTATAAGACTCTCCTTTGGCGCAAGGTTTCTCACGACGCCCTGGATTGATGACGAGAAGACTTGTTCTCTCGTGATGGACGTTATAACGTTCTGCTAATTAATTAGCCTAGTAATTTCCGAAGGACGGGAAATGCAGCTCATGAATGTGGTTACTACATATCTCTATGGGGATCTAGATTAAGAGATATATAAAAGTGTTTGATGACATTATATTAATAGAAACCACAAAATGCGTTTTCCATGAAATTGAAACGCTCATAGGCGGATATGGATACCTGCCTAAGTGAATACTTCATTGGGAAGGGATATAAGAATGATGAACTGTGCCCATGCATATTTATAAAGAAAACGAGTTCCAGATGTTCAATCATAACTCTATATGTCGATGTAATGAACATAACAAATACTCTTGATGAAATAAGAGAAACATTATTCTATTCAAAATCTGACTTTGAGATGAAAGATCTTGGGAAAACTTGGTTTTATGTAGGACACCCAGTTTGTGATATTAATTCACCGATCGCATATGTCTAGAAAATAATCAGGCGATTTAATATGGACAAAGCGCATCTGGCTAGCACTCCCATGATCGGTCGAAGTGTTGGATAAAAGGAAATATCCATTTCGTCTGAAGGATGATGACGAAGAGGCTTTGGGAGCTGAAATTCCCTATTTGAGTGCAATAGGCGCATTATTGTACTTAGAACAATACACTTGACCATATTTTGTATCTCTCAATGAACTCGTTAGCAAGATTTAGCTCAGTGCCAACGCAGCATCATTAGAATGATATCAAATTAATCTTTTGGAACCATTCATGTGCGCTTATACTTCCCTTACAAAAAGAAACATAGGATTGATAATGAAATTTCAATACCTACTTGGAATATGAGAGACAAAAGTACCGGCCCTAATAGAAAAACATAAAATATTGTCTTGGTATGTCTTTGCTGATATTAAAAATCTACCTGACTCATACAAAGCTTATTCCCAACTTGGATAAGGAATTACCATAGGAAACATGCCGATTGCTTGGAAGTAAACTAGGCAAACTCTTGTAGCTACCTCTTCAAACTATTCATAGAATATTACTCTACATGAGACTACTCAATTGTGTACATGGTTAAGGACTACCATTACACATATTAAAGGGGTTAGTGTTTTGAGTTCAACAAATATCCTACTCGCATATATGTAAATAATGCATTGTATCGAAGAAATGAAAGTAAGATATATCAAGGGTGATACCTCAAAGTAAATTATGCTTTTAGTTTATATAAAATGAGCAGTAGAAAACTCACCTTAAGATTCAAGTGAATCAAGTAAGATATAAGGAGAATGTGACATAAAAAGTATGAGAATGCTAAGACCTTCCAAACTCCCTTGATTAATGCACGAATCAGGGGGAGTAGTAGACAAAAGGGGGAGTCTACTATATATGTAATATTGGTATGTTGTGCTCTTTCCTTCACCTAAGATTTTATTTTTCCCATTGGGTTTTGTTCCTTGGTGTAAGGTTTTAGTGAGGCAACGGTTCCTACTCTTCCAACTCTCATGATTAATGTACGAATCTGAAAGAATACTAGACTAAAGGAAAAGTCTATCTATTGCAAAGAAACTGGTGCGTTGTACTCTTTCCTTCGTCATATTTTTATTTTTCCCACTGGGTTTTTATTTTGGCGTAAGGTTTTAACGAGGCAACAGTTGTGCACCATCACTCTTTTGACTTGACACAAGGGGGAGTGTTGTAGGATAAATGTGCCATCGTCTAATGGATATGACGATATAGATAGAGATAAACATATTAGAGATAGGTTAGAACTATTATCTCTTGTAGTTATTTACTTGTATCTCATCCCTATTTAAAGGGCTTATAATTAATGAGAATAACAGATCTCTTCTCTCTCTTTCTTGTTGTTCTCTTTCGTTTTTCCTTTAACAATGATAAAAATATTGTACTTGACATGTTATGTCTTCACCCTATATTGATGGGCCTCAATTGGAAAGAGATTCTTTAATTTTTGGCTGCTTTATCCACCAATAAAGTACTGGAATTAGTAGATCATGTCATTGAAGTAAGAGTGATTTGAAAGAAAGGATATGACTGCATGGATTGGTTGATCATAGCTAGAGTGCATTGAATTTCCATAAAGGTACAATGTATCATAAGAGATTAAAACACCGTGACATCAAGTTGAACTTCAATTTAATGTTATGGAAAACAAGCTATTCTTGACAAATAAAGATAACCACAACATATCATCCATTATATACGTTGACCAATTTACTACATACGAAAAGTTAAAGCACGGCTTGGACTTGGTTAACATTTGCAATGTGGCATGAACCTTTACTCCCAAACGTATGGGATGATCAATATACCGATTCTTTGTACTTATTTGGTGTTAAAACTTCCTGAGAATATCTAACCTATTCCCAAACCAATACAGAAGCCAAAAAAGAAAGGAAGCAAATCTAAAAAAGCGAACAGGGCTGATTCATTGTCAGAAGAAGAAAGCATTTTGGGGGCTATAGATTCGGAAATATTACGATGTAACTCGAGATTTTTTCAAAGATCGGCTAAAGATAGGTTTAATGAGATAGGTTCTTCTAATCAATTGAACCTCCTGTTTGAGATCGAAAAAACTATAGAAGTGGGTGATTTATTGGGCAAATTGGAAGGGATGGCAAAAGAGATCGAGAAATGTGTGCTTGGGCAAGGTGAGAACATCATTCACCAATGAATCTATTGTCTCTAAACTGCAGGAAGTGTGGGGACCAATGAAAAAATCTCTTGGGTAAATGGTCTTTGTAGAGACCACAAGATCAGTTTCTTGGCTTTACAGGAAACAAAATTGAAAAGTGTGGGCGATAGTTTCATTAAACGGATTTGGGGGTGACTATCAATTTGACTTCGTTGTTGTCAATGCTAAAGGAAACTCTGGTGGCATTCTTTCTATTTGGGACAAAAATTTGTATTATAGGGAGCAGGTGGTGTGTGGAGATGGATATGTTACCTTCATGGGAACTTGGTGTCCAAAAAATATCCCTTGTTGCATCATCAATGCTTATGCCCCTCAACAAGAACCTAAGAAACGTATTCTTTGGTCTTCTATTCTTAATTTGATTAATAATTGGTATGGTGTGCTAATTGTGGCTGGGGATTTTTATTCCATCAGAAACCCATCAGAGAAAATTGGCTCCTTCTTTGACTTTCAAGCTATACATAGCTTTAATGGCCTCATCATTAATGCCGATATTTCTGAAATGCCATCTTCTGGAAGAAAGTTTACATGGTCTAATAGAGATGGTTCTAAGCCTAGCAAGCTAGATAGAATCTTCGTGTCAGAGAAGTTCTTGGAAGTTTTGCCTAACTTGTGTTGTTCAGTTCTCCCTAGGTATCTTTCTAACCACTACCCGCTCATCTTGAAAGATGTTTCGCTTGATTTCGGCCCTATATCCTTTAAGATATTCAACTCTTGGATTCATTTGGAAGACTTAGTGATGAAAGAATGGAGGGATGGTTGTTATTCTCGCTCGGGCTACAAGTTGGCCAATTTGAAAAATAAAGTTAAGATGCTGAAAGATAAAATAAGATAATGGTGGTATTTTAAGAAAAAAAAGATATGGAAGAGGACATGAAGAAGATACAATCGGACATAGAGGACTTTGATCTAATCATCGATGCTGGAAACGTGGATGAGACTATCATTCTTAGAAGACCTGTATGGATCCCAGAATATGATCAAGTACTAAAGTATTTAATACGAACACGAAGAACACGATGAATATTGATGAAGATCCGAAGTCGGATATCTTACTTGTATTGAATAATATCAGATCTCTCTCTCACAGATTTAGCTCTCAAAGTTATGCATTAACGTGCTTACTCTAATGCTAGCCCTAACCCTCTATTTATATATATAGGAAATAAGGTATAAGGAAAGTAAAGATTAAGGCATTATACACTTGCCTTATTTACAAAATAGAATGTTTCCTTATATTTAAACATTAAACCTTTCCTAATTAATGACTTTGTTGACTTTACACTTTAGCCTTTCACGTCTTCAATAGTTGTCATCTCGGATACAACATTTTCAGACCTAACAATCTCCCCTTTGTATTCGAGATTACAATTTAGCAAATCAACACTCTTTTGAAGACGGTGAAACTTTTGTCAACAAATCTTTCTTCTTGATTCTTTTGCTCCCCCTACGAAAATGATCTCTTGTAAGCTCCGTAGTTCCCCCTTAACATTAGCATGAAAATAAAATCAAAGGATCCGTGATGTCATAGGGTATAAAAGTTGTCGGGTCAAAAAGCATGTCGGGCCAGGTGATGTCGACATAAAAAGATCTCGGGCCAAGTAAATTCGACAAGAATTGATGTCGGGCCAAGATGAGTCGATCAAATCATGTGCCGGGTCAAATGGACTCGATGAAAACACTAAGTGTACTTGTCGATCCTTTGTTACTCGACAAGAAATTTTGTCGGGTCTTAAGCAGTCGACAAGTTTTCAAAATTGTCTTCATTTGTCGATAAGTTTTCAACCTTTTCTTCATTTGACTTTGAAACACATTTTCTTTCCTTTCACAATTAGCATTCTTCTTTGATATACCTTTTCTCCCCCTCAGAATGATAAGGAGAAACCGAATCATTATGAATAATCAAAGACATTAAGTGCGAATGTGATCAAATGTAAATGTGGAATATCGGGTAATGGGCTAACAGACAGAAGCACATGTAGCAACTGTTCTCACTTAATCAAAAGTAATTTTAATTAAGTGGCCTATATGTAGTGTTGGTAGCGGGTTGGCACTGATAGGACTTCCAGTTATCATAGAAGTAAGTTATAAAACTAACTTCTCAAACTGTTCCGGCATACGCACAAAGATATGCTTTTGGAATCACAAAGACTCGTGCAATGTGTAGAAAAATATTTGTATCTATTTCGGCTCAAAATTAGACTCGATGTGCACAAAATATGAAGTTCGAAGACCGGAGGTGTGTCTTCTTGTTTCAATATCTAAATCTTCCGAGTGAAAAAAAAGATAGCAAATATGCTCATTCTCCGTGATATATGAAACAAATATCTTTTGTGAGATACTTGAATAGTTGGGTGGGGTGACACGAGTTATCGACATTGGGTCCATGTCTATTTCAATATTCATCTCCAAAGAATTGAGAATGAATAGATTGTGTGGCTACCCGGATAACTGTTTAGGTTTGGTGAAGACCAAATATTTTCTTTTAAGTCTTGTCACACTCTCATATTTTTCTTTTATCTCACAAGCACTCAATTTTAAACATACACTTTCAAAATATATCTAGCCTAGAGATGTGTTTCATGGGTAGGTCCTTCCGGCTTTGGATTGACCATAGAAAGTTCTAATTCCTAACACACAAAGAGTTAAAACATTAAATTCCGAGTTCTGAAACTGAAGTATTCAAAAGTCATGATGTACAAAAAAAATGGGTTAAGAGCAGGTCCATAGCTGAGATACTATGAAGCTAAAAAAAATGAAAAAAACATGTGCTACTCCCCCTCAAATGTAGCATAACCTTTTGAAGATTGTCATGTGATGTGAATATGGAATTTAGAACACACATGACGTACCTATAAAACAGATTAAAAAGATTTTGGAACCCAAGCTTTGTTGGGTTCTCGGAGGTTAGCTTTAGATGCAATAAATGGGGAAGTGGGGATACTGTAAGTACCATACCATTAATGAATGAAATTTTGATTGACAAAATCATTTGTTCCAAAAGTAGAACAACAAATCTTTGTGGCACTTAAACTAATTAGCTGATTGATAGATTTGACAAATAAGGCAAATTAGTCTTGGAAACAAATGATCTTGTATCAACTACAGGAGATGTATGTGACATGTTTCCAACACTATCATCTGTAGTTGATTTCTTCCTCCAAACCATTTTAAACTTCTTAAAATTACCGGAATTAGCAACAAAATCATTGTAAAAGCGATTAGAGTTATGAGTCTGAAAATTTGAAGAACCATATGATTTGGAGCTGTTAGAATAACTATGTGATTGAAAACTAGAAAAATAGTTATTTTTACAGACACAATCAGTAGAAAGAGAAGTTATCTTATGAATTGAACTTGAAGCACTTTTGTAAGAGAGAACAAAATCAGAATCAGAATCAGATGAATTATAATGTGGAGAAAGAACAGTAATATCAGGATTAAACTATTTAAGAATTTCAACTTTAACTGAATTCTCTTGATTGTGTTTTGAAATTACATCTTCAAGTTCTCTAATTTTTCTTGAGAGATAATCTCTTTCTTTCAACATCAAATCATATTTATTTTTAAATTCAGATCTCAAGTTCTTTTCAATCAGAAGATTTGATTGTAATTCAGACAATTTTTTTGAATGTTTACAAATTTCCTTTTCAAAAATTTCCTTTTTATTCTCAACTTCCTTTTCTAAACGTTTATTTTTGTTGAAAATTAAAACACTTTTATTTAAAACATTCTTTTTATCATTTTCAAACATTTTTCTTTCTTCATCTAGAATTTTCTGAAGCTCAGAAAGTTGCTTTGATAGCTTCAGACATTTCGTTTCAGATGATTTTCTCTCTAAAATCACAATTTGCTCAAAATCAGACACTTGTTTAGAAAGTTTTTGAATTGTTAGTTCACAAGTTCTAATTTTGCTTTCAAAATCTTTTCGCTCAATATCAAACTTGTGTTTCTCATCAGAAGTTAATATCCTTTCTTTCTCACATTCCAAAAATTCAGTTAATTTTCTTTTAAGAACCACACTATAAGTCTCATGATCTATAAACTTTTCTAACTCAGAAATTTTGGTTTTTAGATCAAAATTTATTTTTATCAGATTTGTCTTTTTGCAAAACTCTTCATATGTATGATATCCATTCCTAGAATACTCGGTGAGTTGTTTCTCCAAAAATTCATTTTGATTTTGCAAAACTTTTCTTGATTCTATAGAGTTATTAAACTTAGATTTAAGAGTGATATGTTCTCTTAAAAGTTCATTCAACACTTGCATGTTGTTTGTGTGTCTGGTTTCAAGTTGAGAAATTTTTGCATTTAGCTTAGAAACTTGATTTTGAGAACTCATCTTGAAAAAAATAAAGTACTTGTTACTTGATAAAGTGATCTCGATCGGTGAGTTTTGAAAAAAATTCTAAGAGTTCTTTTAAAATCAAATTAAAATAAAATCTCAATTTGACAAAAAACTGATCTTATCGACAAAAAGGATGCGATAAGAATTTTTATCGGGGTAAAGACACCCGACAAGAAAACTTATCGAGTTAAGAAGACTCGAGAAGAATTTATATCGGCTAAGTAAGAGGCGACAACTTTTTATACCGGGGCTTAAAGAGGTGATAAGAAAACTTATCGGGTCTTAACGATCCGATTTAAACCAAGATTCTAAGAATCCTTTTTATCTTTATTTTAAACTATTGAAGAGCAAGAACGAAGCCTTCGTCGACAAAAAAAGAACTATGACTTTTTAAGGAAGAGAAGATCTAAGTTCCCGAGTCCCTAACAATATTAAAAATAAAATAAAAGGATTTACTTAAAGTTTAATCATTGTACTTGAGAACTCTTCAACTAGAAAAGTTGCAGAAGTCAGAGACCCTGAGTTTTCCAATTAAAGTGAAGAAAAAGTACTAAGGTTTAAACTAAAGTAAAAAATTCGAATTATGTTAAAGTTTAAGATTGGTACTTGAGAACTCTTAAACTAGACAAGCTGCAGAAGTGAGTGACCCTGAGTTTTCTAATAAAAGTGAAGCAAAGTACACAAAATTAAACAAAAACAAATTTGAATGGGAAACAGAATCTTATCGGGAGATAAAGAGGCGATATAAAAGGTTATCGATAATAATAGATGAGATATAAATTACTTATCGAGACTAACAAATGCAAAACAATTCTTATTGAGATTTAAAAAAAATTCTTATCGATACAGAAAGATGCGACAAGAAAACTTGTCGATAATCAAAGGTGCGATAAGAATTTTTGTCGATTAACAGGGATGCGATAAAAAAAATTGTTATCGAAACAGGCTTTGAAAGCTTGTGCCGACAAGTTTTTAAACAGAAAAACAGAAATCGAGAATTTTACCTTTAATTGACGAACTCGATCAGAATCAGATCAAAACTCAGATCGTGTAGCTGTGATACCAATTGTGGATCCCAGAATATGATCAAGTACTAAAGTATTTAATACGAACACGAAGAACACGATGAATATTGATGAAGATGCTAAGTCGGATATCTTACTTGTATTGAATAATATAAGATCTCTCTCTCATAGATTTAGCTCTCAAAGTTACGCATTAACGTGCTTACTCTAATGCTAGCCCTAACCCTCTATTTATATGTATAGGAAATAAGGTATAAGGAAAGTAAAGATTAAGGCATTATACACTTGCATTATTTACAAAATAGAATGTTTCCTTATATTTAAACATTAAACCTTTCCTAATTAATGACTTTGTTGACTTTACACTTTATCCCTTCACGTCTTCAATAGTTGTCATCTCGGATACAACATTTTCAGACCTAACAATCTGAAGCCTTGAAATCGAAGGCTGATTTTGAAGCTAAGATTCGTGACGATTTGAGACAGAAAGCCAAAGTCAAATGGGATGTTGAGGGCGACGAGAATACAAAGTTCTTTCATGGAATTATTAACTAGAGAAGGAACAACTCCCGTATAAGGTGTAACACCCTCAAATTTGGAAATAGCGACTAATTTAAAATTTTCATCGATACAATAAATAAGGAATAAATCATTCTCTTATAAATCAGAAATCGAATTGCCTCAATAAATATTTTAAATGAACCTCGAAAAAAGTTAAACCAAGTCTTATACAAAGACCTACATATGGTCGGGTGTTACTAAACAAATAACAGTCGCCATCTCCGAATGCGGATTTCGTTACTGAAGCTAGATCTTTAACGTGTTACTCTCTAGCACTCAAGTCAACACGTGTCGCTAGTATCAACCCCAATGAGAACCTGATGCACATGCCGACAAAGAAAAAGGTTAGACTTAACGCCTAATGAGCTCAAGAGTTTATAAGATATTTGTAATAATTTGAAATCAAAAGATTGCTTGACGAAATAATAATTTCTCAAGTAGAATAATTTCATTATAAAAGCAACATCTTTCCCAAATTCATTATTTCCATACTAAAAGCTTTCAATCAAATACCGTAGAAATGGAAGCTTTAAAATAAAGATACCCGATCAAATACGAATTCCACTTCTTTTACTCACTCAAAACATGAATAAGTTTAAATGCTCCAAAATACCAATGAATGGACAAAACTCCATAATCTAGAATACCCAAAATATGATTACATCTCAAAGATCCAATAATATAAATTATGGATGATACTTCATAATCTAAATACGTCACCGAAAATAATAGGTAAAACTCTATTCCCAAACGACAACAACTTTCTGTGACGGGGGAGACCCATTTCCGTTGACTATGACGAGACACAAAGTAGCCAAGTTTCAAAGTTATCGAACTTCTATCAAAGTATATTGGTCATCGAGATCAACCACCCACGGTCTATAGTTCGAGTCCTCCAAAACCTAAGACTCGCTCTCTAGTTAGAAGCAACACGAGACACACAATCATCGAGATCAACTACCCATGGTCTATAGTTCGAGTCCTCCGGTGTTATAATTTTCGAGTCTAACATATCACGTGACACACGGTCATCGAGATCAAGCACCCACGGTGTATAGTTTGAGTCCTCCGGTGCCATAATCTCCGTGTCTAACTACAATGTGGAAATAACTATTCCCAACCAACAACTCTAAAAATTGACTTATATGCCTATAGATCCAATGAAACACAATGTAATTTACATGAATCCAAAATGAATGACCAACGCACTCAAAGCATGTAAAATAACATATCATTATGCCACAATTGCGTATAACCCTAAAAGTTCGATGCATATCAATTTAATTCGGACAAGTGTCCTCAAAACATTTATGTGAGTTAAAAGTCGGGTTAAAGCATAATAACTCAACACTTATGTGATTGCTCAAAACATGGTTGAGACAAACCATTTTCCGAAATGAAATCATATTCATATATTTCCAAAATGTCTCATAATGCACTAAACATTTATTTCCAATGGTTTATAAATCCAATACTTTCAATATGCAAAAGACACTAAATAATCCTCATTTATAAAATAAAACATTTAAAACATCTCATAATTATGTTTTATTTATCAAAATGTCGAGAACTTAATATAAGCATTTCACAAAATTTATAAAACCATTTTTACCAATTAATTCGCATATTATCAAAATACTCACACATTTGACAAATAACAAGTAAAACAAGTTAATACATCAAAATTAACATTTTTGACATGTACACCGTTTTTACAAAACAACTTGAACTCACCTTGCTAGGTTATGTTAAAACTTCGTCCAATATGCGCAATCTTTTTGCTACCTAGATAAACCATGTGTAATCACTAAATCAATGAAAGAACTCTAAACAAAATATTTATACAACTCTCTAACCTTTCCAACACATCAAGAATCACCTCCAATGGACTTAAGACCAATTTTATACGAATATTTGAAGACTGACTAACAAATCCCATCATAAAACCGGGTTGTGCTACTAAACTCGATTTTTGACCTACTTACAATCCCAATCAGCTCTTACTTAAAAACATATAGTTTGTAGAGGACCTCTTAATGGTTCCAAGAATATATTACACGCCTCCAACCGATCAACGAGCGATTTACTATTATTTTTAGAAGTTCTGAACAGTAGCAAAAACGACCACTAAACCCCCAAAACGTGGCTCATCTTTTTCGAAGAAAGAAGTTATGTTATCTAAACTTAGGTTCACTGAAAATATATGTTCTACAACCTGTGTAGCTCCAACATTGAGCTGCCAACACAATGAATGCAAGGTTTTGAGCAAGAATGAGAAACCCTAAATATCTACCCAACACAAAGTGGAGAAATCTTAGATTCGAAAGAAATTAAAAAAAGATTTATACCTTTAAAGATGTAACCAACTACAAATCTTCCATTGTTCTTCCACCTTTGTTCACCAAATGAAGCTTCAAGATCTCTCTCTCACTTTCTCTCAAAATACACACATAAAGGTGAAAAGGAAAGAAGAAGGAGAAATGAAGTCCAGCTAAAAAAAAGGGTAAATCCTCTTTTATATTCTCACATTTACACCATGGCCCGTCAGAAGCTAACTTACTAAAACTACCCCTAAATTTTCTTTAATACAGAAACTGGTTTATTACAATGCAACCTAAGACGCCTAATCGGTCAACTGTTCCTAGAAATTTTCGGGTGTTGTTCAGTTCTCCCCAGGTATGTTTCAAACCACTACCCGCTCATCCTGAAAGACGTTTCGCTTGATTTCAGCCCTATACCCTTTAAGGTATTCAACTCTTGGATTCATTTGGAAGACTTTAGAGACTTGGTGATGAAAGAATGGAGGGATGGTTGTTATTCTCGCTCGAGCTGCAAGTTGACCAATTTGAATAATAAACATAAGATGCTGAAAGATAAAATAAGATACTGGTGGTATTTTAAGAAAAAAAAAGTTGGAAGAGGACATGAAGAAGATCCAATCGGACACAGAAGACTTTGATCTAATCATCGATACTGGAAACTTGGATGAGACTATCATTCTTAGAAGATCTGAAGCCTTGAAATCGAAGGCTGATTTTGAAGCTAAGGTTCGTGACGATTTGTGACAAAAAGCCAAAGTCAAATGGGATGTTGAGGGCGACGAGAATACCAAGTTCTTTCATGGAATTACTAAAAATAGAAGGAACAACTCTCATATAACGGGAGTTATGGTCGATGGGGTTGGAAAGACAACGTGACCGAAGTCAAAGATTCGTTCCTGGAGTGCTTTAAAAATAAAATTTCCAGGGAAGACGCGAACTGGCTCGTTCAAGATTTCTCTAAAGCCGAGATTAAAGAAGTTGTGTGGAACTGTGGAAACGACAAATCTCCGGGACCTGACGGTTACTCTTTTGGTTTTATTAAATCTTACTGGCAGATCCTTAAATTTGATTTTGTTGATGATATTTTTGAATTTCAGGAGAAATCCTGGATTCCGAAAGGGTGCAACTCCTCCTTTATTTGGTGGATCCCAAAAGTGCCAGATCCACATAATTGTAAAGTCTTCATACCCATCAGTCTGGTGGGTTGTATTTATAAAGTGATTGCCAAGATTCTTGCTAACCGCCTAAGTTGCATCATCAGTTCACTTGTCAACGAGAAGCAATCTGCTTTTTTAAAGGGCAGATTTATCATAGACGGGGCGTTCATAGCTAACGAAATCATTAGTTGGGTGAAAAACAATAAAAAATATGTCATCTTCTTTAAAGCAGATTCTGAAAAAGCATTCGACTATGTGGATTGGGTTTATTTGATGGAGATTTTTGAAGCAACGGGATTTTCTTCTAAATGGAAAAACTGGATCAAAGTATGCCTTCATTCTGCCTCCTCTTCGATCCTCATTAATGGCTCTCCGACAGCAAAGTTCCGGTGCGTAGAGGCTTATTATCTCCTTTCCTCTTTATCATAGCTATGGAAGGTCTACATCACTTGATGGAGGTGGCGAAAGAAAAAGGCCTTATAAAGAGGATTGAACTCGACTCTGAAAGGTTCAACATTTCTCACTTGTTCTACGTTGCTGACGTTCTTTTTATCAACAGGTGGTCTGTTTAAGAGGGGAAAATATCCTTCGCATACTGCGATGCTTTTACTTCACCTGGGTTAAAACTAAATCTTGATAAAAGCGATCTCTTCGGAGTCGGAGTTGATTCGGGAAAGATACATTGGATTGCCAATGAACTTAATGTAACGCCGGTAAATTCCCCAGTAGATACCTTGGGGTTCTTCTGGGAGATAATTTGAATAGAATCAAAGCTTGGGACCCGATCGTGGAGAGTTTTCAATGCAGATTGTCAAGAAGGAAAGTTAAAGCCATATTCGTTGGTGGAAGGAAAGTCCTAGCACAAGTAGTTCCGGGAAACCTTGCGACTTACTATTTGTCCATTTTCAAAGCCACTGTGGTTGTCCTTAAAAGACTTGAAAAAATGAGAAAGGATTTCTTCTGGGGATCAAATAACGATGGAAAAAAATTGCTTCGGTCAAATGGGGAGATGTCATTAAAAGTGTTGATGGAGGAGGCCTCGGGTTGGGAGGCATTGTCGCGGATAACTCCACACTCCTAATCAAGTGGGTGTGGAAACTTCATTCCGACCCAACCTCTATTTGGTCAAAAGTGATAAAGGCCGTACATGGATAGAACAACGGTATCACCAATAACCGTATGCTACCTGGTGATCACGGTCTATGGTCTAAAGTCTTAAGAATGATGCCATGGCTATCTTCAAAAGGTGTATCCTTTGATGACCTTATGCTCAAACAGGTTGGTGACGGAAAGAGCACCTTGTTTTGGTGTGATAATTGGACAGGTGATGGTAAACTAAAAGATCTATATCCTCGAATTTTTGCTCCTAAAAATGATATCCTTGCAAAGGTTGTGGACAGAATAGGAGAAGGAGGACCCAAATGGGATTGGCGTAGAGAAATTTGAAGTGGTAGAGAAGCCGACGACTTAATGCAATTATCTAGGCATTTGGGATTTTTTCCCCTAAACTCGTTAATAGATAGATGGAAGTGGAGACTTTTCAGCGATGGCGACTTTTCAGTCAAAGTTACAAGAGAAAAAATTGAGACTTTGATGTTCGAGAATGACGCATTCTCAACTAGATGGAACAATCTAGTCCCATCCAAAAGCAATATCTTTTGCTGGAGGGCTTTACAGGGTCGAATTACCGTCAAAGCAAGACTAGCGGATATGGGTTTTGACCTTGGTAATACTATTTTTCCATTATGTAAGCAGGTTGTGGAGACAGTAGGTCATACTCTTTTCTTTTGTGATGTTTCTACAGCGATTTGGAGAAGAATGGAAGGTTGGTGGCAATTTCCTTTATCCTCTTTTCAGTCCTTTGGAACGGCGTTGGAAGGTATAAAGACAACCCACATCTCTTCATTGAATCGCCAGTGCTTGGAGGCTATAATGTTCATTACTTGCTACTCTATTTGGAACATCCGGAATAAATTTATCTTTGACAATTTAGAGCCAAAGAACGACGTTACTTCATATTTGATTATCGATAACTTTTTTAGATGGATGTTGTAGAGGCATACGACAAGTCTAAAAGATGTGTTATTGTGAAGAACTAGTCCTTTTCGTTGTTTTGAGCCTTTGTAACTCCTTCCACTAGCCCCTGGCTAGCTTCTTAATGAATTGTCGTTTCCAATTTTTTTTGCAAAATAATTATCATATTTTTATTGATCTTCAAGTTTATAATTATTGAATTTTGGCTTACAAGGCTGGTAGGACAACAGAGCTTTTAGGGTGACCACAAATGTGAAGTTTGATTTGAGTTGGAGTGATGTAGCACATATGCGAGAATTAACAAGCCTTTTTGAGGATCAGTGGGAAATGAAACAGGCTCGAAAAAAGCATGATTTGTCTTCAAAATCCTACATAAAAAACGTAGAAACAACCTTATGCACTCCCCACTACATGGAATCTCCTATCTCTTTTATTAACAATGGCACACCAACAATTGGTTAACGAATCATATTTAGTGGATATGAGTTGTTGTTGGAACCCAGATACCTTTCTATTACGTAATCAACAGATCAAAAATGAATGTAAGAGCGGAAGCAGTAAGATCTAAGATTAACAGTATGAATAGCAAGAACAAAAATAGGAAGAACAATCGTAATTGATATTCAATGAATCACAACAGTATGCGCAAAACAATAGTTCTCTATTTCGTATTTTCAATCGATAACAATTACAACCAGTGAAAGAACTATTTATATGAATACAATCAATGAAAGTCAACTATCTAGCCTATTACAATGTGTCACGTAAGCAATGAAGTAACAAACTAAGTAACACACGGATGGTGTGCATGTCACGTCAACTGAGATATGTTAGTTGCCTAATTCTGTTTCATACTTCACCAAATGTGAGGTCTAACAATCTCCCCCTAAGTATGAAAACCAGAATGTTGCACGTGTAGCTTCACTTGTTCAGCTAAAGGCATGATAGTTGATTGATTGTATCAGAAGGGAGCTGTATGAGAAATGACTTTGTAAATTGCATCGGTAACTTCTCTGAGCTTCATGAGTTTGTCAAGTCTCTTAACCGTTTTGTCTCTAATTTCTTCATCTTGATCGTCATTTGTTGCAGAAGCAAAACATTTTGCGATGTAGACAACCTCTGTAGAGTATCTGTGAGCGTCTTTGATTCTGAAGAAACTTTTTCTGTTAGGCCTTTTGAATACAACTCCAACTTCTGGTTTGGTGATTATTTTCCCAATCCTCTGCATATTAATTCCCTCCAGGTCTTCATTTGGTGCAGCGATACACAAGATATCAACATTGTAATTTAAGCCAGCTTGAAAGTCTACTTGCCTTCGATATCTGATGAACGACTTCATACATTCAATGATACGATGGTAAGCAATTCTATTTTGATCTTCACTTCCTCTGTTCATCTGAGTCTTCATGAAGCTCTCCGGAGTAAGCAAATCAGAAGGATTTATTGATAGAAGATCATTATCACAGAAGAATGATGCCTTGTTATCTTCTCTGACCACCTTATAAATTGTAAACCAAATTGGAGTTTGTTCGAATTGAGTATGCCTGATGGAGATGGTTTTGATTGGGATTCTGGAATATGCCTCTTTTCTTGAGAGTCTCTGAGTTATAAACTTATCTTTGACTTCATCACTAACCTGATACTCGTTTGAAAAGTTTGGCATCATCAGATATATTTTCTGATCTATAGGAGCATACAGATGCTTATTCTTGATTTCCAAGTTGGGTAGCTCAAGTCTCCCCAACTTCTGCATTTTTTCTTCATTTGCAGCTCTGAATCTTGCTGATTCCTTTCTCTTTGCTTCTTCAAAGTTTTCTCGTGCTTTTTCAGCCGCTTCTTTTGCCTTCTCAGCTTCTGCTCTTTCCTTTTCGGCCTGAGCCAAGGCATGCTCTGCTTCAACTTTAGCTTTTAAGGCCTCTTCCTTAGCTTTTTCAGCTTCAGATTTAGCCTTTTGTTCAGCCTCAACTTTTAATCGAATTTCTTCTTCTTTTCTGGCTGCCTCGGCTCTCGCTGTATTATCTTTGGCATCTTCTGCTCTTTTTGCTTGTGCTCTGGCTTCTGCTTTAGCTGCCTCTGCTCTTGCAGCATTTACTTTGGATGGATGAATTTGAGTTCTTGTATTCCCCATTACCTCCAAAATAAACTTGACAATTTATGGATCCTTGGGCAGAGGACCCTTGTGAGTAGCAAGAGGAGTGGGAGTTATTGGAGTTTGCTTTGTAGGAGAAGGTACAGAGGGTGAGGAAGATGATGCTTTACCTTTTTCTTGGTCCATCTTTTGACCCATTTCAGCTTTCATTTTCTTGATGTTCTCCATGTTCTCCCCTTCTGAGAATCAGGATCCTGATCCTCAGACCTTTTGCGCTTGAGCTCTGCCTTTTTGCAAGCCCGTGCTTCTTTAGCCGTCTTTTTGTCTTCAAAGGAGGAGGACAGAGCACTTACCAGGGAAGAAAGCTTGGACACTGTGGATTCCAAAGTGGAAAGCTTCTGATCCATCTGAGCATTGCTGGAGTTTGTCTTAGAGGCATATTTGGAGGTCAGAGAATTAATGCGATCAATCATTGCTTTCTGAAACTGGGCCATATCCGACTTTTTGACCAAAGATGAAGCAGAAGTAGATACATCTTCTGAAGGGAAGACAGCCTTGATAATTTTGTTGATATCAGCAACGAAAGATCCATATTCCTCAGCTGTGATAGTGACTTCAGGAGTAGGTAGCTCTGAAGGAAGATTGAAAATGGCCTCTGTAGTATTTAATGCCGGCGTCCAGAGTTGAAAGTAAGAGTGAGAGTGAGCAGAGTTTTGTTGAGCCTCTGTAGTATCAGAAAGAAGCTTTCTGACTGCCTCTAAGGTTTGATTATGTGTTGACTACTGAGCTTGGATAACGGTGAGAAGTTGTTGCTGGGTAACCAGGGATAATTTTAGATCTTCCACAGATCTCTGAATTTGATCACCAAATGCCTTGAACGTTGCATTGGTGACAAAATCAGAAGGGGTAACCGGTGCATCTCCAACAAATGGAGCCCCTTGTCTCTCACGTTCAGAGAGGCCCTCATTCACACATGTGTTGATGTTGAGTGTGGAGGGAGTTCCAACCTGTCGTCGAGGGCTGTTATTCACAGACACCTCTTCAGTTGTTCTGAAAGGTTTAGCTTTATCCCGATCATAAGAGGATGGGGAGCTAAACACAATGTGCTTACCTTGATGAAGTGTAAACACTCCGGTGAGAGGTGCATCCTGCGGCTGTAACCCCTCTGATGGGATTTCATCAGCATCTAAACTATCAGAGGGCATGGACGTACCCTCTGGTTGCCCTATGACATCGTTGGTCACAAAGACATCAACGTTCTGTGTGGGTGGTGGCGAGTTCTGGGGCGAATGAACTCTTATATTTGCATCATCACCCTTTTGAGAGAATGATGATGATGTGGATTCCCCTGTGGTGCTTGAGTCAGAGGTGCAAAGAATACCCTCTGATTGGTTTTGGCGCTGGGTGGTTTGGACTGGGTTGTCCTTTTTCAGTGAGTGTAGATGCGGTGACAACTACCTCAGGAGATGTGGGTACCCTTGGGGATCTTGGAGAGAATCGCTCAAATGTGTCTCTATGGACATCTTCTGTACCTTCTTGTATTAAGAGGTCGGGATGGGTAGAAGCTCTCTGATTTGCACTCGAATTCTTTTCAGACTCAGTCTCACCTAACCCTTCACTTTCTATTCTAGGCTCTACCTTCTCCGAGGTAGGTACTCTCTGTTCTAAGAATACCATAGAGCGTCTATTAGAAATGAGAATAGGAGAGGTTGAAGGTATAAGGTCAAGCATTTACCTGGAAAGTTCTCTGGCAGGAGGATAACCGTTGACGTCGATGGTGGGCTTGTGAGAGCTCATCGAGGCGATTTTGCAGAAGGGTTGAACCAGAGGAGCTTTCAAAGCACCAATCGCTAGGAATGTGAAGAGAGAAAGAAACTGTGGGAACATCAGTGCAGGTAGTGGTTTCCCTTGGCTTTGCAGAGAGGACTTATTCTGAACTGCAACTTTCATTTCCAGGAAGAGGAGACTGGCGTAATCCAGAGGTTTGTTGAAGAACATCCCATACATAATGGTGAGAATGTTCTTACTGGCTTGATCGAGAGACCCAATCTTGCAAGTAAGACTTTTGTTTAGTATCGGAACAAGGACGTTCCACATCGGGGGTAACTGCTTTCTTTTGAACTCGGATAGCCGATGGATATTGTTAGGAATTCTAGTTTTTGTAGGATCCATGAAAGATTGTGCCAAAAGTGTAAAATAAGGAATGGATAAGCTTTTGTAATTAAGGCAACTTTAGTTGACCTTAAACTCTAAACATTCCTTATACAACTCAAACTCTCTATTATATATAGAGAATTAGATCTTTCATTATATAGTACTTCATATATTGAGAGAGAGAGAGCTATAGATATTTTGGTGCTTACATTTTATTCACACTCACAAGTAAGATATATGAATTATGAAGTTCTTCATTATTGTTCTTAATTGATTTATATTGCTTTAATCTGTTTTTTGTCTTGTACTTGATACACTGGGATCTACAAGTGGTATCAGAGCCAAACGATCTGAGATTTGGACTGATTCTGATCGAATTCGAGAAACAAAAGGTAAAATTCTCCTAACTGCTGTTTTGGTGTTTTATCGCATCAGCTTACCGGATAAAACCCCAAGCACCCTATCCTTTGAATTTTTATCGCATCATGAGCTCCATTAGAATCGATAAATGTTCTTGATTTCTTTTCTGATTAAATCGATAAGAATTTTTTTTCTTCTGTTTCAATCGATAATCCATCTAATCTCTGCCTTTTTCTCGATTGATACTGTTTTTGTCTTCCCGAACTTCAAAAAATTCAAAATTTTTTATCGATTTTCCTTTGAATAGTTATCGCGTCTATAACATTCGACATCAATTCAATACTCTGTGTTTAAAGGTTTATCGCATCAATAGCAGCCGATAAAACTTCAAATATTGTACTCTGTGTTTAAAGGGTTATCGCATCAACAGCAGCCGATAAAACTTCAAATATTTTTCAAATCTGTTTTGACTGTTAACCTGCAAACCACTTTCGCTTATTTTTGCATTACTTTTGCTATTCTTTTTCAGCAGAAAACTCAGGGTCTTTTGATTCCTGCAGCTTTTCTAGATAAAGAATCCTCTAGTAAACATCTTAAGCCTTAGGAAGTTTGCAGTAACCTTAATTGAGAAAATCTGGAACACGAGAACTTAGCCGTTCTTTTCCTTAAAAAGCTTAGATAACTCTGTTACGCTAGATCTTTTGGTCAAGAAACCTTCGTGTCTTAGCTTTCAGGTTCATCGATTAAAGAACAAACAGTGTTTTTCTTTGTTTTATTGCATCTGCTAATAATTCTTTTTTTCTCGGCTTTAACCTACAACACTTTAGTTTTTATCGCGTCTAGGAACCCGATAAACAATCAATCTTGAGTTTTTGTCGACTTTAGGTGACCCGATATATCTATTCACCTTATCTGTCTTACCCGATATTTCTTTTATCGATCCTCTTTACCCGATAAACTTAGTTATCGCATCTCAAACACCCGATAAAACATTAAGCACGGTTACCCGATATAAAATCTTTAACTTGCGAAATCTCAGAATTTTTTCAAAACTTTCTGATCGAGATTTGAATAAAATCAAGTACAATGACTTCATGGGAAGCTATGGCCGTCGGTACCGACACAAGACCTCCAATTCTCTTCCGAGGGGAATATCCCCAATGGAAAGATCGTTTTCTAGATTTTGTTGAGAGAAACGATTATGCCGAAGATATAATGCGATCCATAAAGGAAGGCCCTCCGCCTGTCCTATATCAAGACACTCCTGCTATGCCTAACAATGTTCCTCCTCTTGAGGCTAGACGAGAAATCAAGCCCAAAAGTAAATACACCGTTGAGGTAACAAATAGAGCAAAAGGAGATCAACTTGCTCGTTCATATCTATTACTCAGTATTCCGAATGATATATACATGAGTATAGATAGTCACAAAAGAACGGCAAAAGGCATGTGGGAGCAAATCGAGAAGTATATGCTCGGTACGAAAATCGGTACACAAATGAAGATTACAAATTGTATTACTCAATACAAGGAGTTCAAAGCAAAGGAAGATGAAAGTCTCACTGACACATACACTCGTTTTATTTATCTAATCAATAAGCAAAAACGAGAAACGCAAGTCAAATATCGAAAACAACGTGAAGTTTGTTAGTAATCTTCAACCGGAATGGCGCCGGTTTGCAAATCAAATAAAACACAACAAATTTCTTGCTGAAATCGATCTTCACGAGGTCTATGAGACTCTACAACAACATGAAGTGGAAGTTCTCGAAGTAATGGAAGAAAACCGCAAAGCCAAAAAGACTCCCGAACCGATCGCCCTAGTAGCCAAAGAAGAAAAGTTTACGACTCGAAGCATACCTCAAGAGAACGTATCTGATCTAGAAGAGGAAGAATATGATGATCCCGAGATAGCAGAATTTCAAAAAGAACTGGCCTTTCTCACACAATCCTTTCAACGAATGTTCTGTCGCCGTCCGAATAACAATCAATTACGCTATGCTTCGGGACCCAAAAACTTTGAACGTAAAGCCATATTCGAGCCAAAACAAAAGAAAGAAGATACCCGCCCGCCGGCTAAACATGAAGACAAATTTTAAGGCGAAAAGAGTTTGTGTTATAACTGTGGAATAACGGGTCATTACGCTCGTGAATGCAAGAAACCCGTGGTCAAAGATGCCAACTATTTCACGTACAAACTCATGCTTGCCAAGCAAGAGGAAGCCGGTAAAGTGCTAATGGCGGAACACGACTACTTTCTACATCACGACGACGATGAACCGGACGAAGAAATTCAAGCTCATTTCAGCTTAATGGCTTACTCTGATCCTAATGATGATGACTCATCAACCAACGCTTCTGACTACTCACCCGAGGTAAGTCATTCTGACTATGAGCACTTTCTTTCTCAAATGAATTTGTTAAACTCTCAATTGAAAGATCTTAACTCTAAATTGAAAACCGAGAAACTCTCAGTTTCCAAATTAGAAGCACGTCTAGAAAATAATCATAACCAACTCATTCTAGCCACGTCCGAGATTGCCAACTATAAGAGTGATGTGCTCAACATACAAACCAAAAATGATGTCTTAACAAACGAAAATACTCAACTTAAGGAACAAAACTCCGACCTCACAAAACAATTTAACAAATTCGAAAATGAGGTCGAAGATTTGTCGTCTAAACTTAAAATGGTCACAAATCAAAAGGAAGACCTTCTCAACAAACTCAATACCTTGGAAGTCAAATTGTACAAATTAGGACAAACTGAACAAACAATACATTTAAATGCTCCGAAGGAGTTATGTTCAAAAGCAGGTCTAGGATTTGACAATCCCAAAAGATTAGTAAAGGCCTTATACAACACCCCAACTCTCTACAAATTTGAATATCTAGACCTTGATCCAGAATTTAAAATTCAATTTATGAAGTCTAATCCCAAAGTGGAAAGACGGGAAGATTGGAATCGGAAAAATCACAAGTTCCATCAAATTCCTTTTTGCTATCCGCAAGAAGTAGAAAAGGCATCCTCAAGTGGAACTCTTCCAACTACTTATTTTCCCTCATACTCCGACGAAGAACTTCAAACCAACCCTCCGGAATATAAACCTTATATTCCCACCTTATTTTTAGAAAAGAAATAGTTCAATTAGAAAAGGTGTTGGAAACTGAACGTTCTTCCTCGAAAAAGGAAAAAGGGGCATTAATCGCAAAAATCCAAATATTAGAAAACAAAGCTTTACAATCAAATCCCGAAATTGAAACTGCATCAAACATCTCTTCATGTAAAGCATTTGTTAGCTCATACTTGGATGATTGGGAATCCTACCACAAACTTGATCCTGATTATTGTCCTCCTAAACATATATCTTCCCTCCCTCGTGAACAAATAGATAAAGAGTTGGATGAACTTGATAGCACAACTTCTTCTGAACATAACTTCTCGGATAATGAAAATGTATCTGTTGATGTTTTTGATTTCAATCCCACACTTCCAAGTCACAAGGAGTTTATTGATAAAGGTAAGAAGCCAATTGAATTTGTATCTATTCCAACGGTTGAAGATGAATGTTCCCCAAGTTTTTCAAAACCCGAATCATCTCAAACAAAGACACCTACATAAATTATTTCTCAAATTTACCTACTCATAAAACTCCTGTTAATGTTTCAGCTCTACGCTCTTTAAAGACAAAGCAAATCTGGGTCGAAAGAGGCAAAGGCACATCAAAGTCATCTTCCCACAATAAACATAGTTTTCCCAATGTTGCTAGGAATAGTCGTAAATTTTACTTTCCATCTACTATTCATTCTTACAAACATTTGATTCATTTTTCTAAAAACAAAATATGTTGCTCCAATTGTGGTGTGAATGACTTTGTGCGTCTGAATGCTTATGGTAATAATCGTTTTCATGATGTGCATAATTCTTACAATTCATTTCATTATGGTTATAACAATTCCTTTCAATATAAACATGTTTATAAGTGGATTCCCAAGAGGCCCTTGACTTCGACACCGAAAACCCAATTAAAGTGGGTGCCAAAGGTTGCCAAGCCAACTAACCCCGAAGGACCCATTTACAGATGGGTACCTAAATCCCCTTAAAATTTTGCAGACTGGTCATGTGTGCTACCTAGATTCTGGATGCTCCAAGCATATGACCGGAAAGAAGGAGCTTCTTGCCAATTATGTTGAAAAACGAGGCGGCTCGGTACGATTTGGGAACAATCATTTCTCACCCATCAATGGATATGGCGATATTATCAATGACAATCTTACAATCTCAAGAGTCTTCTATGTCAAAGGACTTGGTCACAACTTACTTAGTATCGGTCATTCGTACAAACATTTGATTCATTTTTCTAGAAATAAAATATGTTGCTCCAAATGTGGTGTGAATGACTTTGTGCGTCTGAATGCTCATGGTAATAATCGTTTTCATGATGTGCATAATTCTTACAATTCATTTCATTATGATTATAACAATTCCTTTCAATATAAACTTGTTTATAAGTGGATTCCCAAGAGGCCCTTGACTTCGGCACCGAAAACCCAATTAAAGTGGGTGCCAAAGGTTGCCAAGCCAACTAACCCCGAAGGATCCATTTACAGATGGGTACCTAAATCCCCTTAAATTTTGCAGACTGGTCATGTGTGGTACCTAGATTCTGGATGCTCCAAGCACATGACTGGAAAGAAGGAGCTTCTTGCCAATTATGTTGAAAAACGAGGCGGCTCAGTACGATTTGGGAACAATCATTTCTCACCCATCAAAGGATATGGCGATATTATCAATGATAATCTTACAATCTCAAGAGTCTCCTATGTAAAAGGACCTGGTCACAACTTACTTAGTATCGGTCAATTGTGTGACAAGGAACTTGAAGTAAATTTCCGTACCGAAAGATGTTGTGTTCGAACATATGAGGGTCAAGAGTTGATTACCGGAACCCGCAAGTCGAACCTCTACACAATTGATCTGTCAACGTTTTAACCACCCACTGACATTTGTCTTCTCTCAAAGATAGACAAAGAGAAAAACTGGTTATGGCATCACAGACTATTCCACTTAAACTTCAAAAATCTTCGTAAACTCGCAAGTGGAGGGTTAGTATCCGGTCTACCAAAGATGAAATTTTAGAAGTCACACTTATGTGGTGCTTGCGAAATGGGCAAAATGAAGAAGGCGTCTCACAAACCAAAACTAGAACACAACACGACACGTCCTCTTCAACTGATACACATGGACTTATGTGGTCCCATGAGAACTCAGAGCACCCACGGAAAGAAATACATTCTCGTGATGGTGGATGATTATTCTAGGTACAGTGGGTAAAATTTCTTCGATCGAAGGACGAAGCTCCCGACACAATTATCGCATTTTTGAAAAACATTCAAGTTAAACTGGAGCTTTCTGTCCAAATTATTCGTACAGATAATGGCACCGAGTTCAAAAATCACACGCTTGACACCTATTTCACTTATGTGGGCATCACTCATACGTTCTCCGCACCACGAACTCCCCAATAGAATGGTGTCGTGGAACGCCGGAACCGTACGCTAGTCGAAGCTGCTCGTACAATGCTTGCTTATTCCAAACTCCCACATCATCTCTGGGCTGAAGCCATTCATACCGCATGCTACACTCAAAACCGGTCGATTATCAATAAAAGGTTCAACAAGACACCATATGAGCTAATCAACAAACGAATTCCTTACCTCCATCATCTTCATACATTCGGCGGACGATATTTTGTTATGAATGATAACAACAATCTTGGAAAGTTGCAACCCAAATCCGATGAAGGCTATTTTATGGGTTACTCGCCAAATACCTCTGCCTTTAGAGTCTACATGAAGAATGCAAGGTGCGTCACCGAGGGTGCAAATGTCCACTTCGACACAAAAGCAGAAATGATTTTCGAACCTCATAGTACCGAACCGTTTATCACTGCGTATTAGCTTCCGAGCACCTCAGTTCAGAACCTGCTCAAAACCCGACTACTCCAAATCCAACTTCAACATCCGATTTGGATAATCTGTTCCAACACATGTACACAGAATACCTTGGAACTAATTCCGAGACAACAACTGAACCCCTTCCCCAACATTGGAAGTTGCCGAAACACCCACTAGCTCTCAAAATCCTAATCTCGAGAACAATGTCTCATCTGCTGCAACTCCAAATTCGACCAACCCTACAGTCAATTCCCCCATCCCCCAAACAGGCCTACCCACTACAAGTGAAGTCGCTCAACCTCTCCAAATACGTTTATCCGAAACAACCCCTCACACTACATCAAATCCGGAACCATAATCCTCCATGACTCAATTGCCTACCACGTCAAGGGAACTGTCTACCGACGTTTCACCAGCCTTAAAATCTGTGCAAGATCTTCCCCTTGGTCATTACGTGGATGAAAATTCCGGAACCATGACTGCTCAACCACTTCGTCATACAACCAAATGGATTTGATCTCACCCACCCAACCAAATCATTGGTAACCCTTCCAATCCAGTCACAACACGATCGGCCTCGGCTAATGAATGTTTATTCTCATCATTCTTTAGCAGAATTGAACCAAAAACCATTCAAGAAGCTATGTCTGATCCTGATTGACGACATGTACTCCGATTGGGACTCTCATGTCTCCAGGATCAAAACTACACACTGATCCTTGGGGTAAAGCGGTAGATCCCAAGACTTATCGGGGAATGGTTGGTTCATTAATGTACTTAACGGCTAGTCGACCGGATATAATGTTTGCTACATGTCTTTGTGCAAGATATCAAGCATCTCCCAAAGAATCACACCTTAGTGCAATTAAACGCGTTTTTCGTTATTTAAAAGGTATTATTGATCTTGGCCTCTGGTATCCTAAGGATACGAGCTTCAAATTAATTGCTTTTTCAGATGCTGATCATCCCGGTTGCATGCTGGATCGAAAAAGCACGACGGGTCATATTTAGTTTTTGGGAGATAAACTGGTGAGCTGGTCTTCGAAGAGACAAACGTGTGTGTCTACTTCGACTGCGGAAGCCGAATACATTGTTGCCGCAAGTTGCTGCTCTCAAGTCATATGGATGTGCACTCAACTCAAAGACTATGGATTCTGGTTCAATAAGATTCTGATCTATTGCGACTCAAAAAGTGCCATTGCCATATCAAGCAATCCGGTTTAACACACAAAGACAAAACACATAGATGTAAGGTACCACTTCATTAAAGACCACGTCGAACGAGGTACGATCGAACTTTACTTAGTAAACACAGAACTGTAGCTTGCTGACTTGTTCACAAAGGCATTGGATGAAAAACGATTCCAAGTCCTAGTGTCCAAGTTAGGCATGCTCAATTTACGCACTTAAAATCCAAAACTCTTCTATTAACCTGTACAAAATGTCGAGTCCGATCATAAATGCACATACCTCCCTATGGATGCATGTTCACTTTAGCTGACTTCTCACTTTGTAAAGTTTAATAATCTAGTTCTGTATTTTCTTTTGTTTTACTTCGTTCTTGTCTTTTATTGAGCTACTAACAACATTCCAAGCTCTTTCGTCACCAATCTTGATTCCGAGGGGGAGCGGTAAGGTAAGTCTTCCTCAACTCGCATCTTCATAGGGGGAGCTAAGGTTTTTGTTCTTAGGAATCATCATAGGGGGAGAAAAAAAAAATTCTTTCTTTTTTTTTCTCTCTCAAAACTATTTTATCGCGTCTATAGGACCCAAGAACCAGTCTTTGTCGCATCTCTAAGACCCGATAACACACAATTGTAGCATGATTCACAATCGACAAAGGCTATGGTCACATGCATAGGACCCGACAACCATCTTTTTGTCGCATATCACACAACCGACATAATTGGTTGTTGAGTGCTTATGACTCCAAGTTGACCTTCATTTTTTTTCTCGGCCCAACCATCTCATGCCACGTGTCCCAAGGCCCACTATTTAAACACATGGCCCCCACACTTCACTCTTCATCTTTTTTAAAATCTTCAACCTCTTTCCCTCTAAAACACTCAAGAACACAGTCATCAGGATCCGATTCCAAAAATCTTCGAGTTTTCGGAATCTAATCACACCACCAGGTTCGTCCCTTGATTCAGAACAACTTTAACTATTGCATTTTTATGTTTTATTGATTGCATGTACATCAATTTGTGATGTAACTGTTCGGTTCACAAATGGGTTAAAACCTTTGGGTTCTCCGATTTTCTTGATTAATCTTGTTTCTGGACTGAAAAACTCTCACCATATTGCTTGATTATGTCCATCGATCACCATAGTATACTAATCTAGACTTAAAAACAACTCAACCATGTGTTTCTGGGTACTTAGGGTCGACTGTCATAGACTTAGGGTTTTCTCGTTTCACATGAATATTTGTCGGGTCCCATTGACTCGACAAAATCACTTAGGTGTTCTTGAATGTTGCCTATGATTGTTTGTCGGGTTCCATTGAATAGTCATAATAACCTAAATGTTTATGTCGGGTCGCATACTACCGACCACTGTTATAAAGAACAAGGAACTATGTCGCCTCACATAGACTCGACATAACTGCCTTAGTCTTTATCGGCTTCTGCAAACCCGACATAAGTGCACTAATGTTTTTGTCGACTATTGCATAGTCGACATGCTCTCAGTCTTTATCGACTCTACCCGACATCAATGCCTTATCCTTTTGGCGACTATTGGAAACACGACATCCATGCCTTAACACTTTTATCGACGTAGTGAGACCCAACATAAGTTTTATGTCGGCTCATCATGTATCGACATACATCTATGCCAACTCCCTTAGACCCGACATCGGTTGGCTTGACTCGACATCGACCCACATGTCACTCGACATATCTTCAATGACTCCGACATCTGTCAGGTATATCGGGTCTCATGGCACCATGCTTGACCCGACATACCTCATCAGATTCCTCTCTATACTCAAAACTGACTTATTTCAATGGTTTCCTAACTCTACTTTTCAGTTCTCATGGCCGCCATTCAAGATCCAAATCTTTCTGATGATGAACATCTGCTACCTTCCGAAAGGTCTACAAAACCGAGCATTCATCTTCCCAATCGAGACGATGTGCTCATGCCACCAGCGGAGAAGAAAGACTTAGATCCCAACAACATCGCCTAGACATGAGCATGACGGTGGAACACCAAGTCATCATGGAAATACTAAAGAGACATCCACTCCGCTATGCCTTCAGCTTGGAACATCGCGTACCGACCTTTTACATACAACAATTCTGGTACACTCTAACATACCATCCGGTGGAAGGCAATCACCACTTCACGGCAAGGATTGATGATTACACATCTCGCATGACACTCTCCCGACTACGAACCATACTACAACTCCCAGTTTCGGACCACTATGACGAACCAGTAGCCGAAGAGGAACTCTGTCGGGATATTCTTGCCCTCGGATTTACCAACCCACTTACCTCGATTGGCCAATTCAAGCGCATGTACTTACCACCAATATGGTTCAAACTATTCACAATAGTGAATCGTTGCCTAACGGGGAAACGCACCGGCATGGACCGCGCAAGCACATCAACCCTGCGAATCCTTCACGGCATCATCTACAGTCGCAACTACGAGTAAGGAACACTTATATGGATGGATCTGGTTGAGTACCTCAATCAAAAGGGCACCAGACGAGATAAGAAGTTTCTGCCATTTCAGCGGTTCTTACAACTATTCATTCACTCCATGATGCAGTCAAACCCGCAAATTCCACGAAGACAAGGTTCGCCTCTTGGCCCTTCCTGCGTTCAACGCTTTATCAAACTGAATGACCGAGTCTTTCCGAACATTATGCCTATACCTGAAGCCCTATTAGCAATAGCGGATCAGAATGCACCCAGTGTGATAGCGTATAGGGAGAGACACGGCTTAATGGCTCCTCACATTCCGATGGAGCCTGCCCAAGAGCCAAACCAAGAGGAACAACATGAGTTGGGTGAGGGTCCTCTAGCAAATGAGCAGGTTCAGGATCAAGGGGACCCTGAACAGGGGAATGAGCATATAATAGAAGGGAGGGGAAACGAAGAGGGGGGTACATCTGATCCAGCAATCCAAACTTCCCCCAACCCCAAAATCCCCATTCCACCTCCAACCCAAACCACCTTTGGAACAACCTCTCGCCTAAAGGTAAAACTACAACGACGGAAAATTCTAGTCAGTAGTGACCGGGTCATGCGAGAACACTCCTCATCCGACTCTGACATTGACACAAACCTTGAGCCTGATGACAGTTCTGAAGACCTTCGACCACGACAACGCCGAAGAATTACTACCGCGGATGATGCAATTACCCGCATTGGCTGACAACCATCTGAACCACCATCGATCCAGATTTCACTTCTCAACATGACCCATCATCTGAACCCGAACAAATCCATCAACCTGAGCCAAATGAAGGAGATATAAGGAGAGCGGAGGGAGACATAGTTGAAAAAGAACATGTTAGCGTGAGTGAAGGGGAGCTTAATATGCAAGAGAGTGAGATACCAACAAACACCTGTCGGATAACCGAGTCTCATGTTGATACTCATCCGTTGAGTACCACCATAGGACAAGACGTTGTTGACCCAACAATGCAATTGCACGCCCCACTCAGCCACTCGGTAGACTCACAACAGTTTACTGTTTCAGCAGTACTTGTGAGTTTAGCTCCTACTCTAGTTCCCCTCCTTTCGGGAGGCATAACTATTGAAAACAGAAGTAGTATCTCACCTACCTCGACTTCATTTCTCTCCACATCGAGTCTAGATCCTCCTAGGACACAAAAGTCATCACACTCCGATAGCCTTCGTGGCATGGATGGAACTCCCATAGTGATGTCGATTCCCGACATTTCACGAGGATTGGGAGAAAATCCTACCAGCGCCACATCAATGCCAACGCTGAACGTAGGTCTCGGAGTTGATTCAACTACGGTGACAACGGGTGCTCTAAGTGACCCCGGTTTTCCCACTACAGGTTCAACCGCTCTGCCACACTTCGCGGTCACACCGAATTTGCAATCACAGGTTGGCGACACATTTCGCCAGGTTCGAAGTTCACTAGATCAGCATGAAGCTCACATGCAATTACTGTTCAAACAAGGCCTAACTACGGATCCCGGATCTCGTCCAAGCAGCTCTCTCCCAAGTACAAGTCGATCACTACCCCCTGCAACACCATCAATCTCTTCCGATTCCGAAGAGCCCTCTGATCCTCGATCTCCAAACCCCCATTCGTCACCTCGCAAATCCTAGTTCAATAGAGATGAACTTATGTCTATGCTTCTAGCGTATTTACTTACGGAGGCGGAAGCACGGGGTCTCCCGGAAGACGATTTAGGGGGCCTGCTTCGAAGAAATCTTCAAATACCAACTGTCACACGTCATGAATTTGACGTGTTCCGAGCTCACATTGACAAACGGTTAGATGCTATGGAAGCCCAACAGAAAAAGAGAGAAGATGATATTCTTGGTTCAATAGAAGCCCTACGCCTGGAAATTCAACAATCTTGCCAACCGGCGGAACATCTCAAACGTCGTCGACGTAATCATGACGATCCAGATTCCGGTCCCAATCGCCCTGATGGGGAGACACGTCGCCGAGTCGCAAGAGCTCAGCCGTCGGTTAGCACAAAAACTCCTCAAGCTCCAAGATCGGCAACGGGTACCACCACTCGTCCACAAGCCACTACTCCAGCCAGCCAACAACAAAATCAGCCAACGATTGAAAAGCCTTCGGATGATTTTGAAGTTGGAAGTGCGTTTCGCCCACAAGAACCCGAAACAAACACAGAGGAACTAGTCAACGTTCAGAATCTAAGGGTTCAAGTTCATAACTGGTTCAAAGATTCTTATGCTCCGGTACTCGGTGAAGAAGATTATCTACACTTACAACATGCAAAACTTGCGTATCAACCTGGAGCTCTAGATGCTACAGGTTTACTGCCACATCAAATCAGGTGGGAAATGATTCTGATTGAAAGAGACTCCAGATGGGCAAATCAACAAATCAGAGTTCCCTATCTTGAAGAAACGACGAGCAAGATATTTGTGGAAAAGAAAAGCGAAGAAGATTTGACTCACATTCACCAAGTCATGGATATGAATCCGGAGCAAACTAAAGAGTACTTGTGGTTATTGAAGCTGAAAGCCCAATTTCCGGAAAAGGTAATGTCTCGATTCAAGATTGTTGGAATCAAAGAAATCAGCTATCAAAAAGTGGCTACATGTCAAGTTTCCATCCTTCCGAGTACTGCGAGAAAACGGAAAGGAATATTATTTCACTAAAGCTGATTTTGCAAATATTGATGTGATGGATATGGAAGCGATGTATATGGATCTGCGAGACAAACCAAAAAGAAACGTTGATGAGCAAAGGGCCTTACGAGCAATCGTTAAGCAAAGAGGTATAGAAAGAAAACAAACGAAGATCTATCTGAACAAGCCAGATCAAAGTATTCTGGGGCTCGACCAACTCAATGTGCTTACTTTCCGACATGTTCCAGCGTTTGGTGTGGTGTACTTAAAGGCTACTAGAGAGAAGAGATTTCTCAGATTCTCTGAAGTTGCTGCTTACTTAGATGGTACTCTAACAAGTATTCGCAACAGATTATCTGCTGAAATCAGTGCTGACATGAAGAAGAAGCCGAGACAGTTGAAGACAGATCAAAGAGAGGATATTCTTAAAGGGATTGAGCTGATTGACAAAAGACTGATCTATCGCCAAACTCTTAGAAGTTTTGAAGGGATGTTCGAGATGAGAAGATAAAAGACACTTTATGTCACAAAGAGGGAGATTGTTAGGAATTCTAGTTTTTGTAGAATCCATGAAAGATTGTGCCAAAAGTGTAAAATAAGGAATGGATAAGCTTTTGTAATTAAGGCAACTTTAGTTGACCTTAAACTCTAAACATTCCTTATACAACTCAAACTCTCTAGTATATATAGAGGATTAGATCTTTAATTATATAGTACTTCATATATTGAGAGAGAGAGAGAGAGAGCTATAGATATTTTGGTGCTTACATTGTATTCACATTCACAAGTAAGATATATGAATTATGAAGTTCTTCATTATTGTTTTTAATTGATTTATATTGCTTTAATCTATTTTCTGTTTTGTACTTGATACACTAGGATCAACAGATTTGTTCATTGTAGCCCAAAAAACAATAAAGTCCAACAGAGCTTCAGGAGTGGGATTGGGTTCAAGGGCAGGGTTAGGGATGGTTTGGCCTTCAGTTTCAATGAATGATTCAGGAAGATGGAAATATTTAGCAATTTTCCTGCGGGTGATAGGTATTTGGACTGCAGATTCAGATTCATGAGGGTGCCCAAAAACTCCAATTAGGGTGAATTCATCCTGGATGAACATTGTTTGCCATACCTCTTGAACATAAATTTCAGGGACATTTGGGTTTGTCAGAGTTAGGGCTCGGTTTAGGGAGTGGTTTTGTAGAAATTCAATCATGATGCAGAACTCGGAGAGATAAGTATTAGGATCAAGTAGAACCTGAACATTGTTTGACTTCAATGGTAGCTTGAGAACAGGAGCACTGTCAGCTGTGGAAGCAACCAAAGTCCCATCTTCGAGTTGTGGAGACGCCATTGATGAAGAAAGCTTGTGGATTTGCAAACGCCAATTGGGAAATATGAGGAATCTTGAGAGTAAAGATAACGCACAGTAGTATGAAGGTTCGAAATCGAGGGTTATATATGAGAGAGAAAGAGCACTTGAGTGATATTTGAATGGGAAGGGTTTTAATGTGGGGATAATCAAAATAAAACGGTTCGGGTTAGAGGAGTGCGCAGGCGTGTCAACATGCAAGGGCACGATGAGTGACACGTGTAAAGTAGAGCTGACAGGTGAAAGGTTTTGGCGCTCAAACGACGATTAAGTGTTCCCTCAAAAAGAAAATTAAAAAAAGGGAATTAATTAAAATAAAATCAATTTTAAGACAGATAATCTATTGATTAAAAAAGATTTTAGAGTAATTAATTTCAATTAAAATTGTATTTAAAAATCAGACATTTGAATAGAAATCGGTTTGTACCAAATGAAAGTTTAATATTCGAAACCAAGTATTTATTTTAAAAAATGAAACAGTAATAAGAAAATTTTAAGTAACCTTGAAGGCAAGAGTTAATTAAAATAAGCGTATTAAAGAAATTTTTTTAAAATTAAATACAGAGATAAAGAATATCTGGTCATGGAAAGATTTTTGACCATCATGTCAAAGAACATCTTTTCAGAAGAATTTAAGTTGAATCTGAAATATCTTTGTAACCTTGACGACAAGAGTTAGTCAGAAGAAGTCATCTATAGAAGTGCAAAATATATATTCAGAAGTTCTGAATAAGTTCTGAAGTGAAAATTCAGAAGTTCTGAAGACAATTCAGAAGTGGTTCTGAAGAGCAAAGTTCAGAATTCTGAAGACAGTTCAGAAGTTCTAAAGAACTTCTGAATAGAGTTTTTGATGACGTGTCTCATTGTAATTGGGCTGTGATTTAAATACATGTAATTGTAGCTTTACCTTTATAGTATATATAGTGAGTTTGTTAGACAGTTAGATAGTGAACGTTAGAACACCACATATGAGAGTCATCTAAAGGTGTAAGTGTGTGTTTTCTATATTCAGTTTATCAATAAAATAAGGATTCCTTAAGCAATCTATCAGATCTGTTGTAATATGGGATTAACAGTTGTCATTACCACTGCTCTCGCTAATATGACAGTCGACGTCACAAAAAACTTCGATCGCATTGACGACAACCGTCGATATAGAGAAAAAAGAAAATAATTAAGTTAGGGTACCTAACATTTGCAGCCACGACTGCCATATCATGTTGGTCCCTAAAGGGTCTACAGGAGTTCAATATTTAGTAAACCGTTTGTAGAAGGGGGGGAGGGGTTGAATACAAACACACAGATTTTGGTTTTTAAATGAGTTTATATATCATAAACAAATTTACAGTTACAAGCGGAATAAGAACAAGTTTAAAACCTATTCTATTGTAACTAAGAAACACTAAGTTTGATGCACAAGAAGAAGGAAGAAAGAAATACAGAGGGTTTAGGTTAGAAGGAAGCATGCATTAAGATGAAGAAGATATCTTCATCTTATTTATACCCGTTTGCATTTAATGCAAGACAAAAGGTATATGCCACGTGTAAAGCTTGGATAAGAAGCTTGTCCTTGCTAATAAGACAACCATGTTTTTGGCCGAATATAAACAGTACCATATCAGATATGATGGGGACATAAGAGACAATTCGTACGTTCTTTTCTTACAAGGTATTAGGTTTGACTTTTGTGCATCGAGGATAAGATCAATCTTTAATCTTGTAAATGAAGCTTGATTTGATCGCTGATCTGAATCTTCAAGGATGAACTTCAGTATCGCTGAGGCTTCACAAGACTTCACACTTTGATTGGATAATCGCTGCTATCGCTGAACCGCTTCAGTTCACTTAGCTGATTATCTCTTTCTTCAGCTAGGGTCTTCGACTTTCGCTGAATGGTCTTCTGGTGTGATAGCTGATCTTCAGGTCTTCAGAGATATGCTTGTTGTTTCTTGATCTTCAGTGATCGCTGATGGTAATCAGCGTATGCTATCGCTGAATATTGACAGAAGCTTATACAATGGAAATCACTAAGTATACAAAATGAATCATATTCAAATCATCGAGAGGAGTAAGGACTTAGGACTTAGGAAACATTTGATTATGATTAAGCGACATAGGAAAATTGCTTTAAGAGACTAGTAAGGACTTAGGAAACATTTAAAGTAAAATTTCTAAGTACTAATCTGTAAAGTATTTTTTAGCTAGTCTACTATCTGAATTGAGTTTCATTTATAAGGATATGAAAGCACAATTTTTACAAGTAAATAAGCATAAAGTACATTTACTGATTGAATTTTCAGAGTGAAAAATCAGTGAGTAAAAGATAGTTTAAAGAAAAATAGAACTCTTATGTTCATTGTCCCTTTTAATATTTTTTAGGGATCTTTTCAGCACATAGATGGAGTAAAGTACTCTGATTGAATTTCATTAAATATAATCTGAAGAAATTATAGTGAAATGAAATTAAAACAATAAAAGTAAATTACTTGTACACTGAAGGAATATTACAAAGGAAATAGAAATCTGTAACTAATCAGAGATGTTCTCGTTTCTTCTTTGTAGCTCATTCTCATAAAGCGTTTTCTGTCGATTCATCAGAGGGGTATCTGACTAGCAGCGCCATAGCATGATCTTTATGAGAGAGGATGGGGCCTTGCAAATTTCTTGGTTTCTGGAGAGTCCTAAGAATCCTTCATTATCCAAGAATACCATACCAGGTTCAGGTAGTGAGATGATTTCATCTTCTTCGTATCTTCGATCTTGAGGAAGAGAGCTACGTAGCTTGGAAATATCAGGAATTTCAAGATGACCAAGAATGCTTTGATAATCAAATTTGGTTTCATGCTCATTTTTCGAGCTTAAACCACCTTCAGTAGTTGATCTTTTCTTCTTTGATGGCTCAGGGAGAGGGGAACTTGCACGTGTTGTGACATCCTTTGCAGCAACTGATCCAGTACTCTTTCCACCACATCCTTGAATTTGGATTTGGAACCCTGAATGGCGTCTCTGATTTCTAACCATTCAGTGTATCCATAAATCCTTAAGAACTTGGCTTCTTCTTCTCTAAGTTCTGTTTGTCCTTGTCATTCTAACATATACCTTTGGACCACCTCTGTTGGAGTGTCGCCCTTGAATAGTTGCATGAATGATTTTGGCCTCAGATCTTCGAAATTTCAGTCTATCAGTGCACCAGTCAAGCTCTTTGTCTTTCTGAATTGTGGCTTCAGCGGATAGTGCACTTAGAATCTTCTGTTGAGCAAGGATTGGATCTACATTCATGTTTTCCTGTGCAAGTTCTTTCTGTACAAGAGCTTCAGCGACCCTTTCACTCTTTTTCAATTGTTCCTTGGCCGCCTTGTCTTTAGCAGAGTCTTCCATGAGTAATTTCCTTGCTAAAGCAAGATCATTCTCAGTTTGCTTTGTCTTCTCATCCCTGATACGTTGTGCTTCCAATGCTTGTTCTCTCTCTTCGCTAGACAAAAAGTGGAATTCATCTACCATCCTTATTGGTACAACGTCTATGGGTTCAGCTTGAGGCACCTTTGAGTTCATTAGTGAGGTTCTTTCTTAGAAGTTGAGATTGTTCCTCATTTAAGAGCATTCCATATAAGGCACTTAAGGACATAGTTTCAAGATTCTTTGACAACTTTAAACATGTAGTGTACACTGACCATTGATCGGGTAGTGCCTCCATGAATTTGGTCAGTATTTTAGCGTTAGAGTATACTCTGTTTACTGATTTAAGATCAATCAACAAACACTTGAAACGCTGGTGAATTTGAGAAAGAGATTCACCTTTATGATACATAAAACTCTCATATTGTCTTACAAGGTTTATGCACCTAGTGACTTGTACTTCAGAGGTTCCTTCATATTGGATACATAGAGTATCCCACATGGCCTTAGAAGTCCTCATTTTCATAACAGAATGATAGACTTCATCTAGTAAAGACATTGCTATTATAGATCTAGCTTTAGAATCAATAGCAATTTCTTTCTTATCTTCCTCAGTCCATCGGTTAGGAGTTTTAATGATACTCCTTTCAGGGATGGCTGGAGTAGTGGTGGTGGCAGGAATACCAGCTATAATAGTTGTAGGAACAAATGGTCCGTTTTCTAGATAGTAGGGAATCTTTGGGTCAGATCCTTCTAGAAACAGAGACATTCTTTCCTTCCATAATGGAAAATTATCATAGCTAAATCTTGGAGGTTTAGCTAAAGATCCATTATCATTATACTTCGTATTAGGGTTTGACATTTTAAAATAGTTTATAAGAAAAATATTTTAAAGATAAAAGAAGCAAACACTGCTCTGATACCACTTGTTGGTCCCTAAAGGGTCTACAGGAGTTCAATAATTAGTAAACAGTTTGTAGAGGGGGGGGGGGGGGGTTGAATACAAACACGTAGATTTTGGTTTTTAAATGAGTTTATATATCATAAACAAATTTACAGTTAGAAGCGGAATAAGAACAAGTTTAAAACCTATTCTATTGTAACTAAGAAACACTAAGTTTGATGCACAAGAAGAAGGAAGAAAGAAATACAGAGGGTTTAGGTTACAAAGGAAGCATGCATTAAGATGAAGAAGATATCTTCATCTTATTTATACCCGTTTGCATTTAATGCAAGACAAAAGGTATATGCCACGTGTCAAGCTTAGATAGGAAGCTTGTCCTTGCTAATAAGACAGCCATGTTTTTGGCCGAATATGAACAGTACCATATCAAATATGATGGGGACATAAGAGACAATTCGTACGTCCTTTTCTGACAAGGTATTAGGTTTGACTTTTGTGCATCGAGGATAAGATCAATCTTTAATCTTGTAAAGGAAGCTTCATTTGATCGCTGATTCTGAATCTTCAAGGATGAACTTCAGTATCGCTGAGGCTTCACAAGACTTCACACTTTGATTGGATAATCGTCGCTATCGCCGAACTTGATTCACTTAGCTGATTATCTCTTTCTTCAGCTAGGGTCTTCGACTTTCGCTGAATGGTCTTCTGGTATGATAGCTAATCTTCAGGTCTTCAGAGATAAGCTTGTTGTTCCTTGATCTTTAGTGATCGCTGATGGTAATCAGCGTATGCTATCGCTGAATATTGACAGAAGCTTATACAATGGAATTTCACTAAATATACAAAAGGAATCATATTCAAATCATCGAGAGGAGTTATGATCAACATATTATTAGTTCAAGTTCATTTAAAATTAAACAATCGTGTCTTCCTGAAAATCCACGTGAATGAAGAAAACTTCCCCAGAAGATCAGAGGTAAAGTCCTCCTCATCAATTCATCATGACAAAGAGACAACAAGAAATTTGAATCGAGAACCAAAAGCCGAAAACAGACTTTAGACGAGCTATCAAAGGAACCAAAAGCAATACAGTAGAAAACATTTTTGAGCCACCAAAATTTTTGTAACAAGAAGTCAAGAAAGGTGATCTCGAAGATGATGATTCCAGTATTCGAGATGAAGTCAAACTATTTCAACAACCGACTCCCAATAATGTTCCTGTATATAGCCTCTAATCATTTCATGTTTGATAATGTATCTCTTGTATGGGAGCGACCATGATAACATCCCTTGGGTCTTTAAGACTGGTTACCTCTTTTTAATTGGAAGGTCGAGTTGTGAATCCAAATGCTTTGAATTAAAGATGTTCTTTGAGATAAATTTGGTGTGGAATTGAAAACCCGAGGAGTCAAATGAAGTTGTTTTTCAAGTGAACTCGAGGTCGAGTTATTTTCATGTGAGGGTAGCACATAGGCAAGAATTAACAAACCTTTTTGAGGATTAAAGGGAGAAAAAACGGGCTCAAAAGAAGCACGATTTGACTTTAAAATCCTACATCAAAAGCAGAAAAACCGCCTTCCACACTTCCCGCTGCATCGTGGAGCCATAAAGCAATGTATATTTGCAAAATCGTTGCGTCACAAAGTATGTATTCTACCTAGTGTACATTTTATGGTGTTTTTGTCATTGAACTATTTAGTAATTTAAGCATGATCTAACAATGTTGAGAATAGGAACTCATGGTTTTCTTTTATCGAATCCAATGTATATGATTGATTTAGTCGTTTCTAAGTAATAAAATATGGGTGAAAATCTTGCCTTAGCATTCTCATTAAATAGTTTAAATAGATACATAATTTACACTTTGAAACCATGAAGTCTATATAAAATACAAACGTAGATTTCCTAGTCGAATATACCCCCGCAGCCTAAGGAGGAGTATGATGAATGCTTAGACTGGATCTGAAGTCGTTGAAAAGAAGGCGTGGTAGATCTTTGGTGAAGATATTAGCCAGCTGGTATCAGGATGGGACATGTAAAACGCGAATTTGGCGGCGTTGAACCTTTTCTCGTACGAAATGAATGTCGATCTCGATTTGTTTGGTCCGTTGGTGCTGAATTGGATATTCCGACATGTAAATGGCGCTAACATTGTCGCAATACGCTAAGGATGTGTGTATCGGATGGTGACCAAATTCGAGAAGAAGGTTTTGAAGCTAGCAGATTTCGGCAACGACGTTGGACACATCGCGATATTCTGCTTCGGCACTAGAGCGGGAGACTGTCGTCTGACGCTTGGATGACCATGACAGTAAGTTGTCACCCAGAAATATACAATAGCCATAGGTTGAACGCCGTGTGTCCGGGCTACCGGCCCAGTCAGCATCAGTGTAAGCGGTAAGAGTGGAGACTGAAGAACGATGCATGTATAGGCCCATGTTAACGGTTACTTTGATGTATCGAAGAATTCGTTTAGAGCATGCATGTGGGTCGTCCTGGGAGCATACATGTGCATGCAGATTTGTTGTACATCATAAGAGATATTGGGATGGGTGAAGGTGAGATTCTGTAAGGCGCCTGCCAGACTGCGATAGATGGTGGGATCGGTATCCAGTTCCCCTGAGCTGCAGAAGAGCTTGCCTGTGGTGTCCACGGGAGTATTTACTGGATTGCATTGAGCCATGTTTGCACGTGTAAGAATGTCAGCAACATATTTCTGTTGTGATAGAAACATGTCGTTTGGGTCACGTTTGACCGAGATTCCCAAGAAGTAGATGAGGGGACCTAGGTCCGTCATGGCGAACTCTTTAGACAAACGAGTTAGAAAGTGCTACTTGAGGGCCGGGGATGAAGTGGTGAGAACTATGTCATCGACATATAGGAGAAGGTAGGCCGTATCTCTTCCGTGCTTGTAGATAAAGAAGGAATGATAATAAGCACTATATCAAAAGCGAAGTGTGGTGACATATTTTGTGAAACTTTGGTACCACGCCGTGGGGCCTGTTTCAAACCGCAGAGGGATATATTTAGACGGAAAATGTGATGTGGATAAGAAGGATGACGAAAGCCCATGGGTTGGTGCATGTATACCGTCTCAACTAAGTGTCCGTGTAGAAATGCGTTTTTAACATCCAGTTGGTTGAGCTTCCACTGGTGAGATAAGGCAAGGCTGAGAACGGTGCAAATGGTCGCTGATTTGACGACCGGGCTAAATGTCGTGCCATAGTCAACGCCAACCTGTTGGGACCTGCCATCACAAACCAAACGCGCTTTGTAACGCGCGAGAGAGCTGTCAGATCTGGTCTTATTTATGAAAATCCACATGCACTGGATAATGTTCAGGTCCGATTGACGAGGTACTAGTTCCCATGTATTATTAGGGATAAGGGCTTTAAGCTTATCTGTCATGGCATGGTTCCAAACGGGGTTTTTGAGGGCGTCGATAGGGTTTCGAGGTAATGACTCGAAGGGTGCAGAGGTTTAATGGTTGTTTGGGTTTGGAGGAGCCGGTCATGCTACGAGTACGCTTGGTACGGGTGGGTGTAGAGGTTTAATGGTTGTTTGGGTTTGGAGGAGCCGGTCATGCTACGAGTAAGCATAGTACGGGTGGGTGGTGGGGGTGCGGATTGGGTGATGAGGAGGATGAAGCCGGTGATGGTTGTGATGTTGGTTGTTGAGTTTCGGTAAGAGAAGTGGGTTGACATTCGGATTGTTTGTTTCGGCGGGTGTAGGTTCTCAAGGGTGTAGGTGGGCTAGGTGATGGTGGTGAATTGGAGGGTTCGGTTTCTATCGGATTGGAGGGAGGAGGTATGGTGGTGACGGATTCCCAGATAGAGGGATGGGGATCACTAGATGGGGAGAGGAATGAAGGTTGGCAAATGGGAAAACATTTTCATCAATTAGAACATGAAGAGAGATGAATATTTTGCAGGTGGAGAGTTCATAACACTTATACCCCCGATGGTTGGAGGGGTAGCCGAGAAAGACACACGGGATAGACTTCTTTTCTAGTTTGTGAATAGAGGTAGAGGATATAAGAGGATAGCAAAGACAACTAAAGGTGCGAAGGTGAGTGTATGTGGGGTGTTTGTTGTAAAGGAGGAGTGTAGGGGGGAGTTGTTTTTGGTTTTGGATGGAACTATTGTTAGGATTTAAATTAATTGTGTCAAAATAAGGAAACGTTACTTTATCATAATTATGGCAAGTGTATAATGTCATTCTCCTTGTTTCCTTATATTGTTTAATCCTTTATTATAAATAGGAGCTTAGGGTCATTGTAATGAAGTACGTGCATTATTGAGAGCTAAATTGCTAGAGAGAGATCTGATATATTATATTCAATACAAGTGAGATATCCGACTTCGGATCTATATTATATGTGTGTGTTCTTCGTGTTTTCCTTAAACGCATAAGTACTTGATCATATTCTGGGATCCACAATTGGTATCGGAGCTACACGATCTGAGTTTTGATCTGATTCTAATCGAGTTCGAAAAACAAGGTAAAAACCTCGAATCTGACACTGTTCAAAAAAACTTATCGATTCAAGCTTTCCAAGCCTGAATCGACAAGATTTCTTATCGCACCATTGATTATCGACAAAACTTGTTTACCGCAATCGTACGCTAGTTGAAGCTGCTTGAACTATGCTTGCATTTTGCAAACTACCACACTTCCTTTGGGCCGAAGCAATCAATACCGCTTGCTACACTCAAAACCGTTCAATTATCAACAAGCGATTCAACAAGACACCCTATCATTTGATCTACAACCGCATTCAATCCATCGATCATCTTCACACGTTCGTCGGTCGCTGTTTCATTCTAAATGAAAAAGAAGATCGTGGAAAACTCAAGCCAAAAGCCGATGAAGCCTACTTTCTTGGCTACTCGTCAAACGCCTCAGCATATCGGGTCTACATGAAACAAGCTCGTTATGTCACGGAAAGTGTCAATGTTCAGTTTGATACTAAAGCCAAAATGGCTCCTGAACAAGAGAGTTCTGGACCCGCACTCACCGGTATATTAGCTTCCGAACAACTCTGTTTGGAACCTGCTCACAACCCCGCTCAAGCTTCCACTTCCAAAACCACTTCCTCAGATCTGGATGATTTATTCGAGCACTTTTACTCGGATTCTTTTGGCTCCTACACCAAAATTCCTAAACATAACACCCCGCCTACTTTGGAGGTTGCCGAGACTACCAATCGGTCTGTACCGCCAGTTACCATGGAAACTGTCTCAACTGTTGCAATTCCAAGCTCATCTCAACTGCTACCCCCGTTCAGCCACATGCTCAACCAAGTTCTGACCCGCTCCCTACGGAACCAGGATCGGCCTCATCTCTCAAGGATGTCACCAATTCCACAAGATCTTCCGACGTGGCTCCAGCCTTGGAATCACTTCAAGATCTTCCCCTTGGTACTAATGAAGACGATACCCCGGACCCCAACGCGTTTCAACCGCTTCCCCACACTACCAAATGTGTCCGTTCTCATCCAGTCGATAAGATTATTGGAGAACCAACAAAGCCGGTCACTACACAATCCGCCTCAACCAACGATTGCTTGTTCTCTACTTTTCTAAGCAAGATCGAACCCACATCCATTCAAGAAGCAATGAACGATCCTGATTGGATTGCGGTCATGCAAGACGAGCTCAACCAATTTGAAAGCCTGAAAGTTTGGCGTCTCGGTCCCCATCCACAAAACAAAACCATCATCGGTACCAAATGGATATTAAAAAACAAACAAGATGAAGATGGGATTGTCATACGCACCCGACTTGTTGCAAAATCTTCTGGTCCATCTTCTTCTGCTACAACTTCTGGTCCATCTTCTTCTATGGTTCCACCATCAAGACAACAACACTCTGCTCTACCTCCCACACAACAACAAGCAAATCTGCCAACAGTTGAAAAGCCCACGTAGATTTTGAAATTGGGAGTGGATCACAAGCTACTGAACCGGCAAACGAAGAAGGAGTAAATGTTCACCATTTGAGAGACTCTGTCCGAAACTGGTTTCGTGATCCATATGAACCCGTGCTAAAAGAAGAAGACTATGTAAATCTAATGCACGCCGAAAAGAAATTTCTACCAACGAATATTGATCAAACACCGCTGCTGCCGCACCAAATTTGTTGGGAAAGGATTCTTTCGAACACCAAATGGGTAAATCCACAAGTTAGATCTCCGTATCTGGAAGAAACCATGCAAAAGATCTTTGTGGAAAACAAGAAACCAGAGGACTTATCTCGAATACATCTGATCATGGAAATGGATCCGCTTCATGTAACGGAATATGTGAGCATACTGAAGACTAAGGCAAAGGATCCTAAAGAAGTTATTTCAAGGCACAGAATTGTTACAATCATGGAGATCGGATGTGATAAAGCCTTTCAAGTAGAATTTCCAACGTTTAAAGTAAGAAGATTTGATGGAAAGGTCTATTGTTTTTCTGAAGCTGACTTTGCTAGACTGGATGTGACGGATACGGAAACTCTGTACACTGAGCTTAAAGACAAAACCAGAAGATCAGAGGATGAACAAAGAGCTTTAAGAGCAATTATAAGGCATATTCAAAAAGAGCTTCGATACAGCTATCTTCATGACTTCCAAAGGGCTATCGAAAGTAAACGGAAGAAAGTGTATCTGCCAAAGCCAGATCAAGATTTCCCTGGACTGAACAATATGAAAGTGATTCAAGTGATGACCTGACCAGCGCATGGGGTTGTATACATGAAGTCTAACGGAGAAATGAGATTCTTGAGATTTGGTGAAGTTGCTTCTTATTCTGATGGAACCTTATTGGCTATTCGAAACAAACTTTCTGCAGAAGCAAGTGCTGATCAAAGAAGAAGTAAAAAGTAGCAGCTAAAGGCGAATGAAAGAGAAAATTTACTGAATGCTATCGAATTGACTAACAAGCGCATCATCTACCAACAGACCCTAAGACGATTTGAAGGAATGTTCGAGCTGAAGAGATAAAGAGCCATTTTGACATAAAAGGGGAGATTGTTAGGATTTAAATTAATTGTGTCAAAATAAGGAGACATTGCTTTATTATAATTATGGCAAGTGTATAATGCCATTCTCCTTGTTTCCTTATATTGTTTAATCCTTTATTATAAATAGGAGCTTAGGGTCATGGTAATGAAGTACGCGCATTATTGAGAGCTAAATTGCTAGAGAGAGATCCGATATATTATAATCAATACAAGTGAGATATCCGACTTCGGATCTATATTATATGTGTGTGTTCTTTGTGTTTTCCTTAAACGCATAAGTAGTTGATCATATTCTAGGATCCACAAGAACTTTGAGTATGTAGGTGGCCATTTGTTGGGCATGATGCCAAAAGGTGGGTGTTAGGGAGGCGCGAGTGAGGAGAGTGCGGATGATGTTGTTTATGGACCGAATTTTTTTCCGGCTTTGCTATTTTGAGAGGATGTGTGAGGACAAGAAAATATGAAAACCATCCCGTGTTGAGTACAGAAGTCTTGAACTGAATTATTGTTGTACTCAGTGCCGTTATCGCATTGGAAGCTTTTAATTTCACGTTCAAATTGTGTGTGAATAAGTTTGTGGAAAGATAAGAAAGTGGAATAGACATGTGACGTGTGTGAATGGGTATGTCTAAAGATAGTTTGTGTGAGCATTCAAGAATTATATATAATAACGATGACCCCTGAACTAGGGACTGGGGAGATCCATAAATCACGATGTAAAATATCAACGCTAAATTCGTAATAGAAACAGAATCATGAAACGGTAATTTAATATGTTTGCCAACAACACACAATTGACATAAATGTTTGTCTGAAAAATTCTTAACAGAAATAAAATTGCGTTTATTTAAAACTTGTAGTAAAGACGAACTGGGTGACCCAAACGCTTATGCCGAAGGTCTTGCGTCAGAGCAGCGAAGGTAGAAGGTGGTGTGACTTGAGACGAAGGTAGAGAGAGGGGATAGATTTCTCCGATGCAGTCACATCGAAGGATAGGAATCCGCGTCTGGTAATCCTTTAGAAGAATATTAGTGAGTTTTAAAAGATTTATCAATTGTTAAACTTCGAATGAAAACCAAATTTTTGATCAGTTTGGGTGCGTGAAGTATATTAGTGAGTTTTAAAGGTGGCTAGGGTGGCTGTAAGGTAGTGTGACCAGTTCGATGAATGGGTATTTGAAAACCATTGCCAACGACGATGTGGTTTTGGATGCCATTATTGAAATAATTGGAGATGTTACCTGCGGTGTTCGACATGTGGTTCGTGGCTCCGAAATCAAGATACCATTACTGGTCCGGATTGAGAGTCATGGTGTGCAACGCTTGATCAATATTGGTCTGGATGTAGGAATGTTCGGAAGCCGTATTACCGTATGGAGAAGCGCCAACGACACCAGCAAAAGAAGGATGCATGTTTGGATACTTGTTTACCGGAGGGTAAAGTGCAGGTGGAAAGTTCCACTGTGGTGGCTGCCATGGTGTGTTCCACCCGATTGACGAATGTTGTGGACAGTGGCTTGGCGGATAAGCTTGTTCACGGCCGCGACCCCGACCTCGACCGCGTCCCCGACCCCCTCTACCATAATTTCACCCCTTGCCACCATATTCAAATGGTCTAGACTGACTGCGTCCAATACCACCACGGTACTGCTGTTCGACTAGTGGTGGTAGGTGTCACTGATCAGTGGTGGCGGTTGTGGTTTGAGTATTCAAGGAGGTTGCTGCCTCCGTGGAGGGCTTGGAACTCTGATTCTTGCGGGTTTCTTCCAAGATAAGTTTCGACCGGGTGTAAAAATCCGGTATAGGGGTGGATTGTTGGAGTAAAAGGGCTAGCATTTCGTATTTTTCTCCGAGTCCGTTGATTAATTGATTGACTAAGCGGTCGTTGGAAACTGGTGCATCACCATTTGTGAATTGATCAGATAGGGTTTTAAGTTCTTGACAATAAGCAGAGACATTGGAGACTGATTCCAGTTTGACATTGTTGAACCTATTCTCTAGATATAACGCCCTTGATGGTTTGCTGTCAATGAAGATGTTTTCCACCAATTTCCATGGCTGATGTAACATCCCAAGCCAACCGTACTAGATATTGTCCTCTTTGTCCACACACTTGGACTCATGGTTTTAAAACGCGTCTGATAGGGGAGGTGTTAGATCTAATTAGCCCTATTTAGGTAGAAAGTTTTATAAAGAATTGTATTTTGGGCTTGTTAGTGTGTTATGGGCTTGGAATTTGCAATTGTAATGGGCACCTATAAATGTGGTGCCTTAGCTTCTTTTGTAAAGTGACTTGGGAGAGAATACACTTTACACACACACAAACTTATGAGAGTCGGTTCATTACAATGTGTGGTATTCTTCACATTTCCCCTCCATAATGATGAATACATGAATATGAGTTGATGATTTTGTGATTATTGTTCTTTAATTCTCTATCTCTTCTCTATAATTTATGGAGTTTTCTCAATTGTTGTCTATTTGGGATCTAACAATTGGTATCAGAGCCAATTGAAGAAACTTTTCTTCAATTCGGTCATCTATGGCAACGATTGTAGAATTGGTGATTGATTTTGGTGTTTTGGTGCTTATATTGTTTCAATCACATGAGTCTAAACCCACATATCATTTCTGTGATTTAATTTTTTGTTTTGTGCTTATTTGATATCCAATATTTCATCTAGATGAGATTTGGATGATCATTCATAGAAGATTCTATTGATTCTAAACCCAATCTGATTCTGCACACCACATGTTTGATGAAATGTGTCTTTGAAGATTTAATTTCAATAAATTAGATCTGATCAGTTTTACAACATGTGTATGTGTTTTTGATTAATTTTGATCTCCCTCCTTCATTGGTCTAGTTTTTAGCACTAAGTTGATGGTGGTCTTTGATCCCATCTTGTTGTGTGATTGAGTTCATAGCTTCTAAGCATCTTGGTAGTAGGGCTGTTGATCTTTGATCTGGCTTTGTATAAATCCGAGATTGAACCTTTTCTTTCAATTGGGTTTAATTAACAGCAAATCACTAATTTAGATCAGGAAGCTTTAGTTGCTGTTAGTTTAAAACAGAAAAGAGACTAATCATAATAATCAAATGAAGCTATTAATTTGGTTATTTTTGTAGGCATCCAGTCTGTGATGTATGGCTGTTGGTAATAATCCTATGCCTACTGTCAGGATCAGTATGCCTGATCAATTTCACCAGATCTTGGATTATGGCTTTGATCATCTCAGTTTCTGTGTAATTCGGATCTATCCACCTTACTATGGCTCGTTCCTTATATGTTTGTGGTGAGATCACTCATGCAATTTACCCTTACATCTCAGTGCCATTCAAGTTGTGATATACGTATAACAACTTATGGTTCTACCAATAAGGGTCTATCTGTTGCCCATTGCCTGATTAATGCTAATATGCAGATCATAATCACAATGTACACGTTGATGGAGTCTTGTGTGTCTAAGGATGTTGTTTCGGGTCTTACATAGTTACTAATTCCTGGAGGAACTGTCTGTTTTACTTGTTCATATCCTTTGGTTGAACCATCTGGGTGGATGAACGTATACTCAAACATGAAAAAGTTTGTTCTGCATCTTTGCCTACTACTAAGAGTGGTTGCTGTAATTCTGTCAAAATGTACCAGCAGCAACAACAATAAGTGAAATAAATTTAAGATCTACGAAGAAAATCAGAAGAACTTCAAATAATTTTGGAGCACCACCAGATTGTTTCAGAATTATTTTGCCCTAAATCAGATTCAGCTCTGATGAAACAGTTGCTTTTCGTATCATAACAAATCATCTTCAAATTTTTTTTGTTGGTGATTTTCAAAAGGCATCATGCACAGGATAAGAGATCCTGGATTTTCTGCAGCTGAGCTTTCTAAGAAACCAGGATCATGTGTGGCTGTATTCATTCCAGAATCTAAGGGAATGCCTGCCAGAGTTCATATATATGTTTGTGCACTTGATTCTTTAAGTCAACACAATTCTCGTAGAAGTTTTTTCGGGTGTTTAACAGTGCAACGCCATTTGAACCATAGTTCTATAGGAGTTCTAGTTATGATTGTTGGTGATTCTCCATTTTCTATTGAACAAGATGCTGCTGTACAGAAGTTCAGATGTGCAGAAAATGCACAACAGAGGAAATGCAAAACCTCTACAGAGTTGTCCAGAAGTTTTTCTTGTTTGCGATCAGAAGTTTCAATCAGAGGTTTTATTCAGAAATCCAGAAGTATTTTCGTCCAAAAGCTGAATTCTGAACTGGATATGAAGCATTATTTAGAAGCGTCGATCAAAAGATGAGGCACTGTTGCACCGAGTTTATGATGATGATCTAAGCGTGGTCCAGGCAGCCCTAAGCATGGGGAGATTATATGTATATCTACATAATTATTTGAAGTTGCAAATGAAACATACATAAGTCCGTATCACAATTAAGCAGGTCTTGAATATGTTGAACCGCTAATGCAAAATCTGATGTCTGCACACAGCCGTTCAAATGAATCTAATGTTAGATCAGGTTCAAATTTGAATTACCATAAACCCACAGCAGAAAAGCAAGACATGGTATGTTCAGTATCACTCAGTAACTTCAAATAAATTCAAGACTGAAGCTAGTCTGTTGCCACTATCACAGCTGAATTGTCGAAGCTAAGTACTGTTGTACATCTCAAGAGTTTTATGACAACAAGTTGAAAATAAAAATAAAAATAAAATTATCTGATGAGGATGATAAGTCATTGGTTTTCAAAAGGAGTTCAACTTCTGATAAATTTAAGCGTTCAGCTCAAAAGAAGGCACCTGCAGTTGTTAATACATAAAAGGCAGCTGCAGCTGAAGTCATTAAGCCACAGATGGCAGCTGCAGTTGCTAAACAAAACAATGACTCAGAGGTTTATAAGACAGCATACCAGGAAGCTTCGTAGAGCTTAATCAGAAGATCAATTGTTGTTCAGAGCTTATTCAGAAGCTACAGAGCTTATTCGGAAAGTCTCTTAATAAGACAGCTTAATGGAAGCTAAATGTTCAGAAGCTTAATCAGAAGTTAAAATTTATCCAGAAGCATCTTTCGTTCAGAAGAAATTGTTGTTCAGAAGCATTTTCAGAAGTTGCGGTCAGTTCAGAAGCTTAATGACACAGAGCTTAAATAGAAGGAATTTTTCCAGAAGCATTTTCATAATGTTTGCGATCAGAAGTTATGCAAACCAGAAGGTACAAAGCTTATTCAGAAGCTTAATCAAAGTTTATTCAAAAAGATCAATTGTTTTCAAGGTTCGATCCAAAAGCTTCGATCAGAGCTTAATCCATGCAGCTAATCAGAGGTTTTGTTCAGAAATTCAAATCAGAAGCTTTGATTCAGAAGCTATACATATAAGAAGATAAATATTATTCAGAAGCTTATTCAGAAGCTTCATCAAAATCTTAATAAGAGCTTCATCTGAAGCTTAATCAAAGCTTAATCAGAAGGTGCAAATCATAAGCATTTGCAAGTTGTCCAGAAGCCTCTGAAAGATGTCCAGAAGGTGTGTAACAACTTATTCAGATCAGAAGACGTAGCTGTCCAGAAGTTTTATCGGAGTTCTAAAGCTATAATCCAGAAGTTGCTGTCCCAAAGCTCTGCATACACTATGCAGAAGCTCTGAAGATGGTTTTCTTGGTGTTCGGTGAAATCAGAACACGCGATTCAGAGCTCACAAAGACCAGACCTTTTGATAGACCAGAAGCAGATTAAAGGTGGACCAGAGGTTAATAATTAAAGTTCGTCGGTTCAGAACTCACATCGAACCGAAGCCCATAACCCGATTATTTTTCGGTTTTCTGACAGCAGTGCGCTGTTTCAGAAACACGTGCACATCTTTTCACTCGAAGCTCCAATCTACATGAATCCAGTTGCGTTGCAACGATAACACACATATGCACAAATTTGAAGTTTTGAATTTTGTCAAATTCAGTGAGCTGACATGTCTTATTCACTGTCAAAGTCTGCTGACTAATGCTGGAACGAAAGCAATGATTTTCACTTATACTCCTTCCGATTTCAGATGGGTGTTCGCATGTCCGTTCTTCATGGATTCAAGATACATGTGTGACATATTTATTGTCACAATCTCCTCTGTTTTTCAATCTAAAGCTTCGAGCTGAACTCAACTCAACGAGGCCTAAAGCGTCAAATTCTTTGTTTTGATGATTGATTTGCGCAACTGAGGGAAAACTTGCACAATTGAGGGAGAACTTGCACCACTTACTCAATTTTCATCCAAATTGGTTGAATCAAAGCCTGTTGATAAGCTAAGAGGCTGCAGTTCAATGTGCATGTTTTATGTTTTCTCTCAATAAGTCTCCTTAATGGTCAAAAGCAGCGATAAAGTTGAGTCATGAAAGCTGGACAGAATGTGTAAAATGTCTCGGTTTTTCAAGAATATGAGCCTACATTTGAGGGGGGGCTTGTAACACCTTGAAGACTTGAAGAATGACACATAAGAGCTTCTAATGAAAGCAAGGGGGAGTTTAACTAATGATGCTTTCTTTATAAAACTTTAGGGGGAGATTGTTAGATCTAATTAGCCCCAATTAGATAGAAAGTTTTATAAAGAATTGTATTTTGGGCTTGTTAGTGTGTTATGGGCTTGGGCTTTGCAATTGTAATGGGCACCTATAAATGTGGTGCCTTAGCTTCTTTTGTAAAGTGACTTGGGAGAGAATACACTTTAAACACACACAAACTTATGAGAGTCGGTTCATTCCAATGTGTGGTATTCTTCACATTTCCCCTCCATAATGATGAATATATGAATATGAGTTGATGATTTTGTGATTATTGTTCTTTAATTCTCTATCTCTTCTCTACAATTTATGGAGTTTTCTCAATTGTTGTCTATTTGGGATCTAACAGGAGGTATCCAAGTCTCTTATAAGGCAACTCTTATTCTCCTCCCCAACCAATGTGGGATATTACAATCCACCCCCCCCCTTGGGAGCCCAGCGTCCTCGCTGGCACATTAGTCCAGTTCCCGGCTTTGATACCAACTTTTCACACCCCAAAATCCGAGGTTGTTACTACTAAACATAATACTAAAATCATCTCAAACCAATAATAATAATTCATACTAATAAGAAACTCAACAGCGGAAGTCTAAACTCAAACATAAACTACTAAAATAAAAAAAAAATATTCAATCGTCTTCTTAAATAAATATTGCTAACGGAGCGGTATCGAGTCATACTTAAATATTCTATTTGCCCTTCGAGCTACTCGCTAAAACGCCCCCTGAGAGATGCATACTAAAACGTCAGCTTTCGCCTAGTGAGTTCACGGTTTTCTATACATGCTTTACGATAATAATTGAACTAAAAACATGCTTTTAATTAAAGAGATATATGCAAAGAAATAAACAACTTGTAACATGTACTTTATCATGAACATTGCTATTCTGCCAAGCTTATAGGTGCTATCTTACCACGCAATTGGCCTACACAAAGGCTGTCGCGCTTATATGGGCTATCTTCCCCAAGCCACGACCAAAATCATACCAACATGCTATTTGGCAGTAACCTGCCCTAGTCCGTTGGAAACCCGACACGTATCACATAAAGTCATATGTCTCATACTTTGCAAAAACTATCATATAAAAAGCATGTAACTGAAAATACTGCAAAACATATATAATTTGACTAAAAACTTTTGCAACATATTTGTATACTATGCATGCATCTCCATTTTATAAATCACATGAACTCACCTAGGTGTGTAGGCTTCTTTGATCCATTTAAACTTGCACCTACACAGAACATACTACTTATCTAAGTAATTCCTTTAATAAAACTACTTCATGGATCAACAACACCCCCTTATATATCTAATACGAGTTCCTTCTTGATCGATCTCTTAAAAGTCTACTAACCTTAATACCCGACTAGACTCGATCTTTAGCTTTTATAACTATACCAACTTATAACTTGCAAATAATTAACTTCCGATAAAAGTCCAAGCATATTCTGAAAAGAAAATTCAAGTACTTTAGTAGCCATCCAGATGCTGAAACAAAGAATTTTGTCAACATAATATATATATATAGGGGTAGGTTCAAATGTGAACTCATTTTTGGTTGTGAACGTGAGAACGAATCTCAGCCACACATCTTCGGTTATGGTGGACGCGATCACGGAGGATTGACGCGATTCATGGGAGGGTGGAGATTATTAAAGGAGGGGAACCAGGTCAAAGCCGCCTTTATTGACCGGATAAGTGGCTGAGATTCGTCCTCACGTTCACAACCAAAAATGAGTTCACATTTGAACTTTCCTCTCTCTCTCTCTCTATATATATATATATAGGGGAGGAATCATACGAGAACCACCCATTTTTAAAGGAATAAAGGAACACTTTGTGGACCACATATGATGTGGGTCCCACATAATATTAAATCATTTCTGATTTAATATTAAATCATTTCTGATTTAATATTAAATCATTTAAATCAGAAATGATTTAATATTATGTGGGACCCACATCATATGTGATCCACAAAGTGTTACTTTGTTCCTTTAAAAACCTCCCTCTCTCTCTCTCTCTCTCTATATATATATAGGGTTGATTTCCGTTACAAACCACGTTAATTCGTACAAACCGTACAAACCGCATGCAACCAGTATTTTTTTTTTTTTTCACTTTTTCTTAATTATTAGGGTTGATTAGTCAATAATATATGAAAAAATTTCTTCAAGAATACATGAAGGTTGGTGAATCAAGAATACGTGAAACAAGATTCATCAAATTGAAAGTTTCATGAATTAATTCATTTTCATGTAGAAAGAAAAATAATTTCATGAAGAAAAAAATTATATGAAACAAATTCATCCTATTAAACACTTTCATGAAAAAAAATTATTCAAAAAAACAATGAAACACGCAATTTGTACGAATTGACGTGGTTTGTATTTGAAATCTCCCCTATATATATATATATATATATCTCTTAAGGGTATATTAATACTTTTCCAAGAACCAAACTCTTTTATACAAGACGTAAAACTCATCTTCTAATTTACTCGTTGGCATTAAATCCTTTTATAAAGTCTTTTATAAAACAAAATATTATAAAAAGATTTAATTAACTTCTTACTAAAATCCTTCTTTCAAATTATAACATTTTGGACTCGGCATAAAATAACTTAGAACAACCATCAAATTTATTAACAACATAAATTAACAAATTTATGACATCAAATTATTTGTCTAGCTCAACCCGTGAGTGCTTGATTAAATTTCTATGCTAATTAACCTTTAACCTTTAACATTAATAGCATATTTAATATCAATTCTAATGGCATCAAAATAAGAGATTTGGCTCTTAACGCATCCAACACTAGCAAGAAAATTAAATGAAACACCCTACATAAGCCTGCATGCACATGCATGGCTAAAACCCATGGATTCTGCCATTGCCATCGGCTAGAAGAGGACGTGGCCTCTTTTTTTTCACTACCACCTACTTGCCACACCATTGAAAGCAGTAGCTTTGGCTTGCACCCGGTGGAGTTCCGGCCATGGTTCGGCGACCCTTGATTCACTCTAAACTTCAAGTTCTTTTTATACCATGACTAGACTAATATCTTGACTTGTTGTAGATCCAATTCTCGCTCAACAGAAGATCCTAAGTGCACTGACCTCTGAAGCCACTAATTAGAAAGACAAAGAGCTCGACTGGTGCACTGACAGGCTGAAATTTCGAAGATCTGAAGCCAAAATCATTCATGCAACTATCCAAGGGCGACACTCCAACAGAGGTGGTCCAAAGGTATATGTAAGAATGACAAGGATGAACAGGACAGAGAGAGAAGAAGCCAAATTCTTAGGAATTTATGGATACACTGAATGGCTAGAAATCAGAGACGCCACTCAGGGTTCTAAATCCAAGTTCGACGTGGTGGACAGTGTGCTGAATCAGTTGCTGCAAAGAATGTCACAACATGTGCAAGTTCCCCCTCTCCCTGAATCTTCCAAAGAGAAAAGATCAAACGGTGAAGGAAGTTCAAGTGCCAGAAATGAGCATGAAACTAAGTTTGATTATCAAAGCATTCTTGGTCACCTTGAGCTCCCTGATATATCAATGCTTTGTACCTCTCTCCCTCAAGATCGAAGATACGAAGAAGACGAAATCATCTCACTGCCTGAACCTGGTATGATATTCTTGGATAATGAAGGATTCTTAGGACTCTTCAGAAACCAAGAAATTCATAAGGCCCCATCCTCTCTCATAAAGATTATGCTTTGGCGCTGCTGGTCAGATACTCCTCTGATGAATCGACAGAATACGCTTTATGAGAATGAGCTACAAAGAAGAAATGAGAATATCTCTGACTAGTCATAGTTTTCTACTTCCTTTGTAATATCTCTTCAGTGTACAAGTACTTTACCTTTATAATTGTAATTTCATTTCACTGTAATTCTTCAGATTATAATTAATGAAATTCAAAGTACTTTACTCCATCCTAGTACTGAAAAGATCCCTGAAAATAGTAAAAGGGACAATGAACATAAGAGTTCTATTTTCGTTACACTATCTTTTACTCATTGATCTTTCACTCTGAAAATTCAATCAGTGAATGTACTTTAAGCTTATCTACTTGTAAAAAATTGTACTTTCATTTCCTTAAAAATGAAACTCAATTCAGATAATAGACTAGCTGAAAAAGACTTTACAGATTAGCACTTAGAAAATTTTTCTTTAATATTTCCTAAGTCCTTTACTAGTCTCTTAAAGCAATTTTCCTATGTTGCTTAATCATAATCAAATAGGGGGAGATTGTTGATCATAACTCCTCTCAGTGATTTGAATATGATTCCTTTACTATACTTAGTGAAATTCCATAGTTAAGCTTCTGTTCAAATTCAGCGATAGCACACGCTGATTGCTATCATCGATCGCTGAAGATCAAGGAACTACGAGCTTATCACTGAAGACCTGAAGATCAGTTATCACACCAGAAGACCATTCAGCGACAGTCGAAGACTCTAGCTGAAGAAAGAGATAATCAGCTAAGTGAACTGAAGCGGTTCAGCGGTAGCAGCGATTGTCTACTCAAAGTGTGAAGTCTTGTGAAGCCTCAGCGACACTGAAGATTCATCCTTGAAGATTCAGTATCAGCGATCAAAAGAAGCTTCCTTTGCAAGATTAAAGATTAATCTTATCCTCGATGCACAAAAGTCAAACCTAGAACCATGTCAGAAAAGGACGTACGACTTGTCTCTTATGTCCCCATCATATCTGATATGGTACTGTTCATATTCGCCCAAAAGCATGGTTGTCTTATTAACAAGGACAAGCTTCCTATCCAAGCTTGACACGTGGCATATACCTTTTGTCTTGTTTCAAATACAAACGGGTATAAATAAGATGAAGATATCTTCTTCATCTTAATGCATGCTTCTGTCTAACTTATACCCTCTTTATTCTTCCTTTCATCTTCTTTAAAATATTTTCTCTTAAAATATTATTTTAAAATGTCAAACCCTAATACAAACTATAACGATAATGGATCTTTAGCTAAACCACCTAGATTTAGCCATGATAACTTTCCATTATGGATGGAAAGAATGTCTCTATTTCTGGAGGGATCTGACCTCAAGATTCCCTACTATCTGGAAAATGGACCATTTGTTCCTACAACTATAGTAGCTAGTGTTCCTGCCACCACTACTACTCCAGCCATTCCTGAGAGGAGTATTGTTAAAACTCCTAACAGATGGACTGAAGAAGACAAGAAAGAAAATTGTTATTGACTCTAAAGCTAGATCAATAATAGCAATGGCTTTACCTGATGAGGTCTATCATTCTGTCATGAAAATGTGGGATACATTATGTATCCAATATGAAGGAACTTCTGAAGTAAAAGTAACTAGATGCATAAACCTCGTAAGAAAATATGAGAGTTTTATGTATCAAAAGGGTGAATCTCTTTCTCAAATTCACCAGCGATTTAACTGTCTGCTGATTGATCTTAAATCAGTCGATAGAATTTATTCAAACGCTGAAATTCTGACAAAGTTCATGGAGGCATTGCCCGATCAATGGGCAGTGTACACTACATGTATAAAACTGTCAAAGAATCTTGAAACCTTGTCCTTAAGTGCATTATATGGTATGCTCTTAAATGGGGAACAATCCCAACTCAAAGGTACTAAAAGTACTTCTTTAGCAATTGTGACTTCTGAGGGAACTTCTTCCAAAAATGCTCCTTCTTCTACTATCACCTCCATTACTGAATTAGGTCAAACTGATTCAGAAGATCAACTCACTGATGCAGACATCTCTGAGTTTGATAACTCTCTAAAAGATTTGCTAGAAAGAGATTTTTCGAAAACCTTCCAACCTCTCTGACTCTGAAAAGCAGAAATCGTTGCCTGCTGAGAAAGCCTCAGCGATTTGCTTCAACTGTCAGCGAAAGGGTCATTTCGCAAGTGAATGCAGGTCAAAGAAAGTTGCTGCTCCCACTACCTCCCATACCTCTGATAAAAAGGAGAAGTATTTGAAACTGAAAAAACAAATACAAAGATATGAAGAAAAACCAGCAAAAAGGCAAAGGCCTTGTAGGTGAAGAAGTTGACTGGGATGCTGAAGATGACTGGGCCAAGACCTCTGAAGAGTCTAGTTCAGATGAAGAAGATCTTAACTTCCTCTGTCTAATGGCAAGAATTGAAGACGCTGAAGAAGTCACTGAGACTTCTTCCTCTGAGTCTCCTTCTACTCAGGTAACCATTCCCTATGTCTCGTTACCTTCTGAAAGTGATAACTTGTCAGCTCTCGATGCTATGACTGTTGATTTTTATGATGCTTTAAATGGAAAAATTAAGGCCGAGAGAATTAACATTGACTTATCTGAACAATTAAAAAATTGCCATATAAGAATCAAAGAACTTTCTAAAATTGAGGAATCTCTCAAAGACCAAGTCTTTGCAAATCAAACAATAAGCATCGAGAAACAACAAGCTATCGCTGATAGGGAAAAGGCCATCGCTAATCTCAAGTCTGAAAAGGCAACCATCGAAGGATGGTGTAAGGCTTCTGATAAAGTCAATGAGATCATCAATGCTCAAATACCTATGAAAGTAAGAAGTGGGTTAGGCTATAACCCTGAAAAGGAAGAATCAGAGAATGATCGTTCCATGCTAAAATTCGGAATGTTTGTCTCTTCTATCCCTGATCCCTCCTCTTCAACTTCGTCTTCCTCCTCTTCTAAAGAGAAGCGTTCCATTCTTAATTCTAAGAAAGTGATCAAGAACGAGTTTCTTAATCAAGTTCCTAAGAATAAGAAAACTTAGGATAAGAACAAGAAATCCTCAGAGAAAGGTTCTAAAACTGGGAAGAAGGTCCCTAACTTTTCTCAGAGACCAACCCCCAGAATTAAAATCGATCTCACTCCTAATCCTGAAAAGGTTGTTATACCTCCAAGGACCATGGATAAAGGAATTCTGGGACCTATCCCTGAGAAATTTCCTGCTCCCTCTCTGATTTCCAAACCCTTTAAATATAGGGAATGCTATCACTGTGGTGAAACTACCCACATTGCAAGCAAATGTCCAAATGCTACTAGAGCTGATAAACTAGCTCATGGAAAGAAAGTAGCTCAAGCTGATAAATCAGCGAGAGTGAAATCCACCAAGGTTGCAAAACCATCAAAGGTGAAGATATCTACTGAAGAGAGTTCTTCAGCTAGTAGCTACTCCGCCAATCCTCTATCTAACCAAGCAAGACCCATAGTAGTATGGGTACCTTTAAACAATTAATCTTTTGTTGTATGCAGAGTGCCAAAGGTATCTGGTATCTTGATAGCGGATGCTCAAGGCACATGACAGGCAGAAAATCTCTGCTCTCTGACTACAAAGAAAAAGTTGGTCCATCAGTGACCTTTGGTGGAAATGGCAAAGGATACACTAAAGGTTATGGAATTCTGTCCAATGGAGCCACATCTTTCTCTCGTGTTGCTTACGTTGAGGGACTAAAGCATAATCTCTTAAGCGTCAGTCAGTTATGTGACAAAGACTTCAAAGTTCTATTTTTAAAGAATAGGTATGTTGTCACTGACGGAAATGATAAGCTTGCCCTTACAGGCAAAAGAGTGGAAAATGTATATGTCATAAATATGAATAGTTCTCACTCTGAGAACATGTGCTTTATCTCTAAAGCATCCACCGACATAAACTGGTTATGGCACAAAAGACTCTCTCATCTTAACTTTAAGACAATAAATGAACTGTCTCAAAAAGATTTAGTCAGAGACCTCCCAAATCATACCTTTACAAAGGAATCTCTTTGTTCAGCGTGTGAGAAGGGAAAGCTAACAAAAGCCTCTTTCAGGTCAAAGCAAGTTTCTTCAGTGACCACTCCTCTTCAGCTACTTCACATGGATCTATTCGGACCTGTTAATGTCCAATCGATCTCTGGGAAGAAATACACTTTAGTAATTGTTGATGAATACTCCAGATACACATGGGTATTCTTTCTTTATCCAAAAGTGATACCCCTGAGATGATAGTCTCTTTTATCAAAAAGATGGAAGTTTTGAACAATCTAATTGTTCGTTCCATAAGAAGTGATCATGGCACTGAATTCAAAAACAGTACTCTGGATAACTTCCTTGAAGAAAGAGGCATCTCTCACAACTTCTCTTCTGTAAGAACTCCTCAGCAAAATGGTGTTGCTGAAAGAAGAAATCGTACTATCATTGAAGCTGCTCGCTCAATGCTCAGTGAATCGCATCTTCCAACTAAGTTCTGGGCTGAAGCAGTTAACACAGCAAGCTTCACTCAAAATCGATCCCTGATAGTTAAACGATTTAAGAAGACCCCCTATGAATTATTTCATGGAAGAAGACCTACTCTGAAATATTTCCACATTTTTGGATGTAGATGTTACATTCTGAATGACAGAGATCATTTAGGTAAACTTGATCCAAAAGCTGACGATGGTATATTTCTTGGTTACTCCTCTATATCTATATCCTTCAGAGTCTTCAACAAAAGAAAACAACATGTTGAAGAATCCATGCACGTTAACTTTGATGAATCTCGTCCCGTTCATACTTCTCACTCTCATGATGATGATGAAGAATTGAATGCATGGATGAGATCTCATTATGGGGAACCTGAAACATACTTCAGCAATCAGAATCAAGCTGAAGCAAGTGATGATGAAATCCATGTAAACCCAATAAGTAATAATCATCCATTTTCAGGGATGAATGTTACTCCTCTAAATCAGATTCCTGTTGCTGATTCCTCTCTTGGAAATTCCTCTGTGAACAACCAAACAACATCTGAAAATCAATCCCCTGAATTGATTCTAAATGAGGTACCTGTTGCTGAAACAAGTCCTATTCCAGAATCTGAAGAACATGTTGATGAATCTATTGTTGATCTCTCTCCTCAACCTCCAGCTCAGTGATGGACTGCAAATCATCCAATAAATCAGATTATCGGTGATCCCACTGCAGGTATCAAAACACATAGAGGTACAGGTAATATCTGTCTTTATGTTAACTTCATCTCTCTCTCTCTGAGCCGAAGAAGATAGATCAAGCTATCTCTGATCCTAGCTGGGTATCAGCTATGCAAGAAGAACTGACTGAATTTCGTAGAAATAAAGTCTGGAATCTTGTTCCTAGACCCTCTGATAAAATTGTCATAGCAACCAAATGGGTTTTCAGAAATAAGCTAGATGAAAACGGGACTATAATTCGCAATAATGCTAGACTTGTTGCTCAAGGTTATAGATAGGAAGAAGGAATTGACTATGATGAAACCTTTGCACCTGTTGCTCGTTTAGAAGCCATAAGACTCTTTTTAGCTTATGCTGCCCATAAAGACTTCAAAGTTTTTCAAATGGACGTTAAAAGTGCTTTTCTAAATGGAAAACTCAGCGAGAAAGTTTATGTTGAACAACCCCCTGGTTTCTCAGACCCTAACCATCCTGGTTATGTTTTCAAACTTGAAAAAGCTCTTTACGGGTTAAAACAAGCCCTAGAGCTTGGTTTGATACCCTTTCTAAATTCCTTCTTAAAGAAAAATTTGTTCGTGGAAAAATTGACCAAACTCTATTTTTAAGAAAATACAAAGGTCATACTATTCTCGCTCAGATATATGTTGATGACATTATCTTTGGTTCCACAAGACCCAAACTTTGCACTCGTTTCGCTGCAAGAATGCAAAAACAATATAAAATGAGTATGATGGGTGAACTAACATATTTTCTAGGTTTGCAGATTAAGCAATCTAACAAAGGAATTTTTATTTGTCAAAGCAAATATGTTAAAGACATGCTAAATAAATTCGACATGAATCAATGCTCAGCTATGAAGACTCCCATGGCGCCTCCTCTGACATTAAACAAGGATCCCAATGGGAAATCAGTAAATGTCACTGCCTATCGAGGAATGATTGGGTCTCTGCTATATCTTACAACGAGTAGACCAGACATCATGTATGCTACCTGTCTCTGTGCTCGGTATCAAGCTGAACCGAAGGAATCCCATCTAATCGCTGTAAAGCGAATCTTCAGATATCTGAAAGGAACTCCAAATCTTGGTCTCTGGTATCCCAAAGACTCAGTATTTAATCTTATTGGTTACTCTGACAGTGACTTTGCAGGTTGTAAGATAGACAGAAAGAGCACCACTGGTACGTGTCAACTACTAGGTGGAAAGTTAATAAGTTGGACAAGTAAAAAGCAAAACTCAGTGTCCACTTCCACCGCTGAAGCTGAGTATGTAGCCGCTGGTAGTTGTTGTGCTCAAATCCTTTGGATGAGAAATCAACTAAGAGACTACAATCTCAAGCTCTCTAAAATTCCTATCTATTGTGATAGTACAAGTGCTATTGCAATTGCCAACAACCCTGTACTTCACTCCAAAACCAAGCACATTGAGATCCGATATCACTTTATCAGAGATCATGTGATGAATGGTGAAGTTGAGCTCCATTTTGTTCCTATTGAATATCAGCTCGCTGATCTTTTCACCAAGCCTCTTGATGAAGCTAGATTCAATCTACTCATCAGCGAACTTGGTATGTTGAACGCTGAATAATTTATTAATCAGTGACCAACAAAAGATTACAAATAAAGCTTTCAAACTTTCCATTCTCTGAACTCTGATTCAGCGATATCTAGGCCATCTCCTCAGGTATTATCTTCTAATCTTTAAACACTCTTTGATATCTTCTCTCATCAAAGAATGTCTCTCTTAAATTTAAAACTCATCACTGAAAATCCTTTATTATTAGTGATGAAGATTTTTCTAAAATTATTAATGATAAACCTTCCTTATGGATAATTATCATTATAATCTTTTAAAAATAAAGAAAAGAACACGTCAGACCTTTTTCTGACACACGACGGACCGCGACGTTTCCATTCCAACTCCTTTCTTGGAACGTGCGCCAGGTCATCATTTCTTTTTCAAAAAGCTAAAACCGCCGTTTAGCACTCCTTTCTTTCTCTCTCTTCTTGCTATTTAAGCATTCTTTTTGCCTTACTTTGCTCCTTCCGCTTTCATAACTATTCTCAAGGCAAAAGAAATTCTTCGAATCTTCAAAGTTTCTCAAGAACACCAAAAACATGCTTGTGTGTGTTTTTCTCCTAAGAACTCAACTAAGGTTTGATCTAAACCTTATATTATGACTGGAAACATCTTGTTTCATTTTTCTTCTCCTCAACACTCTAAAAATAAAAATAAAGATAATCTGGATCAAAAAAATTAAAAAGTTTTTTTTTCTATAAAAACCCTGTTCTAAGTTCTTTCTTTAGAACAGAAGATTTTTTTTTCTTAAAAACTTTAATCCATTTACCTTAGCTTTTTATTATTGTTTATAACAAACATTTTGATATTGTTCATCAAAATATTTGTTTTCTTAGATCTTACATTTGGTACAAACCATGATTTACCTCTGATCTTACATTTGGTACAAACATTTTGATATTGTTCATCAAAATATTTATAACAAACTCTGGTTTATACATTTATGTATAAAACCATGATTTACCTCTTTGGTGTTCCTATCTTTCCCACAGCAATGGCATCTGCAAGTAAAACTGCTGCAACATCCTCTGCTGCTGAAGACACGACTCTGGTCGCTGCACCAACTTGTCACTTCCCTCTGGAAAGAGCAGTCTTCAAGTCCTGCAACTACATAGCGTTGGTAGAAATCCCTGCAGATCGCCCCCAATTCTCTGAAGGAGCTGCTTTCATCAAGGCATGCCCTCTGATGCATGCATTTGTTCACAACCCGGTCGGCATCACTTCTCATCTTCAAGCCCTGTGGTACACGGCTCACTGTACCATGCTGACAACTGAGAAAGGAACTCAACTCCCTGCTATTGAGTTCAAAATTCCAGAACTAGGGTCCTTCTCCTTCACCGCTGGATTCCTCAGGAAGGCTCTGCGTCTCCCTGTACGCACTAAGCACCAACAGTGGGGCGCTGAACCGACTAAAATGCAAATTGATGCATTTGTGGACTCCATTGGATACTCATGGGAGAATCCCTCGCTGAAGACCGTGGGATCTAAGCTAGTGAAGAAAAGGATTCCTGCTCACTGACAGTATATCTTCACTCAGGTGATCCAGTGCTGGGGTCGAAGATTGGTTCTCATGATCAGGCAAGCAAGCACTTTCAAGACCTTGCTTACTCTCTCTGCACCGGCCACAACCTGAACTACGCAGATTACTTTTTCAGCGACATGGACAGTCGCATCAATGCCGCCACCAGACACCCCGTCATCCCCTACCCTCGCTTCTTTGCAACTATTATGGAAGTTGCCTTCGGAGAAGAATACCCGAAGGTCGGCGATCACTCCTTCTCGATCGTAGGGAAGAAATCCCTGGACATTGAGGAACGTCCAGGTCATGCTCCTTTCACTCCTTACATGCTGCAAGTGATCGGAGCTCCTCTTCCAGTGTCCACCTCGCTGTCCAACCCAACAGCGAGCAACCCAGACACTGCTGCCGTTGTTAAGAGGAAGCAACCAACCGATGGTCATAAAAAGACCATCGCAACCAAACTCAAGAAGCCAAAGAAGTTGGTCTCTCAAAAGACCACCCTCTCTAATTTTGGTGTTATACCAACAACAACTGCAGCCACAACCACTTCAACGGTCTTTACATCAGTTGTTGCTTCTTCAGCTCTACCTACATCAACAGCGACTCCGGTCACTTAAGGTGTCTTAGCCAGCTCTGCTGAAGCTGGATCAGGTACTACTTCCACAGCCTTCTATTCTACTTCTATCTCCTCTTCTTTGGTCCTCACCTCAGCAAATGACTCATAGATAGTTGTCCCTATCTCTGACAAGGCTGAAATGCACGCAGTCCAAACCTCACTATTGTTCACGCAATCTGAGTTTTGGAAGGCCAATTTTAAAGGACCTCAGAGTATCTCAGATACTCTAAGACACTGGTCAGTGATCCTCTAGACACTACCTTTACAAAAGTAGTCCCTAAGAGTAATCCTCAAGATACTCTCAGGGAGTCAAATACAATTTTTCATTCTTCTTCTAATCCGGATTCCTTTTTGACATCTTTATCTATGTCATCATCAGGTGTCACTTCTGTGCCTACCTCAGCGACGACAACCACCACCACCAGCGCTCCTCCCAATAGCAAGGAGAAGGGAAAATCCCCTCAGGGCCATCCTACTGCTGCAAAGCTCAGGGAGATTAAGCAAGATATGGCTGCTCCCAAGCTTCCTACAGTCGTCGACCTGCCTCCTATTGTCCTTCCCAACCCCACATTCCCTGCAATTGACTATCTGGTCAAAGAATTTGCTGTCACAAGGGCTAGGGTGGACAATCTTCAGACATCTGCGGAGCTGATCTTCAGACGGATCATTGGTACCCCAGCGATCAAGACAAATGTCAGCAACCTGATCTCTGACGTTTTCAGTCTCAAGGAAGATAACAGGGCCTTCCATCAGACCCTGACAAGCTTGGAGAAGAAGGTCAATGCTCAAGCAACCGTCCTTGAGTCTATTCAAAAGACTCAGTCCGACATGATGCAGATGCTTACTAAGCTCTCTGAGGCAAGTTCCTCTTCTTTCAACGCTGCTGATCAGACCGTGCTTCAAGGTAATGAGGAGAAGCTGAAGGACGTTCAGACAAACGTTCGCACTCTGATGGTGCATTGTCTACCTCCTGATAACATTGAGGGGGAGAGATGTGCCAAAGAGTTCGCTGATGAGCTAATCTCTGAACATAATAAGAGGTTCCCTGAAGAGAGAATCTCTCCTTACATTCAGCGGCCTGAAGGTGAGGCTGCTGATGAAGATGATGAAGAAGAAGAAGATGAAGATGATGAAGAAGATGATGAAGAACCTATCCCTCACTATGGGGGGATGGATGATGATGAAGATGATGTCGACATTGGAAGTGCACTAGAGCACTTCAGACTGTCAAGACCTGGTGTCGCTCATCAAGAGCCCTTGGGGGACGGACCGCAACCTTCTAAGGAACAATCCGGTCCCTTAGGCAAAGGAAAGGAAGTGGTAGATCTGGATGCCACTATCCCTATATCTGAGGGGGAGACCACAATTGAGGTATCTCTTCCTCTTATCCCTTTCTCTGCACCTCTTCCTGAAACTCCCATAAACTCCTCATCACCCACAAAAACTCCCTCTGACAATACTTTTTCCTCCTCTCCTTCCCTCAGTGATCCCCGTCCCCCAAAGGACTCAACTTCAAGAAGGGAACCTTCCTCTAAAGAGCAGTTTATGTACATAATTGAAACTGACTCTGAAGAAGAAGAAGGCCTCATTCCCAGGCGTCGCGTTCAAAAGCCGATTATAAGTGAGCCTAAAGAAGAAGAAAGGCGAATAAAGTTCCTCAGAGAATTCGAATCAAGAAGAATAAGGGTGCCTGAAACTGAACCCATTGAAGCCGTACCAATAAGGATGGTGGATGAATTCTATTTCTTGTCCAGAGAAGAGAGAGAACAAGCATTTGAAGCACAAAGAATCAGGGATGAGGAAATAAAGCAAACTGAGAATGATCTTGCTTTAGCAAGAAAATTGCTCAGAGAAGACTCTGCAAGAGATAAGCGACTCAAGAACAATTGAAAAAGAGTGAAAGGGTCGCTGAAGCTCTAGTACAAAAAAAACTTGCACAAGAGCACATAAATGTAGATCCAATTCTCGCTCAACAGAAGATCCTAAGTGCACTGACCTCTAAAGCCACTAAGCAGAAAGGCAAAGAGCTCGACTGATGCACTTACAGGCTGAAATTTCGAAGATCTGAAGCCAAAATCATTCATGCAACTATCCAAGGGCGACACTCCAACAGAGGTGGTCCAAAGGTATATGTAAGAATGACAAGGACGAACAGGACAGAGAGAGAAGAAGCCAAATTCTTAGGAATTCATGGATACACTGAATGGCTAGAAATCAGAGAAGCCACTCAGGGTTCTAAATCCAAGTTCAAGGACGTGGTGGATAGTGTGCTGAATCAGTTGCTGCAAAGAATGTCACAACATGTGCAAGTTCCCCCTCTCCCTGAATCTTCCAAAAAGAAAAGATCAAACGCTGAAGGAAGTTCAAGTGCCAGAAATGAGCATGAAACTAAGTTTGATTATCAAAGCATTCTTGGTCACCTTGAGCTCCCTGATATATCAATGCTTTGTACCTCTCTCCCTCAAGATCGAAGATACGAAGAAGACGAAATCATCTCACTGCCTGAACCTGGTATGATATTCTTGGATAATGAAGGATTCTTAGGACTCTTCAGAAACCAAGAAATTCATAAGGCCCCATCCTCTCTCATAAAGATTATGCTTTGGCGTTGTTGGTCAGATACTCCTTTGATGAATCGACAGAAGACGTTTTATGAGAATGAGCTACAAAGAAGAAATGAGAATATCTCTGATTAGCCATAGTTTTCTACTTCCTTTGTAATATCTCTTCAGTGTACAAGTACTTTACCTTTATAATGGTAATTTCATTTCGCTGTAATTCTTCAGATTATAATTAATGAAATTCAAAGTACTTTACTCCATCCTAGTACTGAAAAGATCCCTGAAAATAGTAAAAGGGACAATGAACATAAGAGTTCTATTTTCGTTACACTATCTTTTACTCATTGATCTTTCACTCTGAAAATTCAATCAGTGAATGTACTTTAAGCTTATCTACTTGTAAAAAATTGTGCTTTCATTTCCTTAAAAATGAAACTCAATTCAGATAATAGACTAGCTGAAAAAGACTTTACAGATTAGCACTTAGAATATTTTTCTTTAATATTTCCTAAGTCCTTTACTAGTCTCTTAAAGCAATTTTCCTATGTTGCTTAATCATAATCAAATAGGGGGAGATTGTTGATCATAACTCCTCCCAGTGATTTGAATATGATTCCTTTACTATACTTAGTGAAATTCCATAGTTAAGCTTCTGTTCAAATTCAACGATAGCACACACTGATTGCTATCATCGATCGCTAAAGATCAAGGAACTACGAGCTTATCACTAAAGACCTGAAGATCAGTTATCACACCAGAAGACCATTCAGCGACAGTCGAAGACTCTAGCTGAAGAAAGAGATAATCAGCTAAGTGAACTGAAGGGTTCAGCGATAGCAGCGATTGTCTACTCAAAGTGTGAAGTCTTGTGAAGCCTCAGCGACACTGAAGATTCATCCTTGAAGATTCAGTATCAGCGATCAAAAGAAGCTTCCTTTGCAAGATTAAAGATTAATCTTATCCTCGATGCACAAAAGTCAAACCTAGAACCATGTCAGAAAAGGACGTACGACTTGTCACTTATGTCCCCATCATATCTGATATGGTACTATTCATATTCGGCCAAAAGCATGGTTGTCTTATTAACAAGGACAAGCTTTCTATCCAAGCTTGACATTTGGCATATACCTTTTGTCTTGTTTCAAAGACAAACGGGTATAAATAAGATGAAGATATCTTCTTAATCTTAATGCATGCTTCTGTCTAACTTATACCCTCTTTATTCTTTCTTTCATCTTCTTGTGCATCATACTTCATGTTTCTTAGTTACAATAGAATATGTTTTTAACTTGTTCTAATTCCGCTTGTAACTGTAAATTTGTTTATCTTAATAAACTCATTTAAAAACTAAAAATTTGTGTGTTTGTATTCAACCCCCCCCCCCCCCCCTTCTACAAACCATTCTGAAATGTTCAAGAATGATTCAATCTTTCTCTATTCGTCTAACAACCTCCACTTCCATTCCTTCATTCCGTGGAAACTAAAATAAAGGAGATATCCCATATATATATATACATATATATATATATAAATATAAATATATATATATATAGAGAGAGAGGTTCATGCGAAGATGCGAGGACAATCCTTAGCCAATCAATTTTGTACATGAAAATTTTCACGTACAAAATCACAAATGATTCATGTACAAAATCATATATGATTTTGTACACAATCATAAATGATGCGAACGACTTTCCATACGACTTAAGTGGATCCAAAAGTCGCCCGCTACAGTTAGTGCAAAATCACATGTGATCTTGTACATGAAAAAAGCTTATCTCATTCTCGTAAATTGTTACCGTTCTCGTATGAACCCGCCCGTATATATATATAGGGGTGGTATCCGTTGCAAACTAATCGATTTTTGCAAACTTCTTGAGATTGAGATTGAGATTGAGATTGAGATGAGATGGATGGTAAAGGTTATCTAAAACCCCATCTCTCATAGCCGAAACTGCCCAAAAGAAAATGTGGTTTATCCCATCTAAAATAAACTTAAAACAAACTATCAATCAAAAGCATACAGAGCACTAATAAACCTAAAAAAAACATGTCAAATATAATAATTGCCTCGAACAATACCTTTTTTTCTCTTTCCAAAACTTGTTCTACAACAATAATAAGCTTACAACGCCAACAACGAACCTCTTATATAAGATGATAGTCTGAATCCCGTACTCCTTACTTTCCTTGCATACCTGCCGCAAAGAAAGAAATGCGGCTGAGCCAGACAATCAGTGTGCGGATACGAAGATAACAAAACAAATATCGAACCAATCGTGACTGAAACAAAAGCTTAAATTTGGGCAACGAACATACTTGAAAGACGAGACTCGAAGTTCTAAATGTATACGAAAGTCAGACTAAGTACCACACATACCATATCAACTCCAAACAACAACAAAAACAAAGAAAAGAAAAGATGAATAAACAGGTTTATATAAAAAAAAAATGCTATAAATATTTGGCCTTGTAATAACTCTTAGCAGAAAAAAAAAGTTTTTTTAAAAATATCACTATCCAAATTAACTCCAAAATCGGATTGATTAATCTTAATTGATAAAATCCGGAGTCTAAATCCCCTCCCTTCTTCCACTCCGTGCCGAAGAGTAACTAGGACCAATTTAGTCACGCTTTTTATATTATTCCTTAAGTCCCATAGGTTTGATCCTTTAGAATTGGACTCATGTACGCTAATCAATAAGATTGATGAAGTAACAATCAATGCAAAAACAACCAATTAGAAAGCAAGAGTCATGCTTTTAATCCTCCAAGGCGGACTCCCCTGCTACATTACAATACCTCGCTCCTTATACAGGAGCGTAATCTCAGCATTCAATGTGTATTCCTGAATAATCTCATTTTTCAAATAAATTGATTTTAACAAGCTTGATCAATCTATAACAAAAATGAATATATCAAAATTCATTATTTCAGAACATTAAATCTTATCAAAGATCAAAACTGTCAAATCGGTCAAAAACTTATTGTTACATACCCAAACGAATCAGAGAAAACAAAATCAAAATCAGACAATGGGATTGTATACCGAGTTCAAATAAATAAACGCATACGCTTGTATTTCATGTCACATATAAACAGATACAACAAGGTCAAACATAGCTACATGGGCACGTACATTGGACATGCACATCCAACTGTACTACATAATGTGAGATGCGGGTGTTGGACACTAGACCGTCATCCACTCTACAAACAAATCAAATATGCTAGGGTCTACCCATACGCCTCCTAAATAAAATCACCCGTCACACCATGATAAGCTCTCACCGGAGCACAAAAATAATCGAAAGGAGACGTCATGGACTGATCACACCGCCATAGTGGTGTCAGGTCATTGGTGCCACAATGGCGTGCCTATGGTACCCCCATAGGTGGTTAGTAGCTCGGTATACTCTAATGCATAAAGTACGAAAGTATGTCACAACGCATGTGATCATACTGAGATGAGAAACAAATCATACTAATTACAAAAATCAAAAACGCATTTAACCATATGAAAATATTGACCAATCCCCTTAAAATTTATAATTCCGAACATACTTTATATTGAATGACTTACGAATCGAAGAGAAGTTTAAATGACACAAATGTATTAAACCATTAACATAACTTTGTGTATGAACCTTTATAAAAGCTTTAGAACCAAAAACATATGACAAATCAAATACGAACATAGACTAAGAATTTCATACTCATAACTTTTCTAAATCGAAGCATATTTATTTCAGCACTTTTAACGTTTAAAAATCCACAATTTTCTCATACTTCGAGAAGGTTTTAGAAATCTATGCCAAAACAGAAGTTTTAGAAAAATGTCTTGCGATTCCAAGGAATTAATCGGATTTAAAATGGATTTACTATGAATTTTTGAAAAACATTGTGTTGTTCTCGTCTAAAACGAGACCACTTTCTGAAAACACAGATTTTAGCCAACTTAGATCAAAAATCACAATTTTGACGTGTGAAGACAGTTTGTAGAAGACTTCTCCATGTTTTAAAAAATATACCGTGTGCCTTAATCCGATAAACGAGCGATGTGTTATGATTTTTACAAATAATACAAAATTTTCAGAACGAAAATCAACAGATTTATAAATAGAAGAAGATGTCTTTCACATGTTCCAATCTTTGATTTATCGTATATAAAACCAAAACAAAACCTCACCCAAGAATAGATACGATCCAATAATTAATTATTCGAATGAAAACACAATCAACATGGCGAAAGAAAGAACACTTTGCAAACCGAATCAAACGAAAGAATTTGAAAGTAAAGAACGGAAATCATATACATATGTAACGAATTGAATAAACGTAAACGAGACTATCATATATACAACGGATATGATGTGAACTAGGGTTGTCGAATGCTTTCTATGGAATTAGAATCGAATGATAACAATCTCCAGGCTTTCGAGAGGCCGGATCTCTCCCAAATGAGCTACATCCCGATTACAAATCAACAAAACAGAATACCAACTCTAACTAACTCTCCTCTAGATATACGCACCACCCGCGTTTATTACAGACAAAAACATAAAAAATTATCCAAACTACCCTTCAAGCACTTTTGCTTTTCTTTGGTACGTAAAACGAATAGGCGGCTTATCAATACTTCCCACCACAGCTTTCACCTTGTCCTCAAGGTGATGATTCGGAAATTTATGAACCAAAGTTTGGAAATTCTCCCAAGTGGACTCAAAATCAGATAAACCTTTCCATTTCACCAACACTTCCAAATCCCAGGGTCATTACTTCTCCCCTTACACACATCCAACATAGCTTGAGGTTCAACTAGCAGCACTATCTCCTCTAACAACTGAGTAGGTATATCAATGGACGATAAGCAATTTCCCATTGCTTTTCGAAGTTGTGAAACATGAAATACAGAATGGATCCCCTTCTGGTAAAGACAAACGGTAAGCGACCTTACCAATCTTTTCCAACACCTGATAAGGACCGTAAAATATGGCCATTAATTTGGGACTATTACCCTTCACAAATGATTTCTGTTGATAAGGTCTGAGTTTAAGAAAAACCCATTCGCCCACCCCAAATTCTTTATCCTTCCTCTTTAAATCAGCCCGCTGCTTGATTTTACACTGAGCCTTCAAAAGATACATCTGAACTTCATCCAAAATCTCATCTCTACGCAGCAGCTCTTCTTCCACTGATTGGACGACAGTAGAAGAGTTCTTATAGCGTAAAAATGAAGGGGGATCACGTCCATACAAAACCCTAAAAGGAGAACACTTAAGAGCTGTATGGTAAGCTGTATTGTAAGATAGCTCCGCCCAAGGTAACAACTTACTCCATAACTGAGGTCTGTCAGAAACCCAACATCGCAAATATTGCTCGAGGCTGCGATTTATTACTTCAGTTTGGCCATCCGTCTGAGGGTGGTATGCGGAGCTGAACTTCAATGCCGTACCTTGCAATTTGAAAAGCTCTTTCCAAAAATTACTTAAAAAGACTTTATCACGGTCCGAAACAATTGAACTCGGAATCCCATGAAGTCGTATAATATCCTTAACAAAAACCTCAGCTACTGATTGAGCTGTATAAGGATGTTTCAAAGCAACAAAATGCGCGTATTTACTCAATCTATCCACTACAGCGAGAATCGAGTTCCACCCACTTGACTTAGGTAATCCTTCAATAAAATCCATGGAGATATCACTCCATACAGTACTAGGTAATGACAGAGGTTGAAGCAACCCCGCTGGAGAACCACTTAAAACCTTATTGTGTTGACACGTTTCGCAATCTTTGAACATATTCGAGATATCTTTGCGTATGCCTACCCAAAATAATTCATTTTCCATTCGACGGTACGTCCTTCCTTCCCCATTGTGGCCCCCAATCGGAGAAGCATGAAATTATGCAAAGAGCTTAAGAACCAACTCCGAGGTCCTTGGAATCACCAATCGGTCCTTATAAAACACTAAATCTTGATTCACCTCGAAACCCGGATGAGCATTAACATTACTCAATAAATCAGCCCGAATTTTAACTAAAAAGTCATCTTTTTCTAATTCGGTCTTGATACTATCCCATTGTAACCACTGTGGCACGCTCAAATTCGCTAATTCAACTTCGTCGACTTTTCGTAATAACGCATCTGCAGCCTTATTCGCGCTGCCCTATTTATACACAATGGAAAAATTGTATCTCATTAGTTTGCTCATCCAGTTCTGATATTCAGGCTCGACTACCCTTTGTTCCAACAAAAAACGTAAACTTTGTTGGTCATTACGAACTGTGAAGTGTCTTCCCAACAAGTAAGGTCTCCATTTTTTAACAGCTAACACAATGGCCATCAGCCCTTTTTCGTGCGTCGATTTCTGTCTTGCTCGAGTGCCCAGCACCTGACTGAAATAAGCTACTAGTTGCTCGTGCTGCATCAACACAGCACCTAATCCAGTCCCAGAGGCATCAGTTTCCACTACAAATTTTGAATTAAAATTAGGGAGAATTAACACCGGCGGCGAGGATAAAACTTGTTTAAGTTTTTCGAAGGCCAACTGAGCTTCATTAGTCCATCCAAACTGATTTTTCTTTAACAAATTCGTGAGTGGACTCGCTATCATTCCATAACCCTTTACGAACTTTCTGTAATAGCCTGATAATCCCAAATACCCTCTCAATTCTTTCACATTACTCGGAACTTTCCGTTCCAAGATTGCTTTGATCTTAGAATCATCCACCTCTACTCCCTTGCTCGAAATTATGTGCCCCAAATAAGCCAATCTCTCCTTCCCAAATTCACACTTCTTCTTGTTTGCATACAGCTGATGTCTTGTCAATAGGTCAAACACGATTCTTAAGTGGTGAATATGTTCCTCCTTTCCCCGACTATACACCAAAATATCGTAGAAGAAAACCAACACGAATTTTCTCAAACATTCTTTAAAGACGTCGTTCATTAACCCTTGCAACGTAGCTGGAGAATTAACCAATCCGAATGGCACTACTTTAAACTCAAAATGCCCTTTATGCGTTCTAAAAGCTGTTGTCTCAATATCTGCCTCATTCATACGAATCTGATGATAGCCAGACTTGAGATCCAACTTGGAAAAAACTTTGGCTCCATGTAATTCATCCAATAATTCATCGATTACCGGGATTGGAAACTTGTCCACTATAGTAGCTTTGTTAAGGGCTTGGTAATCGATACAAAAACGCCAACTCCCATCTTTTTTTTAACAAGTAAAACATGGCTCGAAAAAGGACTGTTGTTGGGTCTAATGATCTCAGTTTTGATCATCTCTTTAACCATCTTCTCTATCTCATCTTTCTGATAGTGAGAATAGCGGTAAGGACGAACATTTTCCGCATCCGTACCCTCTTTTAGTGTAATCCCATGCTCCTTTCCTCTTACCGGAGGTAACCCCCCTGGCATATTGAAGACCGACTCATACTTATCTAACACCGACTGTACTCTTGGAGATATCACCTGAACCGATTCACTGGAAACCGTACAAGTTCCCAGCTCCACCAATATGCCCTGCCCTTCTTGTTGTAATAATTTTCCCATTGTCTTCAACGTAACTAAGGATTTGCTTAATACAGGATCTCCTTTCGAGGTTACCATTTTCTCATTCGCTGTGAATTTCATTGTCTGTTGTTTCCAATCTATGTACATCGTACCAATAGTTTCTAACCATTGTATACCCAAAATTACATCACTATTGCCTAATTGCAATGGTAGGAAACTGTCGAAAATTTCCAGCCTTGTACCATCAAACTCACTTGTTGACAAACTCCTTTGCCAATCACCTTGTTACCCATTCCCATGGCAATAGTATATGGCTTCGTTTTATCTACTTTCAACTGCAGTTTCTCAACAATCCCTTTGGATAGAAAATTATGTGTCGCACCACTATCTATTAGAATGACGACTCGTTGATCCTTAATCATGCCCTCCATCTTTATGATTTTTGGATTTGACAATCCAATAACCGAGTTTAAATGAATTTCTACCTCTTTATCTATTTCCAGAACATCAACGACATTCAACTCTGTCTCACCTTCCCCTTTATCAGCATCTTCTGATTCCTCCGATTGAACCAGCAACACATTTAACTCTTGTTTCTTACATTTGTGACCGGGATGGAATTTCTCATCGCACCGATAACAAAGTCCTAGTGCTCTTTTCTGTTGGACCTCTTGAACAGACAATCTCTTGAACTCATTTCCCGATTTGTTTGGAACATTGATCGAGGAATTGGAATTAGACATCGAATATATTGGACCATTCGATGTTTTGGTAAACACATGTCCTGGTTTCCGAACACTATGAGACACTTTCTCCTTTGTAATCACCACGTTCTTCACTTCGATCTTAACAACTATCTCCATGGCCTCCTCTAAGGTAACTGGATTGAGTAATCTTACCTCTGCTCTAATTGAGTTGTCCAAACCGTTTATGAATTGACTCATAAACACTTCCTCCGGTATGCCTTCCAAAGGAAAAGCTAATTCCACAAACTTCATACGATACTCTTCCATCGTAGTCTCCTGTTTCACCGCCAGAAATTGCTCACATAAAGTACCAGCAGTCGTAGATCTGAACTGTCGGACTATCAATTTCCTTAGATCCTCCCAACGTGAAATCAGATGCCTCCGATTTTCCCATTGAAACCATTTCAATGCTGCACCTTCAAATGCTATGAATGAAACATCTATTTTCTCTTTCTGTGTTAAACGATTCAGAGAAAAATACCTTTCCGCACGTAAAATCCAACCATCGGGAACGGTTCCATCGAACAACGAAATTTCCATCTTTCGTCCCTTCACTGCCTAGAAACGATTTGAGTCACGCCTCTCGTCATTCTTCTTATTCGATCGGACTGAATCTTCTCCATCTTCTCCATCTGACGAACCAGACGAATTCAATTTTGAAGCCACATCGTTGCTTAATTTCTCAATTTGTTGAAAACACTTCTCTAAATTCTTCTCGATTAGCTGTTGATTCTTCTCAATTGAACCCACGCTGCTCTCCAATTTGTCCAATCTCACTGTTGCACTTCTCGTTCCCATCCTTGGATCAAACTTGCTCTGATACCAGTTTGATGTGAACTAGGGTTGTCGAATGCATTCTGTGGAATTAGAATCGAATGATTACAATCTCCAGGCTTTCGAGAGGCCGGATCTCTCCCAAATGAGCTACAGCCCGATTACAAATCAACAAAACAGAATACCAACTATAACTAACTCTCCTCTAGATATACGCACACCCCGCGTTTATTACAAACAGAAACATAGAAAATTACCCAAACTACCCTTCGAGCACTTTTGCTTTTCTTTGGTACGTAAAACGAATAGGCGGCTTATCAATATATAATTAATACAAGAGTAGGAATAAAGAATCCATACCTTAATTAATCTGAAAATCGCTAATGAAGACTCCATCATGTTTCTTCCAATGAGTCTTCAGAATCACTACCAAGATTTCCAACAAGAATCCAACTTAAACCCTAAAAATTGTTGGTTGGAACTCCAAAGGTTTTAAAACCATCATCTTTTTTTTAACTTTCATTTTCTCCACAATCAAAGTAGCTCTTTCACATAGGATAATTACCAACAAAGAATTTAAAATCGATATGGAACTACTGTCGCCGATCAAGACAATGAGGTTTTCCTAGCTAGTCTTATAAGTTTTTCCTATTGGCAAAAATAGTCCCTCTAGTTCCATAGGGTTTCTGTGAATTTTTTTGTCCCCAAAGTAAGTATCAAAACAGTGAAGAAAGTGGGTTTCAAGTGGCCTAAACCCACTTACAAGCCACTTTAGCTACTGTTTATTTTTGGAGAAAAAGGGGCAGGCGACTCTGCTGCAGAATATGCCACAATCACAGCCACATTATTTTTTTTTGTATTACCTCTACACATGGTTTCCTAGTTCCAATCAAATTACCCTATAATGGGACGGTGGTTTACAAGGATATAACTTATCCTTTGATCTCAATTTATACTAATATTTATCCTTATCTATATATATTAAACATATATATATATATATATAGATTAAAGATAGAGAAATAATTGATAACACAATAATATCTTTAGATCAATTTACTCTCCATTGTAATCTCTATTTTTCCAAGTATTGTAATCATCATCGATAGTGAATTTCTCGGTGGTCTCCTCCGCCCGTGGTTTTTCCCGATTTGTGTTTTCCACGTAAATTCGGTGTTGTTTTCTTCCTCGTTTATTTTCTGCAATTATATACTTGTGTGTGTTCGATTCTCAATCTCTCTTGGATTTATTTTGTTCGTTGAAGTTTGATATATAATTTCCGTTTCCGCTTAATCGATACATTTCTTATTTGAAGCGTTGGTTTTGTGTTAATCTCGAGACGATTTCATTTCGGGTTTTACAACAGTTTCTAAACTCAATCAATAGTTTAAGCAACAATATTATCCATCAATTATCAAACGTATATAAAAATACGGCCTATTACAATTTTGTAACATCTCAGGCCAACCGTACTAGATATTGTTCTCTTTGTCCACACATTTGGACTCACGGTTTTAAAACGTGTATGATAGAGGAGGTTTCCATGTCCCTTATAAGGCAACTTTTGTTCTCCTCCGCAACCAATGTGGGATGTTACAAACAGCCCCCAAAATGGGGTGTTACACTTGAGCGGCTGTGGAATTAGGTTTTAGAATAGTGATCAACAAGTCTTTTTAAATAGTACCATAAATCCATTGAAGAACAATGGAATCCAAACGTTTGTGAAGAGTCGTGTCGTCTACTTTCTCTTTGTTAGTCGTAGGTTTAGATGGAGTCGCTTCTTCAGGTAAGATGTGACGGATGACATCGTGTGCACGACAATGAATATTGAAGAGTTTAACCCATGACGTGCATTGTTCGTCATCCATCTCCAGAACGATCAGCATGAAACTCCGGATGTTTGTGACTGTAACAGCGGGGTGAAGTGAGGCCATTGAATAACAAGCAAATTAGAAGGGGATTAAGAGAGATTAGGAGAGATCGAAGTGAGTGAGTAGAAGAAGGGTTATGTTCGGATGGACAGAAGACGGGTTCTGTTTGGTGCTGTATGAAGAGTTCTGTTTGAAGAGTCTGACGAGACGGTTCTGACAAAACCAAGAAGTTACATTTTATTAATATGATTTAAATCTAAAAAGTTTATGCCTACAATTATTGTACATTGGTAATAGTGATTTATTTAAAAAAAAAGATGCCCCAAATCGACTTCAATCGCGGACCGAATGGGTCAAAACCTAGGTATGGTCGTGGGTGGCTGGTACCAGAGATGGCTAAAATCGATCCTGGACCAGGGTTGGGCCGATTCCATATCAATCCTTTCAAAATTCGGGTTGTTCGGTCTAGGTCTTGGTCTTGATGATTCGCAGATAATTTCAAAAACAAAGTTATTAAGAAAATTAAATAATTAAAATTACTCGTGGATTTTTATTTAAAAAAAAATAAGTAATTAAATTTTATCGGGAATCTGCTGGTGTTTTTTATAATAAAAATAAATTCTTCTAAAAACGAAATAAATAAAATTTTAAATTAATCCGCCGGTAATCCATCGAAAAACTGGTCGGAGTATATATATATTTTAAAGATATTTACCGGTAGATTTGTGGCATAAGTCAACAAATGTTGACATTTTTAATTTCCGTCGGTAGGTTTCCATTAGATATATTTGTCGAAAAAATTCATTTTTTAATACTAATTTATCTGCAGTTAGTTACACGAATTGAAACACGGAGCTTAAATAAGTTGTACTTACGCAAAATCTACTTGTAATTTTGAATTTTAAGTAATATGTATCAATAATCAGTACTAAGTACATAACATGGTTTTTAATTATTCTTATCAAATGTTTTATAATTTACTATAGATAATTATCTAACGAAATATTTAAATTCCTTCTATAAAACAAATCAAAACTACAAAAATATCAACATTCGTTGTAAAATCTTGATCAATAAAATACATCACAGAATTATATAGACATAAGATATAATCCAAAAACAAATAATAGTACTAAGATAAAACATATTTTCTACCATTACATGCATGATAAGTGATAGCAATGAGACGAGACACCTGATTGATGGAACACAATACAAATACAAGATAACACACATTTTAAACACTAGAAAATGTTAACACATAACCATGGACATGTAATCAAGCAGCTTAGAATCCCCACTAGATAAACACTAAGAACCTGTTAGGCCAAATTCTAGTCGCCACTAATTAAGTCATTCGTTTCATGGTGGAGAAGCATCTTCACGACCGCGCTCATGGTTGGTCTTGCATTTGTATCATTCTCAACACATTGGAGAGCCACGTTTAGAAGAATTTGTATCTGGGCCTTATCATATTCACCCTTTATCGTTGGATCTAGTATCTCCACGATTGTGTTTCTATCAAACTTTCGGTAGCCTCGTGGACCTTCTCTCTCATCCAACTTACAAGCCTTTTCTGGTCCACGCTTTGGTTATCATCACTTGCTTGATCACATGTGGGACTTCGACCTGTTACCATCTCTAGCACCACCATCCCGTAGCTATAAACATCCACTTTGGAGGTAATTGGAAGATTGAACACCCACTCTGGAGCCATATACCCTCTAGTCCCTCGTATCTTAGAAAATATGGAATTTTCTGTTGCACCTCGGTTGAATAACTTGGACAAGCCAAAATCTGCCACTCTTGGATTGTAATCATCATCCAACAATATGTTATGTGGTTTAACATCACAGTGCAAAACCCACTCGAAGCATTCTTCATGTAGATAAGCTAACCCTTTGTCCACACCTATTGCAATTTCAAACCTTTTTCGCCAATCAAGGTTATTTGCACTTAAGTTCTTAGCTAATGAGCCATTTTGCATGTACTCATAAACCAAGATCCTATGTTTTCCCTCTGCACAATAACCATATGTTTCTATTAAGTTCATATGATCTATAAAGTTCATAGCTGAGTTTCTAGGAGAGATAAACATAATTGGGAAAATAAATCATATGAACTTAATAGAAACATATGGTTATTGTGCAGAGGGAAAACATAGGATCTTGGTTTATGAGTACATGCAAAATGGCTCATTAGCTAAGAACTTAAGTGCAAATAACCTTGATTGGCGAAAAAGGTTTGAAATTGCAATAGGTGTGGCCAAAGGGTTAGCTTATCTACATGAAGAATGCTTCGAGTGGGTTTTGCACTGTGATGTTAAACCACATAACATATTGTTGGATGATGATTACAATCCAAGAGTGGCAGATTTTGGCTTGTCCAAGTTATTCAACCGAGGTGCAACAGAAAATTCCATATTTTCTAAGATACGAGGGACTAGAGGGTATATGGCTCCAGAGTGGGTGTTCAATCTTCCAATTACCTCAAAAGTGGATGTTTATAGCTACGGGATGGTGGTGCTAGAGATGGTAACAGGTCGAAGTCCCACATGTGATCAAGCAAGTGATGATAACCAAAGCGTGGACCAGAAAAGGCTTGTAAGTTGGATGAGAGAGAAGGTCCACGAGGCTACCGAAAGTTTGATAGAAACACAATCGTGGAGATACTAGATCCAACGATAAAGGGTGAATATGATAAGGCCCAGATACAAATTCTTCTAAACGTGGCTCTCCAATGTGTTGAGAATGATACAAATGCAAGACCAACCATGAGCGCGGTCGTGAAGATGCTTCTCCACCATGAAACGAATGACTTAATTAGTGGCGACTAGAATTTGGCCTAACAGGTTCTTAGTGTTTATCTAGTGGGGATTCTAAGCTGCTTGATTACATGTCCATGGTTATGTGTTAACATTTTCTAGTGTTTAAAATGTGTGTTATCTTGTATTTGTATTGTGTTCCATCAATCAAGTGTCTCGTCTCATTGCTATCACTTATCATGCATGTAATGGTAGAAAATATGTTTTATCTTAGTACTATTATTTGTTTTTGGATTATATCTTATCGTCTATATAATTCTGTGATGTATTTTATTGATCAAGATTTTACAACGAATGTTGATATTTTTGTAGTTTTGATTTGTTTTATAGAAGGAATTTAAATATTTCGTTAGATAATTATCTATAGTAAATTATAAAACATTTGATAAGAATAATTAAAAACCATGTTATGTACTTAGTACTGATTATTGATACATATTACTTAAAATTCAAAATTACAAGTAGATTTTGCGTAAGTACAACTTATTTAAGCTCCGTGTTTTAATTCGTGTAACTAACTGCAGATAAATTAGTATTAAAAAATGAATTTTTTCGACAGATATATCTAATGGAAACCTACCGACGGAAATTAAAAATGTCAACATTTGTTGACTTATGCCACAAATCTACCGGTAAATATCTTTAAAATATATATATACTCCGACCAGTTTTTCGATAGATTACCGGCGGATTAATTTAAAATTTTATTTATTTCGTTTTTAGAAGAATTTATTTTTATTATAAAAAACACCGGCAGATTCCCGATAAAATTTAATTACCTATTTTTTTAAAATAAAAATCCACGAGTAATTTTAATTATTTAATTTTCTTAATAAGTTTTTTTTTGAAATTATCTGCGAATTATCAAGACCAAGACCTAGACCGAACAACCCAAATTTTGAAAGGATTGATATGGAATCGGCCCAACCCTGGTCCAGGATCGATTTTAGCCATCTCTGATACCAGCCACCCACGACCATACTCAGGCTCCATAGCCAAGCCATCAAAGTTTAATAAAAATAACTTTGTTTTGTGAAAAAGTCGTATGATACTGTTCTTGGAAGGAGTTGAGAGCAGGTATCCTATCTTTCTGAGTGAAGAACTTATTTATTTTAAAAATCTGGGCACGTTATGGGTCCAACAAAATCGATGTTGGTAAAACTCTTGAATCTTCAGATCAAGAGGAATCTAAAGCTAATAACAAATGTCTGATTAAAAGTCCCAAACAATATACTGAAAATGAAAATGATAAAACGTCTTGTATATTTGGACACCAAAGTCAAATATGTTTTAGCTGTTTCTCTTCTTGATGAAGTGTTCCATTCTTTGGTAAATCTCTCTACTGCCAAAGAAATGTGGAGTACTCTGTGTTTTGTAATTTTGTTTTACTAAATGTTTTGTATAAAGGAATTTTTGAAGTAAAGAAGATTCCACCCACTTATCCGAGGCTCGTCTTTGTGATGCCAATGATAAAGGTGGGGGGAGTCAAGTCATAGACATACACTACGATAGTATGGTTATGATGGCTGGAAATTTCAAGAACAAAAACTTTTCTTCAAATCTTCATAGACTTAAGAAAATCTTCTTCCTTTCAAAAATCTCATTCTTCTAAAAACTAAGTGTTTTAAAGAACTCCTTCAAAAAAATGTGTTTCAAAAATCTCGTTCATTTAAAAACTAAGTGTTTTAAAAATATTCTTCTTCTAAAAACTAAGTTTCTAAAATCTTCTTATTCTGTCAAAATAAATGATAGGTGTTTCATCTATGGTAAAAAGGGACTTTTTGCTTCTAAGTGAAAATTTTGAGTTCCTCCAAAAGTTTAAGTCTCTTACCTATTCAGGACATGAATCCTCTAAATCGGCAAGTAAAAAAAACAGCTGATAGGATGAGCCATCTCTTGGAAAAATCACAACTCTTCTTAAACTAGTGACCTTGTCTTAAATGTTAAATATAAGACCAAGTACTAAAAAGGAGAGAAATGAAAGTATTCTAAGAAAAGGAAAAGGTCTTGTTGTTAAACTCACTTCTGAAAGTGAGACCGATGAATTTGTGTAATTCTCTCAAATAAATTTTCTTTTAGCTACTGAGTGATTAATTCTTCTATCTTCTCTTGTTGGAGTAAATCCTTTAAAAAAAAGTGAAATTATGTTTTTTTTTCTATTAAGGATTTTGATATAAAAAAGACACTGTGATTTATGTTTGAAATTTCACTTTTGAAAATGATGGCTTAGCCAAATGATTGAATCTTCAAAATTGGTTAAGTCTTTTTGTCTCTTGAAAATGACTAAGTCTTTTTGTCTCTTAAAAATGACCAAGTCCTTTGGTCTCTTAATTTTGACTAAGTCTTTTAGTCTTTTAAAAGTGCCTAAGTCTTTTTGAAATCAGCCAAGTCTTTTTGTCTTTTGAAATGAGGCTAATTTTTCTTTTGAAATTGGCCAAGTATTTTGGTCTTTTGAAAGTGCCTAATTCTTTTGAAATCAACCAAGTCTTTTTGTTATTTGAAATGACGCTAATTTATCTTTTGAAATTGGCTAAGTATTTTGGTCTTTTGAAAGTGCCTAAGTCTTTTGAAATTAGTCAAGTGTTTTTGTCTTTTGAAATTGCTTAAGTCTTTTTAAATTGGCTAAGTCCTTCCTTCTTTCTCTCTCTCTTTCGAAAAAATAAAAATAAAATATAGACTTTCAAAAATGATGATCCTTAAAGAAAAACTTGTTTTGTTAAAACAAAGTTTTTTTAGATCGGTGGGTAAATTAAAAAGAAAATGGGTTTCAAGGGTAGAATTTTTAAAAAGGATCTTAAACTCTCTCTCTTTCATTTCCTATATCTCTCTATCTCTCTTTCTTTATTTTATCTCTTTCATTATTGGGTCACCACACCTTATCTTCAATATTCTATCTTTCTTCTTTTATTTCTTGATTTCTCTTATCAACTCCTCTTAACCGATATATTTCATCTTACTTCTTCTCTTTCTTAATATTTATTTTTACCTGTAAAAATTCTCTCCGAAATTTTACCTGTCAAAAATCTCTCAAGTTTTTACCTGTAAAAATTCTCTCCTATTTTTTTTCTGTAAAAATACCCTTCGAATTTTACCTCAAAAAATTCTCTCCGGTTTTTACTTGTAAAATTTCTCTCCGAAATTTACCTGTGAAAATCTCTCCGATTGCTATCTCTCCGATTGCTATCTCTCCGAAGTCAGATACCTTGAACTCTCTGAACTCAATATTCTCTTGTATTGATTTGTGCAGGCAAAGAAATCAATGTCCTTAGAGACATCTGAAGCTTTTGACTGTTAAACCCATTCATAACATGCTTAAATTTCTAAGTATTGATGAAACCAACTCCTTTTCCCCAACCATTCAAAAATCATCAATAGGAACTTCCAAAATAGTTCTAGGAAGCTTTCTTCGGCTGAAAAAAGAAAGTTCCCTATTTCCCTTAATCTTTCTTCTAAAAGAAATAATTCTTTTTCAAAACATCCAATCTCAAAGTCAGCCCATTAATTCTATTTTTAGCGCTGTCAATATAAGGAAAAATCAAGGTCAAGACTTCTTCCATCTCTTCTGTGCCTTATTCTGTAAAAGACATCCTTGGAATCGGCACCTCTCTCTCACCGATGCCATCTAAGGAAAATAATAATTCTTCCAAGAAAAAGTGTCTATAGAATATGCTATAATTTTGGTGATACTTTTCATCTTGCAAAAGACTATCCGAAAGATTATGTTGTTCAAACAAACAAAAGAAAAGTTTCTCTAACCCAAAGGACCCACTTCAAAATGGTACCAAGATATTATTTTTGTTCATAATTGCAGGTCCCAAATATAGAGGATATCTGATATATAGGCATCTGACTCTAGGCACATGTCCAGGAACAAATAACTTCTATTGAACTATTTGAAGGAAAAAGGATCAGGTGTAAATTTTTGTAGGCAAGGAAAAGGAATCACAAGAGGTTATGGAACTCTCTCCGATGGAACCATAACCTTCAAGTTGTCCATATTGAAGGACTAATGTATATTCTTCTAAGCATCAATCAACTATATATGTGAAAATAAGTCCATCATTGTCAAGAGACACGACAAAATAGCTTATGAAGTGTTTCATGGTCGAAAACCAAACTTTGGTTTTTCTTCATATTTTGGTTGTGTGTTATGTCTTAAATGACAAAGCAAATCTTGAGAAATTTTATCTCAAAGCTGATGAAGGAATCTTCATGAAATTTTCATGGGATATTCCTTATGTATTTAATGAGTCCATACATGTCAAATTTGATGATCTCCAATTTCTTCATGTATCGGAGATATGCCTCACATCACTCCATCTTCCACCTCATCTTTTGAACTTCAACCATTTTCTGAGAATGGTGATATTCCTCCCACTAACATTCCATGGAAATGTCGGCGACACCAGCTTTCATCCATCCTCTCCAAAAATACTCTATCTTCTGAACTTGTTCACAAAACCCCTTCTTCTCTTGAAATTATTCCTTTAGAGGAAGAACCTCAACCCTTAAACACCATCCTTTATATCAACCGACATATCTTCCATCTCAAACACAAATCTTACTTTTCCTCTTCAAAATGCCCCACCCTTGATATTGACAAAAGATCACCCAATTGCTCAAATAATTGGTGATCAACAAGCTGATGTTCAAACTCGGAGAGGAATTGGAAATCTCAATTTCTATGTGAATTGTCTCTTCATCATTGAACATAAACAACTTGGTGAAATCTAGCCGATCGAAGCTGGATATTAGCCATTCAAGAAGAGCCCTTTCATTTTGAGAGAGATAAAGTCTGGAAATTGGTTTCTTGTCCTTCTTGCCCTTTCATTATGAAGATACTCCTTGTCATCAATATCAAGAACGTGTTGCCCAAGTTTTAGATATAAACATTATCTAAAGGTTTGTTTGTCTTTATCTAGAAATTGTTCCCCAAGTTTTAGATAAAGACTTTATCCAAAGGTTTGTTTATCTATCGCAACAACGTGGTCCCCAAGTTGATGGTTATCTAAAAGTTGATGGGACAACAAATGAAGACTTGAAGAAAAGGTGAATAGTGCCATATGTAGCATAAAGTATGGCATCCATCTTTATCCAAAGAAAACTTAGCCATCAAATTATATTGTGACAAGTGTCCTTTGCTCTCCAAGCATAAGACACTATAAAAGGAGAAGAAGAACTCTCATGAAAATCATGACTTTGAAAAGAGAGAGATCTTCTAAGTGAGAAGTTGATGATTGGTATCAACATAACTACTTTGTGTTTAAGTTATGTTTGTGTGTTCTGAGTGTTAGATTGTTAGAATAGATTTGATATTTTCTTTTCCGCAACAATCTGTTTTCTGAGTGTAAGTTTTTAATATTTCAATATTAAAAAAATTAAAAGAGAAAAACTCTGTGTATTTGTATTCAACCCCCCCCCCTCTCTCTACAAATCCTTTACTTGTTTGCCAATACCCTAACCGGGACCAACAGTATGAAAGTTGGTTGCGGTTAAGATCAACATATGTTAACAACTTAGGGATTGTTTGTTTACCTTTTAGCAATTCCATTAAGAGGCTTCCTCTGAATCGCTAAAAGGTGAATCCTGTTTGGCAAAAAATAACCCTGCCTCTTAATGGTTTTTTTGAGAGGAAACTCTAGGCACATTCATTAAAGGAAAAGGAAAAAACAGTACAGACAGGCCACAACCGAAAAACAAAACCAAACAGCAAAGCATAAAAAGCTTAGTAACTACCCCATACCAAGCAACTAATAACCAAAACAAACACAAACCAACAAACGTAAACATCATACAAAACAAAATGATGAAAGAACCAGCCTGATGGTAGATCCCACCCACGAACGAATGCCAAGGCTTCCAATCACGGTCCATCATTAAGAATCCTTGGATGATTTCTCGTTTTCCACATCTTCTACGTCGAAATCAATTGCTTGATCTAATTGATAAGAGACATTGCTGGTCTTTTTAGGTTTTTAATAATCTGACAATTCCTTTCTCTCCAGATGATGTAACCGTAGCCCCGAGAGATAGCTTCTGGATGAAATCAGTTGGGTGATGAACGGTATCCATCATAAAACCTATGATATCTTCCCACCTTTCCAGTCAACTTTGCATGTCCGCGTAATGTTTAACACTACCCCATACCTCTCTAGTAAATCCATATAGAAAGAAAAGATGGTTATGAGAATCCATGCATTCCTTACAAAATAGGCATTGAAGGGTATTTGTTTCATTACTCCACTCCGCAATAAGGTCTTGTGTGGGAAGCCGCATGTAGTAAGCATTCTAAACGCAAAATGCATGTTTAGAAATATGTTGCGGGAACCAAACATTTATGTGCCACAGGACCACAGGATGTGACCCTTCCATAGTTTTCCATGACGAGTTTATGGAAAAATCGGTGAGAGATTGATTAAGATCAACCCATCAGACTTTATCCATGTCGTGGATATCCAAATTCGGAAGCGGGTAATGAATGAGCTCCGGGTAATGGGTAAACCAATCATTAGGCCACCCCATTGAGAACTTTTCCACCACTTCCCAAACCGTGGATTGGGCCGTGAGCCCTTGTGCATGAATAAACCTGTAGGAGAGGATATATGATAATTGATCTCATGGATTCCACCTATCTTCCCAGACATTCGTGTCCTCCCCATTTGCGACTTGAACCCTAAAAAAGCTTCTTATATTTGGCCGAATAGTCATCAACTTTAGAAGAATGCACGACCATCTAAAGCTTTTCCTAACCAGCCAGAATTGTATTGAACGAAGACAATATAGATATATCCAACGGACCCAAAGCGACTGTCGATGGTTAAGAATTTCCCATATATGCTAGGTTAGAAGAGCCTAATTCCAGACCGTCATCTTCTTTATACCTATGCCCCCATTTGCTATTGGTTTGCAAACTTACTCCCAGGAAATTCTACACCTTCCTCTTGAGTTTTCACCTTGCGACTATAGGAAATTATGAAACAGAGCCTCAATCACTCCAGCTGGAATGAGGAAGATTGACATCCAATATATTTGGATCGAGAGTAACACTGATTTTATGAGTTGAAGCCGACCTCGAAAGATAACGATTAGTCTTCCAGTTTTGAATACGAGCTTTGACTTTGGCGATAAGTACATTAAAATTCCCAACTTTTAGACTTACCGGAGACAAAGGAACTCCCAGACATCTAATAGGAAAGCATCCTTGTGGGTGTGGAAGAAACTCCTAAATCGCCGACCGTATGTTTTCAGGAACATTACCGATGAACACCTCACTCTTTGCAAGGCTAGGAGATAATCCTGACTTTAATGTGAAAAGATGAAGAGCTATTTGTAAGAACCTCCACCAATTCAACATCACCTCTAGTAAATACAAAAAGGTCATCTACAAACCATAAGTGGGTTAGCTGTAAGGTTTGACAATCCTTATGATAGTTGAATCCAGCCACCTTATCAATGCATTGTTTGCATAACATCGAGAAGCCTTCCATAATGATGGTAAAATGGTATGGGGAGAGAGGATCTCCTTGACGAATACAACGTCCACCTTTTAAGAAACCCCATGTATCACCATTAACATCCAGGAAGTAAGACGAAGTGCAGACCATCTCTTTGATCCATTTAACCATCACAGGATAAAATACCAATCCTTTGAGCATGGTAATAAGGAATCTCCAATCAACTGTATCGTACGCTTTTTGGATGTCAATCTTGAAAGCACACCTTGGAGGATCTACATTTGTTTGGTAATCGACCACCAACTCATGCGCCATTAGGATGTTATCCGAAATCCTTCTGCCTGGGATAAAAAGCGGACTGCGTTGGGCTTATTGAATCATCCAAATAACTCTTCATGCGATCCACTGTGATTTTTGTAATTCCTTTATAAAGGACAGAGCAACAAGAGATAGGCCAATAATCCGTCACTTTAGAAGCATTAGATATTTTATGGATTAAGCAAAGCAACATGTGATTTACCTCTTTTTCAAGAGAGCCACTGTAGAAGAAATTGTGTATTGCAATCTCCACATCCCCTCCCACAATACTCCAAGCCGCTTTAAAAAACTTTGCAGTATAACCATCAGATCCTGGAGGTTTATCATATCCAATATGGAAAATAGCCTCCCGAATCTCTGCATTGGTGATTAGACGAATCATATGATTAGCCTCACCCACTATAAGCTTTTTAACAAAATGTTCAGCTGCATAATAGGGTCCACCTTAATCTTTTTAACAAAATGGTTGCAAAACCCTCTGAATAATTTTGTATCCTGGACATCTGGTACGTGCGAAACGTGATATCGAAATATGTAATCGCAGTGAGATTAGCAACTCAGTCCATAGTGGACAGCGCAAGTATACACTGGTCACTATGATCGTTTACCAAGTAATAAAGTGGTAAGAACCAAATATCGTATCCTCAAGGACTGGAACTTAAATCAAGACACTATTATTTCATGAACTTCCTTTTACAAGTTTCAATTAGAGAGGAAGCAATATTTTGAGTTGGTTTGTTGAAAGTAATTTAACAAAGTTCTAATAATTAAAAGGAGAGATGTAGTTGTGATTTTCCCCAGATTTTACATTAAATACTTGATTTATAAAAATGGTCATGGTACTGGAGCAGTGGCCACCCTCTGTCCAGAATGTCGGCTCATCTAGCACTCGCATCTTTTCTAACTAAAGCTTTATATATATAATTAACCTTCTTTGATTTGTTAGTAAGTTTTCTAAACTCGGTCGAGTTTCGATGGTGTCTACGCAGTAAGCAAAAAGCCATAAGTATTTTTAATGCCCAAATGGTTGCTCTTACTCCATATGGTGAAAACTTACTATGTAAAGAATTCTTTCAAATTCCTAGCATCATCCAAGCTCGTGTCACTACGTTCCGCCCAGGTCTGGGTCTCGAACTAGACAGTAAACACTTTCAAGTTATTAGCTTGTCCGCATCATTGGCATTATCGAACAATGAATGACCAAATCAAAAAAGGGGTAAAAAGGTATATATAAAAACTACTCAAGAATTTTACATAAAGTCCGGGTACTTCTCATTTTCTACATCTCAAAAAGAGTTTAGTTCATAGCTAAGAAGGAGTAGAAAACGGATATTAAAAGTTTGCAAGAAAACATACCGAAAGATTTACTTACTGCAAGAACAGTGCCCACTGTCGTGTTCACCGGAGTACAATACCGAAAGTAAAAATTAACTACTGCAGAAAATTAAATGTTAACTACAGAAAATTAAATGCTTCTAACTAAGAACATGAAAATAAATGCTAAGAACTAAATTATGCTCTCTAAGAAATTCTATCTCTACTTTTCTATCTCAACTTTGTTGCTACTTTCTTGGTTGTTGAATGAAATGAATGCCTTGGCCTTTATATAGAAGGCCAAGGGTCTTCCATGTATTGTCTTCAAGGCAAGGTCCAGGAGGGAGCACTGCGTCTGGAAGGTAAGGACCAAGGAAAAACACACCACCTTGAGGGTAAAGACCATGGAGAAAGCACAAAGATCCATTGGATAATGAAACTTTTCCCTAAAATGGGGCTAAGGAATAAAATAACATTTATAGCCATTCTTTTACTTTTGCTTTTCAACCACCAGCAGAAAGCATGCAAAGAAGCTTCCTACTCCTGCTTTTGTGTTCCCCAGTCAGCACCATTTTGGCCTCCAGCCGTTTGGCTTAAAGAATAAGCTGTTCGTCACTCGGAGTGGACACTCCGGATACCAATTTGATGAAAACTCGTCTTTTAGGCATAAAAACGCCTTAAATGGTTTTAAAATATGAAAACACTCACAAATGGCTCAAGAAAATGTTTTAGACCAAAAATGGGGATTTAGGAGGCAAAATGGCCGAAATTGCTTAAATAAAATGCAATTAAAAGGCATGTAATAACTCTAAAATATAGAGTTATCACACCCCCAAACTTAAATTATTACTTGTCCCCAAGTAATAAAAATGACAAATAGAAAAGACTCAAGGTTGAAAAGAAAATGCATAAGGCTTGAAGGAACTTACCAAAGATGTTGTGGATGAATGAACCTTGATATCACCAAAGATGCACTTTTGAATTCATGAGCGAAATGGCCACTTTTTCCAATATTCAAAATCATCACTTATTTGCCAAAATTTGACAATAGGACTTTTGATGGGTTTTTGAAGTCCCTTTTCATTGCTATGCAATGTTTTTCCCTTCTCATTGCTATGCAATGTTTTTCCCCCAAACTTGTTTTGAACTTAGATCATGCCATTTTATTTAAGAGAATGAAAAATTTCTCTTATTATTTTTTTTTTAGAAGTTTGTCACTTTTGGCATTTGAATAGGTACAAAAGTTACAATTGTGCACTTCTAGGTTTTCTTTTGGAATATTTTTTTTTTTGGAGTGGGCACTCTGAAGTGGACACTCAGGGTTTTCTGTGATTTTTCATTTTTTTTTTGGAGTGTTACTCGGATAGTACTGGAGTGGACACCCTAGATTTTCTTAACAGAAAGGCCATGAACAAGTCACCCCCCCAAATTCAAACTTCACAAAGTCCTCGTTGTGATAGTAAACACAACAAGTGGGTTATGGGTGCAAAAGGTAAGTGTTTAAGCTATGTGTATAGCAAAAAGGGCCTACATCATTTCACAGTGACAAAATTGGACTTTTTGGAATCTTTTGAAAAAAATTGGTCCTTTGGCTATGCAATTCAAAACTGTGGGCATCAAAATTGTTAGTGACATCAAGCAAAATTCAAACAACAAAAGTTAGTACCAAAAGCACATACTAAGAGTTAGTACCAAAAGCCATGCATTCAAATATTAAAACAAAAGATAAGCAATGTCAAACGGCCAAAGAGTTAAAACATCAAACCAACATAGAAAATAAAATTGTTTTCAGAGCCATAGTGGGCACAATCATAAACTACGAACCAGAGTTATGTTCATCATTGGGATCATCCAGGAGGTCATCATCATCAAAAGAGTCTTCACCATACGTAGGGCAGATACCAACGGGGAACACAGGCAGAAGGTTTGCAATATCCGGTCACGCTCACATTCATAACTCCAAACAGACTCTATGGACTTCTCCAATTGCCTCATCCTGTCTTTGATCTCCTTCACCTCATCATTCCCTTCTTGACTTCGCTAAGGATTTTAGCTAACAAATCTGGTTGGCCAGCAGAAGAAGATTCTCCAAGGGGAGTGGGCTCTGCACGCTTCATCTTTTTCACAGTGAGTGCACTAATGGACGTGACTGTGCTCATCCAAATGTCACCTTCATCATGTGGCATACCTGCATCTTGGGTTAGTGCCGTGATAAGGCAGGGGAGTGGGAGATTTACCTTGTTCTTCTTCCGGGCTTGAAAGATAGCCATGCTCATGAGATAACCGAGGTCTATGGGCAGATTCTTGATGATGCAATGGAGTAAGCAACATTTGTCCATGGATAAGGTACTGTCGTGAGTGGTGGGCCAGAGATTGTGACGTAAGAAATGGAACCAAACTGCAGCCTCAATAGTAAGATCAGGTGCTGGCAAGAATTTCCGATCACCTTTTTGTTCCCAATTCTTACCCTCTATGACAAGAGGGGCACAAATCTCTGTCCTATCTTCATCGGAGTCTATTCCTTGCATGCAAGTGGTAAAAGCACAAGAGTCCGGTTGTTTAAGACCGAGAACTCTTCTGATAGTAGTAGCATCATAGTTAATCACCAAACCACGAACCCGTACATTAGTCCTTGATGAACCTGCAGCCTCGGCATAGAACTCTCGGACCACCGAAGCATTCGCTTTGCGGACCGGGACTGCAAGTTTTGACCAACCACGCTCCTCTATTTTCTTTTGAATAAAAACTTGCGCCTTCAGAAATTTCTTGTCGAAGCCTCTCTCCATGTGAAGTTTTTGAGGACTAAAAATGGTGTATTGGCGAGCCGCGGCCTCCGTAGTAAACTGCCGTGGCTTACCAACCACCAAATCCCCAAGAGGAGGAGTAGCAGAGCTACTTCCACTCTCCTCAGAACCATCCATGGGTTGGAGAGAGACATCATCAGAGTCATAAGAGGGGCTCGTACCTTTCATTCGAGAACCAGTGGTTGTAGCAGATTGTGGAGTGGACACTCCAGAAGCACCAGCAGTTCTTCCCCTCTTTCTTGCCTTTCCTTCATCAACCAACTCCTTCTTGATTGTTGGCTTCTTCTTTCCTTTACCTTTCCTCATTCTTTCTTCATCAGCCTCCAAACTTAACTCTTCTTCCATGGTTATTTCTTCTTGAGTATGTTCCCTTTCTCCATCTTTTTTCGAACTTGCTTTCTTCTTTGCCGATCCTTCCCCCTTTTTTCTGTTTTCTTCCATCTTCTTCCTCTTCTCTTCCATTTGCCTAACCTTTTCCAAAGCCTTTTTCTTTTCTTCCAACTCCTTTTGGAGTTTTTCTTCTTGAATCTTTCTCAACCGTTCTTCTTCCTCTTTCTTCAACCTTTCTTCTTCTTCCCTTTTCAATCTTTCTTCTTCTTCCCTTCTGGCCCGTTCCTCAGCCTCCTTTCTCAACTGTTCCTCATCTTCTTGCTGTTTCTTGATTGCAAGTTGTTGCCTTTCTTCTATCACCCTTATCCTTTCTTTGAGTCTTTCATTCATGCGGGCTAATTCCTCCTCAGTATCGAGTCTCTCTCGCTCAAGAGCATCGATTTCGGAGGAAGTAGCTTCAGTACTCATCATAGTTTTAGGGCTTTAAGGACCTTCGCCGGCGTTCATGGTTTCTTCACCGGCGTCCAGAACATCCTCGCCGGTGATTTCTGTGTTCGTCGGAAGTTTGTTGAGGTCGTCGGTGAGAATACGAGCGGCCTGTCGTTCTGCATGGGTGGTTTCCATCGGCTCCGGCGACGTGACGGACGTTGTGTCGATGGTATTAAGTCGCCAACGAGAGAAACGGGTGGGAGGAAATGGTGTTTGGGCTGGTCGTTTTGATCTAGCCATGGATGAAGATGAAATGGTATCTTTTAGAGAGAAAAGGGTTTTGTCCTAAGGAGAAATGAAGAAGAAGAAGTATGGTGGTTAAAGGTTTTGTTTGGGAGGTAAAAGGGTTTTGGTGGGAACGGTTATAGAGGAGATTAGGATAAGATTTTCAAAATTTGAAAAAGAAAACTAATTCCTTTAATTTTGAAGAGAAAAGAAAAATAATTTTTTTAATCCTCAAAAATAAAATAAAACAACCGGGTTATATAAATAACCGGTTAATATTTTTTAAAAGGGGACAAAAAAAAGTTTTCCTTTAATTTTAAAAAGAAAAGAAAAATAATTTTTTAATCCTCAAAATAAAAAAAACAACCGGGTTATATAAATAACCGGTTAATATTTTTTTAAAAGGGGACAAAAAAAAAGTTTTCCTTTAATTTTAAAAAGAAAAGAAAAATAATTTTTTAATCCTCAAAATAAAAAACAACCGGGTTATATAAATAACCGGTTAATATTTTTCAAAAGGGGACAAAAAAGTTTTCCTTTAATTTTAAAATTCAAAAAGAAGAAAATCCAATGGCAAAATTTGGTTTTAAGAAATGGGAGGGAAAAAGTTAACCAAAGGTTTTTGTCTTGAAAATACAAGCACTTGAGTGCATGCTTTTTGGCAGAAAAGGTGACTAAAGGTTGAAAACTTGGGTGAAGCTATAAAGAATAGGGGTTGACTTATGGGGTCCCTTGGGCGGCATCCATCAAATCAACCAAGCCAGCTGTCAAGCAACCAGAGTGGCCACTATGAACATTCAGAACTGAAAATTCTTTTTGGAGCATACTTTAGCTTTCCTACAAGAGCTGAAAAAAAATACAAAAAATAACAACAAAGGGGTGAAAAATAAATGAAATAAAATATTTACCTGCACCTTTTCATGGATTTTTCTCAGTTGGGTTGAACAGGGGTAGAGTGGGCACTCTCACTTAAAAAGTGTTTTACCCGATGTCCATTAACTTTAAAAATTTGTCCATCATCCGGTGCCATGAGATCGATGGTTCCAAAAGGGCTTACCTTGACCACAGTGAATGGCCCCGTCCAACGAGATTTTAGCTTACCCGGGAAGAGTTTGAGTCGGGAATTAAATAAGAGCACTTGTTGTCCTTCCTCAAACTTTCTATGATTTATTCTCCGATCATGCCACATCTTAGTCTTTTCCTTGTAGAGCTTTGCGTTTTCGTAAGAATGGTAACGAAGCTCATCTAACTCGTGCAATTGCAAAAACCTTTTGGTTCCTGCCGCATCTTCGCTCATGTTAAGCTCCTTTAGGGCCCAAAAGGCTTTTTGTTCCAATTCGATTGGTAAATGGCAAGCTTTGCCAAAAACCAATTTAAAAGGAGACATGCCCAAAGGAGTTTCATAGGCCGTTCTATAGGCCCAAAGAGCGTCATCGAGCTTTGTTGACCAATCCTTACGGTGAGGTTTTACAACTTTCTCCAAAATGCGTTTAATCTCTCGATTTGAGAGCTCGGCCAACCCATTGGTCTGCGGATGATAGGCAGTGGCCACTCTGTGATGTATATCATACTTCGCGAGTACCGAGCTCATTAGCTTATTTACGAAATGGGTTCCTTCGTCACTTATCAAAGCCCGTGGTGTTCCAAAACGAGTGAAAATATTTTTGTGCAAAAATTTCACCACGGTATTTGCATCTTTAGAAGAGCATGCAATGGCTTCGACCCATTTCGAAACATAATCTACCGCGACTAATATGTATTGGTTGTTGTTGGAGTTTGGGAAAGGACCCATAAAGTCTATTCCCCACACATCAAAAGTTCCACTTTTAAGATGTTATTAAGTGGCATTTCGTTCTTTTGAGAGATATTTCCGGTTCTTTGGCATTGTTCACAATGTTTTACAAATTCATTAGAATCTTTGAAAATTGTGGGCCAATAAAATCCACATTGCAATACTTTAGCACCGGTATGTTGTCCACCGAAATGGCCACCGTACTGGGTTGTGTGGCAACCTTGTTGAATTTGGTGTATCTCGTTTCCGTGAACACATCTTCTCAATATTTGGTCAGTCCCCACTCTATATAAGTATGGGTCGTCCCAAACATATTGTCTACAATCTTTTAAAAATTTCTTAAAAGGTTGACCACGCATGCCATGAGGTTTTAGGTCACATGCCAAAAAATTAGCTATATCGGCATACCAAGGAGCACCTGGGTCATGATGATGAATAGCTAGAAATTGTTCATCAGGAAATCTTTCTTGAACCGGAGTTGGTTCCTGAGTGGTCACTATCTTCTCAAGTCGGGATAAATGATCTGCGATTTGATTGTTGATCCCTTTTCTATCAACAATTTCAAGGTCGAATTCCTGCAACAAAAGTACCCAACGGATTAGTCTAGGCTTAGAATCAGCCTTGCTTATAAGATACTTGATTGCCGCATGGTCGGTGCACTATGACTTTCGTGCCTATCAAATAGGATCTAAAGCGATCAAAAGCAAACACCACCGCAAGCAACTCTTTTTCCGTGACAGTATAATTAATTTGGGCTTCAATTAGAGTCTTGCTTGCATAGTATATGGGATGAAATACTTTATCTTTTCGCTGTCCTAAAATACCCAACAAACCCCACTCACTGGCATCGCACATAATTTCAAATGGAAGAGTCCAGTCTGGAGTGGTCACTATGGGTGCAGTAATGAGAGCTTTCTTTATGGTTTCAAATGCCTTCCTACAGTCTTGGGTAAATTCAAACTTCTGGTCATGTTGTAAAAGGGTGCACAAAGGTTTGGTTATTTTGGAAAAATCCTTAATGAACCTCCTATAGAACCCGACATGTCCCAAAAAGCTACGAATACCCTTAACGGTAGTGGGCTCGGGGAGTTGTTCAATCACTTCTAGCTTGGCTCGATCTACCTCTAATCCTCTCTTGGACACAAGATGACCTAGGACTATACCTTCTTGGACCATGAAATGACACTTCTCCCAATTTAGGATCAGGTCATGCATCTCACATCTCTTTAGGCTTTTCTCCAAGTTCTTAAGGCATTCCTCAAATGAAGGTCCTATCACCAAAAAATCATCCATAAACACCTCTATAGTGTCCTCTATCATATCAGAAAAGATTGCCATCATGCAACGTTGGAATGTTGCGGGGGCATTGCACAACCCAAAAGGCATCCTTCGGAAAGCAAAGGTGCCATAAGGACAAGTGAAGGTGGTCTTCTCTTGGACCTTGGGGGCTATATGTATTTGGTTATAACCGGAATATCCATCCAAAAAGCAATAGAATTCATTTCCGGCTAGTCTATCAAGCATTTGATCGATAAAAGGCAAGGGGAAATGGTCCTTTTTGGTGGCTAGGTTAAGTTGTCTATAATCCATGCAAATACGCCACCCGGTCACAGTCCTAGTTGGAATGAGCTCATTCTTCTCGTGTGTGACAACGGTTGTGCCTCCCTTTTTAGGGACGAATTGAATGGGACTCACCCAACTACTACTTGCAATAGGGTATATGATTCCTGCGTCTAACCACTTCAAGATCTCTTTCTTAACCACCTCCTTCATGATTGGGTTCAACCTTCTTTGAGGCTGTACCTTTCCAGAGTGGTCACTCTCAAGATTAATCTTATGCTGGTACAAAGAGGGACTAATTCCCTTGATATCAGCTATAGTCCAACCTAATGCCTTTTTATGTCTTGATAGAAGATCTACCAATTGTTTCTCTTGTTCCTCACTCAACTTAGACGAAATAATGACGGGAAGTTTGTCATTTTTAGTGAGGTAGGCATATTTTAAGTGGGAAGGCAAAGGTTTTAGCTCTAAATCAGGGGGTTGTTCTGTAGATGGTTTCTGGACATTCCTATTGGTGAAGTCTAGCTGCTCAAAAGCTGCCAGAACAGGGCTACACTCATCCTCAAAAATATCCTCATCCTCAGTGTCAGAGTGATCACTCTCAATACTCACTATCTCCTTCACACAATCACTACTTAAACAACTAATGGACGAACACTCTTCTGTTTCGATGTACTTAAGGGATTTGAAGACATTGAAGGTGACTTCTTGGTCATGGACTCTCATAGTAAGTTCCCCTTTTTGCACATCAATTAAAGTTCGTCCGGTCGCAAGGAACGGATGTCCTAAAATGAGTGGCACTTTTTTATCCGCTTCATAATCCAAAATTATAAAATCAGCGGGGAAAACTAGTTTGTCCACTTGAACAAGCACATCTTCTATCTTACCTTTTGGATAAGCCATGGATCGGTCCGCTAGTTGTAAAGTCACGGTTGTGGGTCTAGCCTCTCCGATTCCAAACTTATTAAACATGGACAATGGCATCAAATTAATACTCGCCCCTAAGTCACAAAGAGCATGACCAACTTCTTGACCTCCAATAATACAAGGGATAGTAAAACTACCCGGATCTTTCATCTTAGGTGGAATATTGTTGGTAAGAATAGCACTACATTCCTTGGTTAACGCCACGGTCTCATATTCTTCCAATCTCCGTTTTTTGTTTAAAATATCTTTCAAAAACTTCACATAACTTGGCATTTGCTCTAAAGCCTCTACCAATGGAATGTTGATGTGGAGTTGTTTGAAAATGTCCAAAAACTTTTTAAATTGATTATCGACATTTTTGTTTTTCAATCTTTCCGGAAATGGAAGATGTCTTGGATCGATTGGTGGTGTGGCCTTGGGATGTGGAGTACTAGTGGTCTTGACTTTGTTGGATGAGTCTTTTGAAACCTCAGAAGTAGGTGGAATAGGAGTGCTTACTTCTTTCGGAGGAGTAGTCACAGTACTGCTTACTGGAGTGGGCACTATGGTTGTAGGCAAAGTTGTTGCTACGGTCTCCGGACTATCTAACTTGGGGTCAGACTGAATCGTAGTATCTCTACCACTCCTAAGCGATATGGCCTTAACCTGCTCCTTTGGTATCCCCTTAGGATGCTCGGTGTCACTAGGTAAACTACCTTGTGGTCGATTCTTAACCTCAGCGGCTAATTGTCCTAATTGGGTCTCAAAATTCCTCATCGCAGCTTGGGTTTGGTTCATGAAACCTTTGAGCATAGACTCAAGTGAAGGTGGTACATCGGGCATGTGTTGTTGTTGCCTAGGTTGATAATTCTGTGGAGGTTGACTCGTGTGAAAGTTCTGTGGAGGGTGTCCACTTTGAATACTTTGTGAAGACTGCCCACCATGGAAGTTCTGTGGGGAGTGTCTACTTTGAAAATTAGACTGACTATTTTGAAATTGAGTTTGATTAAATCCAGGAGGATTTTGTGCACGTGTAGGTCCTTGACTCACCCCAGGGGGTTGGAGTCTTTGATTTGCAGTCCAAGAGAAATTCGGGTGATTTCTCCAATTGGAATTGTAAGTCTGCGAAAATGGGCTCTTTCTAGACTGAGTTCCTATGGCATTGACAGCTTCCGGGTTACCAGGACAAAAGTCATAACTGTGCTCTTCTCCGCAGAAAGAACAATTTTCTGGGAGTTGTGGAGTGGCCACCACAGAATTCACCTGATTTTTGTTTCCATTTAAAACCAGTTTAGTTAAAGCAACTAATTGTGCATTCATAGCTTTGAGTGCATCCGAATCGACAGAAGAGCTCTTAGCTGGAAGTGCTCTTGGATCTTACCATTCGGTGTTATTATTAGTGACTTTTTCCAAAATTTGGTGAGCTTCATTATAAGTTTTAGCCGTAAAGGCTCCACCTGCTGTTGCATCTAGGATGATTTTGGCAGCATTGGAGATACCATTGTAAAAGGTTTCCAATTGGATACAATGTGGGATACCGTGATGTGGGCACTTCCGCAGAAGTTCCTTAAAACGTTCCCATGCATCCGAGACTGCCTCATCCGTCTCTTGTCTAAACAACAAAATATCATTTCGCAATTTAACATTTCTTGTGGGAGGAAAGTATTTTTGTAAAAACTTTTCCGCAAGATCTTTCCAAGTAGTGATTGAGTTGGGTGCTTGTGAATTTAGTCAAGCTTTGGCTCTATCCCTTAATGAAAAAGGGAAGAGTTTTAGCCTTAAGGCTTCTTCGGGTACACCATTAAATGAAAAAGCATCCGCAATCTCCAAAAATGACTTTAAGTGAGAATGTGGATCTTCGGACGGTAGACCTCCAAATTGACCATTGGTTTGGATCATTTGGAACATCACCGGTTTAAGTTCAAAATGCGTTGCGGTAATGTTGGGAGGAGTAATTCTGGAAAGTAGTTGATTAAGTCCCGGAGTTGCATAATCCCGTATTTTACGATTTTTGTCATCGGCAACATGTACCGTGTTCTCCGGAGGTGGAGGAGGATTTGCATCTGCCATGTTCTCGATCGGAGTTTGAGGTATTTGAGTTGACCGATTAACGTTAACACCTCTACGCCTTCTCCTAAAAGTTTGTTCAATTTCGGGATCGGGTGTAAAAAGTGGTCCGTGTTGTAGCCTTGGCATACAACACGCAAACAAAAAGCTTAGAAAAACAAGTTACTCGGGCTCGAATGAAAACTAATGTCTTGAAATGAAAATAACGCCGATCCCGGCGGCGGCGCCAAAAACTTGGTACGTGCGAAACGTGATATCGAAATATGTAATCACGGTGAGGTTAGCAACTCGATCCATAGTGGACGGCGCAAGTATACACCGGTCACTATGATCGTTTACCAAGTAATAAAGTGGTAAGAACCAAATATCGTATCCTCGAGGACTGGAACTTAAATCAAGACACTATTATTTCATGAACTTCCTTTTACAAGTTTCAATTAGAGAGGAAGCAATATTTTGAGTTGGTTTGTTGAAAGTAATTTAACAAAGTTCTAATAATTAAAAGGAGAGATGTAGTTGTGATTTTCCCCGGATTTTACATTAAATACTTGATTTATAAAAATGGTCATGGTACTGGAGCAGTGGCCACCCTCATCGTCCGAATGCCGGCTCATCTAGCACTCGCATCTTTTCTAACTAAAGCTTTATATATATAATTAACTTTCTTTGATTTGTTAGTAAGTTTTCTGAACTCGGTCGAGTTTCGATGGTGTCTACGCAGTAAGCAAAAAGCCATAAGTATTTTTAATGCCCAAATGGTTGCTCCTACTCCATATGGTGAAAACTTACTATGTAAAGAATTCTTTCAAATTCCTAGCATCATCCAAGCTCGTGTCACTACGTTCCGCCTGTGTCCGGGTCTCGAACTAGACAGTAAACACTTTCAAGTTATTAGCTTGTCCGCATCATTGGCATTATCGAACAATGAATGACCAAATCAAAAAAGGGGTAAAAAGGTATATATAAAAACTACTCAAGAATTTTACATAAAGTCCAGGTACTTCTCATTTTCTACATCTCAAAAAGAGTTTAGTTCATAGCTAAGAAGGAGTAGAAAACGGAAATTAAAAGTTTGCAAGAAAACATACCGAAAGATTTACTTACTGCAAGAACAGTGCCCACTGTCGTGTTCATCGGAGTACAATACCTAAAGTAAAAATTAACTACTGCAGAAAATTAAATGTTAACTACAGAAAATTAAATGCTTCTAACTAAGAACATGAAAATAAATGCTAAGAACTAAATTATGCTCTCTAAGAAATTCTATCTCTACTTTCTATCTCTACTTTGTTGCTACTTTCTTGGTTGTTGAATGAAATGAATGCCTTGGCCTTTATATAGAAGGCCAAGGGTCTTCCATGTATTGTCTTCAAGGCAAGGTCCAGGAGGGAGCACTGCGTCTGGAAGGTAAGGACCAAGGAAAAACACACCACCTTGAGGGTAAAGACCATGGAGAAAGCACAAAGATCCATTGGATAATGAAACTTTTACCTAAAATGGGGCTTTTGGAATAAAATAACATGTATAGCCATTCTTTTACTTTTGCTTTTCAACCACCGGCAGAAAGCATGCAAAGAAGCTTCCTACTCCTGCTTTTGTGTTCCCCAGTCAGCACCATCTTGGCCTCCAGCCGTTTGGCTTAATGAATAAGGTGTTCGTCACTCGGAGTGGACACTCCGGATACCAATTTGATGAAAACTCGTCTTTTAGGCATAAAAACGCCTTAAATGGTTTTAAGATATGAAAACACTCACAAATGGCTCAAGAAAATGTTTTAGACCAAAAATGGGGATTTAGGAGGCAAAATGGCCGAAATTGCTTAAATAAAATGCAAATAAAAGGCATGTAATAACTCTAAAATATAGAGTTATCAACATCCCTTAACCATTCAGAGCCCTAATTTCATTTTGAATAATTACCAAATAATTATATTTCATTTTGCACTATATCATAAGAGCCTCTTAATCATTTTGCAGCAAACTATTAAACAACTACCAACTGGCTGATCTCCAGAGCGATTTCGTCGGATAAACTATTGCGACTGAAATCAGTAAATGTTCACTGCTACCTGCTACAATTACCTTATTTCTCCAGGAATGCGGCCCGTGAACTTTTTATGGTCAAGTAAAAGCTTATGTACGCCGGAAAAGTTGTTGATATTAGCGGGTAGTGAACCAGTTTGGCAATTCGTGGACTAACTGACCTGACCGGGGTTGACTGATACGATATCGGTCACCGCGATGAAGCTCAACCTATGAGAGATGTTGTAGTATCTTATATGCCCACGTCATATGAAAACACTGTTGATATCAAATGAACCTATGAGGATCACAAGCAGAGAGTGTATAGATCACGAATTAACCAAGTTGGTTATAAACCGATATAAGTTACATGTTGTAAAGTATAAATTATTATTCTAGTAGAATAATAATAAAAGTGTGTGATATATAATTATGATAACTATATGACTTAATTATTAAGTTAATAATTAAGTCCAAAGCCAATTAATTATTAAGTTAATAATTAAGTCCAAAGCCAATTAATTATTAAGTTAATACTTAATTGATTGATTTTATTTTAATCATGGTAATTAAGCCCATGAGGCTTTAATTAGCTCGGTCCACGATTAAGGAAGGAGTATTTAATCACTAGTTGTCGTGATTAAATCATAACACAATTTGAAACAACTTGAGAGACAAGAAAAGCTCTCCCTCTCCTCTCCTTAAAATCGACAAACACACACAAAACACCAAGAAATCGATTTCTTGGTGTTCTTCGACTATCCGACCTAGCAACCGTTCGTGATCGGATTCATACTCGCGTGGATACCGCTAGAGGAGATCTACATTGATCTCTAACGCTCTGTGTTAGTCAACCACTACAATCATTGACGTATATTTCTTAAACCTCCTATGTTTGTTCTTATTTTTTTTTTTAAAGTTGTTAGTAACGAATCCGGGCATCAATGGTTTTACCGGTTATCGCTGCATGTATGTGATCCGGTGAAACCCTACAGTAGTATCAGATCCCCGTTACAATGACTTTAGAGATTGAATCTTTTAAAAACGGTCGAAAAATGATTAACCGGGAGGTTGCCGCCGTCGTGCGTCACCACCGTAGACAGCCACCATAGTGCGGTGAGTCTCACGGCTTGGCTTGGCGCCTCCCCCCTTTCGTTGTGTTGGGCTTTAGGGTTTCTTGATTTGGACCCGTTTAGGCCTAATAAGGTTTTTGACCTATTTTAATTGATTCCTTGGACTTGTTAATAGGGTTAAGTTAAACTCACGCCCACACCCATAGAGACACTTATCAAAGCCCGTGGTGTTCCAAAACGAGTGAAAATATTTTTGTGCAAAAATTTCACCACGGTATTTGCATCTTTAGAAGAGCATGCAATGGCTTCGACCCATTTCGAAACATAATCTACCGCGACTAATATGTATTGGTTGTTGTTGGAGTTTGGGAAAGGACCCATAAAGTCTATTCCCCACACATCAAAAGTTCCACTTTTAAGATGTTATTAAGTGGCATTTCGTTCTTTTGAGAGATATTTCCGGTTCTTTGGCATTGTTCACAATGTTTTACAAATTCATTAGAATCTTTGAAAATTGTGGGCCAATAAAATCCACATTGCAATACTTTAGCACCGGTATGTTGTCCACCGAAATGGCCACCGTACTGGGTTGTGTGGCAACCTTGTTGAATTTGGTGTATCTCGTTTCCGTGAACACATCTTCTCAATATTTGGTCAGTCCCCACTCTATATAAGTATGGGTCGTCCCAAACATATTGTCTACAATCTTTTAAAAATTTCTTAAAAGGTTGACCACGCATGCCATGAGGTTTTAGGTCACATGCCAAAAAATTAGCTATATCGGCATACCAAGGAGCACCTGGGTCATGATGATGAATAGCTAGAAATTGTTCATCAGGAAATCTTTCTTGAACCGGAGTTGGTTCCTGAGTGGTCACTATCTTCTCAAGTCGGGATAAATGATCTGCGATTTGATTGTTGATCCCTTTTCTATCAACAATTTCAAGGTCGAATTCCTGCAACAAAAGTACCCAACGGATTAGTCTAGGCTTAGAATCAGCCTTGCTTATAAGATACTTGATTGCTGCATGGTCAGTGTGCACTATGACTTTCGTGCCTATCAAATAGGATCTAAAGCGATCAAAAGCAAACACCACCGCAAGCAACTCTTTTTCCGTGACAGTATAATTAATTTGGGCTTCAATTAGAGTCTTGCTTGCATAGTATATGGGATGAAATACTTTATCTTTTCGCTGTCCTAAAACAGCTCCAACAGCCCACTCACTGGCATCGCACATAATTTCAAATGGAAGAGTCCAGTCTGGAGTGGTCACTATGGGTGCAGTAATGAGAGCTTTCTTTATGGTTTCAAATGCCTTCCTACAGTCTTGGGTAAATTCAAACTTCTGGTCATGTTGTAAAAGGGTGCACAAAGGTTTGGTTATTTTGGAAAAATCCTTAATGAACCTCCTATAGAACCCGGCATGTCCCAAAAAGCTACGAATACCCTTAACGGTAGTGGGCTCGGGGAGTTGTTCAATCACTTCTAGCTTGGCTCGATCTACCTCTAATCCTCTCTTGGACACAAGATGACCTAGGACTATACCTTCTTGGACCATGAAATGACACTTCTCCCAATTTAGGATCAGGTCATGCATCTCACATCTCTTTAGGCTTTTCTCCAAGTTCTTAAGGCATTCCTCAAATGAAGGTCCTATCACCAAAAAATCATCCATAAACACCTCTATAGTGTCCTCTATCATATCAGAAAAGATTGCCATCATGCAACGTTGGAATGTTGCGGGGGCATTGCACAACCCAAAAGGCATCCTTCGGAAAGCAAAGGTGCCATAAGGACAAGTGAAGGTGGTCTTCTCTTGGACCTTGGGGGCTATATGTATTTGGTTATAACCGGAATATCCATCCAAAAAGCAATAGAATTCATTTCCGGCTAGTCTATCAAGCATTTGATCGATAAAAGGCAAGGGGAAATGGTCCTTTTTGGTGGCTAGGTTAAGTTGTCTATAATCCATGCAAATACGCCACCCGGTCACAGTCCTAGTTGGAATGAGCTCATTCTTCTCGTTTGTGACAACGGTTGTGCCTCCCTTTTTAGGGACGAATTGAATGGGACTCACCCAACTACTACTTGCAATAGGGTATATGATTCCTGCGTCTAACCACTTCAAGATCTCTTTCTTAACCACCTCCTTCATGATTGGGTTCAACCTTCTTTGAGGCTGTACCTTTCCAGAGTGGTCACTCTCAAGATTAATCTTATGCTGGTACAAAGAGGGACTAATTCCCTTGATATCAGCTATAGTCCAACCTAATGCCTTTTTATGTCTTGATAGAAGATCTACCAATTGTTTCTCTTGTTCCTCACTCAACTTAGACGAAATAATGACGGGAAGTTTGTCATTTTTAGTGAGGTAGGCATATTTTAAGTGGGAAGGCAAAGGTTTTAGCTCTAAATCAGGGGGTTGTTCTGTAGATGGTTTCTGGACATTCCTATTGGTGAAGTCTAGCTGCTCAAAAGTTTGCCGAACGGGGGCTACACTCATCCTCAAAAATATCCTCATCCTCAGTGTCAGAGTGATCACTCTCAATACTCACTATCTCCTTCACACAATCACTACTTAAACAACTAATGGACGAACACTCTTCTGTTTCGATGTACTTAAGGGATTTGAAGACATTGAAGGTGACTTCTTGGTCATGGACTCTCATAGTAAGTTCCCCTTTTTGCACATCAATTAAAGTTCGTCCGGTCGCAAGGAACGGATGTCCTAAAATGAGTGGCACTTTTTTATCCGCTTCATAATCCAAAATTATAAAATCAGCGGGGAAAACTAGTTTGTCCACTTGAACAAGCACATCTTCTATCTTACCTTTTGGATAAGCCATGGATCGGTCCGCTAGTTGTAAAGTCACGGTTGTGGGTCTAGCCTCTCCGATTCCAAACTTATTAAACATGGACAATGGCATCAAATTAATACTCGCCCCTAAGTCACAAAGAGCATGACCAACTTCTTGACCTCCAATAATACAAGGGATAGTAAAACTACCCGGATCTTTCATCTTAGGTGGAATATTGTTGGTAAGAATAGCACTACATTCCTTGGTTAACGCCACGGTCTCATATTCTTCCAATCTCCGTTTTTTGTTTAAAATATCTTTCAAAAACTTCACATAACTTGGCATTTGCTCTAAAGCCTCTACCAATGGAATGTTGATGTGGAGTTGTTTGAAAATGTCCAAAAACTTTTTAAATTGATTATCGACATTTTTGTTTTTCAATCTTTCCGGAAATGGAAGATGTCTTGGATCGATTGGTGGTGTGGCCTTGGGATGTGGAGTACTAGTGGTCTTGACTTTGTTGGATGAGTCTTTTGAAACCTTAGAAGTAGGTGGAATAGGAGTGCTTACTTCTTTCGGAGGAGTAGTCACAGTACTGCTTACTGGAGTGGGCACTATGGTTGTAGGCAAAGTTGTTGCTACGGTCTCCGGACTATCTAACTTGGGGTCAGACTGGATCGTAGTATCTCTACCACTCCTAAGCGATATGGCCTTAACCTGCTCCTTTGGTATCCCCTTAGGATGCTCGGTGTCACTAGGTAAACTACCTTGTGGTCGATTCTTAACCTCAGCGGCTAATTGTCCTAATTGGGTCTCAAAATTCCTCATCGCAGCTTGGGTTTGGTTCATGAAACCTTTGAGCATAGACTCAAGTGAAGGTGGTACATCGGGTATGTGTTGTTGTTGCCTAGGTTGATAATTCTGTGGAGGTTGACTCGTGTGAAAGTTCTGTGGAGGGTGTCCACTTTGAAAACTTTGTGAAGACTGCCCACCATGGAAGTTCTGTGGGGAGTGTCTACTTTGAAAATTAGACTGACTATTTTGAAATTGAGTTTGATTAAATCCAGGAGGATTTTGTGCACGTGTAGGTCCTTGACTCACCCCAGGGGGTTGGAGTCCTTGATTTGCAGTCCAAGAGAAATTCGGGTGATTTCTCCAATTGGAATTGTAAGTCTGCGAAAATGGGCTCTTTCTAGACTGAGTTCCTATGGCATTGACAGCTTCGGGGTTACCAGGACAAAAGTCATAACTGTGCTCTTCTCCGCAGAAAGAACAATTTTCTGGGAGTTGTGGAGTGGCCACCACAGAATTCACCTGATTTTTGTTTCCATTTAAAACCAGTTTAGTTAAAGCAACTAATTGTGCATTCATAGCTTTGAGTGCATCCGAATCGACAGAAGAGCTCTTAGCTGGAAGTGCTCTTGGATCTTACCATTCGGTGTTATTATTAGTGACTTTTTCCAAAATTTGGTGAGCTTCATTATAAGTTTTAGCCGTAAAGGCTCCACCTGCTGTTGCATCTAGGATGATTTTGGCAGCATTGGAGATACCATTGTAAAAGGTTTCCAATTGGATACAATGTGGGATACCGTGATGTGGGCACTTCCGCAGAAGTTCCTTAAAACGTTCCCATGCATCCGAGACTGCCTCATCCGTCTCTTGTCTAAACAACAAAATATCATTTCGCAATTTAACATTTCTTGTGGGAGGAAAGTATTTTTGTAAAAACTTTTCCGCAAGATCTTTCCAAGTAGTGATTGAGTTGGGTGCTTGTGAATTTAGTCAAGCTTTGGCTCTATCCCTTAATGAAAAAGGGAAGAGTTTTAGCCTTAAGGCTTCTTCGGGTACACCATTAAATGAAAAAGCATCCGCAATCTCCAAAAATGACTTTAAGTGAGAATGTGGATCTTCGGACGGTAGACCTCCAAATTGACCAATGGTTTGGATCATTTGGAACATCACCGGTTTAAGTTCAAAATGCGTTGCGGTAATGTTGGGAGGAGTAATTCTGGAAAGTAGTTGATTAAGTCCCGGAGTTGCATAATCCCGTATTTTACGATTTTTGTCATCGGCAACATGTACCGTGTTCTCCGGAGGTGGAGGAGGATTTGCATCCGCCATGTTCTCGATCGGAGTTTGAGGTATTTGAGTTGACCGATTAACGTTAACACCTCTACGCCTTCTCCTAAAAGTTTGTTCAATTTCGGGATCGGGTGTAAAAAGTGGTCCGTGTTGTAGCCTTGGCATACAACACGCAAACAAAAAGCTTAGAAAAACAAGTTACTCGGGCTCGAATGAAAACTAATGTCTTGAAATGAAAATAACGCCAGTCCCCGGCAGCGGCGCCAAAAACTTGGTACGTGCGAAACGTGATATCGAAATATGTAATCACAGTGAGGTTAGCAACTCAGTCCATAGTGGACAGCGCAAGTATACACTGGTCACTATGATCGTTTACCAAGTAATAAAGTGGTAAGAACCAAATATCGTATCCTCGAGGACTGGAACTTAAATCAAGACACTATTATTTCATGAACTTCCTTTTACAAGTTTCAATTAGAGAGGAAGCAATATTTTGAGTTGGTTTGTTGAAAGTAATTTAACAAAGTTCTAATAATTAAAAGGAGAGATGTAGTTGTGATTTTCCCCGGATTTTACATTAAATACTTGATTTATAAAAATGGTCATGGTACTGGAGCAGTGGCCACCCTCTGTCCAGAATGCCGGCTCATCTAGCACTCGCATCTTTTCTAACTAAAGCTTTATATATATAATTAACTTTCTTTGATTTGTTAGTAAGTTTTCTGAACTCGGTCGAGTTTCGATGGTGTCTACGCAGTAAGCAAAAAGCCATAAGTATTTTTAATGCCCAAATGGTTGCTCCTACTCCATATGGTGAAAACTTACTATGTAAAGAATTCTTTCAAATTCCTAGCATCATCCAAGCTCGTGTCACTACGTTCCGCCCAGGACTGGGTCTCGAACTAGACAGTAAACACTTTCAAGTTATTAGCTTGTCCGCATCATTGGCATTATCGAACAATGAATGACCAAATCAAAAAAGGGGTAAAAAGGTATATATAAAAACTACTCAAGAATTTTACATAAAGTCCAGGTACTTCTCATTTTCTACATCTCAAAAAGAGTTTAGTTCATAGCTAAGAAGGAGTAGAAAACGGAAATTAAAAGTTTGCAAGAAAACATACCGAAAGATTTACTTACTGCAAGAACAGTGCCCACTGTCGTGTTCACTGGAGTACAATACCGAAAGTAAAAATTAACTACTGCAGAAAATTAAATGTTAACTACAGAAAATTAAATGCTTCTAACTAAGAACATGAAAATAAATGCTAAGAACTAAATTATGCTCTCTAAGAAATTCTATCTCTACTTTCTATCTCTACTTTGTTGCTACTTTCTTGGTTGTTGAATGAAATGAATGCCTTGGCCTTTATATAGAAGGCCAAGGGTCTTCCATGTATTGTCTTCAAGGCAAGGTCCAGGAGGGAGCACTGCGTCTGGAAGGTAAGGACCAAGGAAAAACACACCACCTTGAGGGTAAAGACCATGGAGAAAGCACAAAGATCCATTGGATAATGAAACTTTTACCTAAAATGGGGCTTTTGGAATAAAATAACATGTATAGCCATTCTTTTACTTTTGCTTTTCAACCACCGGCAGAAAGCATGCAAAGAAGCTTCCTACTCCTGCTTTTGTGTTCCCCAGTCAGCACCATCTTGGCCTCCAGCCGTTTGGCTTAATGAATAAGGTGTTCGTCACTCGGAGTGGACACTCCGGATACCAATTTGATGAAAACTCGTCTTTTAGGCATAAAAACGCCTTAAATGGTTTTAAGATATGAAAACACTCACAAATGGCTCAAGAAAATGTTTTAGACCAAAAATGGGGATTTAGGAGGCAAAATGGCCGAAATTGCTTAAATAAAATGCAAATAAAAGGCATGTAATAACTCTAAAATATAGAGTTATCAACATCCCTTAACCATTCAGAGCCCTAATTTCATTTTGAATAATTACCAAATAATTATATTTCATTTTGCACTATATCATAAGAGCCTCTTAATCATTTTGCAGCAAACTATTAAACAACTACCAACTGGCTGATCTCCAGAGCGATTTCGTCGGATAAACTATTGCGACTGAAATCAGTAAATGTTCATTTGCTACTGCTACAATTACCTTATTTCTCCGGGAATGCGGCCCGTGAACTTTTTATGGTCAAGTAAAAGCTTATGTACGCCGGAAAAGTTGTTGATATTAGCGGGTAGTGAACCGGTTGGCAATTCGTGGACTAACTGACCTGACCGGGGTTGACTGATACGATATCGGTCACCGCGATGAAGCTCAACCTATGAGAGATGTTGTAGTATCTTATATGCCCACGTCATATGAAAACACTGTTGATATCAAATGAACCTATGAGGATCACAAGCAGAGAGTGTATAGATCACGAATTAACCAAGTTGGTTATAAACCGATATAAGTTACATGTTGTAAAGTATAAATTATTATTCTAGTAGAATAATAATAAAAGTGTGTGATATATAATTATGATAACTATATGACTTAATTATTAAGTTAATAATTAAGTCCAAAGCCAATTAATTATTAAGTTAATAATTAAGTCCAAAGCCAATTAATTATTAAGTTAATACTTAATTGATTGATTTTATTTTAATCATGGTAATTAAGCCCATGAGGCTTTAATTAGCTCGGTCCACGATTAAGGAAGGAGTATTTAATCACTAGTTGTCGTGATTAAATCATAACACAATTTGAAACAACTTGAGAGACAAGAAAAGCTCTCCCTCTCCTCTCCTTAAAATCGACAAACACACACAAAACACCAAGAAATCGATTTCTTGGTGTTCTTCGACTATCCGACCTAGCAACCGTTCGTGATCGGATTCATACTCGCGTGGATACCGCTAGAGGAGATCTACATTGATCTCTAACGCTCTGTGTTAGTCAACCACTACAATCATTGACGTATATTTCTTAAACCTCCTATGTTTGTTCTTATTTTTTTTTTAAAAGTTGTTAGTAACGAATCCGGGCATCAATGGTTTTACCGGTTATCGCTGCATGTATGTGATCCGGTGAAACCCTACAGTAGTATCAGATCCCCGTTACAATGACTTTAGAGATTGAATCTTTTAAAAACGGTCGAAAAATGATTAACCGGGAGGTTGCCGCCGTCGTGCGTCACCACCGTAGACAGCCACCATAGTGCGGTGAGTCTCACGGCTTGGCTTGGCGCCTCCCCCCTTTCGTTGTGTTGGGCTTTAGGGTTTCTTGATTTGGACCCGTTTAGGCCTAATAAGGTTTTTGACCTATTTTAATTGATTCCTTGGACTTGTTAATAGGGTTAAGTTAAACTCACGCCCACACCCATAGAGACAATTAAGTTAAACTCATACCCAGACCCATAGAGACAATTAGTTACTATGAGACATGGAAAGCAGTAAATTGACTGAAATGAACTGAAATATAACTTGCATTAGTATAAATAAGATAAAACTGTCACCACAGTGTCGAGGTTGTGGTGACAGGGTACAATGCGGAATTTAAAGACAAAAATTAAAGTGTACACTACAAAAATAAAAAGAACTCAGCAAGTGCTGAGAGGAAGAGGAGAGAACGCATAAAATGAAAGAAAGAAAGATGTAAAAGGTGTGTCTAATGAAGCACCCCAAGGCCTCCTTTTATACTACAAGGAAGGTAATCCCTTTTGGGTAAAAACCACAAGATAAAGAGAACCATGCCCTACTTTCTAGACTAGACTAAGCCTTTATGATTGCCTTCTTTCCAGCTGGACTTTGTCTTCTTTTGCCTTCTCTTTTCAGCCGAAAATTGATGGAGACTTCAGCAGCTTAATCATTAAGCACAGGCACTCCACTGTGGTGACTTTGCGGTGACAAACAACCAAAAAGAGTAATAAAAGCTAGCAGTTTATTTTTTGGTATTAAATGATCGTGTAAAGCAACTTTATAAAAAAAGAAGGCATAAAAGTCTAAAAAGATGGAATTTAAAGGAACTAAAGTGAGGAAAATAACTCGAAATAACTCTCATATTCGGGAGTTATCAGTGTGCCACATGCATAACGTGGCGTGGGGCACAAGCCTTAAGCCACGACGTGTCACGGTGGCCGTTGCGACGAGCTTTTTTGAACACTGATAATAATATGTATATTTGTATTTACATAACAACTGAACACAATAAAAGAACTGATTATAATTGACATAAATAAAAATAATATGAAGATGACGATTAATCACATCAATTTAATACAATTTAAAAAATCTTATTGCAATCAATATACATAAAAGAATTACTTATACTAATTTATGTAATATAACTTATAATTAATTATTATTTACATAACACTCCTACTTTTATATATAAGTGAATAACCATTAACATTAACTATTATCTACACAAGACTCATTTTTTATTACTTTTGTCGGGATTTTAGAGTTACTCTTTTATTTTCTTCTTCTATATTTTTCCTATTACTCATTCTGATTCGACTTGGATTGAGATTATGAGTGATCTACATTATTATTTGTTATTTAGTGTTACTTTTTATAAAAACTAATATTTTTATAATTTTTGCAATATTTTTAATTGCAGTATAAAATTATGTGCATGTATATTTTAATTGTTTTTCAAACATGTAAACAAAATATATAAATTAATAAATTTAAATCAATACAAAAAAGTAAAAACTAATAAATTTTAAAGTATATACATATATTTAATTTATATAATAATTTAAAATATAATTATATTTTATAAATTAGAAATAAGGAAAGTGGGGTTTTTGTAAGAACCTCCATTGTAGAGTTTTATGGAGGTTTTTGAGAGGTGTGTGGTGGTTAGAAGCATTGGAATTGTTTCGTGAGGGCCAAGTGTAAAAGCATAGTTAATTATCTTGATTGGGAAATGTGGTGAAATCGTTTAGCTAGACCTAGTCTTTTAATTGTGGATGTGGTTTTGGTAATTGAGTTTGTTGAATATTTGATGAGTGATGTTGGTTAGATATCGGTAATTCAGACTAGTGAGAGAAAGTGCAAATGGCATGTGCGAATAAGTGATTTTGATGAAAGTAAGAAGTCGGTCGGGTGATAAAAAGAAATGGAGTTACGTCTAAGCATGTCATTTATTGAGTATATTTATATAAACCATTCAAGAGGGTAAAGGTGTTGATGCTAGATCTTGCTAAGGTATTTGCTAAATCAATTCGAGAGACTGTTTTAAAGCTTGCGTTGCTAGCAAGTCTTATACTAAAAGTGTGTGTCTTATTATTTCCAGATGGCAAGTAAAAGTAGTTGCAATGGTGTGTTTAGAGAAAGACTGTTTAAGTTGAATTAGTATTGGAGTAGCATGTATTATGCGTGAACCTTGTATTTGATGTTGTGATAGTTAGAATGATTCCCAGTGAGTGGTTGCTCCTTCTGTGAGGCATATGTACTCAAAATTTATATTGGTGAAATTCTTGGGTTATTGGTTGACTCGATAAATGTTTTAACATGTGTGTTTTCAAAATTGGTTCAATTCTGATTGGTAGACTATTCGAATGTTATATTATGAAATTTTATATATAAAGGCATTTTCTTACGTACGTAAATGTGGTAATAAAGTTGTGGATGGTGCATGTAAAGTTCGGAGGAAAAGAGTAGTGTTGATGAATTAATGGTCAATATTGTGGTAGAGGTGCAATATTAATCGGGTTAGTTTTACTTTGTGGCAATAGGTGTTCTGAAGAATTGTATGTTGTTAGTTAAGCAACTCTTAGTTGAAATTCTGAGTGGGAGGTGCAAGGATTCGTTGCTGTTAAGTTGACAAATTGGGTGGATGTAATTATTAGTCGAGGTTCGTGTTTGTTGAGGGGTAAACTTCATTAAAAGTTCTTTATTTAAAGAATTGAAGTTGATTATGAAGTCCAATGTAGACGTGTTCTATACAAAGTGGACAACAACTGGTATGGTTGGCCTAGGATATTATAGAAAGTGGTCTGTATCTGTTTCATGGTATAAATTTTGGGTAGGGAATATTAAAAATTGAATCTTGGTAATGATGTGATTTGTTGCGAAGTACTTCGGTAAAAGAAAGTTATAATGGTATAGAGGGATATCATGTTTCTGTATATCTAATCAAAATTGCCCCGCGAAAGGGTGACAATCTAATGGTATTCGTGTCGTTGTTTGAGAAATTGTTCCAAGAAGGAACAAAAGAGACATGTAAATAACAAAGAGGTTAGTGTTGTGTTGGTCTGTTGGAAGCCTCCTAAAAGGTAAGAAGTAAGGTGAAAATTTGAATAGTTTAGTTTGATGTTTGGTTACTCACGCCAATCGCTTGAACGAATTCCAGGACGGAATTCTTTTAAGGAGGAGAGGTTGTAATAACCCAAATTCTTAAGTAAATTAATCCATGGGCTTGGGGTAGTTTGGGGATCAAAGCCCGTTGTATTTAAGAGAGGGAATTAGGGGTTTTGGCTCATAGATCTCCTCATTTTTTTATTTCAGATTTGGAGTTTGTGTGTGTAAACGTGGGAGGCAAGAAAAGGAAGGTTTTGGAGAGATTTATCAATTGGAGAAGAAATCAAGACAATTCAAAGGTTTTGGGAGCAAAGTTTGAAGTTCTAATGTGGATTCACCATCTTCAAGGTAAACTCATCTCCTTGTTGCTTAAGCCTCCATTAATGGAGTTCTCTACTTGATTTTAGTTGTTGGGTTTTCTCCTTTGGTATTATAGAGATATTAATTGTTGGAGTCTTGATGGGAAGACATTTTAGATACATTCAATCCATGAAACCTATCTAAAATGCCCATTGCCATTGATGTCCCAAGTGTTATTCAAAGATTATTAAGAAAATTATTTTTTGGACATTTCTTGGTTGAAATTTATGAGATTAATCTTTGGATTAAGTTTCAGTGTTGGGATTGTTTATGGATGAATCCTCAAGTCTTGGGGTTGGGTTTGATTGATTTTAGTTGTTTAAAATCAAGTTTTGGGAATTGGAATTGATTTTGGAGACAAATTTCGGTGCTGTATAGAAAAGGAGAAAACCAGCACAAACAGTAGCTCACGCGGACGCGGGTATTCACGCGGGTAATCACGCGACTTGCCCCCGGGATAAGTCACGGGAGTCTCTGTTTGGCCCGGTTTGGTTTGGTCCGTTCCTTGTTTCGTGCTAGATGCATGCGAGGCATGGTTTAAGGGTTTATTTTAGGGATCTTGGGGGATGGTTTTAGGATGTTTTAAGGTAGTTTAACACCATTTTTGTGACGTCCAATTCAGGTCTTCGCTTGGGAAAGATTAGTCGTTTGAGCGGTTTGTCACATCATAGGTGAGTTCCCTTGTTAACCTTTTTACTAAAAGCATTTGGTTCTTTATTCGATGTGGTAAATATTTTATAAATGATAAATTGAAAGCATTATTCCTATATGCAAGTGTGTGCTTGGAAATGCTTATTTTACGGGAAGTGTGTACCCGATTAACCAAATGGCAGGAAGTGTGTACTCGGTTAGTTGTAAATAACCAAATTACGGGAAGTGTGTACCCGACGAATGGGCAAGTGTGGGTCCGATCAAATAGTCACAAGTGTGAGTGGCTATCAGTGTGTTTTACCGTTGCAACAGGTATCTAATCTTTAAAGTGTGAATACGTGTGAGTTAATATTCATGACTAACCTTTTTAATTTTATAAATGTCATGCATGTTTGAGGGAATTGGGCCTTATGGTCTAACCTTCTCTTTTATAAAAGTAAAAACCTTTTTAGGAAAGCATATGGTTGAGAGTTTTAGTAAGGGCAAGGGGAAGATGTGAGCGTGGAGGCTTGAAGTAAGGGCACTGCTCATGGATACATAGTTGCCTAGTTTAATTTAAGATTGTAATAATCTCAGTAGCTTTTTATTTTGTTGCAACTCTTGAGATCAAATTATATATTGGGACCTATTCGCCTTTGTAATTGATATTTTTAGAGCAATGACATGAATTATCTTTATACTTAGATGTAATCAGGATTGATCCAAGGTACATATCTCTTCTTACGCTTCTCAACAAAACCCAATCCATCGTGTTACATTCCTAATCTACAAAAAAAGTTTTTTCTCTGTGTAATCAATATTCTTGATAAACGAGTACTCTAGTATGACTTCTAGAAACAAGATTTTCGGTGACTGTAATTTCCGTCGCTAAAAGTTTGATTTGTAGTAAAATCCATGAGGAAGTTGATTTATGTTTATGAAAATCTGATTTCTAGTAGTGGCATGTATAGATAGACTCATATCACTTTTAAAGAGTGATCAAATAAATAAATTCGCAAATTGCATTCTTATAAAAAATTCCGTATTGGAAACATTTGAAGTATCCAACTTTTGGGCAGCATGGTTATATGATTGTAGAGTCCTAATATTGTAGGTTTTGTCATGTCAATGAGGTAGGACTTGTATATATGTAATGTTCAAAGGTGCGTGATGCGTGGCATGATGGTCAACTCAAGTCTTAATCCTTACACACCACAACAAGGACACAATGTTTTCCAAGTTTTGACATAAGAAGATAAATTTGTATGCCGTATAATTATATATACATATATTTTTCCTTTTTATTATTCAATCATATATATTAACTACTATTATATAATCAGATTGTGATCAAATATTCAAAATAGAACTTAAAAGTATTTTACAACTTCGTTTTAACCATGAATCAGTAGCATGTGTGAATCCATGAAATTGTGAGTCTGTAAAATTGTAAAATCTAAAGTTAACACTACAACTAAATTGAGTTTATAGGACGCCAAAAGTGTTTAAGTGTCCTAATTGGGTGCCTTATTTACCATTTTTTATTAATCTGAATATCTAACCCGCTATACGAGCCGACTAGAAGCGGATAGCCCGCTGTCACCGCATTTGAACTTTCGTGGCCACAAGGGATTTTTATTTCTTCTTATTCAAACTAGGAATTCCAGGAACTTTTTTTCTTGGATTCAAACCTGAATTCCAAGCACTTTTGACCTTTGGAACCCAAACTTAAGCCAATTGGGCACCACCCTTCTGGTTTGGACATTATTGTTTAGGTCCGAAAATTAATGCGTACCATCTAAAAGTGTTACAATAATTTTAAAACGCTTTTGGACGTTGTAGCATGTTATTAGGATCATTTAAAAATAAAGTTTCATATTAACTATTTTATAAAATGCTATTTAAAAGTGTCATATTAACTATTTTACCGAACACTATTTAAAAGTGATATATTAACTATTTTATCAAACGCTATTCAAAAGTGTCATACAGACACAAACGTCCTATAGACGTTACTTAAAAGTGTCATATTAACTATTTTATAGGACACTATTTAAAGTGTCATATAAACAAAAGTGTCCTATAAAAAGATGAGTTTGTAGGACATTTTCTCAAATGTGTCCTATAAAATCAAATGTGTCCTATAAAATAGTTAATACAACGCTTTATTTTAAACGGGTCATATAAAACTTGTTATGGCGCTCAAAAATTAACGTCCTATAAACTTATTGTAACACTTTTAAATAGAACGTTTTATTTGTGGTCCTATATGTCTTATAAGACACTCTATTAGGATATGAGTACACATTAGGCGTCCTATAAACCCAATTTTATTGTAGTGTAAAAGTGTAAAAACACCAAAGTTTTTAAAAAAAATAAGAAAATTAAATTTTGAACGAACTGAAAAAAGTCACACCTTGAAAAAAAGAGTTTGTGACGTGACCTACACCTTACATGTACAAACACTACAAATCTTATCATAACGACGAAGACGTATTTTACGTCATGGGGTGCCATGACGCGTCATATGCGTATTCTTGAACACTAGTATGCATAGAAGGATCGATAGATGGAGAAAGCTTAGTAGGAAGGAAGCAGTTAAGTGAATTATGCAATATTGAGAAGTAGCAATTATATTTGCTTTCATTTATTGTTCTATTTGTTAATTTGTATAGTAGATTTGTTGGATACACAAATACGCTGTAAATATATATAACGAAAATGTAATTATACTATATATGTGATGTAATGGGCCCTCAATTGGAAAGATAGATTTTACTTTTTGGCTGCTTTATCCACCAACAAAGTGGAACTAAGTAGATAGATCATGTCATTGAAGGAAGAGTGAATTGAAAGAAAGGATATGGTTGCATGGATTGGTTCATCATAACTTGAGTGCATTGAGTTTCCGTAAATAATACAATGTATCATGAAAGATTAAAATACTATGACTTCAAGTTGAGCTCCATATATATCATTTTGATGTTGTTCTTCACAAACAAAGATAACCACAAATTATCATCCATTGAATATGTTTACCAATTTACTACTTATGAAAAGCAAAAGCATTAGAAAGAAGCATGATTTGTCTTCAAAATCCTACATCAAAAACGTAAAAACAACCTTCTGCACTTCCCACCACGTGGCATCGTCTGTCTCTTTTATTAACAATGGCACACCAACAATTGATTACTGAATCAAATTTGATGGATATGATTTGCCATTACCACTGCTCTCGCTAATCTGACAGTCTGACGTCACAAACAACTTCGATCTCATCAACGACAACCGTCGATATATAGAGAGAGAAGAAAATAATTAAGTTAGGGTTCCGAACATTTGCAGTCACGGCCGCCATATTATCAGTTCAAGTTCATTTCAAATTAAACAATCGTGTCTTCTTGAAAAGCCAACTGAATGAAGAAAACTTCCCCACAAGATCAAAGGTAAAGTCCTCCTTATTAATTCATCATGACCAAGAGACAACAAGAAATCTGAATCGACGCCCAAAAGCCGAAAACAGATTTCAGACCAACCATCAAAGTAATTGAACTGAAAGCAATACAGTAGAAAACATGTAGTTTCGAGCCACCAAAACTTTTGTAACAAGAATTGAAGTCAAGAAAGGTGATCTCGAAGATGATGATTCCATTATTCGAGCATGCACCCAAGACTCGAGACGAAGTCGAAATATTTCAGGAACCCAATCATGTTTGATAACGCATCTCTTGTAGGGGGGCGACCATGATAACATCCCTTGGGACTTTAAAACTGGTCAACCCTTTTAATGGGAAGGTCGAGATGTGAATCCCAAGGCTTTGAATTAAAGAATGTTCTTTGAGATTGATTTGGTGTGGCATTGAAAACCCGAGGAGTCGAATGAAGTTGTGTAAATTTCAAATGAACTTGGGGTCGAGTTTTTTTTCAAGTGAGGGTGGCACAAATATGAGAATTAACAAGCCTTTTCGAGGATCAAAGGGAGAAAAGAAAATGGGCTCAAAAGAAGCACAATTTGTCTTGAAAATCCTACATCGAAAGCGGAAAAACAGCCTTCCACACTTCCCGCTGCATCGTGGTGCCGCCGTATCGTGGAGCCACAGAACCAAGAGACTAAAACATAGTATATATGTGCAAAATCGTTGCATTATCACAAAGTATATATGTATTCTTCCAAGGGTACATTTTATGGTGTTTTTGTCGTCATTGAAATATGTAGTAATTTAAGCATGATCTAACAATGTTGAGAATAGGAACTCATGGTTTTCTTTCATTGAAGCCAATGTATTTTTTTAAACGACAACAATTTTATTGAAACTAGCAAGATGCTAGACACAATTACATTACAGAAATAACTAATGTATATGATTGATTTAGTTATTTCTAAGTCTATAAAGTAGTCTTATCACTACAAAACAAATGACTTTCACAAAAAAAAACACCCAGGGAAATTTCCGTGGGTGATTACCATGGATCACCCAGGAAATACTAATGGTTCCGACGAAATCAGATGTTTTCAAAAAAATACCAACGGATTACCCAGGAATTTCCTGAGTAATCTGTTACTGATTTAATTTACCCACCAACAATTTAGCAACAAATTTTTATGACGGTTTTGTGACGGATCACCTTTTAACAACGGATTTCCCAGGGAAATGTCCGTCGGTGAAAGTCTTTCAGTTTAGTAGTGTATGTCAACCTGTTGTGCTTTTAGTGTTACTTGGTTGCTCGGATGGTAACGGTAAAACAGAAAGGGAATCTCAACAACCTAAGGGGTTGTTTGGTTCACAGAATTAGATGGAATTGGATGGAATTGGGATGACCAAATCCATTGACCAAATTCCTTAGGCATGTTTGGTTCACAGAATGGAGGAGACGGAATCCTTCCTTCCAATTCCCGTCAATTCCTTAACTTACGGATTTCAAAATTCCACAGCATATAGCACAGATTTCAAATTCCTTTCCGACAAATTCCACCATAATCCAAATTCCTCGGTGATCTTTCTCGATTTGCAGCTGTGTCTATCTCCCTTGCTCGATCTTGTTCAATCTGCTCGATCTGGTATGCTCTCTCTCTCTCTCTCTCTCTCTCTCTCTCGTTCAATCTGCTCGATCTCATTCTAGGGCTTGTTATTCTAGTAGAAATTATCGTTGTTCACAAAAGGATCCATGTTTAACTATATCATATTGTTGGATTGCTTGCTTCTGTGCTTTGTTTAACTATCCCTAGGATCGATTGCTTGGTTATGTGCTTTTGTTAACAATTCCAAAAAAAGTGATAAAAAAAGTCATTTGTTGATATCCAATTCCAATTCCGAAGTTGAATTTCATGAACCAAACAAAAAGATTCCAATTCCTTCATGAATTCCATTCCAATTCTATCGAACCAAACGCAACCAAATGTGTGGTCAAATTCCATCAAATTCCATTCCAATTCCCTCAAAGTCAAAATCCTTTAATGAATTCCAATTCCATCGAATTCCATTCCGCGAACCAAACGCCTCCTAATAGTCATATAATCGTAATTATCTAAAAAATAGGAAACACAATTGTATATTTGTATAGGTTATTAATCCCTTTACTTTTTGTTTCCTACATAATGTACATCTCTATATAAATAAAACCTAAACCAACCTTTAAAGGTGTAGTAGATTTAGATAGAAACAATTCCTTTCATAACCCAACACTGAAAAACATAAAAATGTAGGTGTTGTATCTTTAATCCAACATTAAAACACTAAAAAAATGTCTTCAATCCAGCCTCTATATTCAGAGGTAAAAAAAGATAGCCTCTATAAATGAAATATTATATAAATTAAGTTTTCATAATTATATATATATATATCGATTAATAGTTTAATATGTATATATAGGCGGGTTCATATGAGAATGCTAACTATTTAAGAAAACAAGAAAAACTTTTTTTATGTACAAAATCATATATGCTTAGCCGCGACTTAGTCCGAACCGCGACTTAGTCCGCAGCAAAAGTCGACCGTGTCATTTTTTTGATGTTAGTATAAAATCACATATGATTTTGTGCATGAATTTTTTTTTCTTGTTTTCTTAAATTGTTATGCTCATCGCATGAACCTTTTATATATATATATATATATATTAAGTTTTGTTATTTTTATAATGTTAAAAATATGGTTAGAGTTGATTTTTTTAATGTGCAATGAATTTACAATTTTTTGTAATTTTTAGGATTTTAATTATTTTTAATGATTGTGTTAGAGATTGTCTTGAATCACAAATATTTGAAGTTTCATGCATGTTAGTGTGTTGAAGGAGGAACTCGGCTAAAATCATACCACGAACGACTTATGTCATCAAAATCCATAAGTGAAACGACAGAAGAACAGTTGTCAATGCTCAAACCCAAACCAGAAGGCGGTTTACTTTGTGTTTGTTGTGGTGAAAATGGCTAAATTGTGTGTTTCAACCCGTAAAAGGCCTCGTTCTATACAAGTGAATTTTATTAAATTATTTTACCAATTTAAAGATTGAACTTTTTCAAAGAAGTATACAAGTTCCACTTATTAATTCAACTATTATCGAGTATAAAACTATTTCATAATTAATCAAATAATTAAATACCTCATGTAACAATAAAAACAATAAAATATGAGTATTCATCGTAAAAATCTTGATCAATAAAATATCCCGTGGAATTATACTGACCATACAATAAAATTCAAACACAAATGTATTATTGCTCAATAGAAGATATTTGATACCATTATTACATTATAACGAGAGTGTCAAGACGAGACACTTATGGACACCATACAAATACAAGATGACACACTTAAACACGAGAAAATGTTAACACGTACGTAACTATGGACAAGTTATCAAACTTGTAACTCTTAATAGAAATACACTAAGAACCGTTCAGCCAAATACTAGTCGTTTTTAGTCATCCATGCATCTCAGGGTGGAGAAGCATCTTCAAGACCTCGCTCATGGTAGGTCTGGCCTCTATATCTTCCTCAACACATTGGAGAGCCACATTTAGAAGAATTTGTATCTGGCCCTTATCATATTCATTCTTCATCATAGGATCCAATATCTCCAAGATTTGTGTTTCTGTCAAAGTTCCAATAGCCTCGTGGACCTTCTCTCTCACCCAACTTACAAGCGTTTTTTGGTCTACCCTTTCATTATCATCCCTTGTATGATCACATACGGGGCTCCGACCTGTTACCATCTCTAGCACGACCATCCCGTAGCTATAAACATCCACTTTTGAGGTAATTGGAAGATTGAACACCCACTCTGGAGCCATATACCCTCTAGTCCCTCGTATCTTAGAGAATGTGGAATTCTCTATTGCACCTCGGTTGAATAGCTTGGACAAGCCAAAATTTGCCACTTTTGGATTGTAATCAGCATCCAACAATATGTTATGTGGTTTAACATCACAGTGCAAAACCCACTCCAAGCATTCTTCATGTAGATAAGCTAAACCTTTGGCCACACCTATTGCAATTTCAAACCTCTTCTGCCAATCAAGTTGATTTGCACTTAAATTTTTAGCTAATGAGCCCTTCTGCATGTACTCATAGACCAAGATCCTATGCTTTCCCTCTACACAATAACCATATGTTTCTATCAAGTTCATGTGATTTATCTTCCCAATTATGTTTATTTCTGTCAGAAATTCAGCTTCTTCATGACCAACCTCATTTAGCCGCTTAATTGCTACCTCTCGGGTGTCAGGCAATATGCCTTTGTACACAATACAACCGCCACCTCGTCTAATCTCTTCTCTAAATTGATGAGATGCTTTCTTTATCTCATCGTATGTGAACCTTCTGAAACCAGTAGCAATTGCTAGGTAGCTTTGGGTCGTTCCACTTGAGGGTTTTCGTGTAACATAAAAGAATAATATAAAGCACAATTCAATTACGCCAAGGATGATGCTGATCCACAACATAAACTTGATGGACCCATTTGCATGCTTTGTCTCGTACGTTCGTTCTAGTTTGATTATTGAATTTGGACAATCCAAGCTAGACAAGTTAGCAACATTATCGTGATAGGATGATACATAACTTGTAGGTAGCCTAAGATAAGTGACATAAGGAGTACCCAAGGAGTAGCCATTGAACAACTTGGTCTTGACATAGCAAAGAAAAAATCCCATCTCCTTGTGAAAGGCGTACTGAAAGGCTTTACAGTTGGGTTCATCCAAGCAGGCCTGCTTGCATGCTGTGAGATTGTACCTTTCCAAATAGCTAGAATCAAACCCATAAAATTCCACATGAGGGAGTTTTCGGAATTCATAGGTTTCATGTTGTCCTGAATGATGGAATGTTGGTTCACACCGGATGGAAATATCCGTGTGGTTCTTGGCCTTGTATCCGGGCAAACACGTACATCTCCTTCCTGATTCCAAACTATAAGTACAAAGACTGTTTGGGCCACAAATCCCATGAATTTTACAAGTTGATGAAATTGCTTGCCATGAAACAGTCCAGCTTCCATTGGTAAGTGTGTAAACTCTAATATTTCCATCAACATCAAGTGTCAATCTTCTATGATAAACCTGCATCCCGTAGTCTGTGGTGATGAAGGTTAAATTGTCTGTGGAGTTGAATCGGCCATTGGAATCAAGCAAAGCAAATCTACTGTTGTTGTAAGTAGATCTATGTGCTTCACATGGTCGTAACCAAGGGTCGGGCCAATAAACACTAGTTATTTCATCATTGTTATAAAGAAGACGGATTACGTTGTCATTATCAAAGTAGAGTTTGTAGAAACCAGAAGACAAATTTGTCAAACTTCTCGAAGATATAAGGACCGTATCTTTGGTGAAAGGCTGATTGGTGAGGATGGTATCAGTCGGAAAACTGAAGCTTTGCCAAAGATATGGTTCTTCGTCAGACTGTTTAAGAACAAGATTACCAGAGTCGGAGAGTTGCAATTGCAAAGACGAAACAGATCTAGTGTCGGTCGCCCAGATTATTCGGCGAGCATCCGTTAGAACAAGATTTCCAGTTTTCTGCAAGAAAAACTTTGAAAGTTTTCCATTGACAGGTTTGTCTCTGTTTGCTATCCAAACCAATGTGTGATTGCCATCTGACATGGGCTCAGAAAACCATATTGCGAAGCAATAAGCATTTTGGCCAATCTGGTGAAATCCGGCAGTGAAATGCTTATTTGGTGAAACTAAAATATCATTGTTTTCAACATAAAGTGATGAAACTTTTGTTAGAACATTTGGGGGAGAAGATGAAATAGCAAAATATGGAGAACAAAAGAGGATAATTAGGGGCAAGAGAAATAGGAAGGACAAATGCATGATGGGATATGGATGAATAAACTTCTAGTTTGTGTATCTATATATACACGTCATTAAAATATATTTTAAGTTATTTGAGTTTTTGAATTTTGGTTTTTCAAAGAGACAACTGTTAAAACATTTATTGAATACAAAAATTACCAAAGTTTATAATCTCTGTATTTTGCTTATTTTATAAGTAACAAGAATGAAAGCTTGAAGCATTTTTGTAAACCATATTACCTTTTCCAAACGAATCAAACTTGGTGAGTATTAACAATTTAAATTATCTTATATTATTAAATTTTTAACCATACAAGTTATATAAGAATGAATATTAATTTTATTCTTTTTATTTATTTGATATACATATTGATATATATTATTTTAATCTTATTCTCAAAATTTCTCTCACAAATATATTTATATGTGAGTATATATTTATTATATTATAAAATATCTATCTCATGTTTTTAAAATATTTTAAAATTTAGGTTTACAATTTATTATAGAATACGTGTAACTTAAAACTCTTCCTTTGAACTCAATAAATTAATCGATAAACATGTTTAAATACAAGATAAGAGTTAAGCCCAACTAATATATTAGAAACAACATAAAATTGATAATCAACCAAAAACTCTCTAACACTTTCATAACCACACAAAACCATAACCAAATTTGTGAGAGAGAAAGAATAAAACAAATAATAAACTAATCATAATAAAAGTTCAAGTTTTCGACTTCAAAAGGGTTTTTCCTTTTACACCCTATTCTATGAATACACCCTACTCTATGGTGTATGTATTAACACTCAAAAAAAAGTCAAATAGGCAAATCTCTTTTAATTTAATTGGCGGACATAATGTAGAGTAAGGTGTAAAAGGTAACACCCCTTCAAAATATAGACGTCTTATATTGTATTAAAAATGGTGGAAATAGTACTATCATACGTGGAATGGTAATTGGTTTCTATTGATCGGTCTCAACGACCTGAAGGAGATATCCATGTGTAATTAAAAAAATAAAGGGGAGGCTAATGGCACCTTTAAGGTATGTTTATGGCACCCCTAAGAGTGAATGTCATCCTCACACAAGTCGATATCAACACCCATTAAAGTACCAAAATTACCCTACATACCCTTATAAAGTACATGAAATTCCGTGCACACCCCTCGAGTGCTATTAGCACTCCCCTAAAAGAAGACATTGGATTTTACTTTCCAAATAATTATTTGGCTGCCCTGACTTAATGCATAAAATCTGTTAGAGGGTGTAATTTTGTTAATGAAACTTATTAAATTATTTAGTTTCGTCGATAAAACATTTTAGGCCGTTTAATTTCATCCTAATAATTTTTTGTTATGTCTTTGGAGTACGCATATTGTAAACTTATGGTTTCATTAAGCAATTTGTTCTGTGTTTCTATTAGCTTACACATTCTATTTTATTACTATTTTTAAAGCTAAAAATTATTATTCAACAAACTATTTGTAAAATATTTTAAAGATCTTAAAATTGTTAATACAGTTGCACTGGATTTTTTATGCGATAATTTTGGATTACATGTCAAGCCATACACATTACAGTTATTTTGAAACAAAGGGATATATCATTCGGTATACTACAAAAGGATACGTCATTCGTGTATGCTAAAAGTTTCTTAGACGCCATGTTAAAAGTATCGCACACGACATGTAACACATCATTCAGTCTTAGTTTGTTGTTTTATTAAACAAAAAATCGTACACGCTATGCTAAAAGTGATGTGTTTTGTAAGCTTAGAGTTTTCTTTAACGACTATTTTTGATTCTCGAAAAGGATATAGGCTCAACTTAAATACGAAAATAACATTGCATGTTGGATTCTTCCATTCACCATCTTATGACCAACCTTCTTCCACATTCATTTATTAGTTCGTTGTCTTTGTAGTGCAACATCAAAAGTTAAAACTTCAATGTTGAAAATTCGTTTAGTGATTGTATCTGTAATGCTAGTTTTTTTCAAGATACAACCTCATGTGATGTTGTACAACAAGAATCCGACTTGCTGATTGTTTTAAGATTTTTTCCTTCAAATTATTCTTTCTTGTTTGCTATATGGATTTCTAGCACTTAGGACATGACTTGAATTAGGGTATTACGTTGATTGATATTTTATTTTTGAGTTATCTCATTCCTAATTTCTATAGATTTATTTTTTGGTATTTTGTTGAATCAACGAAATCATGAATCGGCCGGGCGTGAGTTTTTCATTCAAACTTGATCTCGTGTATGGTAAATGCATCTATGTTAATCATTTTTAAAAGGAACACCATAAAATAAGGATTAAAAGTTTAAAACCGTTTTTATTATAATGTAGTTTGAAAAAGGTCAGAATATAACAAATCATCGATTCATTTCCATAGATCAATTCTTTCCCATGCAGGAACTACTATATTGATTGATATTACTACAACAAAGTTGGGTTTACAAGACGTCATCAATAAATAATCGTCCTAATATACCACTTTATAACACAAATTATATGAAAAATAAAAATAAAACGTCATATCTAAAAGCGTTGTAATCAGGGGCGGAGCCAGAAATTTTTATGAGGGGGAACACAAAAATATAAATAACAATGACCTAGTCGAGTTTTCATTTTCTGAAACTTATCTATGATATCTTCATTATCAACCTTGCCAAAAAAACGTCTTTTTGATTATCAACCTTGGGAGATAAATATGATTGGATTCTGATTTTAACGACGTGTGGTTAGGGTAAAAATAAGATTTTAGGAGGTAAATATGATATTACAATTAATTGGTTAGTGTGTTGGTGGATTTTAGACCTTTAGGAGGCCCAAATAAAAATTAAGATTAGATGGGTCCAAAGTAAGAATGTCCAATAATAAACTAAAAAGTATTTTATGTAAATATGATATTACAATTAATTGGTTAGAGTCTTTGTGGGTTTTAGACTTTTAGGAGGCCTAATTAAAAATTAAGATTAATGGGTCCAATGTAAGAAGGTCCAATAATAAATTAAAAAGAATTTTATGTAAAAATGTATTGGTGGGGATTTGAACCCAAGACCACCTCCTTAGGTATAAGGAGCACTAACCAACTGATCTAAAGAACTATTTGTCTATTGAATATATCAATTAAATAATATTATTCGATAATTTATTAAATTATATTTAGATCAATAATTTTTTTTTAAAATTCAGGGGGTGCCCAGGCCACTTCTGGCTCTTAAGTGGCTCCGCCCCTGGTTGTAATAAGTTTATAAGACACTTTTAGGTGCCGTAACAAAATTTTCAGGACACTTTTAATAAAAATGGTCGCATTAGCTAGTTTATAGGACACTTGAGAAAACGTCCTATAAACCCATCTTTTTGTAGGACACTTGTGTTTATAAAACATTTTTTTTCCTACAAAATAGCTAATATAACATTTTTTTTAATAAAAGTGTCATAAAAAACTTATTACGATTCCCAAAATCATCCAATAAATTTTTTGCAACGCCTTTAGATAGGATGCTTTATTTTTTGGTCCTATAATTTGTCTCCTATAAAGTAGTATGTTAGGACGTTTACTTATTGATGGCGTCCTATACATCCAATTGTGTTGTAGTGACATATGGTAGGACAAGTCACCTGTTCATGGTTTCGTCGTAAGAAATCTTTTGAAGGGTGCTACCTTATTATTTGTTGGATTTTATCATATAAATTTTGAATTAAAATTTAAGCACAAACATTTGATAGTGGAGATGGTTAATTAATGCTTCTACCTTTGTAAAAAGGCATTAGTGTCAAATTTATTAAATTTTTAGCTTAAGTTTTGTGTGTTTTAATATATAGATCGTGCTTTTAAAAAATGTGTAGGTAAGACTCAAACATGATCTTTATTGTGGAGGAACAAAAAACCAACCAATAGATTTATAGGGGTGGTATCCGTTGCAAACTAATCGATTTTTGTAAACTGTGCAAACTCGTAGTGAACCCAATGATAAAACACCAAGTGATATTCATGAATGTTGAAAATGTATTCACGAATAACGAAACTGTATTCATGAATGGCGAAACTTGCCGGAGAAGACGAAATCGTCGGAAAGTGTGTTCATGGCAGGAAATTAATAAATATTAATTAAAATAGGTTAAATTATAAAATGACGATGATACCTTCAATAAGTTAATAAACTATTAATAAAATTAATAAAATATTAAAACAATATTATCCACATGGCTTATTTCTATTGGAAATGGTGAGTTTGCAAGTTTGCAAATATTGAATAGTTTGCAACGGATGCCACCCCTAGATTTATATTAATAATTAAAAAAAAATCCATATAGAGATTTCTGTATAATTAAGTTGTGCCACAATTTCAAAAGGAGGCTAATGATAGTGTACCCTTATATGTTGTTAATGATACCTTAAACCATCTTTTACATCCTTAAGCCACTAAAAGTATAAAAATTGAGGGAGGCTAATTAATGACATCCCTAAATATTGCTAATGACACCCTATAAATAAACCACTTTTTATACTGTACACATCTACATTAAAACAAACTTTTTACATTTTTAAGGTTATAATAGTAAAAAATTCCGTGCCATTAACATTGGCCTTTCAAAAATGTTTTAGGTCAGTTTCTGATTCCTCTATCTATTATCCAAGAATAATTGATTAGAGTTATCTCCGGTCACGAATTTATATATAAGTTGAAAATGTCATAGGACAAAGTGCATGGAAAATGAGAATGAACGAGAATCACTCGGTGGCTTTTCCATTGACTTCAAATCTTCTTGGCCATCCAAGACACCCCACTCTATACACCATAATGATGTTGATATGTTCTTAATTCTCCTTCATAAGTTTTTTTTCTTTCTAAAATGAGAATGCATGGTAAATGAACCCTAAATGAATTTTTTTTGTTTACATTTTCAAAGTATTGACTTCTTGCGAATCTTGTACAAGTATAACTTAGTCTACTAAATTTAAATTAAATCAAATAGATCCCTATTTTTAGGTTGTACACAATTTCTATTTAACAATATCTATACCATATTATAAAGTATTTATAAAAAAAATTTAAAACCATTTTTATGTATTTAATACTGTTTATTGATGCATATTAGTTAAAATTCAAGATTACAATTAATTATGCATAGGTACAACTTATTAAAGGTTTATTCCTGAATTCGTATAACTAATTACGGGTAGATATAATCAAATACCGGACAAACATTTCATTCTAAATATAAAAAATCTAGAATATAATTAAGATAATTACTGAGTTCAAACAGAATACTTAATTATTATTTTTATAAAAAATTATATTATTAAATCAAAAATAAATTACTTCGTTATTAAATATAAATTAAAATATAATAAAAAACTGAATTAAAAAAAATTACATAAATAAAAGAGTTTTTGAATAAAACATTCAAATCTCTTTTTAAAAACCATTTAAATTATTATAATATTGATAAAGAAAAAAAAATGAAACATTAAAATCGATATATATCTTGTTTTATTGTGCGAGTACCCTTCTAATAATATTCTAAATTATTTATGTTGTGTAAAAAATTATATTATAAAGTATAATAATATTCTAAATTATTTATGTTGTGTAAAAAATTATATTATAAAGTATTTAACATGAGTACTTTTAAAACCAATATATTAACTAGTAGGCGTTTGCTTACCATCCACTATATTAAGGTTTATTACTAAGGTTTTTCAAAAAAATATTCTTATAATTATTGCTATGCCAATTCGGTACACCTTCGTTATGCTTCAGTTTCATGGCTTTTTAAAACTATTTCTTAGGGTCTCATTATTTTAACTTTATATTATTTATATATTTTTATTTATAAAAATCAATATAATAAAATTTATACAAATACAGATTTATTTATATCAAGAAAATATAATTACATTAATCATGTATTTATTTTACATAATTTCTAAATATTTTAATGCAAAATATACTAACATATAAATTTTTTATTACAAAACAATTAACCACTTAAATAAAACTATATTAAACAATAATTTACAGCACAATACTTGAAATAAATTACACATTAATGAAATAATAAAAGTATGTACCATAAAAAATTGAAAAAACGTTAAATTTAAAATTATGTACAATCAAAAATAAAAAAAATTGGATTATTAGAAAATCTATAAAAGTATGTACAATAAAAATTAAAAAAATCTCTAATTTAAAAGCATGTATAGTAAAAAATAAAAATTGGGTTATTAAGAAATTTGTAAAAATTATAGAAAACTATATCGAATTGGAGGCATTAATTTATATATATACATTGGGGCGTGTTCATACGAATACGGTACCAATTTACGAGAATGCATGAACAATTTTTAGCCAATCATTTTGTACATGAAATTTTTTTCATGTACAAAATCTCATATGTGATTTTGTACTAGCTTAGAAATGACACGCACGACTTTTCCCGTGTGCTAAGTCGCGGCTAATCATATATGACTTTGTACAATCACATATGATTTTGTACATGAAAAAAATTTCATGTACAAAATCATTGGCTGAAAATTGTTCGTGCATTCTCGTAGATTGGTACCGTACTCGTATGAACCTTTATATATATATAATTACTTTTTTTCTATTATTTTATATTATTATTTAATAATTTTATTATAATATGATGCTTAAATTATATTAATAAATAAAACTGATTATATATAAAACTGTTAGGTCTGAAAATATTGTATCCGAGATAACAACTATTGAAGACGTGAAGGGCTAAAGTGTAAAGTCAACAAAGTCATTAATTAGGAAATGTTTAATGTTTAAATATAAGGAAACGTTCTATTTTATAAATAAGGCAAGTGTATAATGCCTTAATCTTTACTTTCCTTATACCGTATTTCCTACACATAAATAGAGGGTTAGGGTATGCAATAGAAGTAAGATCTTTCATTCATATCATTCTAGAGAGCTTAAGCGAAATATCATTGAAATCATAATTATTCTACAAGTTAGATATATTACATATTGAAGTTATTCAACATATTCATCGTGTTCTTGCATACATACATACATACATACGTTACCTGATCAATACTGGGATCAACAAAACCTTTTATAAAACTAAAATTAATTCATTATTAAAAACTCTGAGAACAGAGCATATAATTGGGACCTATAACAAAACAACCTCACCAAAAACTTTTTATGAAAAATCTTTCCATTATGTGTTGAGAATTTTAGTGTCATCGGGTCATTTATGTGTAATTGGAAATAACATGTTGGTCCCAAAGGAGTCTACAAGAATTCAATGATATAGAAACAATTTGTAGAAGGGGGTTGAATACAAACACATAGATTTTTGTTTTTTTGAATTAGTTTATATTGAATAAACAAATTTACAGTTACAAGCGGAATTAGAACAATTAAACCTATTCTATTGTAACTTAAGATATCACACAGATTGATGCACAAGGAAATGAGAAAGAAAAGAGACAAAGGTTTTAGAGAAAGAAAGTAGCATGCATGAAGATGAAGAAGATATCTTCATTTTATTTATACCCGTTTGCATTTAATGCAAAACAAAAGGTATATGCCACGTGTCAAACTCTCATAGGTTGCTTGTCCTTTGTTCAAAAGCAACCATGCTTTTGGCCGGTTGTGAACAGTACCATATCAGATATGATGGGGACATAAGAGACAATCCTTGTGTCCTTTTCTGACATAGTATTAGGTTTTGACTTTTGTGTATCGAGGATAAGATCAACTTTAATCTTGTTTGAGAAGCTTCACTTGATCGCTGAACTTTAAACTTCAAGGATGAACTTTCAGAGTATCGCTGAGGCTTGACAAGACTTCACACTTTGATTTAGATAATCCTTGCTATCACTGAACCGGTTCAGATCACTAGCTGATTAACTCTTTCTTCAGTTTGGTCTTCGACTTTCGTTGAATGTTCTTTTGGTGTGTTAGTTGATCTTCAGATCGTTAGAGGTAGACTTGAGGTTCCTGATTTTCAGCGATCGCTGATGGTAATCAACGTATGCTATCGCGGAATTTGAACTTAAGTCTACAAGTGGAATTTCACTAAGTATATAGAGGAATCATATTCAAATCACTGAGAGGAGTTATGATCAACAATCTCCCCCTATTTGATTATGATTAAGTAACATGGGAAAATTACTTGAAAGAATTAGTAGGGACTTAAGAAATATTAAAGTAAAAATTTCTAAGTACTAATCTGTGAAGTCTTTTTCAGCTAATCTATTATAGCCATTGAGTTTCATTTATAAGGATATGAAAACACAATTTTTACAAGTAGAGGCTTTGAGTACATTCACTGATTTAAATTTCCATAAAAAATATCAGTGAGTAAAGAGGTTTGTAAAGAAATTAGAACTCTTATGTTCATTGTCCCATTTACTGTTTTCAAGGATCTTTTCAGTACACAATTGGAGTAGAGTACTTCATTCGAAATTTCATTAAGAATAACCTGAAGAAATTACATAAAAGATGAAATTAAAAATTTGTAAGATAAAAGTACAATATACTGAAGAATACTACAAAGGAAAAGACGACTATAGATCAATTAGAGAGTCTTTCATGTCTTCTTCGTAGTTCATTTTCATAGATCTTCTTCTGTCGATTCATCAGTGGATCATCTGACCAGCAGTAATGATGCATGATCTTTATGAAAGCTGATGGAGCCTTGCTGACTTCATTGTTCTTGAAGAGTCCTAAGAATCCATCATTATCCAAGAAAACCATACCAGGTTCAGGGAAGGTGATGATTTAATTTTCTTCATATCTTCGATCTTGAGGGAGAGAGGAGTTCAACATCAAGATGTTAGGGATTTCAAGATGGCCAAGAATGCTTTCATAGTTGAATTTGGTTTCATGTTCGCTTTTAGAAGATGAACCTCCTTCAGCATTTGATCTTCTTCTTCTTCTAGGCTCAGGGAGAGGCGGAACTTACACATGCTGTGACATCCTCTGAAGTAGTTGACCCAATGATCTTTCCACCACATCTTTGAATTTTGATTTGGAACCCTGAATGACATCTCTAATTTCTAGCCATTCAGAATATCCATAGAATTTCAAGAACTTAGCTTCTTCTTTTTCAAAATTCGCATGCCTGTACATTCGTACAAATACCTTCAGACCATACCTCTTGGAAGGACGTCCTCCGATAGTTGCTCGAATGATTTTTGAGTTAGACCTTTGAAAATTGAATCGTTCAGTGTACCGGCGTAGTTCTTTTTCTCTGTGGCTTGGTTCTTCATTAGTTAGAGCATTTAGAATCTTCTCTTGAGCGAGGATGGGATTCACGTTTAGATTTTCTTCAATCAGCTCTTTTTGTGCCAGAGCTTCAACGACTCTTTTACTTTTCTCATCTAGCGTTTTGGTCGCTTTATCTCTTGCATTATCCTCCCTGAGTAACTTCCTTGCTAGCTCAAGATCATTCTCTGTTTGTTTAATCTTTTCATCCCTGATTTTTTGAGCTTCAAGCGCTTGTGCTTTCTCCTCTTTAGATAGGAAGTAGAAAAGATTAAACAAACAGAGGAAATGGGATGAAAAGATTAAACAAACGCTTGAAGCTCTTGAAGCTCAAAAAATACCAAGCGCTTGAAGCTCAAAAAAGACCAAGCGCTTGAAGCTCAGAAAAGATAAGGGGAAGAGTTACCTCTGCAGCAGTCTACCCCTCAGATAGTGGAATGGTGGCATCAAGATCTACCACTTCATTTCCTTTGCCTGATTGGTTGGACAGATCCTGAGAAGGAGGTGGTCCATCCCCCAAGGGCTCCCTGTAGACTACCTCAGGCATGAAGTTGCCTGGTCTACTATTTTTGAAGTGCTCAACAGCACCAGGAGGGATGTTATCATCATCATCTTCATCATTCCCCCATAGTGAGGGATTTCATCGTTCTCTTCATCATCGTCTTCTTCCTCCTCATCATCTTCCTCGTCAATTTATTTTTCAGCGACGGTGGAAGGCGGATCTCGCTGAATGTAGGGAGATACCGGAGTTCCAGCGATTGTTTCATTTACCTCTCCGATAATCTCGTTAGCGATTTTTTTGGCGCATCTCTCCCCCTCGATGTTGTCAGCGGGGAGAACATGCACCACCAGGGTACGCACATTAGACCCAATATCCTTCATAGAATCGTGTGCGTAGTCTGGGTCTGAAGGACCTGGTTCAGCGATGTCTGATCAGCAGCAGTGAAGGAAGAGCCAGCCTCTTGCATCTTGGTCAGCATCTGCAGCATGTCGGACTGAGTCTTTCTGAATAGACTCGAGCACCTAGTTTTGTGCTTCCACCTTCTTTTCCAGCTTGGCAAGGGCTTGCTCATGAGCCAGGTTATCAGCCTTGATTGCCTGAATGCCAGTGTAGACACTATTGATGGTGGCCTTCATCCCTAGAGCACCAACGACCGTCTGAAAGATGAACTCAGCAGACCTCTGAAGGTTGTCTACCCTAGCCCTTGTGAGAGCACATTCATTGACCAAGAAGTCAATAGAAGGGAATGTGGGGCTAGGAAGAACAACCTTAGGGATCTCTACAGCGAAGGGAGGAAGCTTGGAGGTAAACTTCTACTGCTTAATCCGGCGCAGATCAGCATCCGTCTTCGGTTGCTGAGGAGATTTTCCTTTGCTGACGCTGGAGGGAGCAGCAGCAGCCTTGGTGGAAGTGATGGTGGTCGCTGAAGTAGAGAGAGGAGGTGCAATACTTGATGACAAGATAGACAGAGCAGCCAAAAAGAGTTCTGGGTTAGATGAAGGGTGACAAGACATGTTATTTACCTTGAGAGTATCATGAGGATTACTCTCAGGGACAAAGTGTACTACGGCAGTGTCATGTGGATCACTGGCCTGTGTCTTAGTATGTCTGTGAGAGACATGCTGAGGTCCTGCCATACTGGCTTTCCAAAGTTTAGATTGTCGAAACAATACTGAAGTTTAGACAACGTGCGTTCCAACATCATCAGAGATAGGGACAACTATCTCTGAATCATATGTTTGTGTGAGGACCAAAGAAGAGATGGTTGAAGAAGAAGAGAGGGCTGTGAATGTAGTACCTGATCCAGCTTCAGCGGAGCTGGCTATAGCACTTTCAGGGTCCGGAGTCGCTGAAAATGAGGGTAGTGCTGAAGAAACGGAATCAGGAAGTGAAGTCTTTTGAGAGACTCCCTTCTTTGGTTTCTTTGCCGCCGGCTTGTGAGCGATGGTCTTTTTGTGACCATCGGTTGGTTCCTTTCTTTTGGAGGGGATGGTGTCTGGGATACTCACTGATGGGTTGTTCAGTGAGACGGACACAGATGCTGCTATTCGAATGAGCTGCAGCATGTAAGGAGTGTAAGGAGCATCATCTTGATGGACATCAATGTCCAGATATTTCTTGCCGACCATGGAGAAGCTTTGGTTGGTGACCTTTGGATATTCATCCTTGAAGGAAAACTCCATGATGGTTGCAAAGAACCTAGGGTAAGGAATGAATTGGTTCCTCTTCAGCTTTCACCCTGTTGTACATGTCGCTGAATATGTAGTCTGCATAATTCAGCTTGTAGATGTGAAGAGAACGAAGCCAAGATCTTGGAAGTGCTTGCTGACTTGATCATGAGAGCCAGTCTTGGAACCCAAGCACTAAATTACTTTGTATTGCCAGCGACCAGGAAGACGCTTCTTCTCCATCTTCGAGCCCACTAATTTTGCTTCAGGGTTCTCCTAGACGTAGCCAATAGAGTCCAAAAATTCCTCTATCTGTTCCTTGGTGGGCTCAGGGGTCCATCGTTGATTCTTACCTCTTGAGGGGAGGTGAAGAGCATTCCTAAGGAGTCCTGAAGTGAAGGCGAAAGGGCCAAGATTGGGGATTGTGAAGGAAAATGGCAGGGAGCTGGTTTCCCTTGTCCGTAGTGAGCGTGGTACAGTGAGCGGTGTACCAGAGAGCCTGAAGATGAGCAGTTATGCCAATGGGATTGTGCACAAAAGCGTACATCAGTGGACAAGTCTAGGTTGCACCATCATTGAAGTAAGCTTTGTCAGTAGGGATGTCCACCAAAGCCAAGTATTTGCATGCCTTAAAGGTTTCTTGTTCCAATTCGAAGAGGCAGGCAGGAGCTTTTTCAAGAACAATTGAGGTACGTTCGTCAGCTTGTAGATATGCTTGAAGAGGCCATTTATGTTTCAAAGATTGGAACACCAAAGAGGAAATCATGGTTAGTAGAAGGAATAAACCAGAATATGTCTTTGGTACAAAGATTACCAAAACTTGTAGAAGAAAAACAAGTGTTTTGATGAACAAACATCAAAATACGTGTTATTAACACAATTTTTAGAAAAGGGTTTTTTAGAAAAACTTGGTTAAAAATACCAAAAATGGTCTTCTGTTCTGAGACGAATCCATAACAGGTTTTGAGAAAGAATTAGGGTGTTATCACATTTATTTTTGACTTTAAACAGGATTTGATTAAAAGAAAGTTATAAATTTAAAGATGTGATAAACGACATTGTTGTTTTAAGTAAAGAACAAAGGGTTAGATCAAAGCTTAAAAGTTAAAAACAAAGAAAAACGCACAAGTGCGTGTTCTTGGTGTTCTTGAAGAAAGCTTGAAGATTCGAAGGAGATTCTTGCTTATTTAGAATAATGAGCGCGTAAAGAATCAAATGAATGAAAGAATTGCCTAAATAGCAAGAGGAGAGAAAAAATGATAGCTAAACGACGGTTTTAGCTTTTTGAAAAGTAATGATGACCTAGCGCACGTTCCTAAAAAAGAGTGGGAAAGGAAACTTCGTGGTCCGTCATGTGTCAGACAAAGGTCTGACGTGTCCTTTTCTTATTTGAAAATTTTTGAAGATGAATATCATTTTAAAAATGTTAATCATTACCCTTAAAATTCTTCATCAATAGACAATAAAGTATTGTCAGTGATGGGTTTTTTGTTTGAAGACTTATTCTCTGAAAGAAAATATTCAGAGAATGTAAAGATTTAGAGATTCAAACCTGAGTGAGATAAATCAAGTATCGCTGAATCAGAGTTCAGAGAATGGAGAGTTTATTCAGCGTTTAACATACCAAGTTCGCTGATGAGTAGATTAAATCTAGCTTTATCAAGAGGTTTGGTGAAAAGATCAGCGAGTTGATATTCAATTGGTACAAAATGAAGTTTCACTTCTCCATTCATCACATGATCTCTGATAAAGTGAAATCGAATATCAATGTGCTTGGTTTTGGAGTGAAGTACAGGGTTATTTGCAATTGCAATAGCACTAGTGCTATCACAATAGATAGGGATTTTGGAAAGTTTGAGATCGTAATCTCTCAGCTGATTTCTCATCCATAGGATTTGAGCACAGCAGTTACCAGCGGCTATGTATTTAGCTTCGGCGGTAGATGTGGACACAGAGTTCTGCTTTTTACTACTCCAACTTATCAGCTTACCAACTAATAACTGACACCCACCAGTGGTGCTTTTCCTATCAATCTTGCCTCCTGCAAAATCACTATCAGAGTAACCGATTAGATCGAACCCTGAGCCTTTGGGATACCAAAAACCCATATTAGGAGTTCCCTTCAGATATCTGAAGATTCGCTTTACAGCGATAAGGTGTGATTCCTTTGGTTCAGCTTGATATCGCGCACAGAGACAGGTAGAATACATGATATCAGGTCTACTCGCTGTAAGATACAGTAGAGATCCGATCATTCCATGATAGGCAATGACATTGACAGGTTTCCCATTTGGGTCCTTATTGCTGAGCATTGATTCATATCAAATTTGTTCAGCATGTCTTTAACATATTTATTTTGACAAATGAAAATTCCTTTGTCAGATTGTTTAATCTGCAAACCTAGAAAATATGTTAGTTCACCCATGATACTCATTTTGTATTCTTTCTTCATTCCTTTTGCAAAACGAGTGCATAGTTTGAGTCTTGTGGAACCAAAGATAATGTCATCAACATATATTTGAGCAAGAATAGTATGACCTTTATATTTTCTTAAAAATAGAGTTTGGTCAATTTTTCCACGAACAAATTTTTCTTTAAGAAGGTATTTTAAAAGAGTATCATACCAAGCTCTGGGAGCTTGTTTTAACCCGTAAAGAGCTTTTTGAAGTTTGAAAATATAACCAGGATGGTTTGGGTCAGCGAAACCAGGAGGTTTGTAACACCCTAAAAAATAGAGTAAAATAAAACTGAATAATAAAACGCGGAATATATATAAAATCACCCACAAAATGGGGATAGAGTATGGGAGTTTACATCTAAACATGGATACTAAAATAACAACCTATTAATCTATACAATTCGGAATATAGATTACATTCGGGTGTTACTAGCAACCTCAAAATAATTGATCTAATATCTCCAACCATGTACACTCTAAGTACATTCCTCAAAAAGGTGCCTCCACCGGCATTACACTCCACTCCCTTCTAGGGAGCCCCTCCATCCCGATCACCTGCTAAGCCACATTTAAAATCAAGTGTTAGGCTTACGCCAAGTGAGAACAAACAGTTAATTGGATAAATCAGTAAAATATTTAAACAAAGATACAGTTCAGTTATCCCATTTAACTTTACTTGAAAACTTATCCTTGGTGAGCAAGGATCTTTTAAAACAACCGGGAGAGACCCGATATTCCAGTTTTAGTGACAGATACAAAAGTAGGTCACTACTCAATGCTCAAGCTATCTATAGAAATCAATGGCAACCAGCAACTCCCAGTTAATACACCAAAGTGTAAGGCCCTCGATGACTCCTATAAGCCCGTGCAATAGGTCAATGGCAACCGGCAACTCTCGGTTAATACACTCAAGTGTAAGACCCTCGATGACCTCCCGATGCACCCAACATAGTCAATGGCAATCGGTAACAACCGACTAATACACCTAAGATGACTACCAACGAACCCAAAAAGGGACGACAATCCCGAATTAAAACCGACTAAATGTCTATGGATCCATTACATACTAGTCTACTCTCCAAATACATCAAACAAGACGTATTTATAGTTTTCCAAACACCGAAAACCTTTATATAACCATTTCTCTTTGAAAATATACATTTCACCAAATATTAGGTCAAATCATTTTGTTTCCAAAATCAAAGATTTTCTCAACATAAAACCTTCCCAAGTATTTTAAACCAACTATGATGTTCATTTCATCATCTATCTCAAAGTACCCCAAAATACCTCATTTTGACCTAAAACTTCCAAACTCAACCAAATACATAAACCCTCAACATTATAAGTTTAAAATCTACAAGACACAACATTCATAACATGTATTTAAGGTTATAGGGTTTGGATTTGAACTCACAAAGCTAGGGTTAGGAAAACCCTAGAAATCTCCTTAAGAGGATGAAGATGACGGAGCTAGTTGAGAGGAGTCAAGAACACCACCACTTGGAGCTTTAAATGCTTGACCCACTCTTAAATCTTCAACTTGAAAGAAGTAATCAATGAGCTTGGATAAGGTAGGTGGAAGAAAATGAAACCCTAAAATCGCCTTCAATGCTTTTCTCCCGTTACTGAGTTTTGATATCTGATAACTGAGAAATGGAGCTAAAAAAACGCACTTAAAAGTGATCCAGGACCACCCGGGCGATCTTACCCTACGATCATGACAAGGCATGATCGCCTGTCATGATCGCACAACCTGTACCACGAGTTTCATGCTTAAAAATTGATTTTTGGCTATTTGGTTTTCCCGCGATCTTGCCCCGCGATCATGACATGGCAAGATAGCATGTCATGATCGCAAACTTGGTACCGAAACTCAATTCGGTTCCGGTTTTAGCTCCTTTTTTCCAGATCAATGTAACCCGACATTAAACCCTTGAAACACTCCCTTCTACTATAAATATCAAAATATTAGGATGTGAAGTCCATTATCTTATATACAAAAATTCCAGGTGTTACAAGGTTGTTCAACATAAACTTACTCACTGAGTTTACCATTTAGAAAATCAATTTTAACATCCATTTGAAAAACTTTGAAGTCTTTAGGGGCAACATAAGCTAAGAAAAGTCTTATGGCTTCTAGTCTAGCAACAGGAGCAAAGGTCTCATCATAGTCAATACCTTCTTCCTGTCTGTATCCCTGAGCAACAAGTCTAGCCTTATTGCGGATAACAGTACCATTTTCATCCAGCTTATTTTGAAAGACTCATTTGGTTCCTATCACAGTTTTATCAGATGGACGAGGAACAAGATTCCAAACTTTGTTTCTACGAAACTCAGTTAGTTCTTCTTGCATGATAGAGACCCAGCTAGGATCAGAGATAGCTTGGTCTATCTTCTTAGGTTCAGAGAGAGAAATAAAATTAACATAGAGACATATATTACCTGTACCTCTACTAGTCTTGATACCTGCATTTGGATCACCAATGATTTGATTTATTGAATGATTTGCAGTCAATCGCTGAGATGGAGGTTGAGGAGACTGATCAACAATAGATTCGGCGATTTGTTCTCTTTCAGGGATAACATTGGTTGTTTCAGCAATAAGTACTTCATCATTTAAGATCAATTCTGGAGGTGATTCAAAGGACTGATCATTAGAGGATGAAGCTTGGTTATTCACTGAAGAGTTTTCGAGAAAGGTATCAGATGGAGGAATATGATTTAGAGGAGTGATGTAGATCCCTGATGATGATGGATCGTTGCTTGACATAGGAATATCAGGGATCCCATCATCATTAGTTTTAGCATTAGGTTGGTTGCTGAAATAAGCTTCAGGTTCCTCGTAATGAGATTTCATCCATTCATTCAACTCCTCATCTTCTTTAGGGATAGGAGTAGAATTTGTTGAGCGTGATTCATCAAAGTTGACGTGCATAGATTCTTCAACGTGCTGTCTTCTTTTGTTGAAGATTCTGAAGGATTTGGATACAGAAGAGTATCCAAAGAATATCCCATCATCAGCTTTTGGATCAAATTTACCCAAATGATCTCTGTCATTCAGAATGTAGCATCTACATCCAAAAATGTATAATTATTTCAGAGAGGGTCTTCTTCCATGAGATAGTTCATAGGAGGTCTTCTTGAATCTCTTTACTATCAGGGAACGATTCTGAGTGAAACACGCTGTATTGACAGCTTCAGCCCAGAATTGAGTAGGTAGATGCGACTCGCTGAGCATTGAGCGAGTTGCTTCAATGATCGTTCGATTTCTTCTTTCAGCAACATCATTTTGCTGAGGAGTTCTTACAGATGAGAAGTTATGAGTGATTCCTTTTTCTTCAAAGAAGATAATTAGAGTGCTGTTTTTGAATTCAGTACCATGATCACTTCTCATGGAACGAACGATAAGATTGTTTAGGACTTCCATTATTTTAATAAAAGCAATAATTACATCATGTGTATCACTTTTGGATCGAAGAAAAAATACCCAAGTGTATCTGAAATATTCATCAACTATTACAAGTGTGTACTTCTTTCCGGATAGAGATTGGACAGTAACCGGTCCAAATAGATCCATATGGAGAAGCTGAAAAGGTGAGGTCACTGAGGAAACTTGTTTAGATCTGAAAGAGGCTTTTGTCAATTTTACCTTTTCACACGCTGAGCAAAGAGATTCCTTTGCGAAGGTATGATTTGGGAGATCCCTGACAAGTTCTTTTTGAGATAATTCATTGATCATCTTAAAGTTCAGATGAGAGAGTCTTGTATGCCATAACCAGTTTATATCTGAGGATTCCCTGGAGATGAAGCACATGTTCTCAGAGTGAGAACTATTCATGTTAATGACATATACATTCTCAACTCTTTCGCCTGTTAAGGCAAGTTTGTCATTGGAGTCAGTGAAGCGCATCTATTCTTTAGAAATAGAACTTTGAAATCTTTGTCACATAGCTGACTAACGCTCAATAAATTGTGCTTTAGTCCTTCAACATAAGTGACTCGACTGAATGAAGTGGCTCCATTGGATAGAATTCCATAACCTTTCGCGTATCCTTTGCCATTTCCACCAAAGGTCACTCAAGGATCATCTTCTTCCTTGTATTTAGAGAGCAGAGATTTTCTGCCAGTCATGTGCCTTAAGCATCCGCTATCAAGATACCAGATTCCTTTGGCACTCTGCGTACAACAAAAGAATTAATTTTTCATAGGTACCCATATTACTATGGGTCCTGCTGTGTTAGTGGAAGGAGTGGCGGAAGAGCTACTAGCTGAAGAATTTTCTTCAGTGGATATCTTCACCTAGGAAGGTTTCTCAACCTTGATGGATTTCACTCTCGCTGATTTATCAGCTTGAGCTACTTTCTTTCCATGAGCTAATTTTTCAGATTTGGTAGCATTAGGACATTTGCTGGCAATGTGGGTAGTTTCACCACAGTGATAGCATTTCCTATATTTGTGAAAGGGTTTGGGATTGAAAGATTTCATAGTGCAAGAAGAAATATTTTCAGGAGCAGAGCCTAGAATTCCTTTGTCCGATGTCCTTGGGGGTATGACAATTTTTTCAGGGACAGGTGTAAGGTCGATGTTAATTCTGGGAGTTGATCTCTAAACAGATTCAGGGATTTTCTTCCCAGTTTTAGGATGACTTACGGAGGGAACAGAGGAGTTCTTCTTTTTTCTGAAAGTTTTTGATTTTAGGAACATGGTCAGGAATTTTTTTCTTGATCATTTTCTTAGAATCATTGGTTTTAAGAGCAGTCAAATTCTCAGAAGAAGAAGGATCAGGGATTGAGGAGACAAACATTCCGAATTTCAACATGGAACAATCATTCTCAGATTCTTCTTTATCAGGGTTATATCTTAACCCGCTTTTGAATTTCAAAGGGATTTGAGCATTGATGATCTCGTTGACTTTATCAGAGGCCTTGCACCATCCTTCAATGGTAGCCTTTTCATCCTTAAGATCAGCGATGGCCTTTTCCTTTTCAGTGATAGCTTGTTGTCTCTCAATGTTAATGGTTTGATTTACAAAGACTTGATCTTTTAGATATTCTTCAATCTTTGTTAGTTCTTTGATTTTTAAATGACAATTTTTCAATTGTTCAGAAAGATCAATATTAATTTGTTCAACTTTAATCTTTCCATTTAGAGGATTGTAAAAGTCAACGGTCATAACATCGAGGGCAGACAGACTATTACTTTCAGGTAAAGAGGAGTTTATAGGAATGTTTACCTGAGTTGAAGGAGACTCTGAGGAAGATATTTCAAAGACTTCTTCAGCTTCCTTAATTCTTGCCATAAGACAGAGAAAAACAATTCTTGCCTTAAACTCTTTCCTTTCTTAATTAGAATAGACCTTTCAATATAAATAGGAGTCTAGGTATTCAATATGAGTAAGTCGATTATCATAGAGCAGATTCTGATTATTATTCCCTTGTAATCGATATGCACATCAAGAGATATACGACTACGGTATTCATTCAAAACCTACTTGTTCGTATTGCTTTTATTATAATTTTTATTATATCATTGTGCTTGTTAATCTGGGATCTACAAGTGGTATCAGAGCCTACGATCTGAGTTTTTACGCATTTCTGAGGTTTTCCACGAAACAGAAGGTATTTTTTTTCGATTTCTGCGTTTTTTCTTTCTCTTGAGTTTTTGTCGAGTCCCATTGATCATCATTATACCCGATAAAAATTCATGTCTTTTTCATCGATTCATACTTCTACCTATTAATTTTTATTGATTATTATCTCTGTTTCTTTGTGTTTTTCTCGATTATTACTTCTGTGTTTTCTCGAATTCATTAATCTGTTGCATAATTTTTTATCAACTCATACTTCTGCTTGATTAGTTTTTATCGATTCAAACTGATGTTTCTTAAATTTTTATCGACTAATACACAATGTATTTAATCTGCTTTAATTAAAATTACTCTAGTTTATTTTATTTACTTTTGAATTTCTTTACATAAGAAAACTCAGGAACTAGTGACTCCTGCAGCTTTTCTTACTAAAGAATTCCCTAGTAAAATCATAAACTCTTCTAATTTGATTTTTCAGTGATTGAACAAATTAGAAACTCGAGAACTTAGACACTCTTGTCCATAAAAAGACTTTTTCTTTTTAGTCAATAACCCTTTGTTCTTGTTTTCTGGTTTATCAATTACAGAAAACTCAGATTAAGTATCTTTGATCTTTTATCGAGTCTTTTTAAGTCGACAATAATTTTTCATCGAGACTTCAGGAATCGATCAAAATTTTATCGACTCAGTATCCTATTGAGAAAAACAAAGTTATCAAGCACTCAGTGATCGACAATACGTTGTTTTATCGATTCAAATTTTTCTTTAAAGTTTTATCGAGTCTTTTTCACTCGACAATATTTGTTATCGAGTCTTGAACACCCGATAAAATCCTTATCATTCAGACCCATATCGACAATTCCTTTTTGTAGACCCTTTGTCTATCGATAAAAACCCACTGTTTCACGTGACAACTCAAAAATTTTTAAAAACTCACTGATCGAGGTCAACTAGTAAAGTACAATGACTACCCATGAAGCCATGGCAATTGGTTCAGACACCAAACCCCCTATTCTCTTTCCGGGGGAATATTCTCAATGGAAGGATCGATTTCTTGACTGTATTGAACGCAATGATTATGCCGATAAGATCATGCGTTCAATAAAAGAAGGTCCTCCTCCTACTTTCTATCAAGAGTTTCCGGCCATGCCAAACAATACTCCTCCGGTGGCCGCACGAAGGGAAGTAAAACAAAAATATGCATGGGATGCAAATGAAAAGAAAATAATGAAAGGTGATCAATTAGCCCGATCATATCTACTGATGAGCCTCCTAAACGACATCTACATGAGCATCGATAGCCACAAGAAAACGGCTAAAGAAATGTGGGAGGAAATCGAAAAGTTCATGCTTGGAACTAAAATTGGCACACAACTCAAGATCACTAATTGCATCTCCCAATACGAAGAATTCAAGGCTGAAGAAGGAGAAAGTCTAACGAACACTTATACTCGTTTCATACAACTGGTGAACGAGCTAAACAAAAATGAAATTCGTAAGACTAAGATCGAGAACAACGTCAAATTTGTTAGCAATCTTCAACCGGAGTGGCGCCGGTTTGCTAATCAAAGCAAACACAGCAAATATCTAGCTGAACTCGATCTGCACGAGGGTTATGAAACTCTTCAGCAAAATGAAGAGGAGGTCCTTGAGTTGATGGGGTCAAACACTAAGAAGAACTCTGATCCAATTGCATTGGTGGCAACAAACTCTTCTTCCAATTCTCAAGAGATGTTACCTGATTTAGAAGAAGAAGACTTTGACTATGATCCTGAAGTTGCCAAACTTCAACAACAGCTGGCCTTCCTTACGATATCTTTTCAACAAAAGTTCTCACGTCGCTCAAATCCCAATCAACAAAGGTATGCCTCGGGATCAAAGAATCATGAGCGAAAGGCAATGTTTGATCCCAAACAAAGAAGAGAAGAACCTCGCTCAACACCCAAACCCGAAGATAAGTTCAAAGGTGAGATGAGCCCATGCTATAACTGTGGAAAATCCGGCCACTACGCACGAGAATGCAAGAAGCCGATAGTCCAAGATTCCAACTACTTCACATACAAATTAATGTTGGGAAAGCAAAGAGAGGCCGGCAAAGTTCTTTTAGCTGAAGATGAACAATGGCTCAACCAAAATGATGATGATGATATGGAAAAGGATACTCAAGCACATTTCAGTTAGATGGCTTATTCCGATGACAATCCTTCACACGCTTCCGACTACACGCCCGAGGTAAGCCCTTCTGACTATGATGCTTTTGTATCTCAAATGAATGATCTGGTGTGCAAATTAAATGAATTACGATCTAAGTTGAAAACCGAGAAACTCTTGGTTTCCAACCTAGAAGCATGCCTAGAAAATAATCATAATCAACTGCTTCTTATCCAAACCAAACTTGTAACATCTAAGAGTATAGCTCACAATCTTGAAACGGAGAAAATGATTTTTCAAGAAGAAAATGATTTATTAAAACAACAAAATTCTGATCTCACACTTCAACTTAACAAATCTAAGGGTGAGACTGCAGAATTTTCAGCCAAGTTTGACTTTGTTAGTTTTCAAAGACAAGACCTCTTAGAAAAACTCAAAAATTTGGAATTAAAACTGTACAAAATTGGTCAAACTGAACATACAATTCACTTAAATGCTCCGAAAGATTTAAGTTCTAAAGCCGGGTTAGGATTTGATAACCTGAAACATTTAGAAAAGGCAATCTATAATACTCCGGCAATTTATAAATTCGAATATTTGAACCTTGGTCCGGATTATCAAATTCAATTATGAAGTCGGATCCTAATGTCGAAGAAATGGAAGATTGGAAGAGACAAAACAAAAATTTCTTTCAAATTCCTTTCTGCTACCCTCAAACAGTATAAGAGGAATCTTCAAAAGAATCTCTTCCAAACGACTACTTTCCATCTTATTCTGCTGAGGAACTTCAAAATAAAATTCATGAATGTAAACCCTACATTCCCACTCTATTTTTGGAAAAGAAAATTATTCAACTTGAAAAAGTGTTGGAATTTGAGCGTTCTCTGGCGGAAAAGGAAAAGGAATCATTTTTAACAAAAATACAACAACTTGAAAACGAAACTTTACAATTCACCAAAAATCATGAGAATGATACTATTTCAAATATCTCCACATGTAAAGCCTTCATTAGCAATTATTTAGATGATTGCGAAAAGTTGTTTAAACGTGATCCAAATTACATTCCCCCAAAACAAAAATGTTCCTTTTCGAACGACCAAATCAATGATGAATTAGATGCCCTTTCTAATCAATCTTCACTTGAATCGGACGAGTGTTTAAAAGACATGTGTGCTAATTTTGACTTCAATCCTGTACTTCGAAATCAAACGGAGTTTTTAGACAAAGGCAAACAACAAATGGAATCGGTTTCTATTCCGGAGAAACCAACGGAGTGTTCCACGAGTCAAAATCACAACACTCCCAAACAAACAAACTCCACTCATTTATTTAAAAATCATACTAACCGTGTCCCTCTTAATGTTTCAGCGGTTCATACTCTAGAAACCAAACAAGTTTGGGTCAAAAAGGGCACGAGTACAACAAAGTCATCCTCCCGCAAAGAAGACAATTTTTCTCATTCAAATGTCAAAAGAAACTATAATCGTTTTAGATTTCCTTATAAAATTCATTCATTTCGACATTAAATTAAATTTTCTAGTAATCAACTTTGTTGTTCCAATTGCGGTGTGAATGATTTTGTGCGCATAAATCTGATTGATTATGATTATGGTTATTTTCCTAGCATGCAAAATTCTAATAATTCTCATCATAACTTTTATCCATCATCAGCTATTTATAAATGGGTTCCTAAACAACACATGACTAACACCACTATGTCTCACTTCAAGTGGGTACCCAAAGGTGCAAAGTCAACTAACCCCAATGGACCCATTTACAAATGGGTACCTAAATCTGTTTGATTTTGTGCAAATCGATCATGTGTGGTACTTAGACTCTGGTTTCTCCAAACACATGACCGGACAAAAGGAGCTGCTTGCCAATTACACGGAGAAAAAGGGCGGATTTGTTAAATTTGGCAACAATCACTTGGCACCAATCAAAGGATATGGTGATATCATCCAAAACAACATCACCATTTCAGACGTTTCATACGTTCAAGGCCTGAGTCACAATCTGCCGAGTATCGGAAAGTTCTGTAACAAACAACTTGAAGTCAATTTCCGAACCGAAAGATGCTGTGTACGCACATTTGATGGCAAAGAGTTATTTAGCCGGCACACGCAAGTCCAATCTGTACACCATCAATCTTTCTCAAGTGACTGCACCATCAACTGTTTGTCTAATCTCAAATGTTTCTAGTCCAAAGACTTGGTCATGGCATCGACGTCTATCTCATCTGAACTTCAAGAACATCAATCGCCTCTCCATTCACGGACTAGTCACCAGTCTTCCCGCCATAAAATTCGACAAACCACACTTATGTGACGCATGCGAGATGGGAAAGATGAAGAAAGTCTCTCACAAACCCAAGGTAGTTCACAACACAACTCGACCTCTTTAACTCATACATATGGACTTATGTGGCCCGATGCGGACTCAAAGCATACATGGAAAGAAGTATGTTCTAGTGATGGTTGATGACTTTTCTCGATTCACGTGGGTAAAATTTCTTCGCTCGAAGGATGAAACTCCTGAAATAATTATCACATTCTTAAAAGCCATCCAAGTCAAGTTGGAACTTACTGCTCAAACCATCCGCACCGACAATGGTACCGAATTCAAAAATCGTACACTTGATGGCTATCTTGAATCAGTTGGTATTGCACACACGTTTTCTGCGGCTCGCACTCCACAACAAAATGGGGTGGTCGAACGCCGAAATCGCACTCTCGTTGAAGCGGCTCAAACCATGCTCACTTTCTCCAAACTGCCACTATATCTTTGGGCCGAAGCTGTTAACACTACGTGCTACACTCAAAACCGGTCCATCATCAACAAACGCTTCAACAAGACACCGTATCAATTGATCTACAATCGCGTTCCTTCCATAAATCATCTTCGAACCTTTGGCATTCGGTGTTTCATTCTAAATGAAAAGGAAGATCGTGGAAAACTCAAGCCAAAGGCCGATGAAGCTTACTTTCTCGGCTACTCTCCAAACGCGTCAGCATATCGGGTCTACGTCAAACACGCACGTTGCATCACGGAAAGTGTCAATATTCAGTTTGATCCTGATGCCGAAATTGCTCCTGAACACGACGGTTCTGGACCCGCACTCGCCAGTATTTTAGCTTCAGAACACATCCGTTCGGAACCTGCCCCAAACCCCGCTCAACCGTCATCTTCCAATTCTACTTCTTCCAATCTGGATGAATTATTCGGGTACTTCTACTCGGATTATCTTGGATCTCCCACGGATACATCTACTCAACTTTCCCCACCTACCTTGGAGATTGCCGAGACCGCTGAACTTTCCGGCCCGTAAAATACAACGGAAACCGTCTCAGCTGCTGCAACTCCAAGCTCATCTACATCCGCTCCTCCCACACTATCGGATGCTCCTCCCATTCAAAATGAATCTCAACCGGATGCTCAACCGAGTCCTACGGAACCGACATCCTCTCCCCCACCATCCACTTCGGCCCCTAAGGATGTCACAAGCGCTACAAGATCCTCTGTCGTGGCTCCAACCTTGGAATCACTTCAAGATCTTCTGCTAGGCTCTTATGAAGATGATACCCCGGATCCAAATGCATTTCATCTGCTTCCTCATACAACCAAATGCATTCGTTCTCATCCCGTGGATCAGATTATTGGCGATCCAACTAAACCAGTCACTACACGAGCCGCCTCGACCAACGATTGTATGTTCTCTTCGTTCCTAAGCAAGATCGAACCCACATCCATTCACGAAGCAATGAATGATCCTGATTGGATTGTGGCCATGCAAGAAGAACTCAATCAATTTGAAAGCTTGAAAGTTTGGTGCCTTGTTCCCCATCCTCGAAACAAAACCATTATCGGCACCAAATGGATATTTAAAAATAAGCAAGATGAAGATGGGATCGTCATACGCAACAAAGCACGACTTGTCGCGAAAGGATACCGCCAACAAGAAGGGATTGATTATGACGAGACATTTGCGCCCGTAGCCCGTATTGAAGCACTTCGCATGTTCTTGGCTTACGCGGCACACAAGAACTTTGTGGTTTTTCAAATGGACGTCAAAACGACCTTCTTGAATGGTGTTCTGCGTGAAGAAGTCTACGTTTCTCAACCCGACGAATTTGTCGACTCTTCAAAACCCGATCATGTTTACATCCTCGACAAGGCTCTCTATGGCTTAAAGCAAGCCCTGCGCGCATGGTACGACAGCCTGTCTGCCCACCTGGTAAAGAACGGTTACTTCAAAGGTAAAATCGATCCAACTTTCTTTATTAAAAAGAAAAATGGCGACATTATGCTCATTCAAGTCTACGTGGACGACATTATATTTGGTTCGACTAACCCCCAACAATGCAAGGAGTTCTCCGAACTCATGACTGCAAAATTTAATATGAGCATGATGGGAATGATGAATTTTTTCCTTGGTCTTCAAATAAAACAATTTTCAATGGTAATATTCATCAACCAATCAAAATACATCTCGGATATGTTAAATAAATATAACATGATGTCTTGTACACCGATTGGTACACCCATGTCTCCGGGTTCAAAATTACACGCTGATCCTTTGGGAAAAGCGATAGATTCTAAACACTACCGGGGCATGGTTGGTTCCTTAATGTATCTAACTGCTAGGCGTCCGGATATAATGTTCGCCACATGCTTATGCGCGAGATATCAAGCATCTCCAAATGAATCTCACCTCAGTGCTATCAAACGTATTTTCTGATATCTAAAAGGTACTACTGATCTTGGCCTATGGTATCCCAAGGTTACAGGTTTCGAACTAAACGCTTTTTCAGATTCGGATCACGCCGGATGCATGCTTGATCGCAAAAGCACTTCGGGTCACATTCAATTCTTAGGAGATAAGTTAGTAAGCTGGTCTTCAAAGAAGCAAGCCTGCGTCTCCACCTCTACCGCGGAAGCCGAATACATCGCTGCCGCAAGCTGCTGTTCTAAAGTCCTTTGGATGCGCACTCAACTCAAAGACTATGGATTCTGGTTTGATAAGATTCCTATCTACTGTGACTCTACAAGCGCCATAGCCATCTCAAGCAACCCTGTACAACACACGAAGACTAAACACATCGACGTTCGGTATCACTTCTGTTAGGTCTGAAAATATTGTATCCGAGATGACAACTATTGAAGACGTGAAGGGCTGAAATGAAAAGTTAGCAAAGTCTTTAATTAGAAAAGGTTTAATAAGGAAACATTCTATTTTGTAAATAAGGCAAGTGTATAATGCCTTAATCTTTACTTTCCTTATACCGTATTTCCTATACATATAAATAGAGGGTTAGGGCTAGCATTAGAAGAAGAAGAACATTAGTGCGAAATATTGAGAGCTAAACTGTGAGAGATAAATCTGTTATTATTCAATACAAGTAAGATATCCGACTTCGGATCTTCATCATATTCATAGAGTTCTTCGTGTTCTTATTGATTATTCTTTATAAAGCACATCGTTACCTCATATTCTGGGATCCATAATTGATTTCTGAGTTTTTGAGTTTTTATCGATTCAAACTGTTTTAGCTTTACCCAATAAAAACTCATAATATTTTTTATCTGTTTTTCTTGATCCATTCTTAATTAGCATTACCCGATAAAAAGTTTTATTTTGATAAACTTGATTTTTTTTTTCGATTCATACTTCATGCGCTTAAATTTTTGTTGATCTATATTGAGTTATTCTTGATTTTAGTCAAAATTATTTAATCTGTTTTAATTAAAGTTATTCTAGTTTATTTTAATTACTTTTGATATTCTTTACATAAGAAAACTCAGGAACTAGTGACTCTTGCAGCTTTTCTTACTAAAGAATTCTCTAGTAAAAATCATAAACTTTAGTAATTTTAATTTTTTTTTCTTGACTGAACAAATAAGAAACTCGAGAACTTAGACATTCTTGTCCATAAAAAGACTTGTTCTTTTTAGTCAAGAACCCTTTGTTCTTGGTTTCTGGTTTATCGGTTAAAGAAAACTAAGATTAAGTATTTTTGATTTTTTATCGAGTCCTTTTAAATCGACAAATTTTATTAATCGAGTCAACAGGAATCGATATAAATTTTATCGATTCATTGTTTTATCGAGTCAAATTATTTTTGTCGAATCTTGATTAACCGAGAAACATGAAGTTATCGAGACCCTTGTGATCGATAAAACTCTTCTTATCGATTCAAAATTTATTAGAAGTTTTATCGAGTCTCCTTTACCCGACAATAATTGTTATCGAGTCTCATACATCCGAGAAATCTTCTTTTCGAGACCATACCACTCGACAATTTATTTTTGTCGATCCTTCGTCACCCGAGAAAAATTCTTCTCGGCCCTTCATCACCCGAGGAAAATTCTTCTCGGCCCTTCATCACCCGAGAAAAACCTTCATCTATCAAGAACACCTTCTGTTTTCCAAAGAAATCTCAGAAAATTGCCAAAAACTCACCGATCGAGATCACTTTATCAGGTAACCCGTGCTTTCACGATGAGTTCTCAAAACCAAATCTCTGAGCTAAATGCAAAAATCTCTCAACTTGAAACCAGACACACAAACAACATGCAAGTGTTGGATGAACATTTAAGAGAACATGTCTATCTCAAATCTAAATTTAATAACTCAGAAGAATCAAGAAAAGTTTTGCAAAATCAAAATGAATTTTTGGAGGAACAACTCACCGAGCATACTAGGAATACATATCATGTATTTTATGAAGACGTTTGCAAAAAGAAAAATCTTGAGTTGACAAAAATAAATTTTGATCTGAAAAACAAAATTTCTGAGTTAGAAAAGTTTATAGATCATGAGACTTATAGTGTGGTTCTTAAAAGAAAATTAACTGAATTTTTGGAACGTGAGAAAGAAAAGATATTAACTTCTGATGAAAAACACAAATTTGGAATTGAGCGAAAAGATTTTGACAACAAAATTAGAACTTGTGAACTGATCATTCAAAAACTTTCCAAACAAGTGTCTGATTTTGAGCAAATTGTGATTTTAGAGAGAAAATCTTCCGAAACAAAAAAGTCTGGAGTTTTCAAAACAAATTTCTGATCTTGAGAAACTTTTGGAAAATGAAAGAAGTGCATTTAAAACTGAGAAAACAAATTTAATCAAGAAATGTAGTTTGATCATTGCTAAAAGCAAAAATCTGGAAAAAGATTTTGACAAAGAGAAGCAAGTTTTTGAAAATAAACTTGACAAACTTTCAAACAAATTATCTGTTTTAGAAACAACTCTTGTAACTGAAAAGAACTTGAGATCTGAATTTAAAAATAAATATGATTTGATCACAAAAGAAAGAGATGATTTATCCTGCAAGATCAAAGGACTTGAAAATGAGATTTCAAAACAAAAACAAAAGAATTCAGAATCAGTCAAACATCTTACTCCCGAACATTTAAATGCGGAGTTAGATAATCTTGAAATTTTGATTTTTCCTCATGATTCTGATTCTACCTCAAGTTCAAAGCAAACTCCTCTTTCTCCTATCTGTAAGAATAACTGTTCTTCAAGAGTTAAATCAAATAGTTATTCTAACAGTTCCAAATCATATAGTTTTTCAAATTCTCGAACTCCTAACTCTAATCAGTTTCAAAATGATTTTGTTGCTAAAACCGGTAATTTCAAGAAGTTTAAAATGGTTTGGAGAAAGAAATCAACTACAGATGATAGTGTTGGAAACATGTCACATACATCTCCTGTAGTTGATACAAGATCATTTGTTTCCAAGACTAATTTGCCTTATTTTGTCAAATTTATCAATCAGCTAATTAGTCTAAGTGCCACAAAGATTTGTTGTTCTACATGTGGAACAAATGATTTTGTCAATCAAAATTTCACTCATAAATGGTATGGTACTTACAGTATCCCCACTTCCTCATTTATTGCATCTAAAGCTATCCTCCGAGGACCCAACAAAACTTGGGTACCAAAATCCTTTTAATCTGTTTTGTAGGTATGTCATGTGTGGTCCAAATTCAGAATATTCACATCATATGACAATCTTTCAAAAGGTTATGCTACATTTAAGGGGAGTATCACATTTTTACCATTTAATTAACTTCATAGTATCTCAGCTATGGACCTACTCTTAACCCGTTTTACATTGCATTATGACTTCTGAATACTTCAGTTCAGAACTCAGAGTTTAATGTTTTAACTCTTTGTGTGATAGGATTTAGACGTTTCAATGGTCAATCCAAAGCCGGAAGGACCTACCCATGAAACACATCCCTAGGTTAGATATCTTGAAAGGGTATGACTAAAATAAAATTGAGTGCTTGTGAGATAAAAGAAAAATGTGAGAGTGTGACAAGACTCAAAAGAAAATATTTGGTCTTTACCAAACCTAAACAGTTATCTGGGTAGCCACATAATCTATTCATTCTCGATTCTTTGGAGATGAATATTGAACTAGACATGGACCCAATGTCGATAACTCGTATCACCCCACCCAACTACTCAAGTATCTCACAAAAGATATTTGTTTCCTATATAACGGAGAATGAGCATATCTGCTATCTTTTCTTCACTCGGAAGATTAAGATATTGAAAAAGGAAGACACACCTCCGGTCTCCGAACTTCACATTCAATGCACATTGAGTCTGTGAAATATATTTTCACGTTTTGAGCCTTAAAATTAGCATTTAATGCATAAATTCTTTCTACACATTGCACGAGTCTTTGTGATTCACATTGCATATCTTCGTGTTTATGCCGGAACAGTTTAAGAAGTTAGTTTTATAACTTACTTCTATGATAACTGGAAGTCCTATCAGTGCCAATCCGCTGCCAACACTGAATATAGGCCACTCAATTAAATTTAATTTTTGATTAAGTGATAATAGTTGCTATTTGTGCTTCTATGTTAAACTTTTTACCCATTTTTTCACATCCACTTATTGTCTTTGATCGTTCATAGTGCTTCGGATTCTCCATATCATTCTGAGGGGGAGAAAAATATCAAAGACAAATGCCCATTATGAGGGAGAAAAGGTATATCAAAGGTCCGACAAAACAAAAATTTCTTGGCCCAACAACATGTTTTATCGGCTCAGCTTGACCCGACAATCGGCTTAGCTTGACCCGACATAAATTTCAAATGTTTGAAGATGAAGATGAAGACTTGTCGACTTCCTTTGAAACAACATATTTTCTTGTCGCATCCCAAAGAGCCGACATCTATTCCTAAGTGTTTATGTCGACTCATGTTCAACAGATTCAAATCATCATACGACAAGCTCAAAGTTATCACATCTGCCTAACCCGACAACCTCAAATACTAACACGAGAACATCAAGATATCACAACCATCTTTTGCCTCTTTCATCAAACGACAAAGTTCTACTCGAAGAAAGATACCCTGCGACATCACGGCTCCTTCAACTTTCTTTTCGTGAACTTTATGCTAATGTTAAGGGGGAGCTACGGAGCTTATCAAGTGATCATATTCGTAGGGGAGCAAAAGAATTCAAGATAGTGATTTGTTGACAAAATTTCATCGTCTTCAAAAGTGCTGATTTGCTGAAGTGTAATCTCGAATGCAAAGGGGGAGATTGTTAGGTCTGAAAATATTGTATCCGAGATGACAACTATTTAAGACATGAAGGGCTAAAGTGAAAAGTTAGCAAAGTCTTTAATTAGGAAAGGTTTAATAAGGAAACATTCTATTTTGTAAATAAGGCAAGTGTATAATGCCTTAATCTTTACTTTCCTTATACCGTATTTCCTATACATATAAATAGAGGGTTAGGGCTAGCATTAGAAGGAGAAGAACATTAGTGCGAAATATTGAGAGCTAAACTGTGAGAGATAAATCTGTTATTATTCAATACAAGTAAGATATCCGACTTCGGATCTTCATCATATTCATAGCGTTCTTCGTGTTATTATTGATTATTCTTTATAAAGCACATCGTTACCTCATATTCTCGGATCGACAACTTCATCAAATATCATGTCGAAAGAGGTACAATTGAATTATACTTTGTAAATACGAAACTTCAGCTTGGCGACCTGTTCACCAAGGCACTGGATGAGAAACGCTTGCAGTTCCTAGTATCCAAGTTAGGAATGCTTAATCTTAAAACCTGATTTTCTCTAAATCAGTCGGTTTCAAAATACTCAAAACGTCTATCCAAGAGACTACGCACATTCACCTTCTCTTAAATGTAAATCTGCATCTCTTTTGGGTTCTCATTTTGTGGATTTTGATCCTTCTTTCACTTTCGTATTTTCAATTTATTTCCACATTTTCTGTTCGTTTCGTCTTGTGTCTAACCGTGTTTCAGCCATTTGAGGGGGAGCGACAAGGTACGTTCTTTACTTATTCACGTTTGTAGGGGGAGCACAAAATTTTATGCACATGTTAAGAGGGAGCCTTTTATTTATTCAAACAAAAAATCAAGTGAGGTTCTCGGCCCCTAAGGGCCCGACAACAGTGGATTGTCGACCTCACTTGGCTCGACAACCTCCCCAATCGACATCTTGATAAAGGGAAGTTTTTCTCGGCCCAATCACCGCCTGCCACGTGTCATCACCGGATGACCACTATTTAAAGAAATCAGGCCCCTCACTGTTAGAAACTTTTCACACAAGTTTTTTGAATTTCCCTCTTTCTCTCTGAAAAACCCTTCGAGTTCTTGACCATCCAAGATCAGATTCTCAAATCTTCAAGTTTTTCAGATCTGAAAGCATCACCAGGTTCGTGTTTCTCCACTTATCATCTTTAATTCTTGAACCTAGTCCTTTAATCCACAGCATGATCCGTCCTTCATGACTAACAGTTCGATTTTATTTCCCCTGCTTATGAGTGTTTCCGAGTTTGAATATAAACAGTCGATTTTGTGGGTTTTTTTTAGTGTGTATTAGACCTAAGTGCTTTATTAAAGATGTTCTCTATCACTAATCGCACCTAGACATCGACTTTGCCTTAGTTTTAGGCCCTTTTCTGGAACTAAGCACTTAGGATCGTCGCTGAAGTACTTATGCATTTTTATCGAGTCCCTCTTTGTGCCTATGTGTTTTTATCGACCCAAGTTGGACTGAAAAGAACACCTTCGTCTCTCTAAGGCATTTTATCGAGCCCCTAGAACTCGATAACTTTTGTTATCGACTCACATAGGATCGATGAAAATCACTAAGTATTTTTATCGAACCCTTATAACTCGATAACATTTGTTATCGACCAACAAAGGATCGATGAAAATCACTACGTGTTTTTATCGAACCCTTAGGACTCGATAACCTTTGTTATCACAGGATCGATGAAAATCACTAAGTGTTTTTATCGAACCCTTAGGATTCGATAACCTTTGTTATCGACTAACAAAGGATCAATGATAATCACTTAAGTGTTTTTATCGAACCCTTAGGACTCGATAACCTTTGGTATCGACTAACAAAGGACCGATAACCTATTCTACACATTTTCCTAAGTACTCGACATTAATTGTTAAGTCTTTGTTTTGGTGTTTCACTCGATAAACTGTGTGTGTCTCGATTCCCAATGACTCGACATCTATCTTCCAGATACTCAGGTGTGTTCTTTCAACTTTTCTTTAACAAGTCCTGTTGTCACCTAACTTCACTCGACATCTGTTGATTCTCGATCCCATTGCACTCGATAACAATTGTTATCGGCCCAATGGGACTCGACAAAAAGACTTAGCAGTTTTTTTTTTCTTTTCTGTTCATCACTTCCTAGCACTGACTGTTCATCTGTTTAACTAACTGTCTTATTTCAATAAACATGGCAGCCATGAATGATCTGAATCTCTCTGATGATGAACACCCAATGCCTTCCAAATGCTCAACCGAACCCAATACCAACGCGGTCAACCGGGATGAAATCTTGATGCCTAAAGCACATCTTCGAAAAATCAAACCAAACAATCACCGTCTCGATTTTGGCATCACAATCGAACACCAAGTCATCATCGACATCCTTCAACGCCATCCGCTTCGATATGCCTTTGCATTGGACCATCGGGTACCCCTGTTCTATATCCAGCAATTTTGGTATACGTTGACATACCATCCGGACGACGATGATCATCACTTTACTGCCAAAATCGACGATTTCGTCACCTGCTTAACACCCTCTCGGATTCGTCAAATCCTCCGCCTGCCGGTTGCCACCGATGACCACCCATATGATGCCCTTGCAACCGAAGAACAACTTTGTGCCGACATCCGAGCCCTTGGGTACAACTCACCCGAACCCCTCACAAGCCCCGACCAGTTCAAAAGAATGTATCTGCCTCAGATCTGGTTTTCGCTATTCACCATTGTCAATCGATGTCTGACTAGCAAGCACACTGGCATGGACAAGGCCAGTACTGCGGTTTTACGAATATTTCACGGCATCGCTTTCAACCGTCATTATGATTATGCAATGCTCATCTGGACGGATTTCGCTGAGCTAGTTGAAGACAAGTCAAACTCTCGCAATCGTGCCTTCGTACCATTCCAACGGTTTCTTCAACTCTTTATCCATGCCATGCTATCTTCCAAACCTGACATCCCTAGATGCACCGTATCACCATTGGGACCGACCAACTCCCTGAAGTTTCTCAGGCTCAATGATCACCAGTTTAACTTCATCATGCCAATCCCTGAAGCACTACTTGCCTATCCTGATCAGACTGCACCGAGTGTGATAGCCTATAGGGAGAGACGCGGCTTAATGGCACAACCACCTCCGGTTGTGCCTGCTCAAGAGCCAATCCACGAGGAACATCTTGTGCAAGGAGAGGGTCCTAGAATGGATGAGCAGGTTCAGGATCATGGGATCCTGAACAGGGTGATGAGCGTATTGTAAGGGGATATGACGAGGGCGATGCACCTGATCAGCCAGTCCCAACAACTGCTGCCCTATCCATCCCAATACCACCACCGAGTAACCCACGAGCTGCATCTACTTCCAGATCTACTCCGCGTGTCAAAATGCTCGTTAGCCGTAGCCGTGTTCGCCCACGACCTTCATCATCCGATGCCGATGAATATGATACTCAACCCCTTTCCCGCCGTCCGAGAACTGTTGCCATTGAAGAACAAGCCCTTAGTTTCATTGGTCCACAACCACCCCTATCCGACTCTACATCGGACACTTATGACCAACCTACTGCAACAACTGTTGCACATGAAGAGCCAAATGAACCATTTGAATTTGAAGCAGATCAGGTCTCTGGATCAATGTCTGACATCTTCACTGAGCCATTTACTGGAGAGATAAGGAGAGAGGATGGATTATTAGTTGAAAAAGAAAGTGTGAGCGTGAGCGATGGGAAGAGAAAAACTATAGTGAGCGCGAGACCAGATTCCCCCATCCAGGTGACCGTATCAACTAGCCCTACTCATTCGTTGGGTATAACTAGTGGACAAGACGCTGTGGACCTAGCAGCGCACATGCACACCCCCCAGCCACTCTGAAGGCTCCCAACAGTCAACAGTTTCAAATATACTTGTATGTCTAGCTCCTTATCTAGTTCCCCTCCATTCGGGAGACACAACTATTGAAACAAGAGGCAGTAGCTCACCTGCTTCGACTTCGATTGTATGCACTTTGAGTCTAGAGCCAATTAGCGAACACGTGTCTACACTCACTGAGAACCTTCGTGGCCCAGTCGGAACTCCTATAGTGATGTCCATTCCGGACATTTCACGAGGATTGGGAGAAAATCCTACCAGTGCTACACCTATGCCAACACTGAACGTAGGTCATACAGTTGATTCAACTGTATTGTCAACGGGTAATCTAAGTGATCCCGGTGTTTCCCATACAGGTACCACGACTCCCACATACTCCATTCCCCCCGAGACTGAAACGATCATTGCAGCACACTTACAAAAGGAAAAAGACTCCCTAGCTGCTCATGCTGCTCTAATGACAGCCGAGAGGGAAGCCTTCGTAAGAGAAATTCGTGAAGCCGCCCGCCTGAGGCAACCGGTTCCCCAACAAGCCAGCTCTTCACGACCAAGCTCCAGTCACTCACCTCCGCCACAATCCCCACATGAAGATCGGCCTCCATCGCCACATCGATATGAGTACAATAATGACGAGCTCATGTCGATGTTATATGCAAACCTGCTAGCCGAAGCCACTGCAAGAGGCCAACCGGAAGATTCACTTATGGGTCTTCTAAGAAGAAATCTGGAAATCCCCACCGTCACTCGCCATGAGTTTGACGTGTTCCGAGCCGACATCGAGCAACAGTTAAGCGACCTGAAGTCTGCTCAAAAGCACCAAACCGATGACATTCTGGGTGCTATCACTGCTCTGCGTACCGAGATTCAAGAGTCTTGCCGCCCGACAGTTTCTGTGCCTACTTCTCGACCTCAAGAGGACGACCCAGGCTCCGCTCCAAATCGTCCTGAAAGGGAGACACGCCGGGCCTCAAGATCACAAGCCCGAACAGCCGCTGCTACATCTTCAAGACCATCTACTCAAACAACCCAACACCGACAGCGCACACCAACAACTCAAGAAGTCGATATGCCAACGGTTGAAAAGCCTGCGGCCGATATACCAAGTGAAGAAAGAATCGACGTTCAAGGTTTACGGAACTCAGTGAGAAACTGGTTTAGAGATCCATATGAACCAGTCCTTCAAGAACAAGACTACATGAACCTAAAGAGTACGGCTAGGAATTATGCTTTGGGGGATCAAAATGAACCAAGACTGTTGCCTCATCAGATTCGGTGGCAAAGGATACTGACAGAAAGCAAGTCGAAATGGGTAAATTAGCAAATACGTGTGCCATACCTTGAAGAAACAATGGAAAAGATCTTCAGGAAGGAAAAGAAGACTGAAGATTTGGCACACATTCATCTAGCGATGGGAATGGACCCAGCTCAAGTCAAAGAGTATGTCCATATCTTGAAGATGAGAGCTCAAAATTCTGCTAATGTAATTTCAAGACACATAATAGTTGGATTCTGAAGATCGATACGGACAGAGTATTTCAATTCAAATATCCTATATTTAAAGTCCAGAGAGAAGATGGTAAGGCGTATTTCTTCTCAGAAGCAGATTTTGCAAGGCTAGATATCATGGACTTTGAAACATTATACAATGAATTGAGAGAAAAGAAGAACAGAAATGAGCACGAGCAAAGGGCACTAAGAGCAGTGGTTAGGCATATACAGAAGGAACTGAGGTACAACTATCTTCATGACCTACAGCATGGGGTAGAAAGCGAACAAAAGAAGATTTACATTTCAAAACCTGACCAGTCTATTCCTGTAACGGGCGACATTGATGTTATGACTGTCCTTACCTATCCAGCTCATGGAGTTGTCTGGATGCATGCTAAAGGAGAAAAGAGGCTTCTCAGGTTTAATGAAGTGGATGCATATTCAGATGGAACATTATGGGGAATCCGAAATAGACTTGCATCAGAGTTGGCTACTGACAGGAAACGTACTTCAAGGATGAGCAATGTGCGAAAAAATTCTCTCCTAGAAGCTGTCAGGTTAATCGACGAAAGAATCCTATACCGACAGACTCTAAGAAGATTCGAAGGCATGTTCGAGCTCAAGAAGTAAAGACTCATTTTCCCACAAAGGGGGAGATTGTTAGGTCTAATATTTTATTGTGTCAAAATAAGGAATGGATATGCTCAAATGTAAAAGGAAGTTTATAATTCCTTAAACTTTTTCCTTCCTTAATTAGAATAGACCTTTCAATATAAATAGGAGTCTAGGTATTCAATATGAGTAAGTCGATTACCATAGAGCAGATTCTGATTATTATTCCCTTGTAATCAATATACACATCAAGAGATATACGACTACAGTATTCATTCAAAACCTACTTGTTCGTATTGCTTTTATTATAATCTTTATTATATCATTGTGCTTGTTAATCTGGGATCTACAAGCAAGATCTTCTTCATCGAAGCCTGATTCATCAGATGTTTTGGCCCAATCATCTTCTTGATCCCAGTCAATTTCTTCAGCAATTAGACCCTTGCCCTTTTGCTGGTTCTTTTTCAGATCTCTATATTTATTTTTCAATTTAAAATACTTTTCCTTTTTATCATTTTTATCAGATTTCTGAGAGGAGGTGGGAGCTGCTACTTTCTTGGATCTACACTCACTGCAAAGAGATCTTTTCGCTGACAGTTATAGCATATAGCAGATACTTTTTCAGCTGGCAGGGTTTTTGATTTATCAGAGTCAGTGATAGTAGTAGGTTTTCGAAAGTTACTCTTTCTAGCAAATCTTCTAAAGTTGTTTGTTAGAAGAGCTAGAGAGCTATCAAACTCAGAGATGTCAGCATCAGTGAGTTCTTCTAAATCAGTTTGATTTAATTCAGTGATAGAGGTGATGGAAGAAGAAACTTGTTTTGAAGGTTCTACCTCTGAAGTCACTAGTGCCAAAGAAATACTTTTGGCACTCTTGATGTCATTTATGAGGTTTTTCCTTAAAACCTGAGATTGCTCTACATTTAATAGCATTCCATATAAAGCACTAAGAGAGAGAGTTTCAAGATTCTTTGACAGTTTTAGACACGTAGTGTACACTCCCTATTGTTCAGGTAGTGCCTCCATGAATTTTGTCAGAATTGCAGCATTAGAATATTTTTTGTTGACAGTTTTCATATCAATCAAGAGACAGTTAAATCTTTGATGAATTTGAGAAAGAGTTTCACCTTTTGTGTGCATAAAACTTTCATATTGTCTTACCAGATTAATACATCTAGTGATTTGGACTTCATCGGTCCCTTCATATTGAATACACAAGGTATCCCATATGGACTTAGATGTTCTCATTTTCATAACAGAATGATAGACTTCATCTGGTAAAGACATAGCAATTATGGATCTAGCTTTAGCATTTATAGCTACTTCCTTTTTCTCTTCTTCAGTCCATTCACTTGGATTTTTGACAATTCTCCTTTCAGCAATGGCTGGAGTGGTAGTGGTGGCGAGAACACTAGCTACCAGGGCTGTAGGAACAAATGGTCCATTTTCTAGATAGTAGGGGATCTTAGGATCTGACCCTTCTAGGAATAGATTCATTCTTTCCTTCCATAATGGAAAGTTATCACGGCTAAATCTTGGAGGTTTAGCTAAAGACCATTATCAATGTAGTTTGTATTAGTATTAGTCATTTTAAAATAATTTTGTTAACAGATATTTTAAAGATAAGCAAGAAACATTGCTCTGATACCACTTGTTGGTCCCAAAGGAGTCTACAAGAGTTCAAAGATATAGAAACAGTTTGTAGAAGGGGGGGTTGAATACAAACACACAGATTTTTGTTTTTTTAAATTAGTTTATATTGAATAAACAAATTTACAGTTACAAGCGGAATTAGAACAAGTAAACATATTCTATTGTAACTTAAGAAATCACACAGATTGATGCACAAGGAAATGAGAAAGAAAAGAGACAGAGGTTTTAGAGAAAGAAAGTAGCATGCATGAAGATGAAGAAGATATCTTCATCTTGTTTATACCCGTTTGCATTTAATGCAAAGCAAAAGGTATATGCCACGTGTCAAGCTCTCATAGGAAGCTTGTCCTTTGTTCAAAAGCAACCTTGCTTTTGGCCGTTTGTGAACAGTACCATATCAGATATGATGGGGACATAAGAGACAATCCTTGTGTCCTTTTCTGACATAGTATTAGGTTTTGACTTTTGTGCATCGAGGATAAGATCAATTTTAATCTTGTTTGAGAAGCTTCACTTGATCGCTGAACTTGAAACTTCAAGGATGAACTTTCAGAGTATCGCTGAGGCTTGACAAGACTTCACACTTTGGTTTAGATAATCCTTGCTATCACTGAACCGCTTCAGATCACTAGCTGATTATCTCTTTCTTCAGCCTGGTCTTCGACTTTCGCTGAATGTTCTTTTGGTGTGTTAGTTGATCTTCAGATCGTCAGAGGTAGACTTGAGGTTCCTGATTTTCAGCGATCGCTGATGGTAATCAGCGTATGCTATCGCTGAATTTGAACTTAAGTCTACAAGTGGAATTTCACTAAGTATATAGAGGAATCATATTCAAATCACTGAGAGGAGTTATGATCAACATAACACAATGTCTAAAAAGGGTTTTTATACTGTGATCTAATATGAGTTAGGTGGTGCGGAGTGCACGCTTGTTATAAGGCGAGTATGAATCCGTAACGACGAAATGGCAGGGGTCAAGGGGGTTGCGCCCCCTTGCGGGGTCAATGGTTGATACAAAGCTCTGCATGGTCGATGAAGAGGCTCTGTATGGTCTGACTAGAGGCTCTAGTTATGATCTTATAAACAAAGTTTTCTGCAAAATAGACCAGAGTTGTGCCTGTATAGACCAAAGCTCTGGTTGGTCTTATCTGATGATTGTTCTCTGAACGGTTACTCTGCATTCATTAATTGTGCAGTTATTAAGCAGTTACTGGAATTTGTATAACTGTCCACTACTTTAAAAATTCAGTCGTGATTATCATTTCAGTTAAGTTACTTTGTGAGTATAAATACGAATTTATACTTACGTTTTAGACATGGTGTTTGGATAATCCTCTTATATTTCTCTAGAAATTTGTTTTCGTTTTTATGCCTAAAAACGTAAATACTCTTGGGTCTTATATTAGGTTAAATTTCGTGAACATAAACATAAGATTCAAATATCAATTCACAAAGTATTGTTTCACAATTCTCAAAAAATCCAGTTATTTAATCGATTTACCCTATTTTGACCACATACTATAACACTTAACACTATGTGCAAAACCTCAAAGTGGAGATTGTGGCTTTCTAAAACACCTCCCCAAAACCTCTTAAAAACACATAGTGAATACTCATATATTCCAATATTATAAATAATTAGTGAATGTATCGAGGTTTTTAATTATAACTCTTTTAACTCTATTAAACTAATTAATATTCACTTTTAATACAAGATAATCATTCAACCCTATTAATACCATAGAATCCATCACTATCTTCATCCAAAAAGAACTCTTTATCATTTAGAAATTTACTTTCTAAATCTAAACTAATTAAAATATAATATAATTTTCGCTTGAACAATTTACTTAAAAAAACAAGAACTTTATAATGTAAAAATTTACATTAATATCGATATATTTTAGTTTTTATAAGGTCCTCGAATTAGCATAAATATCCAAGCAGATAAAATTCATGAATAATAGATAAATATGGCTATTGTAATTGCATGTTGACGTCCGATACATATAACAACGATACAAACATTATTAAAATAGAAGACTTTTACTTACGAAATTTTTCTTAAGAAATCTGTCGTTAAAAAGGTGATTCGTCATAAAGTCGTAACAAAAGTTGGTGGATAAATTGTTGATGGAAAACCAAATCAGTGACAGATTACCTAGGTAATTTTCTCAGGTGAGCCGTATTGTATTTCCTTGAAAACCATATGCTTCTACCAGAACCATGGCGATTTTGTCTGTAATCACCTACGAAAACTTCTGTAAGTGATTTTTATGGTTAAACGTTATTTGTTTTGTAGTGAAAAACCGTCAAATAACAGGGGTTGAACTTAATACCTTATATAAATATATTATGTGAACATGTTTTTAGAAAAAGAAAATCCCATGAATACTCTAAAAGTCAACACTTACAAAATAAAGTTTATAGGAAGCAAAAAATGTTTAAATATCATAATAGATTGTTTTATACGACTTAAATTTATTAAAAAACAATCGTGATCCTTATGTAAACGTGTTACAACTACTTTATTGTACCAATTAAGTTGGTCTTCTTACTCTTTTTCATTTCAGTTGTGCCTTCATACAATATAAACAAAGTATTCTGCATTTCTTGAGCAGATATCAAGTGTAGAATGAAGTGATAAAACATTTCATTTGAGAACAACTTTTCTTTTTGTCTTTGTCAGACCATTGACTTGAATAGTTCACAACGATCCTTTAGGAATTAGGATCAATGTCGGGATTAGTTTTAATTAGTTGCAAGAACTTGCTCAATGATAACCTATAGAATTAGGATAACCTATAGAATTAGGAGGACCTTTCTTGACAACCGTGGAGATTTGAGCATCAATACCCTCAGAAAACAAAGACATAAAGAGGTAATTTATCATTGTCCAAATAAGTGGTTTTGCTAGAAACCATTATCATGATGGTTAAAAATCATCTCTAAGACATTGTTTATAAATTAAAGAAACTCGTTCTGATACCAATTGTTGGTCCAAAGAGGAATAGTGTGACTTCACACTAAGATAATTTCGTAAACGGGAAGGGGGTTGAACACAAACACACAATTTTCAAATTTTGTTCTATTATTAAATAAGATATACTTAATCAAAGTATTTCAAATTGTACCGAAAAAGGAAAGGTAAAATCCAATAAGATCAAAATGAAGTTAATACATCAAGTAATGACAAATTTGATTGAAGATCACAAAGAAATGCACAAAATATTTCTCTTAATAAGATCACTTTCTTTTACAGAAAATACTCGTTAACGTTGAAGGGATATTTTGACACTTAGACCTTAAATATTGTGCATGCTCAACCCCTTTAATTGATGATTCATGTTGGTATTTATGGGTGTCACATTTAATGCTCTTTATCTATCTTTACGCGTTTTATTCTTAGATTCATTGATCAGGTTCATATATATGTGTTTCATGTTGCATCAAAATGGAATTCACAACGTATTTTTTGATGCCCAATACAGTAATGTAAGACAATGTTACTTTTACTAACATGTTACTTACAACCATACAAGTAGACATGCAAGTTGTTAAACTAGCGTGAGGAGTATTTTGTCAAACTCCTTAATGTTTCTCTTTAGTTTTCTTTATCGTTATTTCATCATCTTGTGTTTGACTCGATTATGACATAAAGTAGAATGATTTTAGTTCTCTTAGACCTTAATGTAATGCTCATAGGTTTAAGGACATCTTAATGAGCCTTGGACATATGTACATACCATCAACATGCATATCAGTGTTAGAGCTCTTTTACAAGAAACTAGATATTGCAATATCAACTAATTATTCCAGAATATAAAGTATAACACCCTCGATTTTGTTATCGACTAATTTCGATATATTGATTTATACGGAAATTTAACGCATTATATACTTGTATCCATGCTTAAGATAATTGTATTCTAGTAATATATGTTCAATAGAATTTGATCTCAGAAGTAGAAATGTTAAGAAAAGTCCATATAAGAACCAATGTTGAGTTAGGCCATAGATGAGGGGTCAAAATTGGACAAGTGTGATCTTTTTACTAAGTATTTAAACTCCTTTTTTTTCGAGCCAAAACCTCACAGCAAATAACCCCCCCCCCCCCTCTCTCTCTTTCTCTCTCTAGAATCAAAATCCTCTCTTCATTCTAACCCTAAATTCGATCCAACCTTCTCATGCATTTAAAAAAAATGATAATATTGTGAATGATTGAACTATATCAATCGAGTAAACATTTAAGGTATAAATCTATAATTTCAAGGTTTGTAATCTAAATTGTTGAATGAGGTCAAAGTTGGATATGAAGCATGTTAGGATTTATAGGGTTTTGGTTGGTAAACTTAATCTTTGCTCAAATGATGTTCGTTTCATGTTATTGTTGTTTAAAAAAGTGAGGAATTAGGTTTTAATCATCTATTTGTGTTTTGAAGTTTCATAGTTAATTCACCATGGTCTTAGTAGCAAAATTAAAAAAAAGGGAGTTGTTTTGAATTGTGCATAGAAGTCATAATAGTTGTTGGTTGTTTAAAAATTCATATAAAATAACTCTTTGATCTGATTGAGCCGTGTATATATCGTTGGAAAGGTATCTGTGTCTACTACAACTTTGTAGTTTATGTTCAGGGCTGATTTTAGCTCCATAACGGTCAAAACAGTGAGTTTCTATATTTGGTCCTGTGCAAAAACGGGATTTGCACACTATTCTTGGAAAAATCATCCAAAATCCTCTTTAATCCAGTTAAGATGAATCCAAAATTATTGGAACTATAAGGAATAGTTCTACGAATTTTATTTATACATTAACACTTGCATGCATTTGTAACTCTAAGTATGATCAAAATGATCAAAATCAAGTTGGTTCAAAACTGTCTGTTAGGTCTGAAAATATTGTATCTGAGAATACAATTATTGAAGACATGAAGGGTCAAAGTGCAAAGTTATCAATGTCATTAATTAGGAAATGTTTATTGTTTAAATATAAGGAAACATTCTATTTTATAAATAAGGCAAGTGTATAATGCCTTAATCTCCTGGTTACCTTATACCGTATTTCCTATTCATATAAATAGAGGGTTAGGGCTAGCAATTAAAAAGAAAACGTTAATTCATATCATTCTAGAGAGAGCATATTAGATAATATCATTGTAACCGATATTCAATACAAGTGAGATATCCGACTTCGGGTCTTCATAAATATTAGAAGTGTTCTTTGTGTTCTTGCATACATTCATACGATTACCTGATTATCTGGGATCCACAATTGGTATCAGAGCAGACGATCTGAGTTTTTTGCGTTTTTCTGAAGTTATCCACGAAACAGAAGGTAATTTTTCGATTTCTGCGTTTTTTTTGTTTTTATCTATTCATACTGTCTTAGCTTTACCCGATAAAAACTCATAATTTTTAAGATTTTTTTCTCGATTCGTTCTTCATTCTTTTGATTGGTTCTCGATTACGCTTTAGCCGATAAAAATTCATATTTTTTTAAAGATCTGTTTTTCTCGATTCATACTTCTTGCGCTTAAATTTTTGTCGATCCATGTTGAGTTATTCTTGATTTTAGTCAAAATTATTTAATCTGTTTTAATTAAAGTTATTCTAGTTTATTTTAATTACTTTTGATATTCTTTACATAAGAAAACTCAGGAACTAGTGACTCTTGCAACTTTTCTTACTAAAGAATTCTCTAGTAAAAATCATAAACTATAGTAATTTTAATTTTTTTTTCTTGACTGAACAAATAAGAAACTCGAGAACTTAGACATTCTTGTCCATAAAAAGACTTGTTCTTTTTAGTCAAGAACCATTTGTTCTTGGTTTCTGCTTTATCGGTTAAAGAAAACTAAGATTAAGTATTTTTGATCTTTTATCGAGTCCTTTTAAATCGACAAATTTTATTGATCGAGTCAACAGGAATTGATATAATTTTTTTAATCGATTCATTGTTTTATTGAGTCGAATTTTTTTTGTCGAATCTTAATCTATCGAGAAACTCTTAGTTATCGAGTCCTTTGTGATCGATAACTTCCTTTTATTGATTCAAAGTTTGTTTTGGAAGTTTTATCGAGTCCCTTATACCCGACAATAATTGTTGTCGAGTCCTAAACACCCGACAAAAGTTCATATCATTCAGACCCAATTCGATAAATTATTGTCGATTCTTTGTCAATCGATAAAACCCTCTGTTTTACGAGGCAACTCAGAAAAGTTCAAAAACTCGCTGAACGACGATCACTTCATCAGGTAACTAGTACTTAATTTTTTTTTCTCTCAAGATGAGTTCTCAAAATCAAATTTCAGATCTCAATACTGAAATTGAAAGACTTGAAGCAATACACACAAATAACATGAAAGTTCTTAATGAACTTTTAACTGAACACGTTTGTCTCAAATCTAGATTTAATAACTCAGAAGAATCAAGAAAAGTTTTGCAAAATCAAAATGAATTTTTGGAGGAACAACTCACCGAGCATACTAGGAATACATATCATGTATTTTATGAAGAAGTTTGCAAAAAGAAAAATCTTGAGTTGATAAAAATAAATTTTGATCTAAAAACCAAAATTTCTGAGTTAGAAAAATCTATAGATCTTGAGACGTATAGTGTGGTTCTTAAAAGAAAATTAATTGAATTTCTGGAATGTGAGAAAGAAAGGATTTTAACTTCTGATGAGAAACACAAATTTGAGTCTGAATGAAAAGATTTTGGAAGCAAAATTAACACTTGTGATTTGACCATTCAAAAACTTTCTAAACAAGTGTCAGATTTTGAACAAGTTGTGATTTTAGAAAGAAAATCATCTGAAACGAAATGTCTAAAACTATCAAAGCAACTTTCTGAACTTCAAAATCTTGTTAAAGCTGAAAGAAAAGTGTTTGAAACTGATAAGACGGATTTAATCAAGAAAAGTGTTTTGATCGTTGCTAAAATCAAAAATTCGGAAAAAGTTTTGAAAACGAAAGAAAAACTTTTGAAGAGGCAATCAGTAAACTTTCAAACAAATTATCTGTTTTAGAAACAACTCTTGTGAATGAACGGAAAATGAGATCCGAATCTCAAACAAAATTTAAAGTGATTTTGGAAGAAAGAGATCATCTATTGTGCAAAATTAGAAAACTTGAAAGTTCTACAACTTCTTCAAGTTCAATTTTTCAGTTGAATTCTCTTTCTACAATAAATGTCTGAAAGAATAACTCGTCTTCAAGTGTCAAATCAAACAGTTATTCTAACAGCTCCAAGTCATATAATTCCCCAACTTCCCGGATTCATAATTCTACTTTATCTCACAATGATTTTATTGCTAATTCCGGTAATTCCAAGAAGTTTAAAATGGTTTGGAAGAAGAAATCAACTACAGATGATAGGGTTGGAAACATGTCACATACATCTCCTGTAGTTGATACAAGATCATTTGTTTCCAAGACTAATTTGCCTTATTTTGTCAAATCAATCACTCAGCTACTTAGTCTAAGTGCCACAAAGATTTGTTGTTCTACATGTGGAACAAATGATTTTGTCAATCAAAATTTCACTCATAAATGGTATGGTTCTTACAGTATCCCCACTCCCCATTTATTGCATCTAAAGCTAACCTCCGAGGACCCAACAAAACTTGGGTACCAAAATATTTTTAATCTGTTTTGTAGGTATGTCATGTGTGGTCCAAATTCAGAATATTCACATCACATGACAATCTTTCAAAAGGTTATGCTACATTTAAGGGGAGTATCACATCTTTACAATTTAATTAGCTTCATAGTATCTCAGCTATGGACCTGCTCTTAACCCGTTTTACATTGCATCATGACTTCTGAATACATTAGTTCAGAACTCGGACTTTAATGTTTTAACTCTTTGTGTGTTAGGAATTAGAAGTTTCTATGGTCAATCCAAAGCCGGAAGGACCTACCCATGAAACACATCTCTAGGCTAGATATATTTTGAAAGGTTATGTTTAAAATTGAGTGCTTGTGAGATAAAAAAAAAGTGAGGGTGTGACAAGACTTAAAAGAAAATATGTGGTTTTTACCAAACCTAAACAGTTATCCGGGTAGCCACATAATCTATTCATTCTCGATTCTTTGGAGATGAATATTGAACTAGACATGGACCCAATGTCGATAACTCGTGTCACCCCACCCAACTACTCAAGTATCTCACAAAAGATATTTGTTTCATATATCACGGAGAATGAGCATACCTGCTATCTTTTCTTCACTCGGAAGATTAAGATATTGAAAAAGGAAGACACACCTCCGGTCTCCGAACTTCACATTCAATGCACATTGAGTCTGTGAAATGTATTTTCACATTTTGAGCCTTAAAATTAGCATTTAATGCATAAATTCTTTCTACACATTGCACGAGTCTTTGTGATTCACATTGCATATCTTCGTGTTTATGCCGGAACAGTTTGAGAAGTTAGTTTTATAACTTACTTCTATGATAACTGGAAGTCCTATCAGTGCCAATCCGCTGCCAACACTGAACATAGGCCACTCAATTAAATTTAATTTTTGATTAAGTGATAATAGTTTCTATTTGTGCTTCTATGTTAGACTTTTTACCCATTTTTTTCACATCCACATATTGTCTTTGATCATTCACAATGCTTCGGATTCTCCTTATCATTCTGAGGGGGGGAAAAGGTATCAAAGACAAATGCCCATTATGAGGGAGAAAAGGTATATCAAAGACCCGACAAAATTTCTTGGGCCCGACATCTTCTTTTGTCGATTCATCTTGGCCCGAGATCTTGTCTTAGAGTGCTTCTTTTGAGCTGACAACATGTGTTATCGGCTCAGCTTGACCCGACAATCAGCTCAGCTTAACCCGACATAAATTTCAAATGTTTGAAGATGAAGATGAAGACTTGTCGACTCCCTTTGAACCGACATATTTTCTTGTCGCATCCCAAAGAGCCGACATCTATACCTAAGTGTTTATGTCGACTCATGTTCAACAAGTTGAAGTCATCATACGACAAGATCTTTTTTATCGACATCACCTAACCCGACATGCTTTTTGACCCGACAAGCTTTATACCCTACGACATCGCGGCTCCTTCGATTTTCTTTTCATGCTAAAGTTAAGGGGGAGCTACGAAGCTTATCAAGTGATCATATTCGTAGGGGGAGCAAAAGAATTCAAGAGAGTGATTTGTTGACAAAAGTTCATCGTCTTCAAAATAGTGCTGATTTGCTGAATTGTAATCTCGAATACAAAGGGGGAGATTGTTAGGTCTGAAAATATTGTATTTGAGAATACAATTATTGAAGACATGAAGGGTCAAAGTGCAAAGTTATCAATGTCATTAATTAGGAAATGTTTATTGTTTAAATATAAGGAAACATTCTATTTTGTAAATAAGGCAAGTGTATAATGCCTTAATCTTCTGGTTTTCTTATACCGTATTTCCTATTCATATAAATAGAGGGTTAGAGCTAGCAATTAAAAAGAAAACGTTAATTCATATCATTCTAGAGAGAGCATATTAGATAATATCATTGTAACCGATATTCAATACAAGTGAGATATCCGACTTCGGATCTTCATAAATATTAGAAGTGTTCTTCGTGTTCTTGCATACATTCATACGATTACCTGATTATCTGGGATCCACACTGTCAAGTGCAAGGGATTTAGTAGCACTATTTGCTTGTACTTTGTGCTTTAAGGATTTGTAACATATGTAGATTTTGTACCAATCAGTCTCAATCATGTGTGAACTTATTCAAGATCAATCTTCGAATAAAAAGGTGGCATTTGCAACGAGATAGGAGTTTTGTGCTTATTACATCGATTACCATCTAAGGTACGGATATTCGATTCTTGCGACTTTTCTTAATCACTAGTCAATTATAGAGGTAATATCGTATCTCATTATCATCTTCGCATCTATCACTTACAATGAAATGGATACCTATATACTAATTTATTTTGAGCATCATATGATTTGTATGGTGATGCGTACACAGACACGATGTTTTAGTTTTCATACATGTTACAATATATTTTTATATGTTGTTATTTATGACCAACTGCAAGTTTTACTTTAATTGTTTTGAAAAAATTCTAGCATGTCATTTTATAAACAGAAATTATTATCAGTTTTAAAGGGTTGGCATTTACCCAGTAAGTCACAAGTCACAGATAAGTGGCATGACCTAGACAAATGGGTGATAGGACAGAATAAACAGTTCAACCTAGGGCGTGTCAGCGACAAAATGACCTATACGCAACCTGGAAATTTATGAGATCTCATTTCTTTCGGTATTGCATATTTTCAAAAAAATACATATTAGTTTAAACGAAGTTTACTATTAAGTTGAGATGTGAAATAATTTATTCACGCAAACCATGAACTTACTAAATTTTATAAGCTCACAATATTATGCATGTTAGGGGACAGAAGGTTTAAGATTTCAAAAAATAAAGGGCAAGTATAAATACTTGCCCTGTGCATTGAGGTTCAGTATTTATGTTGGATAAATTTTATAAGCCGGTCCGGTATAGTAGAGGTTAGCATTAAGTTATATTCGTTGTTTTAAAGTCATCAACTATTAACAGTTTTAAAATATTGTGATCATGAATAGAAACTTGTTTATGTTCTCGTTGTCTATGATGGGCCTCTTCCTAGATAGATAAAAGGCCGGTTGCTAGAGCATCATTGATTGTTTTTTGACCGTCCCTTTTGGACAGTGTTTAAAAGATTTAATACATAGAAAGACAAGTTCTTGATGCATTTTGAAATTCAGGAGCAATAACTTACATAGTGTTATAAATTTTGAAAATTTCTTTTATTCAATTTTAATTGTTTGTTTAGCTACAACAATTATTAGGATTCTTGCCACATACAACCATCAACCTATAAACTCATAGAATGTAACCCTGCAATAAAAAGCATTTCTGTAATCGATAACTCATTTCATTTTAGATGTCAATTTACTTTTTAGCTTAAACAAGTCTACATTTCAACCTTGGAATGCAATTTTGTATGTGTAATTATCGATGCACAATTTACGACTACATACGACTACATCAAACTATTCAAGAAGATTTTTTTGTAAAAATAAGGTTGTTTTACAAAAGCTTTGTAAAAAGCGGGTTGTTTAAAATTCTTTTGTAAATTTAGGATAGTTTTAAATTTATTTTGTAAAAATAGAATAGTAAACCCCCACAACTATTTTAAATTCAATCCCTTTAATATGACGATAAATTCTAGTTACATCCTTACCTTTTTTTAGTTATTATATTATACCATCATTATATATTTTGTATAAATTTAGTAATTGTAAATAGATAACTAAAATTAGTTTATTATATTTTTATTAAAAATATCTCATAAATACTTTTGATGACATCACTTTATTTTTTATTATATTATATGTATAAGTTTAATTCTTATAAATAAATAGTTAATACCAATATTAAATATTATTTGTATTTACATAATTTTTACATTTATTGATGTATAAAATCAAATCAACTAAAATATTTAAAATCAAACCAATGGTGTTGAGTTTTTATTATATATTATTTACTAAAATTATTTTAAAATGAATTGATTTGATTATATACTACATGCTAAATTCAAATCAACTAAATGTTTAAAATATTAAATTACCAAACGGCATTAGTTTATAAGGGCTATACAATATAGTATATATAATATTTAATATTGGTATCAATTTCAATGAATTAGTAAAATCTTTTAAATAACGTAATTTGTCAAAATTAATAATAAAAAAAAGATAATGGTAAAGAATTATGAAAATGGAATTTCTAACTTTTTATAATGGTAAAAGATATATTAAAAGGAATTGAAAATACAATATACATATAACGGGTCTAGATATGTTTGCCTTTATTTATCCCAAAATCTCCTAAATGTTCACGTAATTTCCTTTACATCATTCAAAATTCAAACTTATATTATTTTGTATTTTTTGAAATAAAGATCTTTAATAAAGATTTTAATCAAAAAATAATAATAAATAATGTAATTGAAAAGACAATGATATGTAAAAACCATTTAATTAAAAAGAAACAAAATAAAAATTTAGATATATAAAAAAAATATAACAAATATACAATATAAAAATAAAGAAAAGAAAATGGTGTAATTGAAATTTGTTTAAAAAGTTAAGGGGTTAAAGTTGTAAAAGTGTTTAACCTTTTGGATTGAAATTTGTTTAAAAAGTTAAGAAGTTGAAGTTATAAAAATGTTTAGTATTGGGAACACCCCTATTTTTACAAAAAAAATTTAAACAACCCTATTTTTACAAAGTATTTTTAGAACAACCCTATTTTTTCAAAAAAAACTCATTCAAGAACCATTATAGATTGAAGGAATGGGTTAATTAAGAGGTAGATGGCTTGGTGGTGGTATGAGTGTATGACACTGGTTGAGATAAAGGAAAGGGTAGATGAGTTCATTCTTTTCCATTTTGTAGGTGTAAGGCAACATGTCCTTGTTCTCAACACCATTGACACTTACCTTGGGATGAAATTGCTTAATGTCATTGGTACGAGGGGTAGGCAGAATACCTTGACCATTGGACATTTGGAAATGCCATAATTGCGATTTTGAAGTTTTGTAGAAGTCGCATAGGCTGTTGCATGAAAAGATGAGTCTTGTTGACTTTGTTAGATAGTAAGCTTCTTGTTTACGAGATTCTTGTGCAATTCTTCAATTCAAAGGTAGGCATACACCAATCTACAGATCGTCCTATTACCTATTTTATGTGACACATTTGAAAAAGTGTCCTATAAACACAAGTACTGTCTTGGGTTTATAGGACATTTTCTAAAAAGTGTCCTATAAACTGGCTAATGCGACACTTTTTAATTAAAGTGTCCTAAAAAACTTGTTACAACGCCCAAAAGCGTCTTATAAACGTATTACAACGCCTTTAGACATGACACATTATTTTTTGGTCCTATAATTTGTGTTCTGGAAACCCAATTTTGTTTACTGAAGGCAACAACAGTAGTGAAACAGCGTATTATTTACGGAAGGATCGACAAGCGTTTTAAACCCTTTGGGGTTGAGAATTACGTTTAGTAAAGCTCGAAAAATTAAGAGAAACTCTTAAAAACTCTCAAGAAGAAGAAATGTATTAATAATAATGTGCTTACGACTTAAGACGATAAATCTTGTTTACAGCTAAACTAAATTAATCCTAAACCTCACTACAAGAAAAAGTGACGTTAGTAACCAAAATTTTAGTGACTACTTAAATTTTGGTCACTAACTGTAATGTTAGTAACGATAATAAAAGTCGTCGTTAAATTTTGGTCACTAACATAATTTTTAGGGACAACAAATAAATTTGGTCACTAGTTCTCAAGAATTATTTTTACACCTTTGAGCGTCACAAAAAGTAATGATTAGTAACCAAAAAATGGTGGTCACTAATTCAAAAGTGTTCGTGACTAAAAGTTATGGTCACTAAATGGTATTCAATGCTCAGAGAGTTGTAGTGAGTTGACGGTTAGTGACCAAAATAACAGTGGCCATTAAGTTGGAAGGATTAGTGACAATAAATAGTCGTCACTAATAGTACTTAGTAGTTGGTGTTAATTGAAAATGATAGTGACCAAACATTGTAGTAACTAAATTTAAAGTGTTAGTGACGAAAAAATAGTGGTCACTAATTCAAAAAGTTAGTGACCAAAAAATAGTTGTCACTAACATTAATAGCACTTAGTAGCTGGTGCTTAATTGGAAATGATAGTGACCAAACATTGTAGTCACTATACTTAAAGTGTTAGTGGCCAAAAAATAGTGGTCACTAATTCAAAAAGCTAGTGCTCCGAATAATATTCGTCACTAATAGTACTTAGTAGTTGGTATTAATTGGAAATGATAGTGACCAAACATTGTAGTCACTAAACTTAAAGTGTTAGTGGCCAAAAATTAGTGGTCACTAATTCAAAAAGTTAGTGACCAAATAATAGTGGTCACTAATAGTATTTAGTAGCGGGTGTTAATTGGAAATGATAGTGACCAAACATTGTAGTCACTAAACTTAAAGTGTTAGTGGTCACTAATTCAAAAAGTTAGTCGTCATTAATAGTACACTAAACTTAAAGTGTTAGTGACCAAAAAATAATGGTCAATGATTCAAAAAATTAATGACTAAAAAATAGTTGTCACTAAATAGTATTTATTATTTAGTGTTAATTAAAAATGACAGTGACCAAACATTATAGTCACTAAATATTGGAGCATTTTAAGGAAGTTTTTCACTTAAGAAAAACTTAAAGGAGTTGCATCAAAATTTTCAAGTTTCTCTAAACATAAAATAAATTAATGGTTTCTTTTTTAAATTAAGTAAAAGAATTTGGTTAATGGGTGATTTCAATGAAGTTCGAATCGCGAGTGAGAGATACGGGTCGACTTTCTGTGTTCGATCTGCTGAGGCATTCAATCATTTCATCCGTGAAGTGGATCTCTTAGACATTCCTCTTGGGGGGTTTCGTTACACTTGGTCTAATAAATGGGCGTCCAAGATGAGTAAATTGGATAGATTCCTTCTTTCAAATGGTCTAGGTTCTATCATGCCTAACCTGTCAGGATTTGCCCTAGACCGGAAACTATCAGACCATAGGCCTATTCTCCTCAAATCCTTGGAAGTGGACTATGGCCCTACCCCTTTTAGATTATTCCACTCATGGTTTGAAAGGGAGGATTTTCAGCGGATGGTGGAGCTAACTTGGAGGGGGTTTGATCTTATCGTCGCGCATGGGATTGTGGGACTTAAATTAAAACTCCAAAATCTAAAAATGCATTAAGACCTTGGATCGGGTCAATTCGGTCAAGTGAAAAAAAGGTGAAAGCCAAATTACAAAAAGTTATATTTGATATTGATCAAAAGATGGATAATGAAAAAGCGTTAAATGCTGACATGGAGAGCAGAATTCAGGCCATCAAAGAGACAGGGGATCTTGATTGCATTGAGGCGTTAGACCTTTCGCAGAAGGCCAAAGTCAGATGGGGCGTCGAGGAAGAAGAAAATTCCAAATTCTTTCACGGAATCATAAACAAGAAAAGAAGAAACCTAGCTATTAGGGGGGTAATGAGCGAAGGTGTATGGGTTGAGGATCCTTTGGTGGTTAAACAGAAATTTTATAACCACTTTAGTTCTCAATTTGAAAGAGAAAGGCGTCCTCGCCCGGTGATGGACATTGAAATGCCTAAGTCCATCTCGTTAGAGCAGGCATTTGAGATCGAAGGGGAATTTTCTAGGGAGGAAATCAAAAAAGCGGTGTGGGACTGTGGTGATGCTAAAGCTCTAGGTCCGGATGGCTTAATGTTTGGTTTTATTAAGAAGTTCTGGTACTTGATGGAGGAAGATGTGTTTAAAATGGTTCACGATGTTTCTACGTCTAGCCATATTCCTAAAGGTTGTAACCCCTCCTTTATCGCCTTGATTCCTAAAACCCAGGATCCTACTCTTGTCAGCGATTTCAGGTCGATAAGTTTAATTGGTTGCCAATATAAGATTATTGGCAAATTCTTAGCCAATCGCTTGTGCACGGTTATTGGTGATTGTGTTAGTGTTGAACAATCAGCATTTGTAAAAAGCAGACATATATTGGACGAACCTCTCATTCTTAACGAGGTGATGGAGTGGTATAGGCGTCAAAAGAAAAAGCTTATGATATTTAAAGTCGATTTCGAAAAAGCTTATGATTCAGTTCGGTGGGATTTTTTATACTTGATGATGAAGAAACTAGGGTTCGGAACGCGTTGGAGAAAATGGATTTTTGGGTGTCTGGAAAATTTCACAACCTCGGTGCTTGTAAATGGATCCCCTACTGTAACATCCTCAAATTTTGAAAATGGACAAGGTTGGGTGTTACTAAACCCAATAAGATTCACTATCTCCAACTACATAAGACGTCGACAAATAGGTAAATCCTTAACGTATCACTTCCTAGCACTCAAGCCAACATGTGTCGCTAGTACCAATCCCAACGAGAACCTAATGCACATGCCGTCAAAAGGAAAAAGTTAGACTTAACGCCTAGTAAGCTCAAGTTTATAACATATTAATAGTCGATGGAATTCGAAAGACTGCTTGATTTAAATATTAGTTTTCCCAAATAGAAATGCTTTATTATAAAAACAACATATTTCCCAAAACTTGTAGCTTTCTAAGCAGGTTAACCCGCTTTAAAAGTCGCCCGACCATATGGATGTCACCAAACAGAGCCTTGCGCGGCTTTCAGTGCGGGTACAGCCGCCCCACAACCCAGCCGGGTGGAACAACTCGCCTATAAGCCCCTATTTTTGAATTTAAGTTGATCCTCACCAAAACCCTTCATACTTAAAATGATTTTTACCACAATTTCTAACTTAGTAACACATAATTTAACCAAAGTCAACTTAATTTCAACCTAATCAATATGCAATCCTTAAAATAAGATTTCAGTACCAAATTTGATTTTCTTGGAAAATTCTGGGTGTTACACTTATTACGTCTACTTAACTCATGGAAGCCTTCATTCAGGAGTTGCCATATAAGCACTTTACTTTCATATTTATTTAACCTCAATTTCCAATGTTCTATATACGTCTCAAAAGAGTTTGCACTAATGTACACATTTTAACATCTTAAAACATCTTGGTCCCTATTCAAACCATGAAAGCCAACATTTAAGTCCTTACGAGAAACTAAAAGATAGGTTCAGGAGAAAATCGTACAAAAAATGAAAAACTTAAAAACATCTTGTTAAACGTTCATCAGGTCAGTATGCACATATACATACATGTAACTTGTTACCGTCCAAATGATTGTTTACCGAAATGTTTCTCAGTATTTTTGTTTTTTTTAAATATTTTCTTGTGAACCTCTATCTATATTTTGTACCATGATGCCGTGTGGAAACTTGCAAAATCTAGATCCAATTGTGTCCAATTCGAGCCTTGATGTGGGACCGTTGGATGTGAATGAACGACTTCTGTGATCCAACATGCTTGTCGTGCAAAAAGACCACAAGAATTTGTGGTCAACATATATATTATATTTTCTATGTGGTGAAAGAAATCCTATTGGACTTGTCGGTTATTAATTGGCTATTGTTTTATTTTAAAAAAAAAACTTTTTTATTGACTATTTATGTATCTATACTATTTATAAAATATGGATTATGATTATGTTTAAAAAATTAAAAGGTACAAAACTATGCATGATGTATAAGAGCATCTCTAACAGTTATGCTAAACTAGAAAAAATAAGTATTTTAGCAATTTTACTCTCCAACAACTATGCTATACCTTATGCTATAATAGAGAAATGGGTAGAAAGAGAGAAAAAATCTCTAAATTTAGAGAATCTCTAAATGAAAGAGAAATAATTATTTAATACTTTCCCACCAATCATATCCTTCTTTTTCTTGGAATATTAAATATATTGAATATTTTATTAATATATTTTATGGTAGAATTGTTAAAATAGAATAGCTGTTGGAGATGGACGTAATATTTTTTAGGGATTTTGACTTTTCATATGTTATTTTAGAAAAAAATTAACATAGCTGTTGGAGATGCTCTAATATTTAAAGCATCAAAATCTTTCATCAACCTCCTACTATTTATATAATTTTTATAAATTAAATTATTTTTAAAATTTAAGTTACACTTTACACCCTTAAAATTAGTTATTTTATTTTCTTTATGTTTCTTACTTTTACATTTTTTATTTTATATATTTATCATATTAACCTAAATATTGTATATGAATCAGAAGACAATTAAAAAATAATTTTCTATTTTTACAAATTATATCATTATAATCGTGTCGTCAGTACCTTCAAAATGAGCTCAAAATTGAATATTTTTTGATTTAATAATATTATTATATATTATGAATACTTACCGAGTGATTTTTGGAATTTTTATATTTTATATCCTATAGTTATTTATTTAATTTGTTTATGTTTTTACTTTTTCATTTTACATCCTAATCTATCCGATAATTAGTTTTTAGATTTGATTCATATCCATTAGTTTTTCATTTTTGATTTTACACTTTTATCATATTAACAAAAATAATTGTATATAAACCAAATTATATTAAAAAATATGTTTTTTGTTTTACAAATTGTATCATTATAATCGTCTTGTCAATGTCTTCAAAATGAGTCTGATATTGAATATTTTGGACTTAATCATATTATCAAATAATCGTAGTGAATTATGTTTAAAACTTACATTTTATACATTATAGTTATTTAATTAACTTTTATATTTGTTACATTTTCATTTTACATTTAACACCATTATCATATTAAAATACATAATCATATATTAAAAATATATTTCTCTTTTTATAAATTATATTATTATGATCGTCTCATCAATACATTTAATGAGCCTAATATTAAATATCTTTAAATTTAAAAATATTATAAAGTTGTTTTGTCTGTGAGTTTGAAGTAACTAGAAGACGTACTTGCTGCAATGCAGCGCAATTTAATATTCAATCAACATTAACTTTAAAATTCTCGAACCCTTTCAAGATATCATATTGTCTATTGTTATGAACATATAAATCCGCATTATTAATTGAATTCTCGAACCCTTTCATTATTAATTGATTTTTATAAAACAAGTATTTTAAACATTTATAACTCTTAAAAATCTAAACAATAATCACTCTTTTGTAATATAGTATAGATATAGATAGATAATACATAAGGGTGTAAAATGAAAACTAAGAATGAAAAATTAAGATGTTAAATTAAGTTTTAAAAATAATCATATAATTCATTAAAAAACATTTTTTTAATATATTTTAAATCTCACTGTATTGTAGCAGGTAAACACAATTATTCCGATTCTTAATTTGGGTATCTACTTTCTAAAGGGAACCTACATGGAGGAACACGATGGTACATGCAACTGTTTTATGATTTTGTCATAATTGAAAAAGAACCAAGTTTTTGAAAAGTGTCACTATATCATTTTTTTGGATGTATTTATATCTTTTGAACTAAGGGACCGTTTACTAAACGCTTACCCGGGTAAGCGCTTATCAAGTCATATTATCTTACCGGATGTATATGACAAGTACCAAAAATCTTACCCGTAAGAGCGAAGACAAGGAAATCAAGGACCAAGAGTCTTACCCGGTAACTGATGGCGACCACTCTTACCACGGTAAGCGTTTACCGGGTAAATTGTTACATACGATGGCGTTTTGGTGGACTAAAATCTTTCCCGCTAAGTAAGCGGTAGTGTTAAATTTTAACAGTAAGCACTTATCCGGATAAGATTTGGAAAACGATCCCTAAGTTAATTAATGACATAAGATAGTAGTGAGAGAAGTGGTTAATATTGTTGCGCTTGTAAAATGACAGTGTTTAAGTTATGTTTTTGTCGAATTCTACTTTCACCTTAGATTTGGGATTTCTATATAGTTTCTGTGCCAATTAAAAAAGGAATTTTTACTTAATTAGCCATTTTAGAGAAAAATAAATTGCCTCTAGCCATTTCTCTTCAAAATTATTAAAATAACTGTTTGGGTCGTCAAAAATAAGGTCTCAATTATGATCTTACTACAAAACAAAACACAAGGAAGTAAGAGCATCTTCAACAACATCTCTATAATTTTTCTCTAAAATAGAGAATCAAAACTCAAAATCTCTATAAAATATTACATTCAACTCCAACAACATTTCTATTTTGGAGATTACAAAATTAATTTATTATTAAAATATTCTATATTTTTAATAAAATATTATTTATCTAATCTATACATTTAATTCCAACTTTCTTATTGGTGAAACATAATAAAAAATTGTTTCTCTCTCATGGTAACCATTTTTGGAGATGTCTCCAAATTTGGAGATTGTTCTAAATTTTTTCCTACTTTCTCCATTTTGGAAAGAGTTTTGAAGATGTTGTTGAAGCAAAAAAAATATGTTTAAAATCTTCAAAATTTCTATTTTCTTCATTTTAAAAATGCTGTTGGAGATGGTCTAAGTTCGTCAAAACACTTTAATATTACTTTATTTGAGGTCGCCACCCAAAAATGAGGTCGCCACCCATGAATTTTTTTACTACCGCCAAAAATGAGGTTGCCACCCAAAACTACTCAAATACCCATGAAATTTTTTGCGACCCATTTTACATTTTGTTTTGGCATTTTTCTTACGACCTAAATTTCCTATAAGCTTATTGCCACCTTATGAGTGAGGCTGTAATTACCACCTTATTTTTGACGAACTTATTAATTATTTTAGCAATTTTGAAGAGAAATAGGTTAGAAAACAAAATTATTTTTCTACAATGACTATATAAGTAAGATTCTTTAAAAATAATTCATAGACAACATTCTAAACACGGTTTTCTTTTTTTTGTGTAAAAGCAAGAAAGCAACCAATAAATTTATAGTAGAAGTCTTATAAAACTATTACAGATTTTTTTAATACTTCAAAATCACGTCACCCTTTAAAAATTGTTACAAGTCCAATTTTGTTTGTTTTAAGACAAGACATTTCAACCAAAAATTTGATGGTTTTCTTTTGTAACAATAATTTCTTGTTTAGTTGTATTGAATACATTAATTACTTCTTTAGTTGCTTTAAATACATCATTTCTTTTGTGAAACAAATGTTTTGAGAAAATCTATATTATATTATAAATTATTTGATAAAAGGTTTGTAAAAACTATTTTTTATTTATTAAGTAACTATTTATTAATGCATATTATTTAAAATTTAAAAATACAAATAAATTATCTGTAAATACAACCTATTAAAATTTTATTTTAAATTTATTTAACTAACTGCAGATAAATAACTCATTTTATATAGTTAGGATAATCATTGCATTTTACATAATACTAATTGTTATCTTTATACAAAAATTATATTATTAAATCTAAATTAAATTTTAGTCAAAAATTAATTGAACTAAATCTTTTATGAAAAACATAAAATTTTAAATTGTTAATTTGATACTAATATATATTGATAATCTTTTTTTTAACAACAACTTATATTAGAACACGGCCTAGCAAAGCGCTAGAAACCCAAAAACAGCATTGATATAATCTTTTTAAACTTCTATAGGATCTTCAAGACTTCAAATTTACATTTTATTCAAACAGAATTAAAATATTATCGTTTTCTAAAACTCACTACTAGAAAATTGAGTATTTTCAACGGAAAATGTCGTTGAAAATTTTCTACGAATTTTAGAGGATTATTGACAGAACATAAATTTTTCTACGAATTTTCAACGAAATTTCGTTGAAAATCTCTCACAAACATATATGCATTTTCAACCAAAAAAATTTCAACGGAATGTTTCGTCAAAAAGTTTTTGGTTGAAAATGCATTTGTGAGAGATTTTCAACGGAAATTCGTTAAAAATTCGTAGAAAATTTATGTTTTGTCAATAATCTCTTTAAAATTCATAGAAAATTTTCAACGACATTTTCCGTTGAAAATTAATTTCCGTTGAAAATACTCAATTTTCTTAGTGACTAATACAAACCGTATTATAAATTTGACAAAAATAAAAAGTAAAATTAAACATTAAAATAAAGATTTATTGCTATGCAAGTACCTGTATATTATTTTCATAATAAAAATAAAATAAAACTGATTTTATTATGATTAAAATTTTGTCTAAACATTATTACTTTATTAGTCATGAATTGATGGTCTCCTTTAAAAGAAGACTCATGAGATCGATCCATCACTCGTACCATCCTTTAATGGCTTTGCCGTATTTCTTTTGCATTCTTTTTCTTACACTTTTAACATTCACATCATCTTCTTCATTCAGCCATGTCTTATCTAAAGGATCATCAATATCTGTTGATCACAAAGATCTTAATCTAATTTCTCCAAATGGCCTCTTCACTGCCGGTTTTTTTGAAATTGGCATCAATGCTTATTGCTTTTCGATTTGGTTCACCGAACCGCCGACCGTAGTTTGGACGGCAAATCGAGACGTACCGGTGAACGGAAAACACTCCAAACTTTCCCTTCTCGAAAACGGTAATCTCGTTTTACACGATGCCGATCAGTCCGTTATTTGGTCCACTGATACGAAAACCACCACTGGTTCACCTGTTTTACAACTTCAAAACAACGGTAATCTCGTTCTTCATGAACAAATTAATGGAGATCCATACCTATTATGGCAAAGTTTTGATTATCCAACAGATACCCTTTTACAAGATCAACCATTTACCAAAAACTCACAGTTGGTTTCTTCAAGAAGTTTAACGAATTTCTCTTCGGGTTTCTTTCGGCTTTATTTCGATAACGATAACGTTTTAAGCCTTCTTTACAACGGTCGAGAAATCACCAGCGTTTACTGGCCGTATCCGTATCGGAAAACGTGGGAAGCCGGGAGATCAACTTACAATAACAGTAGAATCGCGAGACTCGATTCGAACGGTGAGTTCAACTCGTCTGATAAATTCGGTTTCTTCGTTTCGGATTTTGGTAACAAACGATATCGAATAATGAAGGTTGATGTTGATGGTAATATTAGGGTTTATAGTCTTATTGATCAAAAAGATAAAAAGAAATTATGGGAAGTTCAATGGCAAGCTTTTTCAACTCCATGCAAGATCCATGGTGTTTGTGGGCCAAATAGTGTTTGTACTCGCTCTAAAAATGGCAGAAAATGTGCTTGTATTCATGGATATAAACAAAAGAATCTCTTAGATTGGAGTTACGGTTGCGAACCCGTATTCGAACCATGCGAAAATGACGAAAAAGAAGATTTCGCCGAGCTTCGTTTCGTTGAGTTTTATGGTTACGATATCGAGTATCTAAACAACAGCACACTTGAAGCTTGCAAAAAGAGTTGTTTAAAAGATTGCAATTGCAAAGGGTTTCAATTCAAATTTAATGATGGAATCTATAATTGTTACTTAAAGAATCTTTTATACAACGGATATCAGTTCGGTTTCGAGGATTCGATGTATATTAAGCTTCCGAAACATTTATCATCGTCTTTTTATTCAAGATTCATCCATGGACGATCCGGATTCATCTCTAGCTGTCCAGATCATCTTATCGAACCGATTCAAAGATCTTACGAGAAAAAACACGAAAAGGGTTTGATAAAAGTTTTCTTCTGGTTCGCTGGAGCAATCGGAGTTCTCGAGATCTTTTTCATTCAGCTTTTCTTATACAGCACATGGAAAGACTCCACTCAAACTCCACAAAGTTACTTTCCAATAGCATCTGGATTCAAAAGGTTCACATATGCTGAGCTGAAGAAAGCAACCCACAATTTCAGCAAAGAGATAGGGAGGGGTGGTTCCGGTGTCGTGTATAAAGGCGAATTATCTGACAAAAGAGCTGTAGCTGTAAAGCTGCTTAAAGACGCTACAGATCACCACCGAGAAGCCGAGTTTCAAGCGGAAATAAGCACAATTGGGCGGCTGAATCACATGAATCTAATAGAAACACGCGGTTATTGCATAGAAGGAACGCATCGGCTTGTGGTTTACGAGTATATGGAGAACGGATCGTTGGCTAAAAGTTTGCTTTCAGATAAGCTTAATTGGCAAAGGAAGATAGACATAGCAATTGGTACCGCAAAAGGGCTGGCTTATTTACATGAAGAGTGTTTGGAATGGGTTCTTCATTGTGATGTCAAACCCCATAACATTTTGTTGGATGCTGAATACAATCCAAAAGTGGCTGATTTCGGGCTTTCTAAGCTTTTCGATAGAGGTTCGACTGAGAATTCGAGCTTTTCTAGGATTCGTGGGACCCGAGGTTATATGGCTCCAGAATGGGTGTTCAATCTTCCAATCACGTCAAAAGTTGATGTTTATAGTTATGGGTTGGTGATATTGGAGATGATAACGGGAAAGAGCCCGTTAGAAATGCAGGATACAAGTGGAAATGGTAGTGGGAGGGATCAAACGTTGGTCGAGTGGGTTAGAGGGAAGATTCGTGATGATAATGAAAGCGGAAATATGGCGTGGATCGAGGAAATTGTGGATCGTAACACGATTGGCGAATACGAGATACGAACGATGGAAAATCTTGTGAAAGTTGCTTTACAATGTGCTGAAGAAGATAAAGATGCTAGACCTTCAATGAGCCAAGTGGTAAATATGCTTCTCCATTCAGATTGATGATTTCTGAAACTTCTATTAGATGTGTAACAAGGTGTGTATATATATATATACACATATATATATAGAGAGAGAAAAAAAAAGTTCAAATACAAACTCAAATTTGGTTGTAAACGTGAAGACAAATAAGAGAGTAAAGCGTGTTATATTCAGGCTGAATGTACAATTCATCAGTCTGAATGTAGTATTATTTAGACTGAATAACACTACATTCAGTCTGCATATTATCCTTCATTATTCAGTCTGAACATAACACGTGTCGCGCTCTCATTTGTCCTCACGTTCACAATCAAATTTGAGTTCTCATTTGAACCCGCCCTATATATATACATATATATATATACATATATATACTAGTTGTGTACGTAGGTAACACGAAGGATGCAATATTCAAATAAAGGTAAGCAAAAATGTTAAGTTATAACCACATTTTTATAAATAGAATACATACTTGGTTCCATCTAATTAAGTATAAACACATTTTTATTAACAATTGTTAAGAGTCCATATACATACTAAAATAAGATCTTACAAAACACAAAAATATAGAAAAGTTAAATATGGCACAGGTTCTCCGTAAGTTAAATATAGAAAAGTTAAATATTTGGAATGGAACCAGTCAAGTTTGATGTACCCCAAAACTTATATATCTGTCAATTGTCATTGTTACAAATTATCCATGGTCAAGATGCATCTTATTTTGTAAAGAAAAAAACCTTGTCCACAAGCCCAAAGAAATTTGTCTTTCATATAAGTAAAGCACAAGATCAAACACAAATCGATCTCAGGGGTTGTTTACCCGATAAATGCTTAACGAGTAAGACGAGGTTTAAAATGGTGTGAGGCATGGCATGTTGGTGTTTTCAAGGCGTTATTTATGTCGGAAAATCTTTAAATCATATAAATTATTATATAATTTAAACATATATTTTCTAGTATTACCTAACGAGTCAGTGATATTAAGTGATTTAGATTAGGTTATACATTATAAACTAACAAATACAACATTAAAAAGAGTAAGATAAATCAAATATTGTGTTGTAAAATCCGCGCGTTAGGTCATGACATGCTACAAACATAACGTGGCGTGAACCACAAGCCTTAAGCCATGGCGCGTCACGACGGCTGTTGCGACGAGCTTTTTTGAACAAGATTATTCATAAGAATCCACACCCTCTCTTACCTCACATAGTAATATTCTAGTTCACCAAAAGGACATCATATACAACAATTTTCCCGGTAAGACTTTCGGTCCTTGACGTTGCTCTTAACGAGTAAGATTATATGTCTTAATCATATTCATTCACTAAGGAACCGTTTATCAAACACTCAGGACAGATTCGTTGTTTAGGTTGGGGGTCACCTGACCCGATAACATCCCTATAGTAAAAAAAAATTATATGATAAATTTCCTCATTTTTTAACATAATACTTTTAGAAGAAAATTATCAATATTCGGAATTGTAATATTGTGTTACTTAAATTTCGATCCCCATTATCAAAGTTTCTAAATCCGCCGTTGCAAACACTTATCAGGTAAAATTTTAGTCCACCAAAACGGCATCTTATGTAACAATTTACCGGGTAAGCGCTTACCATGGTAAGAGTTGCTGCACTCACTTACCAGTAAGACTCTTGGTCCTTGTCTCGATCTTACCGGGTAAGATTTTTGTTCCCTGACCTTTTGGTCCAGTAAGAACTAAGGTAATATGACTTGGTAAAAGCCAGAGATGGCAAAAAATCGGTCCCAGGGCAGGCCCATATGGGTTCCGATCCCGGTCCCAAACACTATTCACCGTAACAGGTTCCAAAGGTATCCGTCGGAAATCCGTCGGTATACCTTTACCTACGACCATTTCCCGACGGGCCTTTACCGACGGATTTCAGACGGAATCCGCCTTTACTGACGGATTTATCCGTCGGTAATGGTGGTTTCGGTTGTAGTGCCACTCGTGAAGGTAAAGCTTGGTTAAGCTTGGGTTGTAACCGGCACTACAACAAAAGTGATTTTATAGGACACCTAAAATGAAAAAGCGTCCTAAAGGAATACTTTATAGGACACAAAGTGTCCTATCTAGAAGTGTTACAATAACTTTATACGACGCCTTTAGGCGTTTCAACAAGTTTTGACGACGGTTTTAAAATAAAGTGTCCTATTAGCTATTTATAGGACACTTTTCTATAAACCCATATTTTATAGGACACTTTTGAAAGTGTCCTATAAACCCATATTTTATAGGACACTTTTGAAAATAGCTAATATGACACTTTATTTTATAGCGTCGTAAAAAAACTTGTTAAGACGCATAAAACCGTCCTATAAACTTATTGTAACGCTTTTAGATATGACACTTTTTGGTTTGGTCCTATAAATTAAGTGTCTTATAAAGTATTCTTTTAGGACGCTTTTTAATTTTAGGCGTCCTATAAAATCATTTTTGTTGTAGTGCGGTCCCGGTCCTATGTTAAGTTTTTTTTTTAATTCTAGTTTGTTTTTGATAAATTTTTAATATATGTAATAGGGTAACTCAAATACATTTTAAAATACATTTTATTATAGTTTTATAATTGGTTGTAAACTAAATACACTTAAAAAAATACGTTTATTATTGTTTTATAATTGGTTTTCAATCAAATACACTTTTAGAAATACATTTAATAATGCGTATAAAAATACATTTATTTTAGAAAAAACGAGCCTTGGCCCTGAAAATCACTCAAATCCATAATCGGTCCCGGATCACGGTCCCATAACCGAGCCTTACCGCTCCTGGGTTAGTCCCGGTCTCTGTCCTTCGTTGATCCATGGCCGGGCGGCGCCGTTTTTTCCGGCTCTAGTAAGCGCTTACCCAGGTAATAGTTTGGTAAACGGCCCGTAAGATAAGTGAGTCAGTAAACGCTTACTAGGTAAGTATTTGGTAAAAACCTCCTTAGACTTTCCATGTCTAACTTGAAAGGTTAAATATCCAACATACAAACACATACTTCACATTCTCTTAAAAGAAAAACTATCTTGACAATCAATATCAAAAGCAAAGAGCTTAAGCAGGGGCTCATTCTCAATATAGGTTTCCAAGAACAACCATGTTTATAGTTAGTTTTGGGTTGCTTCATGTTGAAACAAATGATAAACTCAATGTATCGGCTGTTGAAACTTGCATGAGCAACCTTGATGGATTGATATTAGAGAGATATCGTTATTTTATAACCAGCTTAATACATCATCCATGTTGTTTCAACAACTAAAACACATCTGACCAAATATTTTGGTGGTTTACACCAAGAATATATGTAGGTAGGGTGTTTAACAACAACAAAATTTTGATTCCAATTATGAAACAATCAAAGTAGATTTACCTCTTTGATAGGAAACATGCATTTACTTGTGTTGCAGTGTCTTTGAAATCATCGATAAACCTTCACATAAATAGAATTCTCGGTTCCCAACGGTAAAAAAAATATGATTTAGGATTAGAAACAATAAAAAGATCAATGCTTTATAATTAAAGATTGAAACTTTATTTAATATGATGAACCAAGATTACAACTTTAATAGTTATAATAGTCCAATTAATGTTCGGAAAGCTCAAAACCAAATAGAGATTATCCCACAGATTCGAATCTATCCTTCGCGATAGATACGATGAATGAAAGGTGTAGAAACAGAGTGTTCACCGAATGAACGAAAAAAAATACTGAACAGAAAATTTAATGACCAACCTGTTGATTTCTTCGAAGAACAATCGTTGAACGGTGTAAACAAATTGCACGGTGAAAACATGTCCTTAAAGGTTTTATACGACACTCTATTTGTTGTGAGTTCAACAGCCGCAAAGCCCGAGGATTTGATGCAGACGTATGGTTCGTAAACAACAACAATGTAGACGAAACCAAAGCAAGATTGATGCAGAAAAAAGGCTGGAATTCGCACACACAGAAGGCAGGAAGCGAGAGAGAGAAGAGGGACTGTTTTTCTGTTGATTTTCGTCTGATTATGGGGAGGGTTTAACTCAGTATTTATACTGTTAAACCCTAACAACTCTGCTTAATCCCTAAAATTCAGCCGACTATATCTCTTTCGCATTGCACGTTTTTGTACCAAAAAAGTACTCGGGAGCTCGGGGCGAGGCTCCTCTTGCTCCGATGTGGCGTGCGAACTGCAAAGTTCTCCTCCTTGCGCCATTCCGCAAAATCCCGCGCCCGCGTCCACGGCCACAGCGTCGATCACGCGCGCGCGTGTGCCGTTCAGAACCCCCACCATGAGCCCATCAACTAGTTCAAGTCCCATTGAAGGGTTAAGCCCTATAATGCACTCTCATGTTTTCCTTCCTACCTATGTAGGATGGAAAAATTTCCAACCTCACATAATCTTTCCAACAATCCCCCACCAATTGGAAAGTTTTCTGACATTCGTAGTAAATGATGTCATAGTGGTGTCACTAAGATTAAATCATGTTTATCTAAGTAAACAAGGAGAGATCAATTCAATAGTATCCTTAGGATTTGAACCTCGAATCTTAAGATCTCTCCGGCTTACTTACACACATCATGGCCATGCGCTAAACCCTGTTCATGACCTTTTAGAAGAAGAACCACTATTCTTCATTTGAGGCGGCACCACTTCTCAGTCATATAGGAAAAGTTCTATAATATCTTCGTTGCTAAGATGCCTCTAAAGTTTGTTAAGAGTTTTAACTCAACCTTATTCTCGGCAACGCCGTACTATCTTTTACCTTACATGGATCTATCAGTGGGTAGCACCTTCTATCAATTAGTGACTTGTTGTTACCCTTTAAACTTGGTAGATAGGAGCACTAAATCCAAGTTGGGTTTCCATCACTGATTCATTCTACGTGGTTTGAGACCCATGTCTCTGGTAGTTGATCCTACTAAGTCTCTCGTCAGAGGCTTGGTTAGCGGATCTGCCAAGTTCCCACAAGACTTGATATACACAATATACTTATGGAACCATCATCAATTAATTGTCTCACGAAATTGTGTCGGAGACCTACATGTCGCGACTTCCCATTATACACGACATTGTATACTTTTGATAGTGTGGCCTCACTGTCACAATACATGGGAATAAAAGGGGTTGGTCGAGGCCACGAATGAATATCTGTTAATAGATCTCTAATCCATTCAGCCTCTTTGCACACAGAAGCTAGTGCAATAAGTTCAGCTTCCATAGTCGAACTGGCTATACATGATTGTTTCTTGCTCGCCCAAGAAATTGCCCCACCAGCAAGAGTATAAATCCACCCACTTGTGGATTTCGAATCACTAGAGTGATCTATCCAACTGGCGTCGGAATACCCTTCCAAGATTCCTGGATGTGTTGTGTACGTTAACTCTAGATCACTGGTTCTTTTCAAGTAACCCAATACTCTACCGATAGCTTTCCAGTGATCTGGTCCGGGATTGCTAGTATATTGACTCAGTCTACTCACCGCAGAAGCAATATCTGGTCTAGTGCAATGCATTGCATACATCATGCATCCTATTGCATTAGCATACTCTAGTTGAACCACTGCTCAACCAGAGTTTTTGTCAAGTTTCACACTTGAATCAAAAAGAGTGTTCTACTCTTTTATATTCAAATGTTGAAACTTTGTCAGTATCTTCTCTATGTAGTGGGATTGACTTAGAGAAATTTGAGATGCTGACCTTTTAACTTTTATTCCAAGAATGGTATCTACCTCTCCAAGATCTTTCATCTTAAAGTCCGCGGATAGGTAGTTTTTAGTTTCAAGAATACCTTCTAGACTGGTTTCGATGATCAACATGTCATCTACATAAAGACAGATAATCCCAGTGGATCCTTTTGTCCATTTTGAGTAAATGCATCTGTCGGCCCCATTGTGTTGGAACCCGAAAGAGGTGATAGTCGCTATCAAATCTTTCCTGCCACTATTTGGGGGCTTGTTTTAAACCGTATAAAGATTCAACAAGTCTACACACTTTGTTCTCTTGTCCGGTTACCACAAACCCTTCGGGTTGCTCCATATAAACATACTCGTTTAGATAGCCATTCAAAAAGGCTGTCTTCACATCCATTTGATGAATGTACAAACCTTTTATGCCTGAAATTGCTATAAGAGTTCAAATTGAAATAATTCTAGCAACTGGAGCATAGGTGTCAAAATAATCGACTCCCTCTCTCTGACTAGATCCTTTAGCTACTAATCTAGCTTTAAAGGAAGAAATAGAACCATCTGGATGTCTCTTTCTTTTGAATATCCATTTGGAGCCAATGGGTTTTGCTCCCTAGGGTAAATCAGAGAACTCCCAAGTACCATTTCCCATGATAGAGTCCATTTCATCTTTTATTGCTTCTTTCTATAATGGATCATCCCTTGAAGTTATTGCTTCTTTGAGTCTTAGGATCATCATCTATATCGATAGAGAATATGACCTCTCTCGTCACATTCTTTTGAGTTCCTTCTACTAAGTAAGAGAGGAAATCATCTCCTAGACTTTTCTCCTTTCTTGCTCTTGTACTTCTACGTGGTTCGTCAACCTTTCTCAAGGTTTTCAAACTATCACGAGATGTGCAAGGAAGATTAGAAGTCAATGTTGGTTCTGAGTTTTCAGCGTCACCTGAAAACTTATCTTCAAAGAATTCCACGTCTCAAGATTCTAGTATGACTCTTGATTCTTTATCCAATATTCTATATGCCTTGCTATTTCTAGCATATCCAGCAAATATTCTCTTTATAGCACGGGAACCCAATTTAGACCTTTTTGGATCAGGGGTTCGATAATAGGCAATACATCCCCAGACTCTAAAATAGTCAAGGTTTAGTTTCCTTCCTTTCTAAAGTTCATAAGGACTGGTTGGAATCACACGACTAGTGATTCTGTTGTGAATATGGCAAGCAATAAGTAGGGCTTCTCACCATAAATTGTTTGGCAGACCCGACTGGTTCAACATACAGTTGACCATTTCAACTAAGGTTCGATTCTTTCTCTCCGCCAAACCATTTTGTTGAGGGGTAAATGATGAGGTGCGTTCATGTTTGATTCCGTTCTCTTCGCAGAATGCATCAAACTCTCGGTTGAAATATTCCCCACCTCTGTCGGATCTAAGTATTTTTATTCGTTTCTCGAGTCGATTTTCTACTTCAGCTTTATAAAGTTTAAAAGCCTCAAAAGCTTCATCTTTTGCGTGTAAAAGATAAACATGTAAAAATCGGCTGAAGTCGTCGCAGAATGTAATGAAATACCTTTTGCCTCCACGCGTAAGTATTCCATTTAATTCGCAGATGTCAGAATGAATTAACTCTAAAATTGATGTATCTTTTTAAACATTTGGAAAAGGTTTGTTTGTAAACTTTGATTTCACACAAGTTTCACATTTTCCAAATTCTTTGTTATTAATTTTTATTAAACCTTTATTTTGCATTTTTTCAATATTTTAACATTTGTATGTGCTAACCGTTTATGCCATAAAGAAGTAGAACAAACAAAATAATTCAAAGATTCATTTTTATTGATAGAATTGAAATTGGGAGTTACATCAATATGCGAAACGAAAAAACCTACTTTCTCACTAACTGAATTTACATCGCTACCCGCAGTTCCACTAGGCCCGACCTCATCATCATCCCTCAAGTTCAGGCGATACAACCCATAGTGGAGGTATCCCTTACCAACAAAAACTCTTCTTTTATAAATCACAAGTTTTCCAGATTCTATATTGAGTCCAAAACCGTTGTTATCGAGCCTACAATGTGCCACCAAATTTTTGTTGATTGAAAGGACATGAAGAACATCCCTTAGGGTGACCGTGTTGCCAAAAGTGAACTCGAGTTGCACTGTTCCAATGCCAACGACATCTGCTCGGTCGTGTGCTACTATTATCTCCTTGCCATCTCTCACAAGTCCATATTCAATAAAATTAGACCTAGTGCTACACACATGAACCGTAGCACCAATGTCTAAATACCAGCCTCCTCTTGTCGCCACGATCCTGGTTGCAGCCTCAAAAACCACGTCAATCTCATCCATATGCAGGCTTGCCACAAGGTGCTGAATTTCCTCAACTGAATTTGCAATTCAGGGTCCAGATTTCCTTTGTTTGCACTCCCTGGCATAGTGTCCCGCCTCTCCGCAGACGTGACATTTTCTGGATCTCTTCACTTGTTGACCGGAGTGTTGACCAGATTTCTTAAAGCTTTTCTTTTGAGGGCCAGAGTTCCACTTCTTGCTCGGTGGGCCCCCATTTCCATATCCCCCAGACTTTGCCTTACCTTTGCTAACAGCCTGCACGCTATTAGCACTAATGATCGACTTTCCTCTCTTATCCCTCTTTCGGGACTCTTCCTCGATCCTTAGATGCTTAATCAAGTCGTCCAAAGATTAATCTTCGGACTTATGCATCATACTCTTAGAGAAATCCTACCAAGACGGGAGTAATTTATCAATAATTGCCCCTACTTGGAAAATTTCAGGGACACCAATGGAAAGCAACTTTAATTTGTTAACCAATACTTGGAGCTCGTGAACTTGCTCCAAGATTGGTTTGTCGTCAACCATTTGGAAACGCAAATATTGGGACACAAGATATTTATTAGTACCATCTTCTTGTGCCTTATACTTTTATTCCAAGGCTTTCCACAGTTCCCTTGGATCGGATATTGGAGAGTATAAGTCAAACAGTCGGTCAGACAGCGCGTTTTTTATATGATCGCAAGCAAGAATTTCCTCTTCCTTGCGAATAAGCCGCTGCTTCTCCAGATCGGCAATTTTCGCACTATCCGGTTGTTTCCGCGCCTCGGGAACTGGATTTTCAATGATTGGTTTGAAATCGGGGTCCAAGACATAGTAAAGATTCAATACCATAAGCATGAACTTTACCTTGTCGGCCCCCAACGGGTGTAGTCATTCCCGTCAAAAGAGTCCAATTTAACCAAATCTTGGTTCATTATATGGAAGTTACCGGAATCCATTATAAAACCTTTAAGATTGCAGAAAAAATATAATCTAGGAATAGAAACAATAAAAAGATTAATGCTTTATAGTTAAAGATTGAAACTTTATTTAATATGATGAACCAAGATTACAACTTTAATAATTATAATAGTCCAATTAATGTTCGGGAAGCTCGAAACCAAATAGGGATTATCCCACATATTCGAATCTATCCAATTAATGTTCGGGAAGCTCGAAACCAAACCAGAGTGTTCACCGAGTGAACGAAAAAAAATACTGAACAAAAAAGTTAATGACCAACGTGTTGATTTCTTCGAAGAACAATCGCTGAACGGTGTAAACAAACTCAACGGTGAAAACATGTCCTTGAAGGTTTTATACAACACTCCATTTGCTGTGAGGTCAACAGCCGCAAAGCCCCAGGATTTGATGCACACGTATGGTTCGTAAACAACAGCAATATAGACGAAACCAAAGCAAGATTGATGAAGAAAAAAGCCTGTAATTCGCACACACAGAAGGCAGGAAGCGAGAGAGAGAAGAGTGATTGTTTTGATGCTGATTTTCGTCTGATTATGGGCAGGGTTTAACTCAGTATTTATACTGGTTAAACCCTAACAACTCTGCTTAATCCCGAAGTTTCGAAAAACGGTTGAGACTAAGTCTCCCACTGATAAAGCCACGTTTTTTATAAATAAAAATAAAAAATAAACTCGTTTTTATCTAACTGATATGACTCGGTCAATAAACGAAGAGTTATCTGTTTGAAAATTTTAGCCGACTCTATCTGATGCGCCGTGCGAAGTGTAAAGTACGCCTCCTCGCACCACTCCGTGAATTCCCACGCCCGCATTTGTGCGTTGGACCTACCATCCACAACCCCCACCATGAGCCCATCAACTAATTCAAGGCCCATTAGAGGGTTAAGCCTTATAAGACACTCTTATGTTTTCCTTCCTACCTATGTGGGATGAAAAAATATTCCTACCTAAGGGTTATAATAATTGCTAAATATTCCAAAATTGAATATGGAGATATATAGAATGTTGTATGTGTTCAATGATATTAGCTTCACGAGGAAAGTTCCTTTGTTTTATGGTGTACGGATATGGATTGTGAGTGGTAGCTATCTTCGGTTGATTAACATACAAATAACACACCTCATTAACAAGAAACCAGAAAGGAAATATACAGTTCTTTAAGAGGAGTTAAAAACATAGAAATATAAATCAAAAGCATACTATCAGTACTTCACTACTGTAATATGAACAATTAGATCAACATTCAAAATAATCTGGAAAAAATAAATTCAATGACATCTGCTTCAATAAAATGCCCATAATATGACAAATAAAGCTGATCAATCACTTTTGGGAATTAATATAGACCATATGCTAGCCAAAGAATCCCCAATAATTACTAAAAACAAAAGGTCGAAACTCAAAAACAATAACATTTGGTTGAAATTCTTATATACTACCTTAATTTCGATATCTAACCTTGTGGATTGCAGTGATCGCTTGAGAAACGAGATTAATCTGAGGGAGAAGATCATCTCTGACTCACAACAGAAAGGGTCATCCCCTTGTAGAGAAATTCTAGTTTTTCACAGTGAAACAATGAGCATGATATGAATATAAACACTAAATTTAAGGTATAAAAATGGAAGTTACAGATGTATAAAAGCATGAAGGGTGATGTTAATAACCAAGGTATGCATCTCTTCCTTCGCGTTATATGAAAAACATTCCTCCTTTGCCACGTGATACGAAAAACTACGCTCTTGAAGTTCGGTTTCTTTATTCTCTTCTACAAAAACATAAGTTCAATATTGGGTAAATAGGAACAACATTCATCAAGGTGATAGTAACAAAATATTAATCAAATTTTGAACAAGCGGGTAAGTTCAAAATTGGGTAAATAGTAACAACTAACAACTTCTTAGCTAGACTTTTTTTTATCATTCAATACTTTTATCAAAAACTTGGGATTAGAAAAAATTAACACAAAGAAATTAAACACAAGGAAATTGAAGTTTAACATAGCCAGGACCTATACACATTAGAACCAACAAAAAGATGCCTACACAAAAAAAACATTCTCTCTCACTCTTCAAACTCAGGTTAAAGAAAACATTTTCCGTTGTAAACAGAACTGATAAAAAGAGAGGGGCTCAACTTCGATTGAAATTGAAAATCTGAGAGAAGAAACCCGACGTAACAACCTGCATTCTCTTATAACACATACTGCAAATTATACAATTAAGACGTCACAATGGGGCTGCAATTTGGTTCTCCTTCTATACAATTTGCCAAAAAGCGACAACAAATTTTCGCTTATAATCTTCCTGTAAATAATCTGATAAACATGTATATCTATATCTATATCTATATAAAAGGAATTCCCAAGGAGGATGAGGTGGCACCTTCTAATGCCTAGAATCTTTCTATCTTTTTTCTCATTTTTTTGATTTTTTTAAATGTTGAATATGTTAAAGACTTTTTTGCCCATGCATGGATAATATGTAATTCATTATTAACCGGGTTTTTTTTGTAATTCTGCATACCAAGTTTAACCTCCAACTTTTGGTTTGCTTCTTCATTTACTTATACTCATGTTTAACCTCCAACTTTTGATTTACTTCCTTTTATTTCTTAATGAAATTTGTTTTACAAAGTTGCAATAATAAGCAAAATGAAATTCTTAAAACTTTGGTGGGGGATGAATAAGATGAGATTGAAGAGGGCATAGAAGATTGTAAAGTGGTATCTAAAATTATATTTTTTTTGTAAATGTGATTTGCCATTACATATTTTTTTTTCCATATGTATACTTTTGTTATTTCTCTTTTGTATAATTTTTTTTCGACATATAACATTGTTCATCGTACATAAATCTTCTAGGTAACACCTTTAATTTTATACTTTTGTGAGTTATATGTTGTTGATGTGTGTATACGTGTGTGTTTCTTCCTGATGAGTACTATTGTTTTCTTTAATAAAAAATTTCCATATAATTTTTATGTTGTGTATGTATTATATATTGTTGTTAATAAGTTTTTGTTTTTTTTATTCGGATATTATTTACAACTGCTACCTTTGTTTTTTTGGTCTTATACTTTCTAATTGATATTTACATTGATACTAAAATTGTTATTCTTCTATCAAAATTCTTATAAAAAATTATGCTTTGCATGCATGCATGTATTATATGTGTGTTAGTGAGTTTTTTGGTTTTTATTTGAGTTTTTTTCACAATTGTATTTTTTTTCTTTTTCATACTTTTCGGTTGATATCTATGTCGTGTTTGTGTTTTATATAGGTTTTTTACTCAAATTTGTTTTGCTTATATTGTTGTAATTATAAAAAGTTGTTTTTTTTCTGGAAACAAAAATCAGAACTCCATATAACTTTTTTGTTTTTGTTGTGAATTATCCTCTATGTTTTTTATGTTTTTCTTTATAGTTTCTTAGTTTGTAATTTTATAAGAAAAAACACCAATGTAACAATAAGGTCATATTTTCTAAAATCTCAATCTCTAATCTTTTTTATTCTCAAACTTTTCCTTTTTACTATTGATGTAATTACCATCAAAGCATTAAATAAATTAAATTATGTGTCTTCTTTGATTACACCCAATATTTTTTTAATTATTTTATTTCATATGACTCTATTCTTTGTTCACATAACAATTATTGAATATATATATATATGTGTGTGTGTGTGTGTGTATCACATTCGTATAAACAAATCAGAAGCGTCCAATATTTGATCATCAACGATTACCCCGAAATTCTTTTTTTCTTTTATTTCATAGGACTCTATTTTTTTATTTACATAAAAATTAATGAATATATATAATCAATTTGGATTATATGTATAATTATATTTACACGACACTTGAATATAATAATATGTATATTATATATGTATCTACATGATAATAAATTGATTATAAAAATATAGTTAAATAAGAGGAAGATGATGATTATATAATACCTTATGATCATGATCGTTTATATTATTTACCCAACACTCTATATATATATATATCTATATATATATACATATTATATATATTATTTAAAAATGATATATTTACTAAATGACTACCCACACGAGTTTCGACCATTTTTCTATAGTACAACATATATACTGATTTTCATTATTTTTAAGTAAAATTAAGTATCTAAAATTTGGATCAATGTATAAAACTTAAAAATATATCATTTAAAATATTATTAAAATCAATTTATAAATGAAATTAGAATCAATACATGAAAAATAATTTTAGGTAACCTCCTCACTAATAAATAAAATATTTATTACATTTAATATCACTAATTATAATCAATACATAATTAAATACTTTTTATTAAGTCTCTCATCAATAAATAAAATACTTATTACATTTAATATTACTAATTGAGATCAATACATAAAATTAAAAAAAATCTAGAACCAATATATATAATTAAAATTAAAATTATAATAAAAATAAAATTTATTTGATTCAATATAGAATTGTGTATATAAAAAATAATGAAGCAATATATAAAAATTAAACAGAACAACTAAATATATAAAACTAGAAATAATAACTTACTGTAGTAATTAATATATAAATTATTTTGGTTAATTTTTTAATTTAATCTGAAATTGAAATTAAACTATATCTAACGAGAATCAAATAACACCTTTCATTTAACATGAAATGATTAAAATATTTTTAAGACTTTTTTTACCGATAAACCAAAGTATGAATAAATAGTCTCAAGTAGATCGAAAAAACTCAAACAGATGAAATAAAAAATTAACAATTCAATCGGACTTGCCTATAGTCGAAGTGGTTACAATACTGACAACTACCGTTACCTTTCGTGCAATCATAGTTTTAGGAAGGAAGGGTTTAAAGGAGGGTTTTTGGACAAAGTTGCAAATCATTGTATAATAACAAATGTACGCAAATTATCAAAATATCTTGCAATTATACAAAACTAGGTAACAACAATGCATTTGTATTTGAATCTAAATATTTTATGAGAATATATGTAGATGGGATAAGTCGATATACTACAAATTATGACAAAACAATCTTCATTATAAAAAATAGTCTCGACATTTCTTTAATATTTTAAGCCAATTATAAAGTTTGACGATGTAGAACTTATATATATATATATATATATATATATAGACTTGGAACCACGTTAGACAACCCTGTTTCCGTGAGACCCGTGAGACCACCCTTTTACACTTGAAACTTGACAGTAAAAACACTATGAAGGTAAAAAAAATATGAATCTTTAAAGTATTTTTGCTATGAAAGTAACCTACGTAGTGTTTTTGCTGTAAAGGTTCAGATTTTTTTTACCTTCACAGTGTTTTTGCTGTGAAGTTTTCAAGAGTAAAATAGTGGTTTCACGGGTCTCCGACGGGTCTCATGGAAACAGGCTGGTCTCACGTGAACCCATCATATTTTTTTACCTTCACAATGTTTTTGTTGTGAAGTTTCAAGTGTAAAAGGGTGGTCTCACGGGTTTCACGGAAACAGGGTGGTCTCACGTGATCCCAATCCTATATATATATATATATATATATATATAATCCCTTCAAGTGTTAACTCATGTATTTGTGTTAACTTTGTTAACCAATCTGGACCGTTAATCTATTTAATCAACGGATGAAATATGGTTGTGGCAATTTTGTAATTAAATCATGTGAAATTGGGTTTGAAAAATGATGAACATCAGTGAACAAAGATAATAAGTTAAAATGACATTACAACTCAAAATTGGAAACAATCGTCTTCCCTAAATTATCTCCAGCACCATTGAATCAGTCAATCAATTCCGAATTTGATGGGATGATTGTTGGTGTATAAAAAATCTTGAAATTGATTATAGTTTGAATCGAACAAAAAAATTCGATTATGCAGAAAAAAAGAGAAATTTTATTGTTCACTAGTGAACGAATTTGATAATGTAGTAGTCTAATTAAGACTATTTACATATGCATCTGCAATTTGATTGTTGAATAATGAACGAGTTTGATAAAATGCAGTAGTCTAATTAGGACTATTTACATATGCGTCTGCAATTTGATTGTTCACTAGTGAACGAGCCATTTGAATTCGTAGTTATTTGATCACTACTGAACGTATTGATAGTTCATCACTGAGCATTTAGTCTAACTTGGCTTATTTATATATGTTTCTAAAATTAAATTGTTCACTAGTGAATGGTAGCAAATTTGAATTTGTAATTTACTTGATCATTACTGAACATATTAATATTTCATCGCCAGTTCTATTTTGAACTCAATTTTACAAGATACATAATATGATATTAAAAAACATAAAAGACCCATTGTGATACTCGTTGTTATACTCATTGTCCAGTATGGTAACAAATTGTTCACTAGTGAATGGTAGCAATTTTGAATCTATAATTTATTTGATCACTACTGAACATATTGATAGTTCATCACTAGTTCACTTATGAACCCAATTTTACAAGATACATAATATGATACTAAAATACATAAAAGACCCACTGTGATACCCGCTGTGATACTCATTGTGATACCCGATGTCCACTATGATACCCGCTAAGAAACCCATCTCCGACGAAATCTGTCTTACTTCTCCAGTGAAATCTTGGTTACGACTCAGATCTAAAACTCGATCTGTATATCTTATATCTCCGGCGAAATCCGCTTGATGAGATACGACAATGGATAAGATACGGAGGCGACAACGGTGGTGGTAGAAACAACGGTCGATGAGCTTGATGAGATAAGGCGGTGGATGAGATACGGAGGCGACAACGGTAATGGTAGAAACAGCTGACGCTGAGTTACGGTGGATGATATATAGCGGTAGATGAGATATTGCAGTGATGGTGGTGGTAGCGACGGTGCTCGACCTTCCACGACAGCAGTAACAGCGTCTCCGATAAGTGAATTCGACCATGATTCCGATTTCAAACGTCGGCAGACTATTTTTATGAACATAAATTGAATTTGAATGATGCGATTAAATATTAGAATCATGATACAACTTCCATACTTACCTATCCTATAATTATGGAATGTATTATTTAGAAAAACAAAAAACAAAATAATAAAATTATACAACATTTATTAAAATACAATAATTCCCCTATTAAAAAACAAAATATTAATAATTCAATAAATAACAAAATTCTCCTATTGGTCAATTTTAGTTAACACAAATAGAGGCTTCTTCAAGTGTTAACTCAATTATTTGTGTTAACCGTGTTAAGCCATCGTTCACCGGTGAACACCATGCTCGTTCACTGGTGAACACGATGCTCGTATACTGACGAATAGTGTTCACCAGTGAACGAGCATGCATGTATGGAACCATTCGTTCACTGATGAATGGTGTTTCACCAGTGAACGATGGGTTAACACGGTTAACACAAATTATTGGGTTAACACTTGAAGGGACCTCAACACAAATAAATGAGTTAACATTTGAAGGGGACTCTCTCTCTCTCTCTATATATATATATACACACACACACATAGCCCCTATGTAAAAAAACAAAATATTAATAATTCAATAAATAACAAAATTCTCCTATTGGTCAATTTTAGTTAACAACAAAGTTAACACAAATAAATGAGTTAACTGAAAGGGTCTCTCTCTCTCTCTCTCTATATATATATATATATATATATAGGGGAGAGATCATACAAGAACACCCCTCATTTAAAGAAACAAAGGAACACATTTAGGACCACATATGATGTGCGCCTCACACAATATAAAATCATATTTGATTCAATAGGGTCCACCATTGAATCATATATGATTTTATATTGTGTGGAACCCAGATCATATGTGGTCCTAAGGGTCTTCCTTTGTTCCTTTAAAAATGCAAAGTTCTCATTTGAACCTCCGTCTCTCTCTCTCTCTCTCTCTATATATATATATATATATATATATATATATATGTATAGGGTGATAGAGGGAGGTTCAAATGAGAACTTTGCCTTTTTAAAGGAACAAATGATTCATTTGGGACCACATATGATGTGGGGCCCACAAATAAAAATCATTTGTGATTTTTTGTTTTTTTTCTAAAAAATCATAAATGATTTTTTATTTGTGGGCCCCACATCATATGTGGTCCCAAATGAATTCCTTTGTTCCCTTAAAGATGAGTGGTTCTTGTTTGATCCCTCCCCTAGGGTGATAATCAAATAAAAACAATAAAAAGATTGTGAACCGTAAAACCAATCCAAACCATTGATCAGTTTTAATATATGGCTATTAAAGGCAATGGTGTTTTTGAAATAACTTTGATATTTGTAGTTTATTATAGACTAAGTTTAAAATTGTAAGGGCATTATTGGGTTTTTAATTTCAATCAGATGGACTTCAAACTAATCGTCCCACATCCTTCTTCATCATCCCCAACTAACACATCCAAATTGTAACCCTAGCAGAAACAGTTAGAAGTTAGAACACAACCAACGAACTTCTTCTCTCTTGCCGGATCACTCTATTTAACACATCTTCTCTCTTGCCGGCAACACTATAACAATGGTGGAAATCGAAAAGGCTAAAGAAACATCGAGGACTACTTCCGCCACCGTCGTCAAGGAAGAAGAATCACGCCAACCGTTAAATACTTCAGAGTCAAAACCCCATTCTAAATTGGAGTGTACTAAGGTCTTTGAGTTGGAGATCCATCTTTTCCGGCGCGAAGAGAGTTTGATCGATATTTTCAAGTCGAGTTTAGTTGGTAGGGGCATTTCGATCCGATTTAACGGTCGAAATGGTCCATCTACACTACCATATAAGGATGGATCCGTAATTTTCATTGACGAAGAGCCCAAGGTACTCAATAGTTTCTTTTCCCCCAATTCTACTTTGGTTTTTGATGTTCATTATCACTAACTCTTAGCTGTTCTAACTATTGATTTTTCTGAAATTGATTCTCAAAAAGTGATAATGGCAAAATCAATAAACTTATGCTTTGTTCAGACCAATAATGTTATCAAGTCCTAGTCGTGAACGTATGCCTTGTATATGAAATTTTTCATGTACAAAATCATATATGATTTCATGTACAAAATCATATGTGATTTTGTAAGCATCAAAAAGGACACGCGCGACTTTTTTCGTGGGCAAGTCGCGGCTAATCATATATGATTTTGTACGTGAATCATATGTGATTTTGTACATGAATCATATGTGATTTTGTAAATGAAAAATTTCATGTATAAAATGATTGGCTGAGGTTTGTCCTCGCATTCTCGTAAATTGTTAGCGTCCTCGCATGAACCTCTTTCTATATATATATATATATATATATATATAGAGAGAGAGAGAGAGAGAGGTTCAAGATAAAAACGTCAAAAAAGAGAAAACTAAATAACACCATAGGAGTCTTTCATCTGGACGGTATGCAGTAATGTGTACAAGCATTTTTTGTTTCTTATCATTATATATGTGTTGATAAATATTCACAAACAAATGTTACAAATTACCAGTATGCATCAGTGAGGGAGCATTTGACGATGGAAAGTCAAATTACAAAAGGAAAAGGAGATACTGAAATGCGTTCTTAAAAATATCTCTCTTAAGGCTCTTAGGGGGCGTTTGGTTCGCAGAATGGAATTGAATTGAATGGAATGGAATCTGTCAAAGAAATTTGACTTTGAAGGAATTGGAATTGAATGTTGTCAGGTTTGACCAGATGTTTGGTTGGCAGAATTGGAATGAAATCTATTGAAAGAATAGGAATCTGTCTGTTTGGTTCACAAAATGTAGCTTTGGAATTGGAAATTGCAGTAAATGACTTAAATACCCTTTTTATTAAATTTAATTTTTTAAAACTAAAATTAATAAAATAAAATAATTATTAATTACTTCAATTTTTTAACACTAAAAATAATGATTTTTTTACAACTAAAAACTGCATAAAACAGCTAAAACAGCAAAATTCATAACTTTTTTATAGCAAAACGGCTAAAAACAGCAGAAAACAGCAAAAAACTGCAGAAAAACTGCAAAACAACATCTGTTAGGGCAAGACATAGTTTAGTTGTTGTAAAAGACGATGGAGAACTTAATTGCTAAAGGTGGACAAAAACCGAAACAAAACCGAAAAAAGCCGAGAAACCGAAACCGAAAACCGAAAAAAACCCCCGAAAAAACCGAACCGAAACCGAAAAACCAAAAACTGAAAAAAAAAACCCGAAAAAACCGAATCGAAAATCCAAACGGTTCGGTTTTGGTATTGTTGGGTAATGTGGTAAGGGTATTTGATGAATTAAAAAAGAAGCAAATTCAATTCTCATGAAATCCCAAGGGTAACCCAAGGAATCTCAAATTGCCCTATTTTGGAATTTTTTGGAATTTGCCAAATTCCAATTTTTGAAAACAATGAACCAAACAAGAGAATTGGAATCTGGTCAATGAAATTCAGATTCCAATTCCGCTAGATTCCATTCAATTCCGGCGAACCAAACTTCCCCTTACTATCTCTCTCTCTTCTGTTCCTAAATATATCACCCACAAATAGTAATTACGAAATTAATTATTTTTCTTCCTTGACCCCTCTAATAAATGACATCTTAGAATTTTTATATATTTACAAATTTGTCAATCTTTTTTTAGAACTATATTTAATGAGACATGGAATTGAAATTTATTTTGGTTTTCATATATTACACTACTAGAAAATTTAGTATTTTCAACACAAAATGTCGTTGAAAATTTTCTATGAATTTTAAAAAAATTATTGACAAAACATAAATTCTCAACGAATTTTCAACGAACTTCCATTGAAAATCTCTCACAAAATGCATTTTCAACCAAAAACTTTTTGACGAGATATTCCGTTGAAATTTTTTTTGTTGAAAATGCATATATGTTTGTGAGAGATTTTCAACGGAAATTCATTGAAAATTCGTAGAAAATTTATATTCTGTCAATAATCCTCTAAAATTCGTAGAAAATTTTCAACGACATTTTTCGTTGAAAATTAATTTCCGTTGAAAATACTCAATTTTCTAGTAGTGTTAACCATGTTTTTGTTTGAAGATATATATATATATAGGAAGGTAAAAAAATGATAACTTTATAAATTTAAAGGAATAAAGGAACACCTTATGAACCACATATGATGTGGGTCCCACATAATATTAAATCATTTCTGATTTAATATGACTTAATATTAAATCAAAAATGATTTAATATTATGTGGACCCACATCATATGTGGTTCACAAAGTGTTCATTTATTCCTTAAAAAATGGGTGGTTCTCGTATGATCCCTCGCCTATATATATATATATATATATATATATATATATATATATATATATATAAGGAGGTTGGGCATAATCAAATGAGAACCCTATAAAGGTTGATAACCATGAGATCCGTTCCTAACAATAAATAAAAAGGGGTAATTTGGTAAATTAACAAATTTAATAATTAATAATATTAATATTTATTTTTCTCTTAAAAATCAGATAAAGATTAAAAAGGTATATTTCCTAAAGTATTTAACTGAATAAAATTAAAACATATCGGAAAAACTATTAATTCAATCGATTCCCTTCATAGTCCGGATTCAAAATATTTGAAGATATATGGTACCTTTTATGATTGTGTATTGTACATATTCATATGATATATTTTTTGATCCGATATTTTGAATGCGTGGTACCTTTTATGAAGATATGTGTGTGGTACATTTTATTTCTCTTAAAAGGTACCACCAGAGTTACAAAATATTTGAAGATATGTGTTACCTTTTAAATGTGTATGGTACATATTAGTATGAAGGAAGAGACTTTTTGATTATCATAATAGGTATCATAATAGGTTTTTGATTATCATAATAGGTATTATAATAGGGTTTTTGAATGTGTATGATACATATTCTTGATTATCATAATAGATATGATTACCATTGTTTACGAAATAAGTTTGGGAAGAGGGAGGAGAGAGGAGAGAGGAGAGAGATTTATAAAAAAACTTATTTACCCTTAAATATTATTTATAAATATATTTTCTTTTAAATAATAGATAATTACCAAAATTAATATTTTTAATAATAATCATTGATTATTAACAATGTGTGGTTTAGATTGGATCTCATGGTTATCAAGATTAACCTAGATCTCTCTTGAAGAGCCCCCTATATAGGGAGGTTCATACGAGAAAGGTATTGTTTTACGAGAACTCGAGAAGCTTTTTTCATGTATAAAATCACATGTGATTTTGTACCAACATCAAAAAATCACATGTGATTTTGTACTAACATCAAAATCACATATGATTTTGTATGTGAATTAAAATCACTACATGAATCATTTATGATTTTGTATACATGATCCACGCGTCGTAAAAAATTACGTTCTCGTATGAACCTGCCTCTATATATATATATATATATATTATTTTGAATAAGAAAAGACAAAATATTGTAATAAAATGACCAAAATGGCTCTTTTAAGTTAACAAGTATTTTAGATCAAAGTAAACCACGTGGACTAGGAGTGTAAAAAACGGAATTTAAGGACCATAGTAGTAGTTTTTTGCAAAGCACATGGACCAAAACTGTAATTTAACTACTCTTAAATATAGGTACATACAAGAAAGATGAGAGTTTATTCAACCATATTTCATCATGCATTTCCCCTTCCTATTTCTCTCATATGTGATTATCATCTCTTACCTTCCACATATATATACTAGTCCTTCCTCACCAAATGTTCTAACCCAAGGCTCATCACTCTATGTTGAAAACAACGATCTTTTGGTTTCACCAAATGGCGTTTTTACAGCCGGATTTCACCCGATTGGAGAAAACGCTTATTGTTTCGCAATATGGTTTTCTGAACCAATGTTAGATGGCAATCTAACATTGGTTTGGATGGTAAACAGGGATAAACCCGTGAATGGAAAACGCTCCAAGTTTTCCTTGTGGAAAACCGGAAATCTTGTGCTTACGGATGCAGGTCGACAAGTTTGGCGGACCGACACTATATCAACTAATTTGCAATTGAAGCTTCTTGATTCCGGTAACCTTGTCTTAATTCATTCAAATGAACAATCATATCTTTGGTAAAGCTTCAATTTTCCAACAGACACCATTCTTTCCAATCAACGGTTTACCAAAGCTTCCGTTCTTGTATCTTCAAGAAGTTCAACAAATTTGTCTTCTGGATTTTACAAACTTTATTTTGATGACGATAACGTAATCCTTCTTGTTTATGATAGCTATGAAATAACCAGCGTTTATTGGCCTAAACCTTGGTTACGACCATGGGACGCGATGAGGTCTACTTTCAACAACAGCAGATTTGCTTTGCTTGATTCCAAAGGCCAATTCAAGTCCACAGACAATTTAACATTCATTACAACAGACTATGGGCAGATTCATCATAGAAGAATGACACTTGATGTCGATGGCAATATTAGAGTTTACACACTTAACAAAAGAAGTTGGACTGTTTCATGGCAAGCAATTTCAAAAATGTGTCTGATTCATGGGATTTGTGGCCCAAACAGCCTTTGTACTTATAGTTTAAAATCGGGAAGGAGATGCACTTGCATGCATGGGTATAAGGCCAAGAACCATACAGATTTGTCTTTTGGGTGTGAACAAATAATCGAACTCAATGGGAATCGCGAAAACTACAAGTTCATAAGACTTCCTCATGTGGAATTCTATGGATATGATTCTATTTACTTAGAAAACTCCACTTTCAAAGAATGCCATGATATCTGCTTGAATGACTCTGACTGTAAAGCCTTCCAATTCACCTTCCGAAAGAATAACTTCGAGTGTTATATCAAGAGCTTGTTGTTCAACGGTTACTACTTGGGTGGTCCTTTTGTGACTTATCTTAAGTTATCTAAATTTCATATCTTATCCTTTGATCGAAAGGTTGCTAATAAGACAAGCTTGAATTGCTCGAGTTCTACGATCGTACTCAAACGAACATACAAGACAAAGCAACCAAATGGGTCTCTGAAATTCATGTTGTAATTGAATCCATGTGCTTATTCGGTTTTCTTCTTTGATCGATGAGATAAAGAAGGCATCTAATAATTTTAGAGAAGAGATCGGACGAGGTGGTGGTGGTATTGTGTACAAAGGCATACTACCCGACACCCGAAAGGTAGCAATTAAGCTACTCCATGAAGCTGGCCAAGGAGAAGCTGAATTTCTAGCAGAAATGAGCATAATTGGGAAGATAAATCATATGCACTTGACAGAAACATACAGTTTTTGTGCCGAAGGAAAGCATCGGATCTTGGTTTATGAGTATATCGAGAATGGCTCATTAGCTGTTAACTTGCATACCAAGCAACTTAATTGTCAAAAGAGGATTGCAATTGCAACCGGTATCGCAAAAGGGTTAGCTTATCTACATGAAGATTGCTTGGAGTGGGTTTTACATTGTGATGTGAAACCACAAAACATATTGTTGGATGCTGATTACAATCCAAAGGTGGCTGATTTTGGCTTATCCAAGCTATTCAATCGAGGTGCAATTGAAGATTCGATCTTTTCGACCATAAGAGGCACTAGAGGTTATATGGCTCCAGAATGGGTGTTTGATCTTCAAATTACGTCAAAAGTGGATGTTTTTAGCTACGGGATGGTGGTGTTAGAGATGATAACTGGACAGAGTCCGACATGTGATCATGCAAGCAATGATAACCAAAGGGTGGAACAAAAACCACTTGTAAGTTGGTTACGAGAGAAGGTTCAGAAGGCTAACGGAAGTTTGACAGAATCACAAATGGTGGAGATATTGGATCCTACAATGAGTGCTGAATATGAAAAAGATCAAATGGAGAATCTTCTGAAAGTGGCTCTCTTATGTGTGCAGGAAGATAAAGACGCAAGACCAACCATGAGCCAGGTCGTGAAGATGCTTCTCCATTAAGAGGTATCCGATTCAGATGAGATAAGTTGACCTTTAAATAACAATGGCGGCTGTTGAAGGCTGAGATGGTGGGATTTCATTATGGTTGAATATTGAATGTTGTTGCTTTCGGTATTAAATTGTGATAATGGAAAAGTCAGTTTTGTAGATAATGTTAATGACTAAAGTAACTACTTTTAATTTATTTTAATATAATGTTCTTAAATATGAGTTAATTACATTTTCCTATTTGGACATTCATCACTTTTCTTGAATTTCGATTTTCGACCATAAGTTTTATTTACTAAAACTTTTATCTTTGACGTTAGCCAAAAATTTTAATTTCGTTCGTTCTTCAGTTTATTTATAACAAGTTTGTGTTTGATGTCAATTTGTAATATTTTTGAATTTCGTCTCTCTATTAAAGACAATTATGTTTTTCTATTAAATCCGGTAAAATGAATTGTATTTTGGTTTTTAGTATTTCTTTCATTAAAAAAATTATGATATCAACAATGCACCACGTCTTTAAGTGAGAATGTTAAATACAGTGAAAAGGAGGAAATTAGATTTTTATATACGATGTGAATAATGACTGCTCATAATGTTTCTTCTCGAGGCCGATCAATAAAGTAAGTCGGAATAGTCTAAACTTCAAACCATCCAATGTTACAGAAGCCATTCCATATGCTTACATGTCTTTCTAAGATGGTGTAGAGGGATGACCCTTTTAGGAGATGAATAGCATCAGACCAAAAGACTCGTTTGCAGACAAAATATTAGTTTATTTAATCATATCATAAGAAACATCTAATTACATATTTGGTTTTTAGAAAATAAATATAAATAGCTATTAATTTTGTGGATATAGGATTATTACTGAGAGAATAAGATTAAGATTTTGAACATAGAAGATCAAAATTAAAATATCTACGTGAAAATTAATTAATATGAAAAAGACTAATGAAAAATAATTGAATATATAGCAAACACTTTTTCTATGCTCAATAATTGAGATCACATGCTACCATTTTTAGTCACGTCATTGTTTACATTATAGAGATCTATATATTGGAATTTAATATCTCACAACTATCCAAAAATTGAATACATTGATAAATTTTATCAACCAAAACCATAATATATAATATTTAATATCCGAATACGGAAAAAAGCATATCGAAATATGTTGGATATAGTGTTCAAAGTCATTAACTATTGATAATTCTTTTAATAATAGCAGAGTCATTAACTATTGATAATTCTTTTAATAATAACATAGTCCTTTTGGGTTGTTTTTAAGACCCAAATAAACAATCAGAAAAATAAAAGAGAGTTAAAGCAATTAGTTTATTAATTTGTCATTTGATGATAAATTAATTAGAAGCTAAAAATATAATTAATTAGATTAATTATATAACGTACAGGGACTAAATGATAATTGGTTAAAGTAGTTTTAACAAGCTTATTGGTTCAAGGAGACCGGTTGTACAATGGAGGTAACTTAGTCGAGAACCAGGAAAGGGGTTATGAATAAACTGCTAGGGATCAAACCTAGAAGCTTTTTCCCTCTCTCTTGTGGCCGTCGACCTCCCCTCTCCCTCTCTCCCAAATCGTAAACCCTAATAAGGGGTTTAGGGTTTAAGCCTCTTCTAGATTGTTGGCATTTGGTGTTCTTAAGTGTGAGCCACTAGAGAGATTCATATTATTGGTCCTTAACATCCAAGAAGCGAGATCAAAGATTTGATTCATCCTTGTGGTTTTCGACAATCACAATAAACAAGTAAGTATCCTTGGTTCATTCTTTTGTAGTTAATTATCTAGAACATATGTATCCTTATAGGTTGTTAGGTTGATATTGTCATAGATGATAATTTTTAAATATGCTTCCGATGCCTATATCATGTGGTAGTAGATTTGTCTAAAATCTTACAGTGGTATCAGAGTCATAGTTCTTAGATATTAGATCGAAAGTAGTTTCAATTTAATTTGCAAAACTGTTTGTGATGGTTTAGGGTTTCCCAAATTTAGGGTTTGAGGTTACAAAATTGCTTTCAAAATTTTTGTGGCCAATGGATTGCTTAATCCCTAAGTTAGGATTTCATGATCAAAACCTCAAAACCTAATTTTTGGAAACTAGGGTTTTTAACTTGCACTAAAAGTTTGTATTATTAGCAATTAAGTTTTGTTTAAAACCTATAAGTTTGATCGAAATCCCTAAAGGGTATAGAGTAGTCGTTTTTTATGCAATGTTAAACCCTAATTGATTTTTGGCTAGTTTCCTAACTTGCCTTAAATACCCTAATTGAATTTTGGCTAGTTTCCTAACTTGCATTAAATACCCTAATTAATTTTTGGCTAGTTTCCTAACTTGCCTAAAATACATAAAATTGAGTTTTAACAAATATTGAAAAGATAATCTTACATATTCTCTTACCTTATATAAATATATTTTAGTTTGAATAATATTGCAAGATAAATATTAAAATTATTTATATAGTGAATATAAATTTTATGCCAAATATTTACATTAATTATTAGCATGTATCCTCACATGTTTAATTGGAATTAATTATGGAAATGATTATATTAATTGTTAAATGTGTCCTCATATGGTTAATTAGAATTAAAATTTCATTCAATTTATATACATAATAAACCTTATTTATATATATAATTAAATTATAAATACATTGATAGTCAAACCGAGACTAGACGTACTCACTATAAGCACTCTAAGGGGGTTTAAGGAGGTTACCAATAATATGGTTGCCGAATGAGTCAATGGTTTTTAAAACGCCATGCGTTATCATACTCACCACCTCTTGTGTGGAGTAGTGGAATTACCGAAAAGGTTTGATAGGTCAATGTGACAAGTTAAAAGTATTAACTATGAAGTATAAAACAAAATCCTGTTTTAGATATACTAAGAAATGTGAAAGTCTTATGCTACCCATGAAAAGAACACACATATTTTTATAGTTTGTTAATGGAGCGTGTGCGGTTTGTCGGCGCGTTAATGTGAAACTATAGTCGAATATGATTTGGCGCTCATGTTTCTCAAGCATACTTGAGCCGAGGGGTCCATGTGTTTTTGCATGGTCTAGTTTGTGATCCTCGGCATGTCAGTCAAAAATAGAAGATAAGCATAATCGAGATTAACATGCCATTGACATAAGTCAGTGAATCTCAAAAAACCTAGGAGTTTCATAGTGAATGAAATTAACACATAGCATATGTTTACCTAAATAACTTTGTGATGTGATTAGGGCATCCCTTTTTGCATCATAGAGTGAAATATGCATCCTAACCTTGTTAAATAATTTTTGAGTAATTATTTTAAGGGTTAAATATCAAACTAACTAAAACTATATCTACAGATGGCTGAAAATCGTCCTCTTCCTCCTTTTCCTCCTCCTACTCACTCAACATCCAACCTTACGTAACTCTCTATCCTAAGTAAAGATAAGATGACTGGGCCAAACTACTTGGATTGGATTCATGCCTTGAGAATTTCCTTAAGGTACGAAGACAAAGAGTATTTGCTCGACGAGGATCTTCTTATACTCAATGATGATGCAAGCCCTGAAGCAGTAACTGAATATAACAAGCAACTCGCGGAATCCACAAAAGTCGTGTGTCTCATGTTGGCGTCCATGTCCCTGGAACTTCAAAAGAGTTTCAAGAACATGGGAGTGTTTGAACTAAATGAGCAGCTTAGTGAAATGTTTCAGGAGCAAGAGAGGCAAGAAAGGTTCCAAGTCGTAAAATCGTTTGTGGAATGTAATCAACAGGACAGTTCCCCTGTATGTGTGCATGTGCAAAAGATGAAAGCGTACATTGACAGGTTGGGAAATCCAGGTGTCGATTTACCAAGAGAGCTTGCAATTGACACGGTGCTAAACGTTCTTAGTGGGGCATATAAACAATTCATAATGAACTTCAATATGAACAATATGGACAAGACCTTGATGGAGCTGCATGGCATGTTGAGATCTGCTGAAGCAAGTATGGGTAAGACCCAAATTGCTTACTCAACTGCTCCAGTCCTGGCCATTAGGGAAGGTGGCGGTAAGAAGAAGAAAGTTTCTCAACCCAAAGGGAAGGGAAAGGCTAAAGTTGTCTCTCGTAACCAAGGCCTTAAGAGAAAGGTTGCTTCTTCTGACATAGCACCCAGAAGAGACCCTAAAGAGGTCATATGCTTTTACTGTCAAGAAAAGGGCCATTGGAAGAGAAGCTGCCCAAAATATCTAGACGACTTGAAAATGAACAAGGTCAAAGGGTGTGGCACCTGAGGTATTTTTATGATTGAACTCCATAGTACTTCGATTTCTAACTCTTAGGTTCTTAATACGGGATGTAGTACTCACATTTGCTCCAATTCTTAGGGGATAAGGTAAGTAGGACGTTGAAGCATGAGAGCCAAATCTGATCATGGGAAACAGGATGACTGCCGTTGTTACCAAGATTGGAGATTTTGAGCTCCTGCTTAGTAGTGGGTTTTCAATAAAGTTATTAGATTGTTGCTACTCGCCAGAAATGACTAGAAACATTATTTCTTTTATGCACTGTACAATGATGGTTTTGAATTTCAATTTGATAATAATAATGGTTGCATTTTGGTTTATAAACATGGTTCTTTTTATTTTAAAGCTTCTCCTTATAATGGTGTGTATGAAAGCGTGATTTGTGTTTGTAGAAATAATAATAACCTAACTCTAAATGTTTGTTCCACCAATAGTGAATTGGATAAATCGTCGTTATGGCATCATCGTCTTGGCCACATAAACTAGAAACGCATTGCCAAGCTCCACTCGGACGGAATCTTGGAATCATTTGACTTAAAGTCGGATGAAGAATGCGAGTCTTGCTTACTTGGCAAGATGACAAAAGCACCTTTCAAAGGAACAATGGAAAAGGGTAAGGATCTGTTGGACTTAATCCACACAGATGTACATGGACCGTCAGATCTGCCATGGGAAACAATGAGAGATACTTTGTTACTTTTTCTGTCGATTTCAGTAGATGTGGATTTACTTATTTGATGAAAAATAAGTCAGACACCTTAGAAGTGTTCAAAGGATTCAAAAACGAAGTAGAAAACCAACTGGGCAAGAAGATCAAGATGCTCCGATCCGACAGGGGTGGAGAATACTTGAGTCATGAATTTTACGACTATCTAAGGGATTGCGGAATAGTTTCACATTATCTCCTACCAAAACACCACAACTCAATGGTGTTGCTGAGAGAAGAAATCGAACGCTACTTGATATGGTTCGGTTCATGATGAGCTGTGCTACACTTCCAATATCATTCTGGGGCTATGCCTTAGAAACTGCAGCTCATATCTTAAACCACGTTCCAACTAAGAAGGTTGCAAAGAACCCTCTGAAATGTGGACTGGGACTTGTCCCTCGTTAGCACACATAAAAGGTCTGGGGTTGTGAAGTCTTCGTTCGGCACGAAACTAATGACAAGTTAGAACCTAGAGCAGAGAAGTGTCGGTTCATTGGTTATTCCTACAAATCCTTTGGATATATATTTTACAAACCTTCTGAGAACAAAGTGTTTGTAGCTCGAAGGGGAGTCTTCCAAGAAAAGGAGCCCATTTTCAAAGAGGATAGTGGGAGCAATATTGATCTTGAAGAAATTCAAGAAACAACCAATGATGAGCTTATAGTTGACACTAGCACTCAACATGGGGTTGAACCACCTGTTGAGGAAACTAACATACCTCCACCACCTCTTCGCAAAACTAGTAGAGTTAATCGCCCTCCTGAGTTTTATTATGGTTTTCATATTACAAAGCAAGGAGATACACTAGTCAATGATAAATCATTTGATAGTGCGGATGACCCATCCAACTACAAGGAAGCGATGGCAGGCCCTGAGGCTGCCAAGTGGAAAGAGGCCATGGAGAGCGAGATTCAATCTCTGTACGATAACCAAGTTTGGAAATTGGTTGATCGTACACCAGGTCGCAAGACAGTTGGGTGTAAGTGGATCTTCAAAAAGAAGACCGACATGGATGGGAATGTGCACACATTCAAGGCTAGACTTGTTGCGAAAGGTTACACTCAAACTCAAGGGATTGATTATGATGAAACCTTCTCACCAGTGGCAAAGATTAAGTTTATCAGGATATTGCTTGCCATAGCTGCATTTCATGACTATGAAGGATGGCAAATGGATGTAAAAAACCCGCTTTCCTTAATGGGAAACTTGATGAGGATGTGTATATGGCACAACCTGAAGGTTTTATACATACCGAGTATCCAGATAAGGTGTGTAAAATTGAAAGATCCATTTATGGACTTAAATAAGCGTCTCGTAGCTGGAATCTTTGTTTTCATGAAAAGGTCAGGGAGTTTGGATTTTCTCGAAACGAAGATGATTCCTGCGTATATGTTAAGGCTAGTGGGAGTAATGTTATATTTCTAGTCTTGTATGTTGATGACATACTACTCACAGGAAACGATATTCAGATGTTGCAAGATGTAAAGGTCTGGCTCGGGAAATGTTTCACCATGAAATATTTGGGAAATGCAGCATACATACTTGGAATAAGGATTTATCGAGATAAAACTAAGTGTTTAATTGGACTTAGCCAAAGTACATACTTGGATAAGATATTGAAGAAATTCAATATAAGTGAATCCAAGAAAGGGTATTTGCCCATGCAACATGGCGTAACATTGAGTAAAGATCAATGTCCCAACACTAGTGAAGAACTGGACAGGATGAGTCTATGCATCTGATATAGGATCGATCACGTATGCCATGACATGTACTACATCTGATGTCTCATTTGCTTTAAGCATGGTGAGTAGATAGATATCAAGAGAACCCAAAAAAACGTCATTGGACGGTTGTAAAGAACATTATTAAGTATCTTTGAAGGACTAAAGATGTGTTCTTGGTCTATGGTGGAAATGATGAGTTATGAGTAACGGGTTATACTGATGCGAGTTTCCAGAAAGATCGGGATGATTCCCACTCGTAGTCAGTATGGGTGTTCTTGTTGAATGGTGGGTTCATGACTTGGAAAAGTTCCAAATAGGACACAGTGGCTGACTCCACGTGTGAGTCATAATATATCGCAGCTAGTGAAGCAACGAAAGAGGCTGCATGGTTGAAGAGTTTCATAGGTGGCACTACTAGAAAACTGAGTATTTTCAACGGAAAATTGTCGTTGAAAAATTTCTACGAATTTTAGAGGGATTATTGACAGAACATAATTTTTCTACGAATTTTCAACGAATTTCCGTTGAGAATCTCTCACAAAATGCATTTTCAACCAAATTTTTTTCAACGGAATGTCTCGTCAAAATTTTTATGAATGAAAATGCATTTTGTGAGTAAATTTTCAACGGAAATTCGTTGAAAATTCGTAGAAAATTTATGTTCTTTCAATAATCCCTCTAAAATTCGTAGAAAATTTTCAACGACAATTTTCTTTTGAAAATTTCCGTTGAAAATACTCAATTTTCTAGTAGTGTGGGCGTTGTACCAAGCATCAGTGAACCCATTGAATATTCTGTGATAACGAAGGTGCAGTCGCATTGACTAAATAATCTAAAGACCATGGGAAGTCAAAACACATAGAGAGGAAGTATCACATTATGCGACACAAGGTTGCGGAAAACCAGATCGTGTTGAGTAGAGTGCCGACTGAAAAGAATCCGACGGATCCTTTCACGAAAGCATTAACTCGACCCAAACATGAGTATCATACTGAAGCCATATGTGTTAGAATTATCAATATACCTTGAATGTTTTAGTTGTTAGTTTAATAACTTGTATTTGATTTGGAGATTATTATATGGAGATTATAATATATGCTGGATTGCGTCCATTTACATTTAATTTATCATCGGTTTTTTGTTTTGCATATTTAGAACCAACTTCCTGAGTATTAATTACTTAAACCTCCATAGTAGGTCATATTCCTGGAAGTAAGTAGTGATTCAAGACTCTCATGGAGTATTAGAAACATAGGGAATGCAACTAGCACTCATGAGTACTTAATAGTGATTTGAGTATTGGAACAACTGGCACTCAAAAGTTTACTTCATGGATTAAGTCAGAGTAATTTTGAGATGATAATATTTTATGTTCTTTAAACAAAGATATATAGAGTTTTGCTCTACGATTATGTTACGCTTTGATGTGCTCCAACGCTGACCGTAACTGGCAATTATTATACAGGGTATGTCTATGTATAATATGATGAGTAGAAATGAACTGTGTAGTCAAAGTTTTCTGCCAAAACAGAAGAAGCGATATCCATGGGCCCCTCGATGATTGGTGTTGACATTAAGTGTTTGGCCAAACCTTGACTAGAATTGATGTGTTCGATTTAGTAGTCTGATGAATTCAACACATATCGGAAATCGGGAAACATAATCTGATCCATGAGATAGACATTTATCAATGTCTCAGGTTCATATGATATCTTGCAGAACAAAGGAATATTAAATCACTTATCTTACGACTGAATCTTTATCAGAATTCGGCAACAACATTGGATGGCTTGCTCTCTACTGATTATTTGAGGGTGTTGGACTAAATTGAGTTAATAACTTGTCCAAGTGGGAGACTATTGGATATAGTGTCCAGAGTTATTAACAATTGGTAATACTTCTAATAATAACAGGGTTCTTTTTTGTTGCCCTTAAGATCCAAATAAACAATCAGAAGAATAAAGGGAGTTAAAGCAATTAATTAGTTTATTAATTTGTCATTTGATGATAAATTAATTAGAAGCTAAAAATCTAATTAATTAAATTAGTTATATAAAGTACAAGGACTAAATGATAATTGGTTATTGTAGCTTTAACAAGCTTATTGGTTCAAAGGGCTAGTTGTAAAATGGAGATAACTTAGTCGAGAAGCAGGAGAGAGGTTATAAATAAACTGCTAGGGATCAAACCTTAGAAGCTTTTTCCCTCTCTCTTGTGGTTGTCAACCTCCCCTATCCCTCTTTCCCAAATTGTAAACCCTAATAAGGGGTTTAGGGTTTAATCCTCTTCTTGATTGTTGGCATTTGGTGTTCTTAAGTGTGAGCCACTAGACAGATTCATACTATTGGTCCTTAACATCCAAGAAGCGAGATCAAAGATTTGATTCATCATTGTGGTTTTCGACAATCACAATAAACAAGTAAGTATCCTTGGTTCATTCTTTTGTAGTTAATTATCTAGAACCTATGTATCCTTATATTGTTAGGTTGATATTGCCATAGATGATTATTTTTAAATATGCTTCCGTTGCCTATATCATGTGGTAGTAGATTTGTCTAAAACCTTACAAAATAAAGATATGATTAAAAAAGAAAGTTTAAAAAACAATAACAAGAAATCAAAAGTAATAAATACTCTGTGAATTAATATGGTTTCATTATCAATTTAATGTTGTATATCCACACACAAAGAAGGAACTTATTCATCAAAAGATAAACCGAAACTCAAAGTGGATTACAAGCCGAAATTTTAAATTTTAATTAAACAATCAAAGCTAAAACTACTCCTCCTTGTAATATTTCCCTCAATTTCGCTATACAAAGATAGAGTGAAAGATATTTATACTAAGACCCTAGACGAATCATAGCACGACTCATATGCTAAAAGTATGAATTTTCAGATTCATCAATTGGCACGACCATGCGTGATTATAGGCACCACCATGCTAATATTTCCAAAACATTATGCAATAACAACCTTCATGTTTGTGACTTGCCGTTTTTCGGTTTCTGTCATTCTATTCTTTTGTATCACTTTTTTCAACATGCTCAACAACAATCGATTGTTGGGTTTTGATCGTCCCATGTAAACCCAAAGTGAAAAGTTACTGTGCCTTATATTGAGTTTTATATCTCTTTTAGTGTGCCTTATATTGAGTTTTATGTATCTCTTATCAAAATGGCTAACTCACAAGTTGGGCTTAGCACTGTGGATCCCAAATTAGATCAGGTAACATATCTATGTATGCAAGAACAGGAAGAACACTTCTAATATTGATGAAGATCCGATGTCGGATATCTCACTTGTATTGAATATCGGTTACAATGATATTATCTAATAAGCTCTCTCTTAATGATATGAATTAACGTGTTAACTTCTATTGCATACCTTAACCCTCTATTTATATGTATAGAAAATACGGTATAAGGAAATAGTAGAATAAGACATTATGCACTTGCCTTTTCTTACAAAACAATATTTTCCTTATTTTAAATATTAAATCTTTCCTAATTAAACACTTTGCTAACTTTTCATTTTAGCCCTTCACGTCTTCAATAGTTGTCATCTCGGATACAATATTTTTAGACCTAACAATCTCCCCCTTTGTATTCGAGATTAAAATTCAGCAAATCAGAACTCTTTTGAAGATGGTGAAACTTTTGTCAACAAATCTTTCTTCTTGAATCTTTTGCTCCCTCTACGAAAATGATCTCTTGTAAGCTCCATAGCTCCCCCTTAACATTAGCATGAAAAGAAAATCGAAGGAGCCACGATGTCGTAGAGTATAAAACTTGTTGGGTCAAAAATTATGTTGGGCCAGGCGATGTCGACTTAAAAAGATCTCGGGCCAAGTAGATTCGACAAGAATTGATGTCGGGCCAAGATGAGTCGATCAAATCAGGTGTCGGGCCAAATGGACGCAATGAAAACACTTAGTCTACTTGTCAATCCTTTGTTGCTCGACAAGAAATTTTGTCGGGTCTTAAGCAGTCGACAAGTTTTCAAAAAAATCTTCATTTGATTTTGAAACACATTTTCTTCTCTTCTCAATAAGCATTTGTCTTTGATATACCTTTTCTCCCCCTCAGAATGATAAGGAGAAACCGAATCATTATGAACATTATCAAAGATAATAAGTGCGAATGTAAATGTGGAATATCGGGTAATGGGCTAACAGACAGAAGCACATGTAGCAACTGTTATCACTTAATCAAAATTAATTTTAATTAACTAGCCTATATGCAGTGTTGGCAGCGGGTTGACACTGATAAGACTTCCAGTTATCACAGAAGTAAGTTATAAAACTAACTTCTCAAACTGTTCCGGCATACACACGAAAATATGCAATGTGAATCACAAAGACTCGTGCAATGTGTAAAAAGAATTTATGCATTAAATGCTAATTTTAAGGCTCAAAATGTGAAAATACATTTCACAGACTCAATGTGCATTGAATGTGAAGTTCGGAGACCGGAGTTGTGTCTTCCTTTTGAATATCTTAATCTTCCGAGTGAAGAAAAAATAGCAGATATGCTCATTCTCCGTGATATATGAAACAAATACCTTTTGTGAGATACTTGAGTAGTTGGGTGGGGTGACACGAGTTATCGACATTGGGTCCATGTCTAGTTCAATATTCATCTCCAAAGAATCGAGAATGAATAGATTATGTGGCGACCCGGATAACTGTTTAGGTTTGGTAAAGACCAAATATTTTCTTTTAAGTCTTGTCACACCTTCACATTTTTCTTTTATCTCACAAGTAGGGATGAGCATACGGACCGAAATCCCGAAACCGAACCGACCGGTACCAGTACCGGTACCGAATATCATTACCGGTTCGGTGTTCGGTACCAAGATTTTCCATATTCGGGATTCGGTACTTTCGGTACCGGTACCGGTACTAGTCCCGGTAAATCCCGAACCGAACCGGGGAATTTAAAAAGTCATTTTTTTATTTGAATTGGTAACAAACTCTTTCATTTTCTTATAGAAAATCCTCCTATATATATTACAATTTTCGGTTATTGTATATTCCACTCAAATACCGATTCTTTCTTGCAATTCTTCATATTTCGGTTATTGCAATCCTCCAAACTCGGTTCCGTAATTTATCCAAAACCCGGTTCTTGCACAATCGGCTCCTCCAATCCGGTTTCCGCTTAAGTGATTTTGGTTTTTGTTATTGTGTTTAATGGTCAACGGTGAAAAATGGTTGTCCTCCCAAAAAATGGTACCAAACGGTTCTAGTCCCGAAAATCCCAGTACCGAACTTCTCTTATCGGTTCGGTATTCGGTATTGATTTTTTCTACTCTCGGTTTCGGTACCGGTCCGGTACCGAGCTCATCCCTACTCACAAGCACTCAATTTTGTTTTAATCATTCCCTTTGAGGATATCTAACCTAGGGATGTGTTTCATGGGCAGGTCCTTCCGGCTTTGGATTGAACATAGAAACTTCTAATTCCTAAGACACAAAGAGTTAAAACATTAAAGTCCGAGTTCTGAACTGGTGTATTCAGAAGTCATAATGCAATGTAAAACGGGTTAAGTGCAGGTCCATAGCTGAGATACTATGAAGCTAATTAAATGATAAACATGTGGTACTCCCCCTTAAATGTAGCATAACCTTTTGAAAGATTGTCATGTGATGTGAATATTCTGAATTTGAAACACACATGACATACCTACAAAACAGATTAAAAAGATTTTGGTACCCAAGCTTTGTTAGGTCCTCGGAGGTTAGCTTTAGATGCAATAAATGGGGAAGTAGGGATACTGTAAGTACCATACCATTGATGAGTGAACCTTTGATCAACAAAATCATTTGTTCCACATGTAGAACAACAAATCTTTGTGGCACTTAGACTAATTAGCTGATTGATTGATTTGACAAAATAAGGCAAATTAGTCTTGGAAACAAATGATCGTGTATCAACCACAGGAGATGTATGGGACATGTTTCCAACACTATCATCTGTAGTTGATTTCTTCCCTAAACCATTTTAAACTTCTTGAAATTACCGGAATTAGCAATAAAATCATTGTAAAATCGATTAGAATTATGAGTTCGAGAATTTGAAGAATCGTATGATTTGGAGCTGTGAGAATAACCATTTGATTTATCACTTGAAGAGTAGTTATTCTGACAGACACTAACAAGAGAAAGAGGAGTCATTTTTGAACTTGAAATAGAATCAGAATCATTAGTAAAAATCATTTTTTTCAAGGTTATCTAACTCCGCATTTATTTGTTCGGGAGTGAGTTGTTTGAATGATTCTGAATTCTCTTTATGCAATCTTTTTAGCTTTGAAATCTCGTTTTCAAGTTATTTGATTTTGATTGAGAGACGATCTCTTTCTTTCAACATCAAATCATATTTATTTTTAAATTCAGATCTCAAGTTCTTTTCAATCACAAGATTTTATTGTAATTCAGACAATTTCTTTAAAAGTTTACATATTTCCTTTTCAAAAGTTTCCTTTTTATTCTCAGCTTACTTTTCTAAACGTTTATTTGTGTTGAAAATTAAAACACTTTTATTTAAAACATTCTTTTTATCATTTTCAAACTTTTTTCTTTCTTCATCTAAAAGGTTTTGAAGCTCAGATATTTGCTTTGATAGCTCCAAACATTTCGTTTTAGATGATTTTCTCTCTAAAATCACAATTTGTTCAAAATTAGACACTTGTTTAGAAAGTTTTTGAATGGTTAGATCACAAGTTTTAGTTTTTCTTTCAAATTCTTTTCGCTCAAAATCAAACTTGTGTTTCTCATCAGAAGTTAATATCATTTCTTTCTCACATTCCAAAAATTCAGTTAATTTTCTTTTAAGAACCACACTGTAAGTCTCATGATCTATAAACTTTTCTAACTCAGAAATTTTGTTTTTCAGATCCAAATTTATTTTTATCAACTCAAGATTTTTCTTTTTGCAAACGTCTTCATAAAATACATGATATGTATTCCTAATATGTTCGGTGAATGGTTCCTCCAAAAATTCATTTAGATTTGAGAGTGACATGTTCTCTTAAAAGTTCATTCAACACTTGCATGTTGTTTGTGTGTCTGGTTTCAAGTTGAGAAATTTTGTATTTAGCTCAGAAACTTGATTTTGAGAACTCATCTTGAAGAGTAAAAAAAATAAAGTACTTGTTACCTGATAAAGTGATCTCGATCGGTGAGTTTTGAAAATTTTCTGGGTGTTCTTTCGAAAGATAGAAGGTTTTCTCGAGTGATGAAGGGCCGAGAAGAATTTTTCTCGGGGGACGAAGGATCGACAAAAAAATTTGTCGAGTGGTATGGGCTCGATAAGAAGATTTCTCGGGTGTATGTGACTCGATAAGAAATTTTGTCGGGTGAAGGGGACTCGATAAAAAAATTTCTCGAGTAAAACAGGGTCGACAAAAAAAATTATCGATCAATTTTGAATTGATAGGTAGAGGTTATCGATCAGAAAAGACTCGATAACAATAGTTGTCGATTGATAAGGACTCGATAAAAACTCCAAGATATCGAATCTGAGTTTTCTTAACTGATAAACCAGAAAACAAAAACAAAGGGTTCTTGACTAAAAAGAAAAAGTCTTTTTATGGACAAGAATAGCTAAGCTCTCGAGTTTCTTATTTTTCAGTCAAGAACAAAAACCAAAATTACTAAAGTTTATGATTTTTACTTGAGAATTCTTTAGTAAGAAAAGCTGCAAGAATCACTAGTTCCTGAGTTTTCTTATGTAAAGAATTTCAAAAGTAACTAAAATAAACTAGAATAATTTTAACTAAAACAGATTAAAATATAAAAATCAAGTTTATCTAGTATCGATCGACAAAACTTCAAGCAAACAGATTTTTAAAATTTTGTCGAGTAAAAAATCAAGAAAAAAATCAGATCTGATTTTTTAAGAACAGATACGATTTGTCGATTAAGATTTAAGAGTCTTAATTGATTGACAAAAATTGAAGAAAACTATCAGAACTGGGTTTTTGAAAAATAATGTGTTTTATCGGGTCTAACTAATACAGCTTGACTCGACAAAAACTCAAGCATGCAGAATTCGAGATTTTACCTTCTTTTCACGTTGATCACTTCAGAAAACAGTAAAAACTCAGATCGTAGGCTCTTATACCAATTGTGGATCCCAGATTAGATCAGGTAACGTATGTATGTATGCAAGAACATGAAGAACAGTTCTAATATTGATGAAGATCCGATGACGGATATCTCACATGTATTGAATATCGGTTACAATGATATTATCTAATAAGCTCCCTCTTAATGATATGAATTAACGTGTTAACTTCTATTGCATACCTTAACCCTCTATTTATATGTATAGGAAATACGGTATAAGGAAATAGTAGAATAAGGCATTATACACTTGCCTTTTCTTACAAAACAATACTTTCCTTATTTTTAATTTTAAATCTTTCCTAATTAAAGACTTTGCTAACTTTTCACTTTAGCCCTTCACGTCTATTAAATAATATTTTCTTAAATAGAATGACTTCATTATAAAAACAACGTCTTTCCCAAACTCATCATTTTCGTAGTAATGAAAGCTTTAAATAGAAATACTCGTTCAAATAAGAACTTTACACTTTTTACTCATACAAAACGTGAATGAGTTTAAATGCTTCGAATACCAATATATGGACAAAGCTCCATTTTCTGGAATACCAAAATATGATCAAGTCTCAGTCATCCAATAACATAAATTGTGGATAATACTTCATACTCTAAAAATGTCATTGAAGATAATGGATAAGACTTTATACCCAAAACAACGTCTTTCAGTGACGAGGGAGACCCGTTTCCATTAGATGCGACAAAATAAAAGTAAACCACATATTCGTATGTATTCATCAGGCTCAACCACCCTAGATCTTTAGTTTAGGGAGTTAACAAGCTCAACAACTCTATGTATTTTGCTTATATGGGTACGAAGTTCAACTATACCATGTCTATTGTTTATATAGGTGTCAAGCTCAACAATACCACGTTTATCGCGTATATGGGTGCCAAGCTTAACAACACTTTGTCTATCGTTTATATGGGTGTAAAGTTCAACAACACTATGTCTTTTGATTATATGGGTACCAAACTCAACAACACTATGTATCTCTTATATGGGTGCCAAGCGCAACAACACTATGTCTTTTGCTTAAATGGTTACCAAGCTCAACAACACTATGTCTATTGCTTAAATGGGTGTCAAACTCAACAACACTATGTCTATCACTTATCAAGCTCAACAACACTATCTCTTTTACTTATATGGGTACCAAGCTCAACAACACTATGTCTATCGCTTAAATGGGTGCCAAGCTCAACAACACTATATTTGTTGCTTATATGGTATCAAGCTCAACAACACTATCTCTATCATTTATATGGGTGTCAAGATCAACAACACTATGTCTTTTGCTTATAAAGGTACCAAGTCTAAAATAAGGATTATAACTCATTCGTAAACAACATATGCCCATGGATCCATTACATTCTAGTCATACAATTACACGACTCTAATTGAATTACTTACACATCAAAAACATGAAATTTTCATAATAAGTATGCCTTAAATGCATATAACTTTCAAAAGCCCGATATAGAGTAATTTAAACCGGACAAATATACTCAAGAGTTATCTTAGTCAAAGCCGAGTAAAAGCTCAACAAAAAAATGACTATTTTATAAGAGTTATCAAAAGCAATAAAATGTATTTACTCGACGTTTATGCAAATACATGTTCCAAAGACATGATTAACTTAAAACAAATCCTTGATTTGGATCAAATCATTTTCCAATTAAAAACATACCGTTTATATCTCCAAAATATCTCATATCATAATAATATGCATTTTTCAACCAAATACTTTAAAATGCATTTAACATCAGATAATCTTCATTCATGAAATAAAACATCGAAACAACTCATCTTTATGTTTTATTTATCAAAATGGATAAAGACCCAAAACATAAGCATTTTACATTATTTATAAAACCCCTTTATACCAAATATGCACATTTCACCAAAATATTCACACATCTGATAAATGACAAATAAAACATGTTAATACTTCAAAATAGACATTTTTGGCATGTACACCGTTTTCACAAAGTTACTTGAACTCACCTTGCTAGATTTAAGTTAAATCTAGATTTTACTTCAAACTTGAGTTCCCTTGATGAAGATTTTTACACTAGAAGTTCCATCTAGATCATAAACAACTAAAAATACATCAAAAACAATCCCAAATTAGGTCCATAATAAAATCCTAATTATTGCAAAACTCCCAAAAATCTTACCTCTTTAAGAACTTGAAGATCTCATTAGAATAACTTGAAGTCTTTAGGTTGAAACTCCTTTTAAAACTATAAAATACTCTAACTATAACTTCTCAATCAGACCCAAGAAAGAAATTTGAGACAAGGAAGAAGAATGAGGTGGAAAATTAGAGAAAGAGGGCTGATCTGGTTGATTTCTATGCTCCACGGGTTCAGGCTACTTACGGGGCTACTTAAGTAGCATGGCTGAAGACGACCGGACTTCTTAGCGCGCCACAAACATCCAGGCTACTTATGCCTGTGCGATCTAAGTGACCTCAAAGGTGGCCCCGATCATTAAATGGCTTTTCGTGAGCTACACTAATCGCATGACCAAAACAGACACTTAGGCGACTTTTCCCACGACTTAGGCTGCCGGGAAGTCGTCGGGACCTCTCGAAGGCTATGATTTCACCATCATTCGATCCCTTTTCAACCCGAATCAACCCAAGTTCAAAATAAACATCCCGAACGTTAATTTCCCAAACAGTACCAGACCTAACGAAATTCTTGTATTTCCTAATTACAAAATTGATTTATAAAAATACGGGAGTTACACCGCGGCTTTACACGAGCCAGATCGTGCAACTCACTTGTCTGCCAGTTTTTTGTCAGGTAAATTCGGTTGACACTGGAAACACACACACACACACACATATATATATATATATATATCTTTTCATCTCGATTTTTGGAAGACTTTTTCATACATATTTTTATGGGTTCTCTTTGTTCTTCATCAAAAAAATTTTAATGGAAGCATAAGTTTGATTCGTCAGGTTCGAGTTCGATACTTGAAAGGATTGTTGAATATTCTAGATAGAATTCCATAAATTCAATGGTACGAGGGACGGATTTTTGTCTAAGGACAGTGCATACGCATGCCTTAATCCACAATACGCTTTTCATCAAATTTGCATCGATTTTTATCGAGCTAGTCTTTAACTCTTTATTGTTTCGATCGAAAAAACAAATATGTACATATTTCGTTTTGTTTATAAATTTATTATAGTTTATAAGGATTCCAAGAATCATGGTATAACTTGATGTGGTTTTAAATTTATAATTTTAATTGTACGGATGTGTAGCATACGGGTCGATCACGAGGAGGCGATCGACAAACATAGACTCCTTCTAGACTATCACCTAACTACGGAAAATCATTAATGAATAATTATTTTTATTAAAATAAACTAAAAAGAATGACGAGACAATCAAAATAACATTTAGCGAAAAACGGGTAAATGCTAGTCTCGGATTTCAGTAGTGGTGAGTGTTTGTTGTGTTAAAATACTTTAACCCAATGTCGAAGTGGAAAACCCTTTCTAAAAATGGGTTAATGCTCTATATACCATGGACGAATCTGTTATGGTGGTCACGGTGACCGTATTATTTCACTGACGAAGGATAAAAAAAATTAGGTTTGTAAACGCTGCAACCGTATCGTTTTGAAAGCTGTGTAATCGTATTATTTTGAAAACTTCAAAATGTGATTGAAAAAACATAAATAGGCCAAAAGTGTCAAAACTCATTAAACTAATACTCTAGTACTCTAATAAACTAGGGTAAAATAACAAAGTTTGTTTCCCTACTTAGTGTAACATTTTTTTCTTTTTTTTCTCAATTAAGGTAAGAAACTTTCAGTAATTCCTATTTTATACACATTTTACCTAGTGGCAAGGGAGCCACCCTTGTTCCAGGGTTGGCTCGTGGCCACTCTCAAGTTTTATAAAAAAAATTCTTTAATATAAAAGCCAAATAGTTAATTTTTATAAATACTAACCTCAAGGCTTTAAGTAGGTCGGCCTTCAACTGAAGTTACCTCAACTAATCTCAAACCTTTTTATACGGGCAAACACTTAGTTTAGTAGATGGCAGGTGAAAATATGTATAAAATAGGAAATTTTGAAAGTTTGTGACATTGATAGAGAAAAATAAAAGTTTGTTACACTAAATAGAAACTAGACCAAACTTTGTCATATGTTAATGTATTTTGTCCAATAAACTAAGGGTTGTTTACAAAACTCTTACCCGATTAAATGTGTATCAAGTTACATTACTTTTACCGGGTGAATAAGATAAGGACCAATAATCTTTCCCGTTAAGAACGAGGCAAGGACCAAGAATCTTACCTGATAAGTGTGGGAGATGACTCTAACCACAGTAAGCGCTTACCGGGTAAATTGTTGTATACGAAGCCGTTTTGATGGACTAAAATCTTACCTGCTAAGTAATTGATAATGTTGAATTTTTCCGGTAAGCACTTACTCGGCTAAGTTTTGTTAAACGACCCCTAAGACCAAAAATCCAAACCCAACAAACTAAATCTTGAAACGTAAACCTTAGCCCAAATTAACAAACCCAATTTTAGCTCAAAGCTAATGTTTAAAGAGAGAACATAACGAGCTGTTGATTTACTCCCCGAAATTTAAAATTAAGAATCGATTTCAGCATAGACAGAAGCCTTGATTAACTCATAAATTAAAGCGGCTCACTCACTAGGCTCAACTGACTACAGATCCATCATGGGATCAATTTATTAGAGCCTAATAAGAGATAATTGTAGAAGATCAGAACATGTTCGGCCAGGTCCACATATGTCCCATGTTTTAGCCACAAATTATTCATTTAAAGTCCAAATGGACTCAAATCAAAGCCCACTTAAAGAGTAGTCTTATTTCTACAATTTAAGAAGGATTCAAGCCCAAAATAAAGGTGGAAGCCACGTCCATGAATATGTCCATTATGATGTTCAAGTTCAACTAACTATTCTCATACAACAAAATTGAGTTTATAGGACGTCACCAATAAATAAGCGTCTTAATAGACCACTTTATGGACACAAATTGTAGGACCAAAAAATAAAACGTTCTATCTAAAGGCGCTGTTAAAGCGTCGTAACAAACTTTTTGGACACTTTTAATTAAAAAAAAAAGTGTCGCAGTAGTTAGTTTATAGGACACTTTTGAGAAAGTGTCCTATAAATCCATCTTATAAACTAGTTAATGCGACGCTTTTTATCAAAAGTGTCATAAAAGTTTGTTACGACGCATAAAAGTGTCTTATAAACTTATTACGACGCGTTTAGATAGGACGTTTTATTTTTTGGTCCTATAATTTGTGTCCTATAAAGTGGTATATTATGACGCTTATTTATTGGTGGCTTCCTACAAATTCAATTTTGTTGTAGTGTTTAAACAATTACTCAACAAATAAATGAAAATATCCAAAAGCGCTACAAACTAAAATAAGTATAATTATTTAAAAACATCCATTTGTCGGTTAATGTCGACTCCTTCACGACTTCATATTGTCAAATTTAATCATCCACCGTGATGTTTGACAAGAAAACGTAAAAGTTTTTTACTCATGTAACTTTGTATGTTAATAAATAATATAAATATTTAAGATTAAATATTATATATACATTATATCGGATTCGATTCAGGTACATAACATTCAAAACCAAAACTGATTTATGAATACTTGGTTTTTTTGATTTCGATTTTTTTAGGTTGTTTGGTTATTGGTTTTTTTGATTTCAGATCAAGACGGTTTTGCTCAGTCTTTTAGTTTTCTGGTTTTTGGAACACCCCTACCCACGGATACTTTCTTTTTAGAGCATCTCCAATGCTAAAATTAAATACAAAGTCTTGAAATAAAAAAAATATATAAAACAAATATATGGTCATACCATAAATTGTTTTTTTTTTTTGTTTTTCTTTGCCTCTCACACCCTATTCTTCAAAGACTTGAAGAAACTCAAATATTTGATGTGAGCCTTTTAATTAAGCTTTTGCTCCAATAATAAAGCCTTCTCCAACCCATTCATCAAATCATTTTTTTATAGCATTGGATATATGCTCTTATAACCTCTGCCGGTTGCCTATAATATCCTCCTATATTTGAAGTCAGTGTTGTTTTTCTCTTTAATTTCCACTCACCATGAAAATTTAAAAGTCCATGGCTATATTTTTTTTTCTCCCAAAACTCACGGGCCACTAAAGACATTTATAAATAATTTTAGTCCAAACTCCAAAACAAATAAAGTAAGTTTAAGCCCATAAAAAAGTTCAGACTTTTATGGTCCATCTTGATGGTTTAGTCTTTTAGGTAGTATTTGATATCCAGATTGGATGGACGAGTCAAGATGGAATTAAAGTTCTCATTTGAACCTCTCTCTATTAAAGTTCTCATTTGAACCTCTCTCTATTAAATGAGAACTCAAATTTGGTTGTGAACGTAAGGACAAATGAGAGTGTGCGACACGTGTCATATTCTGACTAAATAATCAAAGAAATATTCAGACGGAATATAGTATGTATTCAGTCTGAAGAAACACTATATTCAGTTTTATTCATTCTAAATATTTCTTTGGTTATTCGGTCTGAATAATGTACATTCAGACACGTGTCACTCTGTCATTTGTCCACACATTCACAACCAATTTTGAGTTCTCATTTAAACTTTCCTTTATATATATATATCAAAGTTTTTATTTTATATATATATATATATCAATGGTTCTACGATTCCATTGGTTTAAAATTGTAATATAAAAATCTATTTAAACATTCTTCAATCCACAACACACCAACAAAACCCCGAGTCAAGAGATGGACTCACTTATGTCCAAGTGTGAAGCGGCTGCAACGAACAAATTGGAGAACACAAAGGAGGAGATAACAACAAGAGGAAGAGCGAGAGACAGAACAAGAAAGAGACTATGATCAAAGAATTTGAGAAATCAAAGCAGTTGTTTGGAGGAAACCCTAAAGATGAAATTTAAAAATTAGGGATAGGGTATGCAGCAAGCCCTAATAATTATAATGTAGAGAAATTAGGGTACAAATCTAGTCCATCTCATTACATCCAACAAAAAGCACATTTCAGTAGTACTCATGATCACTTACTTCAAGAACATCTGCAACTGGCCAATATAAATGTAGATAGTTTTGAAAATTATTCAGGGAGTATTGTGATATTACTCCACGTTGATTAACCACAATACTTCAACAGGTTGGCAAAATTCCGGCGATGGATTCTGCCGGAGATGTTCAACTTTGCCGGAGATGGTGGTGATCGGGGTTATTCCAAATAAGTCATAATAATTTATTTGTTTTATTTCAGGGAAAAAAATTATTTGTTTAATTTTTAATAGAAAACTAAACAAATGATGAAGAGACTACATTACCCTTTAGTTAATTGAATTTTTTAACAGAAATTATGAGAGGGGCCATAATTGAAACCAAATGATAACCACAATGACCAAAATTGAAACTAAGTGGTAACTACAAGGACTAAAATTGTAATTAGTTTGAATTAGGGACTAGTCTTGATAGTAGGTCGCAACCACAGGGACCAAAAGTGTAATTTACTCTTTTATATTTTATCCCATGTTGTTCCGTGTTTTTTGGTGGAACAAAAAATCTCAAGAATAGTCTCATGAAATTAAGTTTTCGTCTCATGTTGTCCAACCTTCTTTTTGTCCTATAAAATGTCAAACATGAAACTATTTATACTTGCCCCTATTTATCCCACCCGGTTTGCATACTAAACAAACTTTTAATTACCTTTTACCTTGAATAAGTTGTGCTAACTTTTACCCTTTTCTTTAATCTTGTTGTCTAGGACACCTCTTCTGACTTCAACCATAATTTTGATTTAGACAAAGCTTCGATTTTTGAAAACACAAAACATGATAGGAGTTCACCCGTCTGTTTCTTTCCACAAAATCATAAATCGCTTTAATCAAAGCTTGGATGACCAAGACATGATCGAAAACGACACATCCTTACAATTTTTTCCAACACCCTTATTTTGCTCCTTTTTCGCTCCGTCCTTGATTATCAATGTTCACCTAAGTACTTTGCAAAAAAAATTGTAACCATGTTCAAGACTTTGTTGCCTACATGTATACAAATGCAATATCAACACTTCAAAATCCCATTAATATTTGATAGAATGCATGATTTGAGTATATAAATGATAGTAATATTTTATAGAATGTTGAATGCATGATTTGACTATAAAAATCATAGTATGTTATAACACAATAAAAAAAAAGGGATGCAAATAGTTATAGTGGAGGGATCATATGAGAACCATCCCTCTTTAAAGGAACAAAGAAATTCTCTTTATAATCACATATAATGTGGGTTCTACACAATAAAAAAATCATATCTTAACTGTAATTAGGTTTCTTATATTCAAAATTAGGTTTCTTATAATTTAATGTTAATATGTGAGTGTAATTGTTTATGCCATTCTCCTAAATATGTGATTTGAATTGACTTTATTTATTTTTTACTCCTCAATTCACTTTCTCTCCCCAAAATATGTCTCAATTTATGGTCCAATAACATTAACTTTCCTCTCATTTATTTTATGACTATTTAAGAATTCTTTAGGATGATCTAAATTCTCAAATTTTACCTTGTAAATCTTGATTTAAGATCATCATTTACTTACCTGGATAAGTGTTTACCGTCAACTTTCAAAACTATATTTACTTACTGTAAGATTTTAGCCTATCAAAATGATATTGTATGCAACAATTTTACTCGATAAGCGCTAACCGTAGTAAGAGTCGTCGTTCTCACTACCGAGTAAGATTCTCGGTCATTGCCTTTGCTCTTACCGCTCTCACCGAATAAGATTCTTGGTCCTTGCCATATTTATCCGGTAAGGTAATATGACTTGGTAAATGCTTACCCGGGTAAGTGTTTGGTAAACGGCCCCTAAGTAACATAAAAGAATTCATGTTGATCCAACTTATGAGTCGAGTCTTAAGGCCTACCAAAGATTGATATGTAACTAGTTACGAAATTGTTACATGTATAACCAAAGATTATTTTGAGAAGTAGTAAATATTTGAGATGTAAAGATGAGATCTTATTCATTCATATGGTCAAGATCGGATTTGAATGGTCAATAATTGCGGCTTTGACTGGTCAAAAATTACGGATTTGGGGAAAATAGAGAGGATAGTTTCGTAAATTTTTACCAATAGGTAGCAAACGGGTTCATGTATGAACTTATGTGATTCACATATGAACTATATGTTCATAAGCCGTTGTTTCGAGACCAAATCCAATTGCGTGAGTTTCTGAAATTATAAAACTCACATAGCAACTAGCGTTCATCTCTGTTTCTTAGCTTCAAAACGTGCTCAGTGAGTTTTCCTGTGGGTTATTCCCGCTGGATGTAACTAGCGACCATCAAAAACCAGTCGACCATGTTCTATTGTGGACGGTTTCTGGAGACGGGGTATAAAAAGGGATTCAATAGGAGAGAAAAAGGGGGACCGATTGGGAAGGAAACAAAAAACGAAGAAGCCGATTTTGGAAGAATTCCTCAGCAATTTCTCATCACTTTTGGTAATTTCTTTCTTTATTGTAGTTGTAAACCTAAATTCCATTCCGACATTAGTTTACTTTGATTTGAATGGTTTGTTATCTTGAGATTCCATTGTAATCAGTTTGGGACAAGCTTATTTGCTTGATTTATGTGTTTAATCCTATTTCCATTTGAATGCACAACTAGTCTGATCAATTAGTTGTAATTCTTTTGGAAAATTGATATTCAAAGACTTAGATACGTAATCGTCTTTGTACTTTGATAAAGTAACAGTTGGATTCATTTGGTCTCAATAAGGTTTCCAAATTGAATTCTTGAAGTCTTGCATTGAAAGCCTTTATAAGTCGAGCTTACGAGCTTATGGCTTTGAGTTGGTTTTTTTCCAGTGCAGTAAAGACAATCACACCTGTGAACTTGAGGGATTATTCAAGTTCCTATTTGTGATTAAGATTTGGTTAAAAAGCTTATTTTAATCAGTGTCAATCTAAGGAAAAACGTAGGTCGCTAGAGCTTGTTAACGACTATAATCAACTTGAGTTTGTTCTATACGTTTACGCTTTTGGAATCAATGATAGGTACTACCATCTTAATCGAAAGGAACTAATGTTGGGTTTTTAATTCCTTGTTTTTAATCGCATGTTTAGTTTTAGTTAATGAAATCCCCCCCCCCCCCCCCCAATTTTTACTAGAAAGTGTAGAAGTCTAATAATTGTCACGACCAATCCTTGTAGATTCGACCCGACTTAGCGCTATTACAATTTTGGTTGTAATTGGCCAATAGTTGGAATTTATTATTTGGTGGACTCGGCATCTGTCAAATTTTTGGCGCCGCTATCGGGGATTGGTTTCGGTGACCATTGTTTAGCTTTTTGCACTTTGTTTTTATTTAATTCAATTTTGTTTTTAATTTTATTGTTTTTCTAAGTTAATCGTGAACCTAACGCCATTAGTTTTTAAATGTATTCGTATCATTTATGGCGGGTTATCCATACCATTATGGGTCAGATACACCACCAACTTTCTTCCCTTGAGACACAACTTCCAGATCTAACATCTCTTGTGATACAGTTGGTTTGTAAAGAGGCACAACAGGTGAGAATGTGTGGAACGTACACGAACAACGATTATCCTATCAACACGTATCCCACGTCTCAACATGACACCGAGCAAGCCTACACTTACGAAGGATTCTCAAGCCCAAGCCACAACACTTTCAGGCAATACTCAAGTTCATACGATCATGGATGGCAAGCCTATCCTAATTCAAATGAGTATGGTTACGAGGGGTATGATAATTCTTATCCTAGCTATGAATCAACACCACCGGCGACAAAAGGCTATTCTGGGGACTCAGGTATGTCTCTTGAAGAGATTGTTAAATCATTAGTCCTTAATACAATGGAATTTCAACAGGAGACGAGGGTTAGCCTTCAGAACTTGGAGAACTAGATTAGTCGGAACCATTCCTGAGTGTGAGCATGAATCTTTGCAATTATCGGTAGTACTTCAATTAGCAGACCTCAGTTACCTTCCAACATTGAGTAACTCTTACAATTTCAAAAAGAGTTCCCGACCTCAACTACTTACTTTTGTAGCACTAATCAATCTTTATTCTTAAATATTTCTAGCAACCATCTTTCGAACTATGTTATATTTCTCTATGCAATAAATATTGCGATGATTTGCAAAAGTTGATTGGCCTATAATCAACCATTGCTCCTTTCAATTCAGAATACACAATACTATGTCGAGTTTTTCCCGATGGTAAAGGAACCTGAATAAGCATTCCTGAATAGATCATCCATTGCCACTACTGCGTCGATATTTTTAAACTTATCTATTCAAAGTATCATCGATAAAACGATTTCCTTAAGGTTTACTTTGATTGTTACTACTGAATCCGATCATAACGAACCTTTGAATATCCGAGCAAATAATCTTCACAGGTACTGACTATAGGTTTGATTAACTACAAATTCCTCCAATAGTCACAACCATAATAAAGGTTTATCGTCATTCTCTTGACTAGATTCTATTGACTAGTTTGATCTAACTCAACACAACTCTGAATCCCTATTCCAAACAGTCATATTGCACGCCAATTGCAAGGATTTACAAGTTAGTTAGACCATTCTTGCTATTGGCTCGACGTTGCATCCACGAACGTGATAATACACTCTTTAGAGAGTTGGTTATCCCAAACATAACAATTTCACAAATCCTAAAATGTATCCAACCGATAAAATCTTTACCAATAAAGATAATTTCAGTCCCTAATCATTAATTACAAAAGTATAGTCACCTTAAAGTTACCACTTACTTTCCAAATGCTTATTGAAAAATAACGAGAGCACCGCCAAGCAGTCCAACTGTCATTGACCTTAAAATCCAAAGTAGATCCATGGGTTTATATCGCGTTGATCCACAATAACGACTTAAAGTTTACGTCTAGTATGGGAACTAAAATCCCATAACTATCCGACTATAGAGAACAAACCACAAGTTCTTCTTCACTTTCAAAGACCCACAAAGATGGCACACCATGATGTCATCCTATATGGTCAAAATGACCCATTTGCAAGCATTCATCTAAAACTTCGATTGGAAGATACTGAAACAGAAATATTACTACTTTAACAGTCGTGATGGCACATAAATCTAATACCTAAAAATTCAAACATGCACCCATTTTTCAAATTGAAATTCCAAAATCCAAAACCAGCCTCAAGTCAATCATCAAACAATCTTAATTCTTAAGGACTCTTGATAACTCTATATTTTAGAGTTATTACATGCCTTTTATTTCCATTTTATTTAGTCATTTGCGGCCATTTTGCCTTCTAAACCTCCCTTTTCGGTCTAAAATAATTGTTTGAGCTATTTGTGAGTACTTTCATGTCTTGGAACCATTTATGGCGATTTTTCATCAGAAATCGTATTTTCATCGGAACTAGTACTCGGAGTGACCATTCCGCCATTCAGATTAAGCCATCCAATTAAGCCAACTACTGGAGGCCTTCTAGGTGTTGTTTGGGAGACATAAAAGCTGGAAAGGTGGCTCAACACATCTACTTTCTGCTGGATGTTCAAGAGGAGACAAAAAAACATACCAAAAATGATATTTTATTCTAAAGTAACCTTTTTGGTAAAAGGTGCTTTACCCCATGGTTTTTTGTGCTTCTTCTTTGTGCAATGACTTTTGTACAATTCCTTGTACTTTCCCTTGGCTTCCTATATAAAGGCTTCATAGCATTCAATGCTAGACATTATTTATTCACAATTCATCGTCCATTAGTTAGATAGAAGCTTTAAATGCTTAGATAGTTTTAGAGAGAGAAAGTAGTGTAACTTTTATTTTCAAGCAAGCTTTTAATTTTCTATCTTTAATTTCCAGCAAGTAATGTAATTTTACATCCAGTAATTTATTTTAACTGCAGTAACTTAATTTCCAGCGTTGCATAGCAGTGTCGACGAAAATGCGCACTGCGACTCTCCAGTTTAATTTCAAATCTTTTTAGCATGGATTCCTGCAGTATTTTAACTTCCATTTTCTACTCTTTTCTAGTCATGAACTAAACTCTTTTTGAGATGTAGAAAATGAGAAGTACCCGGACTTTATGTAAAATTCTTGTGTAGTTTTTATATATATTTTTTTACACTTCTTTGACTTGGTCATTCATTGTTCGATAATGCCAATGATGCGGACAAACTAACAACTTGAAATTGTTTACTGTCTAATTCGAGACCCAGACCTGGGCGTAACGTAGTGACACGAGCTTGGATGATGCTAGGGAATTTGAAAGAATTTTTTACATAGTAAGTTTTCACCATATGGAGTAGGAGCAACCATTTGGGCATTAAAAATACTTACAGCTTTTTGTTTACTGCGTAGACACCATCGAAACTCAATCGAGTTCAGGAAACTTACTAACAAATCAAAGAAGGTTAACTATATACATAAAGCTTTAGTTAGAAAAGATGCAAGTGCTAGATGAGCCGCCATTCTGGACAGAGAGTGACCACTGCTCCAGTGCGATGACCATATTTATAAGTCAAGTATTTAATATAAAATCCGGGGAAAATCACAACTACATCTCTCCCTTTAATTATTAGAACTTTGTTAATTATTTTCAACAAACCAACTCAAAGAATTGGTTCCTCTCTAATCGAAACTTGTAAAAGGAAGTTCATGAAAACATTAGTGTCTTGATTAAGTTCCAGTCTTTGAAGATACGATATTTGGTTCTTACCACTTTATTACTTGGTAAACGATCATAGTGACCAGTGTATACTTGCGATGTCCACTATGGACTGAGTTGCTAACCTCACTGCGATTACATATTTTGCATTACGTTTCATACGTACCAAGTTTTTGGCGCCGCTGCCGGGGACTGGCATGATTTTTATCTCAAGACATTAGTTTTCATTCGAGCCCGAGTAACTTGTTTTTCTAAGCTTTTTGTTTGCGTGTTGTATGCCAAGGCTACAACACGGACCTCTTTTTACTCCCGATCCCGAAACTGAACAGACTTTTAGGAGAAGGCGTAGAGGTGTTAACGTTAATCGGCCAACTCAATTACCTCAAACTCCGATCGAGACCATGGCGGATGTAAATCCTCCTCCACCTCCGGAGAACACGGTACATGTTGCCGATGACAAAAATCGTAAAATACGGGATTAAATCAATTACTTTCTGGACTTACTCCTCCCAACATTACCGCAACGCATTTTGAACTTAAACCGGTGATGTTCCAAATGATCCAAACCATTGCTCAATTTGGAGGTCTACTGTCCGAAGATCCACATTCTCACTTAAAGTCATTTTTGGATATTGCGGATGCTTTTTCATTTAATGGTGTACCCGAAGAAGCCTTAAGGCTGAAACTCTTCCCTTTTTCATTAAGGGATAGACCCAAAGCTTGGCTAAATTCACAAGCAGCCAACTCAATCACTACTTGGAAAACAAGTTTTTACAAAAATACTTCCTCCCACAAGAAATGTTAAATTGAGAAATGATATTTTGTTGTTTAGACAAGAGACGGATGAGGCAGTCTCGGATGCGTGGGAACGTTTTAAGGAACTTATGCGGAAGTGCCCACATCACGGTATTCCACATTGCATCCAATTGGAAACCTTTTACAATGGTATCTCCAATGCTGCCAAAATCATCCTAGATGCAACAGCGGGTGGAGCCTTTACGGTTAAAACCTATAATGAAGCTCACCAAATTTTGGAAAAAGTCACCAATAATAACACCGAATGGTCAGATCCAAGAGCACTCTCAGCTATAAGCTCTCATGTCGACTCGGATACACTTAAAGTTATGAATGCACAATTAGTTGCTTTAACTAAACTAGTTTTAAATGGAAACAAAAATCAGGTGAATTCTGTAGTGACCACTCCACAACTCCCAGAAAATTGTTCTTTCTGCGAAGAAGAGCAAAGTTATGACTTTTGTCTTGGTAACCTCGAAGCTGTCAATGCCATAGGAACTCAGTCTAGAAACAACCCATTTTCGCAGACTTACAATCCCAATTGGAGAAATCACCCGAGTTTCTCTTGGACTGCAAATGAAGGACTTCAACCCCCTGGGGCGAGTCAAGGACCCACACGTGCACAAAATCCTCCTGGATTTAATCAAACTCAGTTTCAAAACAGTCAGCCTAATTTTCAAAGTGGACACTCCCCACATAACTTTCATGGTGGGCAGTCTTCACAAAATTTCCAACGTGGACATGCTCCACAGAATTTTCACACGAGTCAATTTTCACAGAATTATCAAACCTAGGCAACAACAACACATGACTGATACTTAACCTTCACTTGAGTCTATGCTCAAAGGTTTCATGAACCAAACCCAAGCCGCAATGAGGAATTTTGAGACCCAATTAGGACAATTAGCCGCTGAGGTTAAAAATTGACCACAAGGTAGCTTACCTAGTGACACCGAGCATCCTAAAGGGTACCAAAGGAGCAGGTTAAGTCCATATCGCTTAAGAGTGGTAGAGATACTACGATCCAGTCTGACCCCAAGTTAGATAGTCCGGAGACCGTAGCAACAACTTTGCCTAAGACCATAGTGCCCACTATAGTAAGCAGTACTATGACTACTCCTCCCATAGAAGTAAGCACTCCTATTCCACCTGCTTCTGAGGTTCCAAAAGACTCATCCAGCAAAGGCAAGACCACTAGTACTCCACATCCCAAGGTTACACCACCAATCGATCCAAGACATCTTCCATTTCTGGAAAGATTGAAAAACAAAAATGTCGATAATCAATTTAAAAAGTTTTTGGACATTTTCAAACAACTCCATATCAACATTCCATTGGTAGAGGCTTTAGAGCAAATGCCAAGTTATGTGAAGTTTTTTAAAGATATTTTGAACAAAAAATGAAGATTGGAAGAGTATGAGACCGTGGCGTTAACCAAGGAATGTAGTGATATTCTTACCAACAATATTCCACCTAAGATGAAAGATCCGGGTATTTTTACTATCCGTTGTATTATTGGAGGTCAAGAAGTTGGTCATGCTCTTTGTGACTTAGGGGCAAGTATTAGTTTGATGCCTTTGTCCATGTTTAATAAGCTTGGTATTGGAGAGGCTAAACCCAAAATCGTGACTTTATAACTAGCGGACCGATCCATAGCTTATCCAAAAGGAAAAATAGAAGATGTGCTTGTTCAAGTGGACAAACTAGTTTTCCCCGCTGATTTTATAATTTTGGATTATGAAGCGGACAAAAAAGTGCCACTCATTTTAGGACATCCATTTCTTGTGACCAGACGAACTTTAATTGATGTGCAAAAAGGGGAACTTACTATGAGAGTCCATGACCAAGAGGTCACGTTTAATGTCTTCAAATCCCTTAAGTACATTGAAACAGAAGAGTGTTCGTCCATTAGTTGTTTAAGCGTTGATTGTGTGAAGGAGATAGTGAGTATTGAGAGTGACCACTCTGATTCTGAGAATGAGGAAATTTTTTAGGATAAGTGTAGCCCTGCTCTGGCAGCTTTTGAGCAACTAGATTTCACCAATAGGAATGTCCATGAACCATCCATAGAGCAACCCCCTGATTTAGAGCTAAAACCTTTGCCTTCCCACTTAAAGTATGCCTATCTCGCTAAAAATGACAAGCTTCCCGTCATTATTTCATCTAAGTTGAGTGAGGAACAAGAGAAACAGTTGGTAGATCTTCTATCTAGGCATAAAAAGGCATTACGTTGGACTATAGCTGATATCAAGGGAATTAGTCCCTATTTGTGCCAACATAAGATTAATCTTGAGAGTGACCACTCTGGAAAGGTACAGCCTCAAAGAAGGTTGAACCCAATCATGAAAGAGTTGGTCAAGAAAGAGATCTTGAAGTGGTTAGACGCAGGAATCATATACCCTATTGCAAGCAGTAGTTGGGTGAGTCCCGTTCAATGTGCCCCCAAAAAGGGAGACACAACCGTTATCACAAACTAGAAGAATGAGCTCATTCCCACTAGGACTATAACTGAGTGGCGTATTTGCATGGATTATAGACAACTTAACCTAGCCACCAAAAAGGACCATTTCCCTTTGCCTTTTATCGACCAAATGCTTGATAGGCTAGCCGGAAATGAATTCTATTGCTTTTTGGACGGATATTCCGGTTATAATCAAATCCATATAGCCCCCGAGGACCAAACGAAGACCACCTTCACTTGTCCTTATGGTACCTTTGCTTTCCGAAGGATGCCTTTTGGGTTGTGCAATGCCCCAGCAACATTCCAACATTGCATGATGGCAATCTTTTCTGATATGATAGAGGACACTATAGAGGTGTTTATAGATGACTTTTCAGTGATAGGACCTTCATTTGAGGAATGCCTTAAGAACTTGGAGAAAAGCCTAGAGAGATGTGAAATGCATGACCTTATCCTAAATTGGGAGAAGTGTCATTTCATGGTCCAAGAAGGTATAGTTCTAGGTCATCTTGTGTCTAAGAGAGGATTGGAAGTAGATCGAGCCAAGCAAGAAGTGAATGAACAACTCCCCGAGCCTACTACCTTTAAGGATATTCGTAGCTTTTTAGGACATGTCGGGTTCTATAGGAGGTTCATTAAGGATTTTTCCAAAATAACCAAACCTTTGTGCACCCTTTTACAACATGACCAGAAGTTTGATTTCACCCAAGACTGTAGGAAGGCGTTTAAAACCATAAAGAAAGCTCTTGTTACTGCGCCCATAGTGACCACTCCAGACTGGACCCTTCCATTCGAATTTATGTGCGATGCCAGTGAGTGGGCTGTTGTGGCTGTTTTAGGACATCGAAAACTAAATTATTTCATCCCATATATATGCAAGTAAGACTCTAATTGAAGCCCAAATTAATTATACCGTCACGGAAAAAGAGTTGCTTGCGGTGGTGTTTTGTAACACCAGGAAATTTTAGTTAAGTTTATGAAACTTTGGAAAAGACTGATACAAGAATTCTGGTATTTCAGGCCTATTTTCAAGTATTATATCATATTTGGTTGGAGAATTAAAGGAGTCCAACGATATTATTCGGAGTCAATTTGGAGCTAAGACGAAGCAAATATGGGTAAAACATCGTCTAAGGCTAGTTTTCATGTGGGTTAGGATGGAAGCTGGTTACGAGGTGAGTTTCAGAGTTGAAACTAGCTTGATAACTAGCCTAGGCGCTTTTGCACTCAATTATGCTTAGCGTGAGTTACAAAGCGAGTTAGCAAATCGTAACTAACTTCACAAGTAGCCCTAAGCTCTTTTTACTTGATTTGTGCTTAGCGTGAGTTACAATACCAGTTATGAAATGTAACTAGCATCACAACTAGCGTCAGAGTCTGTTTAGTCAAGAGGGAGCCGCGTGAGTTACCAATGCCAGTTACGAACGTAACTGGCATCCATATCTGGTGTCAGCCTCTGTCAGCGTTTTAAAGATCGAAAATCGGGATCTTTCTCATTTGAACCATATCTCTCTCAATAATGCTCCGATTTGAGTGATTCAAGTTGCTATGGATTCGTCTCTTGAAGCTCTACAACATGAAAACAAGTATGGCTAGAGGCTATTGGTTGATTTTGGAGTTCATAGAAGTGAAGGTAAGATCTTAATCCTTGAATCTTGAATCTAGGGTTTGGGTTCTTCCACCAACAACTCTCATTCTCTCTTGGGTTCGTTCTTGTGTATGTTTTGGAGGTTATGTAGATGTTCCTGAAAGACTTACACCATGGATCTAGAGGTGTAGCTCGAGGATCTAAAGTCTTTACCGAATGGGACTCGGCATTGGGGTAAAACCTAGATTTAGCTTAAATCTAGCAAGGTGAGTTCAAGATACTTTGTGAAAACTTTGTACATGCCAAAAACGTCCATTTTAAAGTATTAACATGCTTCACTTGTTATTTATCAAATGTGTAAGTATTTGTGTAAGTTTGCATATTTGGTATAAAAGGATTTATAAATCATGAAAGAGGCTTATACTTGGTTTGTAGACATTTTGACAAATAAATTATAAGTGTGGGTTGTTTGGGTGCAATATCTTTAAATGAAAACCATTTGGTTGTATTTGCATCTTTGGAGTTTTGGAACTTATAAATCGCTGAAAGATTTCAGATTATTGCATTATTGGTCATTTTGTAAATGCATGAGTATGAGTTCAAATCTAAACTTATAAACTCAAATACTTGTTGTGAATGTAGTATTTTACTGATTCCTAAACTTAATTTCAAGTGGTTGTGTATTTGGGTAAGTTTGGAGGTTTTGGGTCAAAATGAGGATTTTGAGTATTTTGTTGTAAATGATGAGTTGAGCATCATTAATGGTTTAAAATACTTGGAAAGGTTATAAAATGAAGTAATCTTTGGTTTTGAAACTCAAAATGATTTGACCTAATTTTTGGTAAAACTTGGACTTGAAAGAAGATGGTTTGTTGAAAAGAGTTTTCAAGGTTGGAAAACTAGTAATACGCCTCGTTGATGTATTCGGTAGTAGGACTAGTATGTAATGGATCCATAGGCATATAGTCGGTTTAAAGGCGGGATTGTTGTCCCTTTTTGGTCGCATAGAAGTCATAGGGGGCCTCTTACCGTTGGGTATAATGCCGGATCATTACCGGATGCCATTGACTCTATGCATGCGCAATTTGGGATCATGGGGCCGTGTACTAAGGTGCATAATCGGTTATAGACCGGTTGCCAGTGACCATTGCGCGGGCTTTCGTAGGAGCCATCGGGGGCCGTGTACTAAGGTGCATAATCGGTTGTTGACCGATTGCCATTGACTCCTATGGTTGCTCAACATCGAGTAGTGACCTACTTTTGTATCCGTCACCAAAGATGGTATGATCGGGAATCCCCCGTGAACTTTGGATATTTCTATCCCTTTAAAGGTCTGCGTGAGTTAACGTTTTATAAAACATGGTTAAAAGTATGTTTTCTATCTCCACGTTTATAAACTCAATCATAGTCGTGTGAGTATTGGAATTGGTATGTCGTTAAAAGAATATTTCTATTTTAAAGTATTCTCTTCTAATGTCATTTTGGTCTAAAGCTTTTATTATGGGACTAGTGAATTTGGGGAAAGACGTTGCTTTTATAATAAGGTTATTTCCTTTGAGAATTATATTTTATCAAGCACATCTTTTGGTTTCAAATCAATCATAAATATGTTAAAAACTCTTGAGCTCACTAGGCGTTAAGTAACCCTTTTTCTTTGTCGGCATGTGCATCAGGTTGTCGTGGGGGTTGGTACTAGTGACACGTGTGGACTTGAGTGCTAGGAAGTGGCACGATAAAGACTCTTGGTGACGTTTTCCGCATTCGGAGATAGCGACTCTTATTGGTTTAGTAACACCCAACCGTAAGTAGGTCTTGTATAGGACTTGATTTGTTTGTTGTAGAGGCTTATTACTAGTTGTGGTTTGAGGAAAGTTATTTATTGATGAAATATTAGAAATTTTAAATTAGTCGCTCTTTCCAGATTTGAGGGTGTTACATGTTTGCTTTTGATCGCTTTAGATCCTATTTTATAGGCACGAAAGTCACAGTGCACACTGACCATGCAGCAATTAAGTATCTCATAAGCAAGGTTGACTCTAAGCCTAAACTAATCCATTGGGTACTTTTGTTGCAGGAGTTCGACTTTAAAATTGTTGATAGAAAAGGGATCAACAATCAAATCGCAGATCATTTATCCCGACTTGAGAAGATAGTGACCACTCAGGAACCAACTCCGGTTCAAGAAAGATTTCCCGATGAACAATTGCTAGCTATTCATGATCATGACCCAGGTGCTCCTTGGTATGCCAATATATCTAATTTTTTGGCATGTGGCCTAAAACCTCATGGCATGCATGGTCAACCTTTTAAGAAATTTTTAAAAGATTGTAGACAATATGTTTGGGACGACCCATACTTATACAGAGTGGGGACTGACCAAATATTGAGAAGGTGTGTTCACGGAAACGAGATACACCAAATTCTAAAGGTTGCCACACAGCCCAGTACGGTAGCCACTTCGGTGGACAGCGTACCGGAGCTAAAGTATTGCAATGTGGATTTTTTTAGCCTACGATTTTCAAAGATTCAACTGAATTTGTAAAACATTGTGAACAATGCCAAAGAACCGGAAATATTTCTCAAAAGAACGAAATGCCACTTAATAACATCTAAGAAGTGGAACTCTTTGATGTGTGGGGAATAGACTTTATGGGTCCATTCCCAAACTCCAACAACAACCAATACATATTAGTCGCGGTTGATTACGTTTCGAAATGGGTCGAAGCCATTGCATGTTCTTCTAACGATGCAAATACCGTGGTGAAATTTTTGCACAAAAATATTTTCACTCGTTTTGGAACACCATGGGCTTTGATAAGTGACGAAGGAACCCATTTCGTAAACAAGCTAATGAGATCGGTACTCGCGAAGTATGATATACATCACAGAGTGGCCACTAGGTTAACCGAACTCTCAAATCGAGAGATAAGAGGCATTTTGGAGAAAGTTGTTAAACCTCACCGTAAGGATTGGTCAACAAAGCTTGATGACGCTCTTTGGGCCTATAGAACGGCCTACAAAACTTCTTTGGGTATGTCTCCATTTAAATTGGTTAAGGTACCTTATTAGCTACTTTTGCAAACATTAGCCTTAAATGCTTAGATAGTTTTAGAGAGAGAAAGTAGTGTAACTTTTATTTTCAAGTAAGGGTTTAATTTTCTATATTTAATTTCAAGCAAGTAATGTAATTTTACATCCAGTAATTTATTTTAACTGCAGTAACTTAATTTCCAGCGTTGCATAGCAGTGTCGACGAAAATGGGCACTGCGACTCTCCAGATTAATTTCAAATCTTTTTAGCATGGATTCCTGCAGTATTTTAACTTCCATTTTCTACTCTTTTCTAGTCATGAACTAAACTCTTTTTGAGATATAGAAAATGAGAAGTACCCGGACTTTATGTAAAATTCTTGAGTAGTTTTTATATATTTTTACCCCTCTTTGACTTGGTCATTCATTGTTCGATAATGCCAATGATACGGACAAGCTAACAACGGAGCATAGTTTTTAAATGTTTGCGTAGTTGAGCATATTTTTTAAAATGAAAACTCAAGCAGGCATATTCCTCAAATGATCGTTGACTTAAGCACACCTTTCAAAGAACAACTCGTTTAGCCGGCTTGATGGTTTTTAAGATTTTTAAAGGTTTATAAGCCACATTTTCTTGAGAAGATCGATCATAATTTTGCAGAGAAGAAAGAGAGGAGCAAAGAAGGCGACTTTGGAGGCTTCAATCACGTTTTTTTTTCCGTTAATTAGGTAACATAGATTTTAGGTTTAATATTCGCATTTCTGGTTAGTGCTTTCTTTCTATTCAAGTAATGATATTGTAATCAGTTAAAGATTGGATTTGTGTTGAGACTTCCAATCTAAATATGTTTTCCTTCCTGTTTTATTTATGTTAATCCTGGTTGAACATATTCATTATTGTTTGGTTCGAATTTCTAATCAAAATTGAGGATCCGTAATTGTTCTTAGTTTTGATAAAGTATAAATTAACACTTTGAATGACCATCAAATTATTTGGAACGTGTTATAGGTTTTCATATTATAGCTTAAATGATTGAGTGTCTCTTCCTTAGTTAGGATTGGTGTTTATCTTGCTATTAATGCAATTAGTAGATCAACTTATGTGTTCGTAACTAGAGTTGTTTTAACTAATTAGGAACTTCTCATTGAGCTTCTCATGATAGTCTAATTATAAGGATAAACAGAGTGTTTGATGAGTATCGGGACTTATGGCCAGTCTAGAATTGATTGAGCGGAAATGTATTTGGGAATCCAATAATACACAAGTCTGAACTTATTACTGAAAGCAGGCCAACCGTGGCATTTTTAGATGCCCCGTGCAAAAAGATAAATGTGGCCGTGAAATTTTTTCAGTTATATGATATGTTAAAACTTTTGCTACTTAATTCAAAAATAAGTTATTAAAATTTAGATTATGCGTGTAATTATAAAATAATTATAAACAGAAGTCAAATAAAAATCAAACTACCCTTTACATCGTTAAATTAATACACATAAATCCCCATATTTAATCTATTAGTAAGAATAGAAAGTTAATGAGTAATAAAATTATAAATAATCATAAAATAATTACGAGTTATAATATATATACAAATAGCTTAATACCTTAGTATAAAGACATAAGTTATATATATATTTTTTAAGGAAAAGCAACAAATAAACATTACTATTTAGTGACTTTAAAATTTATAATTTAAGGCATCCTGTTATTTATAGAATCAATAAATCATTATAATACATTCAACATGAAGTTTTTATTAAATTATCGATTATTAAAAAAACAATAAAATTGAAAATAAAAAAGGTTTCAGAAGACATAAAAATAATCAACAAAGATAAAAAGAATTCTAAATTTCATGAAATAAAAAAAAGTTAAGGAACAAAGTTTGTTTTCAAACATTTATTTATAAAAAAGAAATGTATACCTTGTTATTTTAAAATAAAAAAACCTGAAAAGAAATTAATATTTTACGGCAATCTTAAAAATAAAAATAAAGAAATAAATCGTAAAAGAAAATTATATTATTTTTTCAAATGTACAAATAGATAATGAAAAAATAAAGAAACTATCAAAAGAATTTACATAATTAAGTTATTTTAGAAAAACATTAATATTTTAAATTTAAATTCTTCTTGAAAGGTTTGGACTTGGGTATAATATTAATTGCTTCTTGAAAGGTACCAACTAAGACACAAGATTGTTTTTGAATTTAAATGGATTTTTGGGTATATAAAATATTACGTTAAAATAGAAAATTGGAAAGAAAAAAAAACAGGACCTTCGACAATCAGAGGTCATGTGCGACGGCTATAAGGCCCTAGGGCCACCCCTGGCTGGAAGCTTTATTTTTATTATTTATCATTTTTGTACATCAAACTCGGGTTACTGTATCTGAATAAATAATATAACGCGTGGCATCTAAAATATAAAAAAAAAACCCTGCAAATCCTCTTTTTTTGTTAATATCCTCTATGAAAAAAGCTAACCAAAAGAAGATGATGATTTAAAATAGATAATTAAAGTAACTAATTGAGATAATTATGAGATCGTAAACATCCGTTTAAATAAGAATCTGAAATTACAAGATTGTTGTTTTATATTAAAAAGAGGTTAATCAAAGTCATTGGAGAGATAATCGGTTTTCACGTTTTTCAATCTTTAAATGGTCTTCATTTGATTATCATCGTTATAATGTTAACTCACAAATACATGTTTATTGTTTTCACCATAAAAGATTGTTGAAGTACACAATGTATATATATATATATATATAATAGTGATAATTAAATACACTTATTCCTTGGCTGTTTTTTGTTCCATCTAATCTAATCTTTTCATTTCATTCATTCAAAACACATGCCCCCATATAGAAACAACCAAAAACCACAACCCACAAAAAGACAATTTCCACCCCTAAATTCTTCAACCTTTTCCCAACCCCCAAAACCCCATCCCTAAATAAAGCAAACTGGCATAGAACCCTCTTATCTACCATTGTCTTCTTCTGCTTGTACTTTCACCTGCTCACCCCTCCCTACCCTCTGTCACTTTAGATTCCCCCCCTTCTTTCTTTTCCTCAATCCTCACTCCCATACCAATATTCAACAAATCCACAACTATATTGCATTAATCATTTGTACATCATGCATCCCTTCTTGTACATTCTCAGTTCCCTCAAAACTCCTAATTTGGAATTTGGAAACCATCAATAATTCACCTAAATACTATGATTATGGTAGTAAGAAGAAGAAGAAGAGACAATTTCAAACAGTTATTTTGTAATTTTGTTCTTGGTTAGAGATTTAGAACAACAGATCTGATGTTTTGAACCTTTGATACTAGAAATTACGAGCAAACATCAAATTAAAACAAAGGAGGAAACTCAAAAGTCACGAATTAGATAGAGAAGTAAAATTAAACGATATGTGTTTTTCATGATGTAAAATTCTGTTTCTGTTTCGATTTCGATTTCGATTTCATTTCCTTCGGTTATTGTAATTCATCTTCTCGTAGAAACGAATCGAAAGTAGAGATAGTGAAAGCTGAACCTCATCTTTTCCCCAACGAGTTTTCGGAGATGTAGGTTTTGAGAGACCAATTGTACGTGACGCCGGTGGTAGGCACGGCCACGATGAGCTCGATGATGCAGCGGCGGCGGCGGCGGTGGCGGTGGTGGTGGCGGCGACGGTGGAAGAAGAAGAAGACGACTGTGATGTGGTTGAATTAGGTTTAGATAAAGGCCAAAGGTAATGAGCGTGAAGACGACGGAAACCTCCAAGTGCAAGGACCACCGATCGGAGCTGGTTGTTACCGCATCCCATATTTGTCCAGTGCCTTGTACAGATCAGCTCCCATAACCGCTCATCCATGGCGGTCCGATGCCACTGCCGGCTAACGCAACTCGCCGCACCTAAAGTCCGAGCGTCGACGTGCTTCAGGACTTCGTAGAGCAAGTTTTCATCCAACAGAACATCCACCGCCGTGTTTTCCGTCGCCGGAGCCGGATCTTCTTCCGACGGTTTGATCTTCTTCATCTTGCGATCATGGACAACGTCGGTAGTTTCGCCGGCGATTGGATCTTCAGGCGATGATCTCTTCATTTGTATGTAAAGAATGAATTTCGATTTTGGAGAAGAATGAAAGAAGGGGGTTTTCAGTTTTGAAGACATTTGAAGGATTTATGGGCGTCCACCCACTTTTGATCGTTTACGAAGTGGACACGAGGTGAAATGAATGCACTTTGGGTTTTTGTGTAAATTACCATTTTACCCTTCTTCTGAAATTACAATGTTACCCTTGCTATAAAATTATGACTTTGTAATTACAACATCTCTTTTTGTTTGTTTGGTGATAATTTTGTTTTAAAAGGTTTTTTTTAAGCTAGATAAAGTAAAAGAAATTGGGGATATTTTTGTTTTAAAGGGTTTTTTAAAAAAGAGAAATAAAATAATTTAAATTTAATGAATTATGTAGACTTTAGTGAAAGGAAAGAAAAATTATATGAATAAACTTAAATATAATATTATTTTAAATAAAGTTGTTAAGATGTAAAAGTATAAATATTTTAATTATATAATTATTGTGTAAAAATATTTAAAATAAATAATCAGTTGAAGTTAAATGTAACTTTTTAAAAAATTAACTTTTAATTATTTACTTTAAAAAAATTATAGACTTTAAAAAAAAACTATCAACATAAAATGTATTTAATGATTAAAAAAAGTTTAAAATCATATAGTAACAAACTAACAATATTTAAATTAAATTCTAAATTTAAAAAATATGCAACAAATGTATGTTTAACAGTTTAAGTAGGAACATAAATTTATCTTTATGTTAAAGTTAAATGAAAATTTACCAAAGTTAGCTAAATAGCTCTTTATTCATTTTTCTACCCCGTTTCTTCTTTAATTGTCTTGAAATAGACAAGATTTCATAAGTGTTCATTCGTTATATTAAAATATGATTTAGTGAGCAATTTCACCTACCAAGGACATTTCGCAAGCCAACATTATCAGGATCATATTTAAGTAAAAAATTATACTTTACAAGTTGCGATATGAACACTTGCAAAATCTGGGCTATTTTGGTCAAAGTGGGAAAAATAAAAGTGAATAAGAGCAAGTCATGTGGATATTTTGGGCAATTTTTCTTATTGAAGTTGATGGATGTCAACCTTGAGAAGTAGTAAAGTCCTATTAACTCATATTACAACCTATTGCAATAGCAGTAAGTAGGATTGAATACATAAGAATTGATCGCGAATTAAATTTCACGTCTACACATTAGCCAATGAGGGCGATGGGAGGAGGTTGGATTGAGACAAGTAAACCAAACATATAAAAATGAAAAACGTATAAACAAATAAAACAAAACTTTCAGCAATTAACTAATCCAATTAAAATTCAAATTTTTGTATCATTGACTACATAAGACATTAACTCGATCTCCAGATTAACCATAAGTAGTGTCACACATCAAACACTTTGTTTATCTTTATAATCAAACTACAAGAGCAAGCTCTACGACAAGTCCCTAGTAGTTAATTAGCTCCAGTTACAAACAAAGGAAGTTGAATTACTAATCACATTATTAACGAGATAAACATCTTATAACTCATGAGTAGGCGTCAATCCATTCAAACTAGATAATGAGAACCTAACACGTTCCACAAAAATGGTGGCAATTTGAAGTGTTAATTGCTACTTTATCAAAATTAAAAACAATTACTTATCCCCAATTTCAATAAGCAATTCAAAATTCGAATAAACAATTCAATGAGTGTAACACAAAGTGGACCCAAGTGGGAATGCCTCTGCGACCCTGAGTAGTTTTTAGTTGTCGGTATTTCAGAGATGGATCCAAGCGGGAATGCCTCTGCGACCGCGGGTATTACAGAGATGAACCTAAGTGGGAATGTCTCTACGACCCTGGGTAGTACGATGATGTAGCTCATTGGAGTATGTCGTCGGACCCGTGTCTTTTTAGTAGGTCTGGGATCGGGGTGTTTCGGAGATGAATCTGTATGGTCGGGCTTCGGGATTTTAGGTATTGCGGTGGGTACTCGTTGATGGGTCATACACCGGGACCGTGATCTTAGGGAGCTACTAGCAACGTTGAAAATATGGCTTACTTTGTGTTACGCCATTATCGATGGATACGGGTCTCTCCCGTCATCGAAAGGTGTTATTTTGGGTATTGAGTCTTATCTATAATTTCGGTGACGTATTTGGAATATGGAGTTTTATCCATTATTTATAAAATTGCATCATGGGGACTTGGACCATATTTGGTATTATAGAACTGGAGCTTTATCCATAATTTGGTATTTGAAGCATCTAAATGCATTTACGTTTTGAGTGAGTAAAAGGTAGGGAGTTCATGTTTGAACGAATAGTTCTATTTAAAGCTTTTATTACTTTGGTATTTTAATTTAAAGCATTATTATGAAAACGATGAATTTTGGGAAAGATATTGCTTTTATAATGGAGTCTTTTATTTGAGGAATTGTTATCCAACCAAACAATGTTTCAATTTCTATCATTTATAAATATTGTTATAAACTCTTGAACTCACTAGGCGTTAAGCTAACCTTTTTCTTTGTTGGCATGTGCATCTGGTTATTGTTGGGGTTGATACTAGCGGCACGTGTAGACTTGAGTACTAGGGAGTAGCACGTTAAATATCTAGCTTTTGGTGACGTTTTCCACATTCAGAGATAGCGACTCTTTTGGGTTTAGTACCCGTCCATGATTATGTCGTAGTATAAGACTTGACCTTCTTATGTAGATGTTTATATAGAATTGTTATTTGAAGAACTTCAAGTATTGATTTATAGGAAGGGATTTATCCTTCAATTGATATAATATTGAAAACTTTAAATTAATAGTTCTTTCCAAATTTAAGGGTGTTACAATGGACCCTATCAAGTTATGCAATCCAAAAATGATAAAGACATTTAGCCAAGATTAACATAAATGGAAGATGAAATGAAACATATCAAGATTGAAAGTATCAAGACAAATCCAAGTTCCAAATGGTTATAGTTTTATTGCTTGAATGAAAAAGGTTAACTATGACCACAAATATTAAACCAACGAACTATATGCCTAATTATTTGATGAAAATACCAACAAAAAGCCCTTAAGATCATCTCAATGCTCCCTCTTCAAGTTTCAGTCAAGATCTAATATTTGTTTTTGATTGAATTTATACTGTTTACATAAAGTAATCGAGGAAAACAACAAAGAATGCACGATGTGGCCCTTCTCGCGACATAGGTTGTGAGCAAGGTCATGCATGGTAAGCGCAATGTAGGTCGTGGATTGGGCCGCTTGGATGAAATTGGGCGTCCCTTCTCGTCTCTAATAGCGTCCCAAACAGAGAGAACCCCCAACTTTTAAAAAAATTGAAGCATTTGAATTTGTATGTCTCATTTAATCGTTATTTGAATTCATATGCCGTTATCGCATTTTATAAATATGCCCATTTTCTCATATGAAAGTATACCCGTCTTGATAACCTTTTGAAATGTATGGCTTGTTTATGTTTAAAATATTATCTATGCACCTATCATCATGTAAGACCCCAAAATCTGAAAAAGTGCAACTAATTTTAAAACTTTTATTTAACACTAAGGTTACTCCAACTTAATTCCCAAAGAGGATGAATGAGTTATTTACAAGGTAAGACCAATTTAAAAGTCAGGAGGTTTCCAAACCAAACCTCATACAAGCATTAGGTTAGGAACAAGTGTTACTAAAACCAATTAATTATCGTTATCTCCAAATTAAAAGGCATCCCATATGTTTATTACTTCTCGTATCTTAACTAGCACTCAATTCATCATAGTGTCGCAAGTACCATTTCTCAACGAGGACTTGATGCACATTCCGACAAGAAAAGTATTAAGCTTAACACCTAGTAAGTTCAAGCAATTTTATCATTAATGTAAAACGGTAATACAGAAAGACTGCTATTTAAATCACCATTTCCAAAATGAAAATATTTAGTATAAAAGCAACATTGTTCCCAAAGCTCACCATTTTTGTGATGAAACTCATTAATCAAAACATTCGTTTAACATGAGACCAAAACCCAATACTGAAAAGGTTTAATATGTATAAGTTTTAATATTAAAATACTGGAAACATGGATAAAACTCTATTATCTAAAACATCAAAACATGCATAAGGTCCAATAAGTAAAATCGTAAATTATGGATAATATTCCATAAGCAAAATAACATCGAAAACACGGATAAACTCTATATCCAAAAAAAACTTTTCAGTGATGGGGGATGTTGATCCAAACTCCTTTCAGTGATTTGAGTATGATTCCTCTTGTACGTGAGTGAAAATTCCATTTGTAGGATAGTGTTTAGAATCAACGATAGCACACACTGACTGCGTTCAGTGATCGCTGATGATCAGAAACAACATCCTATCCCTGAAGATCTGCAGAACAACATTCACACCATAAAGCCATTCAGCAACTGTCGAAGGCATAGCTGAAGAAAGAGATGGATAGCTCGTGATCTGAAGCGGTTCAGTAATAGCAACGTTCATCTATTTGAAGTGTGAGATCTTGCAAAAGCCTTAGTGATACCTGCAGACTTCATCCTTGTAGTTTCTGGTTTAGTGATCAAATGGGGCCCATTCAGCAAGATCAATGTTGATCTTATCCTCGATGTACAAAAGTCAAAACCCCATACCTGTAAAATAAAGGACGTACAAATTGTCTCTTAATTTCCCCATCAAATCTGATTTGGTTACTGTTCATATACGACCTAAAGCATGGTTGCTTTATGAACAAAGGACAAGTCTCAAATAGAAACTTGACACATGTCACATACCTTTTGCTTTGCATTTAATGCAACATGTATAAATAGATGAAGAACCCTTCTTCATCTTCATACATGCTACTTTCTCTTCTTAAACCTCTGCTGCTTTTCTTTCTTGTTCTTGTGCATCAACTTAGTGATTTCTTAGTTGTAATAGAATAGGTTTAATACTTGTTCTTATTCTGCTTACAATTGTAAATTTGTTTATTCAAAACCCCTTCTATAAACCGTTTTTATATCCATTGAACTCTTGTAGACTACTTTGGGACCAACAGGGGAGACTAGTTTCCCTTTAACGTGGCACAAACCCAAAAGTATGCCATATATCGATGTTATTGAACTGCATCTCAGATTCATTAACTTTAGTGCATACTATATCAAGTGTCACTTCAAGTCCTCGATACCTTTACTGCACACCCCTACCGAGCGTCACCTCAAGGTCACAATTCCTTTAGTGCACACTCTCTACTGATCGTTACCTTAAGGATACCAAATCTTAGTTTCCATACTTTCTCTGCTTGAGCGCCACCTCAAGATTCCTATTCGACCTTTAGTGTATATCCACTAGCATTAAAGATAGTAACCTCAAACTTCCTATACGGTAACACAAAGCAGTTAGCCATCACGCATAAGGGTTAAAGCATCACTCCTACAATACCACGATCCTGAGTCTGACTCATAAGATTTCAACTCCGCAATATCGAGACAACCACAATGCCTACTCAAGCATTTGTCAGAAGGTGGAAACATCAAGACTCCTCACCTTTAAAACACAACTGACTCATATGCCTATAAATCCAATGCATTACAGTCTAAATAACATGATTCCAATTGAACGACGAACCGCTCAAAACATGTAATTTCCAATTAAATATGCAATAAATGCAATTCACCACCAAAGCTCAACATTGAGTAATTTAAATCAGACAAATGTATCCAAAACTCATTTAAGTCAATCATATCAAACCAATAAACTCAACATCCCGTTTGACTATTCAGTAGAAGTCAAGGTAAACAATAAAAATGCATTTAAACAACTTTTATGTAAATATGTACCCAAAAAGTATGATTAACTCAAAATCCATCATTGGTTGGAACAAATCATCTTTCAAATAAAATCATACAATGTATAGTTCCAAAATGCTTCATAACCCAATAATGTGCATTTTTTAGATGATTCATAAAATCAAGTCAAATAAACTCCATTTATGCAAAATCATCAAAAAGACACACTTTTATGATTTATTTATCAGCATGTTCAAAAACCCAAATATAAGCATTATACAATGTTTATAAAATCAAATACACCCAAAGATGAAAATCTCGTCAAATGGTCAACACATTTGATAAATATAAATAAAAACACTTCAATAAATTAAAAAGAACATTTTAGCATGTACATAGTTTTCACAAATCAACATAAACTCACCTTGTTGTATTAGGTTAAACTTAGATTCCGAATCCAACTCTAGCTTCCAAAATGAAGGTTTGAGGTTCACAAGTAAAGTTCATCCAAGAACATTCTCCAAACATAACTCAAGCCTAAAGATACACCAAATATCAACCACAATATTAAATTCATAACAAAACCCAATCTAGGTTTCAAAATACCGAAAACTTTCCTACTCAAGAAATTGAAAATATCAAGATAAAATCCACAATGAGACTCCTCCAGTGATCACCTGAGAATCACATTAAAAAGCTCTAAAGTTGAACTAAAAGCGGAAAAATCAAGTATAGAAGAGAGAAAATGGAGTGTAAAGAAGAAACGGAAAAAACCCTAGAAAAATGGGCTTTAAAACGAGCTAGGCATTTGGAACGACTTTTGGGGCCACTTAGGTTGCTTGGCTAAAGTCGTCTGGGCCTTTCCACGTCACCCGGTTGGCCGCTCGGCCATTCCTAAGTATCGTTCCTTGACCATTTCTCAACCATTTTCAACGTTTTCCCGATGGTTCTCTAACCATTAATTCTCACTGTCATTCTCCGAAATTATGGGTGTTAAACATCAAGTAATCAACAACCAGGGTTAATAAAGGTATAAAAACATTTATAATATACAAAAATTTAATATAAATATAGGTTAATTTATAAATATTTGTCAAAAACATACTTCTAAATAGCAAACCGTTTTAAACAATAAAAACATGGCAAAGATTTTTAATAGGACTAAAGTTTGGTTAAATACTAATCATTTATGATGCAAGGCTTTTAAATGACTATTTCATGTATAAACAATCTAAAAGAAGAACCAAACAATACCAAATTTAACAATAAGCCTTTAGTACACTCGGGAACATTTCATTCTTTTTGAAGGTATTATTATATATGTATCAAGATTACAAGCTAACTAGATGAGTAAAGAATAAAACAAAATATAAAAACTTATACCATATACTGTATGAGAAATCTTATATATATATATATATATAAGGAAGATGTATATATATATAAGGAAGATGTGGGAGGTATGACATGACACACTCACAATCCATTATTTTTAAATGGTGCTTCCTCAAATTTTCTGTTATTTAGAATTTTCTTAATTTTGTAGATTTCTCAATCAATTAAAGATTAATTAATGGTCTTAATTGGTCTTAACTGTTTTTAGACTCTTCACATCCCGCACCACCCTTAAACGTTATATATTTCCCTTCCAAATATCTTATGTTCTACTCCAAAACTCAATCCACAAATTCCACACCAAAAACCATGGAAGCTCCAAATCGTTAAAACTTCGATAACCCGTTCCACACCAAAACCATGAAGGACTCAGATCTCACAACATCCTGTAAGTTCCTCTATATTAATTTTTTATGCCTCCAAAGTGCTTCTCATTCATCTTTACATAACAAACCCACATTCAAACCCACATTATTTGAACGTTGAGAAAAATGGGGTATCCGTCTAGATGCCGATTCAAATGACTCCTTTAATATGATCAAGTTTTAGTTTATTATTGTTTGCCCCTTACGACAATCATATCAAAAGAATAATATCACATTTCTGATGCTTGTTAGTTGGAACCTGCTATTTTGAGGTCATGTTTTATTAGCTGAAAGGAGAAAAGGGACAACGGTAGTAAATTTTTGCCAATGGCAGTCATGAACAAAAGACACAACAACAAGCAATTGTAAATTTGATGACAAGAAAATGTATGAATTGTTTTTTACTTTTGATATAAAAATAACCGTGAATGCATCAAGTCATGATTAAGTTTTATTTGATTTTTTAAAATGTTGAATATCTAATAGTTATTTTACCTATATGTAAATTATCTCCTCATTAAAATTGAGAGTCTTTTTAGTAATCATTGTTTTCCCTTTTTTATCTTATTAAATATTTTTTTTTTATGATTTATTTTAATTAATTATTATTTTTATTGTGATTTATGTAAATTAACTTTTTTTTCTTTTTTATGTTACTAACCATTTGTTTTCCTTTATTTATTTAATCATTATTTTTTCCTTATTTAAGCATAAATGATTTTTTTTATTTTTTTGTTGGTTATTATTGGTTTTTTAACTTTTTTGTCATCCAACAAACCACCTCTCAATCTCTCATTCTAACATATTTTCTCTCACTAGATTTGTCTTGCTAAAATATCAATATTTGTTATGAATTTTTGTTTATTGTCAAGTTATTTGATATTGTGTTGACTTTATAATCTTGTTATGTTGTCTTTTTTGGGTAGTAAGCGACACAAGAAAACGTAAGTTACCTAAAGAACGCTAAATATGTCGAAGAATATCAAAGCTTTATCAACAAAACACATATTTTTATCAGCACATAAGTATTTTATTTGAGTATTCCTTCAATTTCAATGCACTCTTGATTTTGTCTATTTTATTATTTTTATTATTATCCTAATTCTCATTTCAATGGTTTTTTTTATCATAAGTGTAACATACAATGCTAAAAGAAAATTAAATTATTATTTATTTTAGTATTACATTGTTACTCGCGAAGGATAGTAGATCTTAAATTTTATATTTGCTTCTTGATGACTAATATATGTTTTTTGTGTTTCATTTGAAGAATCAAAGTTTAACGAGAATGTAAATAGATTAATATTATTCAGAGTTTGTTTTTTTGACCTTCAATGATTTTGAATCGTGTTCAAAACTAGATTGATTTCATTTTGTGAATTTACTTTTTTTTTTGTTTTATATTAGTTAACAATCCCAACATTGAAATTTTGCTCCAACCTAATTAGAGCGATACCTGTAAAAAATATATCGAAGACAATCGATTTAGAAAATGAAGCTGACACTTGTACACAAGAAAAGCGAAAAAACTGAAGATGTTTGACAATCTATATAATCGAGATCATATGGCACATATATCAATGTAAATTTTGATCCAAATTACCAAAATAGTTAAAATCAATGAATTGTTTGATGAAGGAGAATAAAATATAGAAAATGAAGAAGTCAACGAGTAAATGAAAAACGAGGTAGATTAATAATAAAAAAATCTTAAAATTTAAAGACTTCGACTTCTTTTTTTTCATAAAAAATATTAATGTTGATAAATATAAACATTTTATTACATCTAATCATGTGTTGTCTTTTATTAAAAGATTATTATAATTTTTAAAAAATCATATTATTTGATTTTTAATATGAAGATTATTTAAGTTACCTATTTTAATTCTAATATAAATATTTGATAATTTAATTTTATCCAACAATTATTGATGCATTTTGTATAAATGGTGTTTCTATTTTACAAAAAAATTGCAATGATGAGACTTGGTTATCCTAAGTCTTCCACCACCTTGGTGATTCTTGATTTATTTTTCAATTTTATGTATTGATTTATTCTAAACGACGTTATATATCTATTAATTAAACTATGGTAATTATTAATAATTTTCATAACTCTATTAATTGAATATGCTCAAAACCTATTTTTATCTAAAATAAATTGTTGTATATGAACTTGCAACAAATTCTATATTATAAAAATAGTTAATAAACACAATTGTTACGTTATTCGTTAACATACAATTTGATCATAGCACAACGCACGATGTCAAACACTAATTAAATTAACAACAAAATTGTTATCATGAAATTCACTTAAATAGAATCATTCTTCTGAAATATATATATATATATATATATATTATTGAGTAGAGATTAAAACATGTAGAATTGGGCCCAAAGTTTATCGGGGTCCTAAAGACTATAGGCGTTATTCCATATCTCAAATTCTTACACCCTCTAACATGACGTTGCATTTACTCTAAAGAATTTAACGTTTGTTTTAATGAAGACCCTCAACATGAAATGATTTAAACGATCTATATTTAGTTATAAGATAGATTAAGTTAAATCATATTTGTATAAAAAAATAGTAGATATATAGTTTCCATCCTCAACAAGCTGTAAATATGCTCATTAAGCATTTGCTTTTTGTTAGTTGATTGTTTGTGATCGCCAAAAGTCGTGACATATTGCACCGTCAAATTATTGTTGCAACATTTAATAGATAGTGCTTGCAGTTCGCGATAAAACAAAAAATGTATTGAAGAGCATTTAATTCTGTATTTAATGTTGTGGATAACAGTTTGTGTTTATATCTTAATATACTCAAAGAAGCATGTCACATGTTCTTGATGTCGTTCATGAAGACACTACTGCTTCTTGGTATTCAGAACAATATTCCTATTAGTGTGATATATAATATGTTTGTGGACATTTTATATCATCCTTAGATCCTAATATGTTTAAGGGGTTGTTTATTAAACGTTAATAGGGTAAGTGAATGTTAACGAGGTACCTACCACCGAATGAGCATTATAAAAACAGAAATCTTAGCGCATCTCCAACAACTTTGTTAAAATAGTTAAAAATGAGTTTTTATTATCTAAACTTCTCCAACAAATTTGATTTCTTGTTTGCTATCACAGAAAAAACTTAATTTTTTTCCAAGTTTAGAGAATTATGTAAACTTGATAGTAAGAGACAGAAATGATTATTTTATTTAATCCACCAATAAAATTACATTTTTATCATTTTATAAAAAGTTCTTTTATTTTTGTAAAAAGTGTATTGGGATGATAAATTTGAAAATATTATATTAAGATAATTTTTGTTAAAATCTTTAAAATAGAAAATCTGATGGAGTTGAATGTCATTCATTTATTTGTTTTTTGTTCTCTATTTTAGAAAAATATAGAGAACCTGTTGGAGATGCTCTTACATGATATGGTGACTCGATCTTACCTGATTCGATTAGTACTTACCGTAGAAAATTATTGTTTGCTATATACGTCATTTTCACTAAAAAAGGACATTCATCGATGGTGATTTCCGAAATCACCTGAGATAAATTAAAAGTCAGCCTTTTGTTGATTACCGTCACAAATTAGCCAATATTTTTTGGGAAATGTTCAAAAAAAACTCAACAAATTATCTAATTTTGAATGGTTGAATCCCTAAACTATTTTTTTGAATAAAAAATCAATTAAACTTTTCTCATTTTGAATGATTAAGTTCCTAACCTATTTTTTGAATGAAAAAACCAAACTTTGTCATTTTAAATTGAAAAACCATTCAACTTTCTTATTTTGAATGATTAAGCCCATGAATTTTTTTTCAAGAAAATTAAACTATCGAATTTTTAAAAATTGGGTACTCACATATTTTTAACCTAAATAAAGTACTACTTTTAACCGGTTATCTTTTGATTCCCCCTCTTATGATGGATAAAAAATAGATCAAAAGAAGAAGATCGATGGCAGAGACCAACAATGTGTTAGACGAAATAGAAAAATGACAACATTGGGGTAATGGGGAGTGACAAGGGGGAGCGATACCGTTGTTTGATAGGGGTTTTAAGTGCGTGGGGGTTTTTTGAATGGTAAATCCAATTTAAGTTTATTTGTACTTTAAAACTTTTTTAGTGAGTTACATGTTACTTATTTAAAAAAGATATGTAGATAACTAATTTTTAAAATATCGATGGTTTATTTATTAAATAAATGTTTAAGAACTTAATCATTTAAAGTGAGAAAGTTTAATGATTTTTTCATTCAAATCAATAATTCAAGGACTTAATCATTCAAAATAAGAAAGTTTAATGGTTTTTCAATCAAAAAAATAGTTTAAAAACTTAACCATTTAAAAAGAGATAGTTTGTTGAGTTTTTTTTTTTTTAACTTTAATTTCCATACTTTTTTTTTTCTAAAAATATTAAATTAAATTCGATTTAAAGTTTGAAGGATTTAAGACGGGATTTTTTTTTAAATTATTCCACCAAAAATATTTACAATTAGAAAATGAAAGTTTAATTAATATTACCTCGTATTAGTAAAGAATACTAATTAACTAATTCATTGAACCACTTGCAAATCTACCGATGAAATTAACTACTTAAACTTCTATGAAATAAAAAAATTCAAGAAAATCACCAACGTATTATTAATGAAGGATTTTTATTAATTAACTTTTTTTTGGAATCGGCGGTTTGTTAGAAAACAATAACCTCACGCCAACAACAACCGCTGAAGGGAGCCAAAAGAATTAACCAACAATTACAAGCAAGAAAAAGGAGAAACATTGCATCTAGCTAGTATCAAAATCGACTATTTTCCTAGCTCTAAGTTTATATCAAAGAAGCGTCAAGGAAATAGTATTGTCCACCACAGTCGATGTAGAAATATGCTTCTTGTTAAACACCTTCTCATTTCTCGCTTTCCATAAACACCAAAGGAACCCGTAAATAATGGTAAGCATAAGCTTGCGTTTCTTAGGGCAAGTACCCCATTTGGCACTAAATTCAACAAAATCATTCACCCCAGCGAAACTAGTGAGGGTACACCCGCACCATCGAAACAATTTTTTCCGAACCTCCAACGCATAATCACACGAGACAAAAATATCATCCCTCGTCTCCCGATAGTTATTGCACCACTTACACATCACGTCCGCAATCTGAACACCACGGTTACAAAGAGCGGTGGTGGTAGGAATACGGTCCAAAACAACTCTCCACACAAAGCACAACATTTTGGTCGGGACAATTCTGACCCAACATATGTTTTTACCATTAGCCACCGTGATTTTAGAATCTAAATATCTCCGAAGAGTGGCAACCGAGAACTCACCATCTGTGCTAAGATCAAAATTGCACTTATCCGGGGAATTATTAAGAACTAGATCATGCAATAAAGTAGTAATATTCATAATCTCTTGAACCTCCTCTAAACTGTTGGGTGAAAATTTCCAGTCGCACTTTAAACCAGAAAACATAACTCGATCTGCGATATGGCAAGACTTGTTCTTTTTGAGCTTGTAAAGATGCAGAAACGTCAACCTAAGCTCGATCCCGTTGCACCATTTGTCCTTCCAAAACATAAAAGATTTACCATTACCTACTAAAAGATTAAACACTTTGTTCAACCCCACATTTTAGGAGTGAAGATCGTCCTCAAATTTAGCGATAAGAGACCAAATCCCGGGAATCGACTTCTTGGCCATGATATGTTTTGGTTTGGATTTGAGGTTATGTATGTCGCTAATGATCGAGGTACTGTAAGAATCTGGGTCTTTAATGACTTTCCACCACCACTTATAAGTTGAGACCTCTAAGGCTCCGTAAACCAAGACCACCGATGTCTTTAGATGTTGTTACTTTCGACCAAGCAACCCAACTTATTTTTCTCTTATTGTGGTCACCCCCCCAAAAAAATCTTCTGCGGATCTTCTCAAGCTCGTTTATAACTCTCAACGGTGCTCTAAATAGAGAAAAATAATAGAGGGGGAGGCTGCTAAGCACCGCTGTAGCAAGAATAAGACGACCCCGAATGATAAGAACTTGCCCTTCTACAACAATAATTTCGAATGAAATCGATCTATGTTCGGTTTCCAATTTTTAATGAGACTCATGTTCGCACCTACCGGGACACCTAAGTAGTTAAACGAGAATTTCGTCGGTTCACAACCAAGATAAGTCGCCCCTCTGTTGAGATCACTCTAATCTATACCAATCCCGAACACTCTAGACTTTTGGAAATTAACTTTCTGCCCGGTAGATATATTGAAACACCTCAAGATCCGCCCAATGTTGATGACGTTGGCCAAAGACCATTTGTCTACAAACAACACATCCGCATAAAACAAGTGGGTGAGAGGAGATCTCGTGTTCGAAATTTTAACACCTTAAAATAGGTCAACTTCTCGCTCGCGGTTTTTAAAGAGATGCTAAGGCCTTCCATGGCTATAATGAAGAGGAAGGGAGAAAGAGGATCTACTTGCCACACACCTTTGGAAATCTCAAACTCTTTGGCCGTGGACCCGTTAACAAGGATAGAGGTTCTAGCTGAGGAAAGACACCCCCGAATCCATCTTCTCCATCTTTTTCCGAATCCCATTTGCATCATTATGCTGTCGAGGTATTCCCAATTAATACAGTCGAACGCTTTCTTAAAGTCAACTTTGAGTAGAAAATTTTGTTTTTTTGACTTTCTTCGCCCAAGAGTACACTTCGTGATGAGGGCCATCAAGAATACTTCTATCCTCAATAAAAGCCGTCTGAGCTTCTCAGATCACATTTCGAATAACCTTCTTAAGTCTAATAGCAAGAATCTTAGCTATTGATATATAGTGAGATTTCACTATATTGACCACCTATTTAATAGTTATAGTTAATATATTTTTCTCATTTCATCCCAATTTGAGTCATTTTGTTATTTTATTTTCCATTTTTAATGATCGGAGCTAAGTATGAGATTCCACTTGTTCTTTTAACACTTTTGGTTGTTTATTCTCTTTCAGATGAATGTTGTAGCAACTGGTAGCTGGGAGGAACATGATATTGACAAAGGAAGGCTCAATCAAGAAGGATCTAGAATACCCTAGTAGTTACTTAACTTTATTATGGTTTTTATTTAAGTATTCAGCTGAACTTATAAGCATCATGTAATAGGAATCTTTTGTTTTTTGTATGTGATGGAAGATGCTTGATATGACCTTTGGACCATTGGTCCATAGTTTTGTATTTTGTGACACCTCCTAGTATAAAAGGAGGTGTTGAGGTCATTGTGATACCATGTTCTATTAGCTGAAGTCTAATCTAATCTCAGAAGTAGTTGAAGTATTCTTGTGTTCTTCTCCCTTCTTGGTGTTCTTCGAGTTCATCAAGAAGAACAATTAGTTTCTGTCATTTAATACTGCAGCATTACCTTCAGCATTACTGTCATCCATTTCCTTACATTTAACGTCATTTACATTTCAGCTATATATATTTGCATATATTTACGTTTAAGTCTTTACATACAAGTCTTTTACTTCTTGCACTTTATATTCATTGTCATTTATATTTTAGTCATATATATACTTATATATTTACAGTTATGTCTTTATTTTTAGTCATTTATATTTCTTTTATTATTAGTATGAGTAGCTAATTTTCATTAGCTAGGGTATAAGTGAAATGGCAAGGTCTTAACTCAAAGAAAGTGAGCATTATTCTATAATAACAATATTTCATTATTTCATCTAAAGTTTTATAAATCCAAACGACACTTCTTGACGGATTGATCACTTTGATAGTGTTAATGTGCCGTGGACTTAGGAATAAGCCACGATATGCACGTCAATATGAAGGATATGAGAAGTTTACCTGGAAAAGTTACTTTTTTATGTTTTTCTCATTGAATATTCTTGACAAGTCGGTCACTTATCAAAGTGTCAAAGTGCCATGGAGTTAGGAATAAGCCATTGAATGCACACCACTTGGATGATATGGAATCACCTCGGAAGAGGGATTAATTAGACAAAGGAATTTGCTAAGCCATCTATTTTGAGAATACCATGTGCTATCACTGGTCTTGATACTTCATAGGAATATGAATTGATAGCTAAACATTAGTATACTGGTATAAGTCCGGAAGGAATACTCGAAATAGGTAGTGGAACAACTTATTATAGTATAGAATGCTGTAGCATTCCTACAGTATTGCCCACTGGAATTAATGTTTAAACCTTACCATAGATCTTATACCCTTGCTATTTGCTTTATTTTGTTATAAATCTGTTAAAGTGACTCTCAAAACAAACAAACAATTGAATCCTTCTAAATCGTCATCTGAATTCATTTCTTTCATCAGACTTTTAAATCAACTTTTAACTCCGATCCCTGTGGACGATACTCGGTACTTAGTACCACTTATTACTTGAAAGGACGATAGTAAGGCTAAAAGTATACTTGCTTTTAGTCATATTTATCACATATCTCAGGGTATACAAAAACCCCTAACAGCTATTATCTTACAGAGGCATCCGATGAGGCTTATAGGACGGTGACCATTAAGCAAAAGCGGATCGCTCTTCTTAGGGGCTAGAGATATAAACGAAGAGTTACATCCGCGGAACAAAACGCCACTGATTTCGAATTTTTTCATCGGCCCTATCAAATCGCCTCTAATCAAGTCCTAGTGAGATTTTAAGAACTTAAAAGTGAACCCGTCCTATCCCAGAGCCTTATCCCCATCACAATTCCACACTACATCCTTAATTTCATCAGCTGATATGGGTCGTTCTAAAAAACATAGATCTTGATCGTTTAAAAACGAGAACGCATTATTTACCAGCTTCAGCCTACTCTTCCAATTTTAGTGAAATTTGGACCGAAAAAAGCCCAGAACCTCCTGTTTTAACACATCAGCATGCGAAACCCATTCCCAATTAATAATTAGACCATGAATCTTGCTTTTTCTGCCTTTAGAGTTGATGATTCCATGAAAAAAAATTCGAGTTCTCGTCTCCGTCTACAAGCCAGTTGATTCGGGATTTCTATTTTAAGTCCAAATTATGAAGTTTTTTCAATTCAAAAATCTTTTGTTTGTGTCTCCTTAATTCATCGATCTCTGAACATTAATCTTCCCCGATTCCACTTTTAGATCAAGTTGCTCAACACTTAATTTCGAATTTCGCAACTCTTCAACTTCTCTCGGGTAATCATTGCTCCTCCACTTCTTAAGAGATGTTTTAACCTGAAAAAGCTTACCGAGAAAGCCCTTGTCTTCCGGGAAACATCTAGGTCAACCTTCCAGCTTTTCGAGACAATATCCTCAAAACCATCTCTATGTAACCATGAGTTGAAGAATCTGAAAGGGGCGGGATCGAAGTTAGATTCATTGGAGATAAGAATAATAGGAGAATGGTTAGAGAACTCCCGAGGAAGAGCGACCACAGAAGAAATAGGTTGGCAGGAGGTGAAATTATGGCAAGCTAGAAATCGGTCAAGCTTGCTGAATTTTTGTCCATTGTCATAACCAAAAGTAAATTTTCGACCACCCATCTTGAAATCTTGGAGCCTGGCATTATTAATAAAGCAATTGAAAGCAGCGGCAGATGAGGCACATAAACCAGAGTTCAACCTTTCCCCGACGTCTCGGACCGAGTTAAAGTAACCTAAGAAAATCTAGTTACCATGAAAGGAGTTCTTAAGAGCTATATATTCATCCCATAATATGACTTTATCTGATAGGGCATGCAGGGGGTAAACATTGAGCAAATAAGTGACTCCTTGGAAGCCTTTCCATGAGCCTTTAACCATAAGAAAGAACCTATTTTTAATAACCTCAGAACAAGAAAACATATTTCTGTCCCAAATACTAAGAAGCCCTCCCGATTTCCCAAAAGAGTTCACAAACTCAAAACCAAAATCAGAGTTGCCCCAACAACCTGATACATCAATATTATCAACAGAGGAAAATTGAGTTTCGTAGATACCTATAAAATCAATTTTATAAGAAGTCTTAAGAGCATCCCTATCCCATGTATGTTATCAATATTATCAATTTTATCCACATGACTTTAAGAGCATCCCTATCCCCTGTATGTTTAATGAAAGACAATTCATGGACAAAACACACTTCACTTGCACCTTTAAGCGCGTTCATAATCTGTGCATCACTATTATCGAATTGGAAGCCCAATTGCTTCCCCAAATTTAACGTAACTTCCGCTTTTGATAAAGGAGAGTTATGCAATAAAGAATCAGCAATATGAATGAGGCATCTAAATTGAGATCGAGAAAAGGAGTAGGTTGCTCGGGATTCGCCAAAACTTCCGCAACACCCAAGAAAAGCTCCGAGGATGCCAAGAAAGACTAGTCATTAGAATCAAATTTTCTCCTTTTAATAAAATATTCCTTACCAACAGAAGCTTGGGGTTTATCTATGCTAGACGAGCTCTCAGGTAATGGGATTTTGGATGGGGATATGGGAAAAGTCCCGAAGGACATATTGGGTGGAAGCCCAAAGTTAGGCCCAACATTTTTAATAGGGGTCCGAGTATCCTCAAGACAGGCTGCCCTAGGTTCGAATCACCGCCCACATTAGGAGGAATAACCGAATCTTGGGAATCAACTTCTATCGATGATTCTATTAATTAAAATTTTATTTTTTAATAACCACGTCTTTTCTTTAAAAAAAACTATGCAAATTCGTTCTTTTTTCTAAATAATTCGGCTATTCTTGTACCATCCATTATCCAATTCAAAAATACACAAAATAAAGTTTTTGTATTACCCACCACAATATACTAAACAATTTGCAAGGAATCTACAATTTCATGACAATACTCCGAATTACAACAAAATCGACTAAGGGGTCGTTTACTAACGCTTACCCGGGTAAACATTTACCAAGTCATATTACCTTACCGGAGGAATATGGCAAGTGCCAAAAATTTTACCCAGTAAGAGCAAAGGCAAGGAAAACAAGGGCCTAGAGTCCTAACCGATAAGTTATGGTGACGACTCTTACCACGGTAAGCACTTACCAGGTAAATCATTGCATATAATGCCGTTTTGGTGGACTAAAATCTTACCTGGTAAGTAAGTGATAGTGTTGAATTTTGTCGGTAAGCACTTACACGGGTAAGATTTGGTAAACGACCCCTAAGCCTCACTACACATCTCTAGCTTGTGTCAAAACTAAAAGCACAATGGTTTCACCATATACATCCGGTCAAATGGCTAATTGACAAGATACATGATAGACCCGATATGAGACTTGATGTTAAGAGAAGCTCCTTATACCATCTCAAGTAGAGACACCAAATCTTACATTAAAGTTGGTATAATGAATAGTAACACACCAAATTTAATGTAACACTATTCATTTACATTTAATTTTACACAAATTAGAGAAGATAAAAAGGATTATACTTCAAACCTTACATTTTGGTGTAAGATTTGGTTTACCCATCGGAGAAGATTTATTGTTTACAACAAATTTTATAGATTTGGTGTTATCCATTAGAGGTGTCCTAAGACACATTCATATATAACAGGCAATGTGAGAATATGTGGAACCCTTACATCAATCTCCAAAAGAGCCCTTGATGATAAAGGAGAGGCTCCAACCTATATACATGAGCAGTGATCTAAGTCTAGTCGATGTGGGACTCCAACAGACAAATATTCCAAAATAAGTGGTAATCAACCCATATGCATAAAGACATGGTGATCAACTGATCTTTCGATTCATTTAATTGCATTACAATTATCTGGTACTAATCCAAGAGAATTGCATCTTCAAGAAGTGCACTTATGGAAAGGTGTACTAAATATGTAGTTCATACCTCTCACACAGTCCACAAAGGATAGAAATTCTATCTTCTATTGTCACTACAATAAAATAGGGTCTATAACATGTCAAAAATGCCTAAGTGTGATGATAGATCAACTATTTTATAAGACTTAAGTTTATAGGATGAACGAATTGTGCACCTGTGCAAAAGGGTTGTAATAAGTTTATAAGATATTTTTGGATGTCTGAACAGGTTTTACAAGCTACATGTTCCTTCGCCTTAATCCATAGCATGTTCCTGATCGCGAGTAAATACTTTTTAAGAATTGAGAAAATCAATTCAAATAAAGTGTCGTATGGTACTTTAAAAAAGTATCCTAGGTTATAGATGGATTTCAAAAGGAAAATAAAGGCAGATAAGACCATTAACAAATACAAGGCCAGATTGGTGATCAAATATTACAATCAGCAAGAAGTTTTAGATTACTTTTAACACTTATTCTTAGTTAACACGTCTTACATTTGGAGGTTGATACTTGCCATTGCAGCCTTGAGAAAAATTAAAGTACATTAAATGGATGTGAAAACAATGTTTCTTAACAGAGTTTTAGAAGAAGACATTTACATGGAATAACCTGAGGGTTACATTGCCCCAATACAAGATAAAAATGTTAGTAAACTTGTGAAATCATTGAGTTTATAAAACAATGACAACAAAACTTGGACCATATGATGATGGAATGTGGATTCAAGATTAACGAATGTGATAAGTCTCTCTATGTTAAAGACACAAATATTGGAGTTGTCACCTTATGTATGTTGATGACATGCTCATTATTGGTAGTGATAAGAATATGGTGAAATCAACAAAGAATATATTGAAAACAAGGTTTGACATTAAAGATATGTGTCTAGCTGATGTAATTCTTGGAATTCAAATTTTGAGGACATAAAATGGGCTTGTATAAAATCAAACTCACTATATAGACAAAAATCTTGAGAAGTTTAATGGTGAAAATATTAGAGTTGTCATGAACACCGATTGACATTAGTCATCATATGTTGAAGAATAGAGGCAAAAGGGTTGCTTAAGTGGAATATTCGAGGATTGTTGGTGGTTAGATGTATTTGATGAGTTGTATGAGGCCTAATGTAGCCTTTGCAATAAGGAGGTTGATTAGGTATATGGGTAATCAAAGTTTAGAACATTCGAAAAGCATAACTTGGGGGTAACATTACGTTAGGTACACCCGAGATTATCAAATACCCAATGATTATCGAAGGATATAGTGATGCAAATTGGATATCCGATATGAATTGTTCAACATATTCCTATGGGTTATGTCTTAACAGTTTTAGCCAGATCCACAATGGAATATGAGTTTGTAGCACTCGCTAAGCGTGGAGAGTATGTTGAATGACTACGACAGTTCTTGGAAGACGTCACAAGGTGGGAAAATTTTTCTGTATCCATACATTACGATAGTCAATCAACAACTAGGAGAGCACAAAGTTCTATTTACATTGGTAAGTCTTGGCACATTCGTCAAAGACATAATACCATAACACAACTACTCTCTGTAGGAGTTATCTTTATTGACTATGTGAAGTCAAAAGATAACATTGCAGATCCGCTTTCAAAAGACTTGAATAAAGCGTTAGTGAGTAAGTCATCAAAAGGAATGAGACTACAATTCTTAATAGAACAAGTGAATACAAAGGAAACCCTTGGTTGACTGGAGATCCTATGATGTAGGTTCAAATGGACAAACAAATTGTAGACACTAGTTAGATTACTATGGGGGTTGTAAATATTACAGTAAACATGATTTTAGGATAAGCTTATAGCTTTTAATGATCCTTGGAGGGTCACCCATGAAAGAGAGAAGTGGGGTCCCTTCAAAGGGAGTTTCTAGCGGACACAATTCCTTAGAGCTCTTGCAGAATCACATTAATGTTCATGACCATATATAACGAACATGACAATGAGGACTGAGCCTTGTCAGGAAGAATCCTGTGACAATATAATAGTTCAAGGACATCGTGTCTACTGATCAACTAGTAATGTAACTGCATTTCACATGAGAATCCTCAAAGGGTGACCTACCTATCCTTTGCAGGGTTTGAACGTTGAGGGCTTATCGAGAATTCATCGATTTTCGATCAATTTCTATTCATGGGGATTGTTGGAAAAAAAAGAGGTGTTCGGCTATTTTGGACCTAAGTATTAGTTGGACAAACGTCTAACTTTAGGGTGCATTTGGTACATGGGATATAACATGATAAAATGGGAAAGAACTGATTATCCCACGTTTGGCGCGACATGGGACAGGGACAGGGACAGGGATAGGGACAGGGACAAGGACAAGGACAAGGACAAGGACAAGGACAAGGACAAGGACATGAACTGGGAAAAAAAGCTTTTTCTTGTTCCACCAAAATAGGAAGAACAAGATGAGACAAGAATGAGGTAGAAGCTAAAATGTTATTAATCTACCTTCATTTGATGAATAACCTTTTGTTTTAATGGTCACCACCACTACTCACGGCCGCTGCCACCGACAACCACCAACCACCATCGTCCATCGTCACCGCCCCATCACCACCACCACCGTTGGCCACCTCCACCTTCTCCTCTACAATAACAACTTCCTCCACCACCTCCAAAACAACCGTTGGCCACCAACCAACACCGTTCATCGCTGTTACCACCATCATGTGCGACCTCACCTTCACCATAACCACTATAACCATCGACTACCATTGTCGACCGCCACCACTATCTACCATCTTCACCTCCTTCATAACAACCGTCCATTCACCACTACCACGACAGTTGGCTACCTCCACCACCTCTACAACCATCATTGGCCACTGACCACCACCATCAATCTCCACCGCCACCACTGTAGGCCACCTCACCTCCGTTAACTACCACCACCACTACCATCTTAAAGTCTTCTATAACAACCGTCGGCCACTGACCACCACCATCCATCGCCGCCGCCACTAGTACCATCAACTAGTATCACCCCTTCCACCATTGTCGTCCACCACCACTATCCATCGTCTTCACGTCCTCCACAATCACCATCATCCACCAATCACCAATGCCTATATTTCCACAATTATTGTTACAACAATCTTCACCGTGCCTCCACCAAACTGAATAAAGCATAATTTTTCATTTGTGTGGAATCAAGTTTTTTCAAACTATCGTCAATTATAACAATTTTTTTATTCAATTTTTGTACTATTATATATGTATGTATTTATGTAAATGCAAGTTGAGTAAAAATGTTTATAAATTAAATTATTTAATTATTTGCTTTTTTGTGTTGATTATGACTATTATATGATATAAAAAATAGTCAAATAACTTTTGGGAGCAATATCCTTAGTTCTGTCATGTCCAAGTCCTAGTCGTACCAAACACCAGACATACTATTGTTTTGTCAAGTCTTGTCTAGTCCTGTCTTGTCTAATCATATCTGTGTACCAAACACTACCTTATAGAACTCCTTGTTGGATCTTGTTCTCCTCTGTGAGGGGTTTGTACAAAGGTTATCCAAAACAGTGATGAGAAAAGCACGTCACAACGGTAACAACACTACAGAATAAATCTTCGTTGGACAGAACTTTCCCGACTTATATGAACCTATGAGGATGCAAACAAATAAGGGATGCTAAATGCAAGGATAATCAACCCCAAATCAGAAAATAAGCAACAATCAAGAACACACGTGACACACAAATTTTAGCGTGGAAACCTCTCAAGGCGAGAGTAAAACCATGAACCCTTAGGCTGCTTAAAGTCCACTACCAGCAATAAGCAATACAAAAAATTTCTCTAGATAAAACTAGAGGCAAACAACAATCATCATACTCTTGGAACAAATCACCAAGAAGTATGGAAGCAAACAAAAAATGAAAATAGGAAGAAATATCACCTAGAAAAACTGCTATATGTCGAACAGAAACGGGTAGCTTACAGATATCCAACACCGATCACCACCGTTCACAATGTATATAAAAATGTCTTGAAGATACTGTCCAAAAATCAAGACAATCCGATGGTTCAAACTCAGAAAGTAGACGAAACGGCACAGCTACGCTTGCACGAAAAGTGCAGTCGAACTTTTCTCTCCTTTTCTAACTTTTGTATTTTGTAGACTTTCTCTTCTAATCACTATGAAAAACCCTAAGATACAAGACTATATATATATATATATATATATAGAAGTATATATATATATATATAGCTTGTATCGATCCATTATTATTGGGTTTTTTTAACTATTCCTCATGGACCATAAACAATTAAATAAAACCCAACAAATAGAGCTCATTCAAATGGGTGGTGTTGTATAAAAAGGTTTTCCGACATTGATAGGAACTTGAAAGTGGAACTTCTTTATATGATTTTGCAAATGAAGATATTAAGATACATTGAAGGAAAGTCTCTCTCATGTGTATGTAGGGGTGTGCCAGTTTTGGACCGATTAAGCTCCAGATCACTGAACTCATGTGTACAGGCGCAACCTGCCGACACGAATGCGGCCCCGAGGTTGACCGACAAGTTTTGGCAAAAATTTCCAGATTTGTTTTTGATTTTCCTTTGCAAAGTCTTGTTGGCTTTTTATTTTCTCGAAATTATTAGATCTTTTGTTACTCCCATACAACATCCATCCTCTATATAATAAAGTTTGTTAAAGTTCATTGAAAAAAATACACATAACTCCTAAACCAGATTTGATCGGCTTTCTGGTGCGAACTCGGTTTTCAGTTTTCTCTCAGGCATTCATCTCAGTCCGACAGTACTCCGGTTCCGGTCATTGTAACCTCAGAACACTTTAGGAGACTTTGTTTAACACAGGCCTCGGGCGCCATATTGTTTACTCGTCTTTTTACATTTTACTCTAACGGATCTAATTACTGAAATCTTTTTTATATTATTGAAAACCCATGTGTGAAATTTGTGGCGATTCGATCACACGTCTACCGAAATAAAGATGCAGTTTTTAAGCAACAACAACCATAAGGGTGCAGATTACATGATAGTTAAAACTTCCGACATATTTCAAATGCCCAAATTGACATTCTCAAGACTTAGAAAATGAACTGGTGAAAAGCTCTAAAATAAGTTATACGAATAAAATAAACTGTACTGAAAACTAATTTCGTCTATTTGTTAGCTGTAGTTTTGCTATGATTTCGTGTATGTATAAATTATCAACACAACAAAAAAAAAGAAAAAGAAATAACCCCTAAAAAGAAAAAGAAATAACCCCTTGATGAAAAGGGAAATGGAATCAAATATTCGAGTTTTAATGGCCTGCTCCTCTTCTGCTAGGCCCAGAATACAGTTTATATGCCAAATCCTTCCTTCTTAATCTGAAGCTATTAACACTTATCATTTTGTTGCATGAAGAAACCCCGAGTTCGGTCCCCACGGTGTGTTCCGATTCTTGAACATGTTCACATTCAGTAGCGGTGGTGATGGCTGCAACCGTGGTGTGGGTGTTCAGTACTTGTGTCGAACGTAGGGTTCTGCAGTCGACCGTTATCATCGACAAGATGATAATTCCGGTGATAAAACGTAAAATGTTCATAGAAATGTTGTTCCTCATTGTCATTTCTAAGATGGTTTCTGTACTGTGGCTAAGATGAATGAAACTTGGAGATTGATGGAGGTGATTGTGGAGGAATATGTTTGATGAAGTGAAAGATGTCAACTGCAACTATATATATATATACATTAATATATATATATATATATATATATATAGAAGGGAAAAGGAAGCCATGTGAGGACGGTGAAGAAATGAAAGGTATCTGAAGTTCGGTTCAAACGGGTTGACCAAACCTAAATGTACTCAGAATTCATGCAAGAATTAATTAATCTGGAATTCTTTGATTGTACAGTAGTTTTATTTTGACTTTGATACTCCCGGAAGGCCATACATACTTATATCTTTTGAGTTGAATTCACACGGATTTTGAGCTATAGTTCAAGCCTTCTTTTATTTATTTATTTCCATTTTGCATGGAGGAATTTATTTAAAGCCAGGGAAAGTACGTATAGAAATACAATTAAGGTGATAGAAAGGTCAACATGCTAGAATGAATGCAACCCTAGGTATCTTTTACAAAACGGTGCATCTAAAAGGTGAATATCAATGTCCTCGTAATTCTCATTTACGGTCCGTTTACTAAATAAACACTTTACCTTACCAAATCAACATCACAATAACCGATAATCTTATGTGGTAAGAATAATTTTTTTGAACGATAAGGATTCAATTCACCGCAAAACTAACGAGGAGCTGGAAATACAAGAAGGAATGTCAAAACATGTCCATAGGATTCACTACCAAAAAAATGACTTTCACCCACAAAGAACACCCAGGGAAATTTCCCTGGGAGATTACCACGGATCACCCAGGAAATACTAATGATTCCGACGAAATCCGATGTTTTCAAGAAAATATAAACGGATTGCCCAGGAATTTCATAGGTAATCTGTCACTGGTTTGATTTACCCACCAACGAATTAGACACCAACTTTTGTGACGGTTTTGTGACGGATTTCCGATTAGCGACGGATTTTCCAGGAAAATGTCCGTAGGTGAAAGCCTTCCATTTTATTAGTGATTACATCTCGAAATATCCCATTTAATAAACTCACCCTTTTTACATCTATTCTTTACCCAAAAGAAAGAATTCGACAACACCTCAGAGACCATAATACTAACCGATTTCTCTTTGTTGCAGAACGAATTTTGGAGGTTCCAAATGGACCAGCAATAAGCCGCTATAACGACCTCCAAGATCTGGTCCGGTCAACATTGGAACTGCTCACTTCCTTGATTTAGAAGGTCAGGAACGGACGTAGGGTTGAAGGGTAACTTGCAGCCACCGCCCCTTGGTTAAGGCTCTGATTTCCTTGCTAGTGGAACAACGAAGAAACAAATGATCTTAGTGAAGGTGACGACTCTTACATGGTAAGTTATGGTGACAAGTCTTACCTGGTAAGTGAGGGTGACGACTCTAACGTGGTTAGCACTTACTGGATAGATTATTGCACATGATGTCGTTTTAATAGATTAAAATTTTACCTGGTAAGAAATAAGAGCGTTGCGTTTTAGCGGTAAGCTCTTACTGGATAAACGTTTGGGTAAACAACCCCTTAATTTTAATCATATTGTTCATTGTTATCAAGGTTTTAAATGAGGTGAGACATGATTTGACGTTGAAGTGAAACCTAAACCCTTAAGAGCTCACAACGATGCCACGACGTTTTCAAGACATGATTTATGACTGCAAATTTTTTTGTGTGTGTATATATATATATCATAAATATATGTGTATATATATATATCATAAATATATAAATTAATATGATTTTCATCATTACTTAATAGGTCAATAATATTGAGAAATTTAAACTAGTTAATTTATATACTAATAAAAATGAAAATTAAGTCATTATAAGGTAAAAACAAATCAAATAACACCTTATGAAAATTGTGCATTAGACCATAGCATGCTTACATACTTAACATGTTGTCAGACACAAACCTTAATTGAGTCATGGTGGCCAGCTGTCATGACGAGCCTTTTAAAACACTTACATATTATTATACATGATACTTGATAATGAGATAAAATTGAAAATCTTACAAACCAATATCACAAACATTTTGTAATTAGAGAGTATCATTGTGTGGTTAAGAGTTGCATTGATAATGGATAACATCGGCAGTGGTTATTTTTTTAAAAACTATAAAATTATCTATTTGTATTTTAGAAAATCATACATATCAAAACCTTCATTTTGAAGAATTAATTGTGATTTAAAGCTTATTGATCAAGAGATCTAATGAACAAAATAAAAATAAAAACAAAATGGATTTTCTGTTATTGTTTTTACAGGTTTTCTTAACATGTCAGTATTCAATCCTCAGAAAAGTCCGGAATTTATCACATTATATATACTTAAGAAAAAGCATGCTACTAATGTTTTATTTAAATGTTTTTTTGACAAAATGTTTTACGTATTTAAATATTTTAATACAAAAGCTCATATGCGAATCTTGAATTTCAATAGAACATTGTCACGTAGATACACGTGATTCTCCATAAAGTGAACCAACAAAAATTCTGAATACCAAATAAATCAAAGAGGAAACAAAAACGTGTTCTCATGGTCAACTTTAATGTGTCTCCTAATGATTCATTGCATAATAATATATAAATGTTAAAATGCATCAAATTAATGAAGTTTGTCATATTCATTTTTATATAACTAGTGTAAATAACGTTTAATGTTTTTTTTCCTTATTTCGGATCTATTATGTTTGCAATAATTAACAAATATTTTTTTTTTGGTTATTGATGATACTAGTGTCAATTGTAAAGTTGTATTATAATCCTTAAATAAAAAAAATGTCATGTCGAGATCAACCAATGGATTTTGTAGTCAACGATGCCTACAACATCCACAAGAGCAACATTTATATTATAAGTAGAAATAGCATTTAGAACTACCAACGATTAGACGAAAAAAAATATTCCTTAGAAACTATTTCAAATGCAAGTGTAGTCGAAGACACCAAATCAATGAAAATAAACAGATCATTCATCAAATGATTTCTTTATTTGAAAGTTACTGTTAAAAGACTATAGCAAAAACTCTAACCCAGTAATAAGGTAACATCCTGGGGGGTCAGTGGATGGATTCCCTGACTACCCAAATTTGAACCCGCAGTGAGCATGTGTTGATATCCAGACCTTGGTCTGCCACTTTGTCGTTGGTCTTGGTCGACGGGGATTAGTTGGGTGTCCGAATGGATCCCGGATACCTCAAAAACGCGCGTGTGTGTGTGTGTTAACTTGCCGTTAAAAAAAAGTCACAAAACTGCTGAATTTATTTGTCACATTACAACTCCATTTAGCATTGCAAGATATAACATCCGAAATTTTAGAATATGATAATCTTGGATTTACCCTGGGTTTTGCAACGAAAATGTCATTTACTAAGTTTGTGGCATGAAAGAATCAATGGTAAAAATCCTTGTGGGGGAGCCTCTGAAAAATGGTTCATGGAATCGGATAAAACGAGGTCTCCGTGACCTAGCCCGCAACTTAAGTCGCGGTCGGGGTTGTGTGGTCCACTAGAAGGTGGAGTCGGGGAGGCAACGAGTCATGCTGCGAGGACCACGACCTAGACTGCATGGAAAGTCGCATTACATGTTTTGGGGTGTGTGTGTTTGTGTGTTGAGCGGCACCGACGAGCAACATTATTTCTTGGTTTGCGGGTGTGGTCGTGCCTAGGCTCTAGTGAATGATAAAATCGGGATTTTGGGTTTTTGGTCTCATTCTCCTCCTCTACTCATTTCTCCTTCTTCTTTTCTCCCTCCCCAACATGTATTTTGTTTGACGAGCATTTAAGGCCTCAATTTTGAGTTGTTTGGAGCATTCAAGGGCATTGGAAGCTAGGTACTCAAGGGTTGTTAGTAGGAGGCTTCAAAATCTAATCTTTCTCACCATTGTGCTAATTTCTTAGGTTTTGTCAAACCTAATATTGTGAGTTGATCCTACACCTTTACAAAGCTGTATACATATTAAAATGTTGTATTTTATTTCCTTAATGCTTCCATTTCATGTATTTCTCATTTGGCTAATTTTAGACCAACTAGGTCAAGTTTGGGATTTTGGGGACTCTATATATGTCTTTCAATAAAATAAGTGTGGAAAATGATTTTAAATACTTTGGAAATGGTTATTTCAAAATTTTGATGAGTTTTAGAACCCAAATTTATAAACGTTATTTGTTAATAAAATGAAGATTTAACCCACTTGATGGTTATTAATTATGCATAAATAGTTATGTGTTGGATATGGTTTCGTATATGTAGAAGATTGAATACATGAGACTATAATGCAAATGATCCATATGCATAGAAGTCGGTTTTACTTGATATGAATGAGACGTTATTTCTTAATTGAAATAGGCATTGGGTCTTAATAGGAAATATTGTGGGGAATCTTGGAGTCGGACATCGACCATTGACTGATATAATGTAATTTCTAATGAACAAGCTTAATTAGGATTTTGGATATTCCACAGTATAGACCTAGAGTAGTTACACTTGGCGACTCTACAAGCAATCGACTTGAAGTAGTTGGTCTTGTAAACTCATTAAACTATAGACATGGAGTGGTTGATCTTGATGAATGTTAATATTTAAGCGATGCTTATATAACATACATATGCGTCTTTCTTTTGTGTTCCGTCACTATTACAAGGAATGAGAAGATCTATTTATAGGCCCTAATGAGGAAAGTCACAAAACAATCCAATGCAAGGGTTCCACGTGTAAAAATGTTCAACAAAGTTAGCGCGAGAACGATTATAGCTTAGATCTTCAATCCTTCAGACAACAAACAAATGTTAAGTCCAAAGGGAGGGCTTTAGAGGTAGTTGGGTCTCTGGATGGTTTGGATAGAGCTCTTGATGTATCTCTGGAATAATTTATCAAAGACTTCAACACTTAAAAACTTTGTGATTTCTTTTACAATACTTTTACAAAGAGAATTAGGGCTAACACATAGATTGAGCTGTATTTATTCGTTTTACTAGTATAGTCTCATTTCACCAATGAAACAACGGGATTGATCAGTTTTGATGATATAATGTTGTTCACCAATGAAACAACACATTATGTTGATCTGTTTGGAATACAATATCGTTTCACCAATGAAATATTACATCGAGCGGGTGACTACAAATGGGAAGAAGTGAGTTTCTAGGGAAGGGTTGATAAGATAAATAATGAATTAAATACGTGGTATATATTAGTTCATAGAGTTTCTAACATATAGGTGGTTCTCTATTTGATTTCCCCCCTACAATGATAATATACTACAAATATACAAATTAAAATATATGGTACGTGTCGCACCCATGGGAATCTATAATTCAAAACTGAAACTAACTCATGAACACTCGTGTTTTTGGTTTTTTGGTTTTGGTTCAGCTAGGTTTATCGGCTTTTTAAAAACCTGCTAGCATTGGTTGTATTTCCTATGTAACTCACTCCATTCTAATAACAAACTAAGATTCAGACCAAAATATATTAGATTTTCATGCATTCTCAAATATAAGCTAGGTACCTAAATGTTTGAAATATCATTATATTTTGTTAACCATGAGCGTCCGAATCAGCTTGCATGTACCTCGGTTAATTTTATGGTATTGAAGAGACTCAAACTATCAACATTCAACACCTATTAAAAGGAGCCCAAGCCTCTAGCCTATTTGCTGGTTGAGTTAACCTTAAGTTGGAGAAATCATACATGAGATACCAAAATAAAATTTTTGAGAAATATGTTATCGAAAATCAAATCATAATTATGCATTTCATACAATTCTCTCTGGAATTTTTTTTATTTCTTTTTAAATTAAGACCAATCAAAAGATGATTATTCTAATTGTGATTGCAAAAGAAATGAGAAAATATTATACAAAATTCATGGGTCAAAGATCTCAGTTTTCAGGTGCACTGTCTTCTACAAACTTAACAGATGGTGAAATGACTGAAAATTGTGAATGCATCTGCAAAGATGTACGGAAGCATACCCAATACAACCCGGCCACCTTAATTAATTAATTTCCTCAAATTCAATTTCGTTTTCTTGTCCGTCAATCAACATTTGATCTATATAACTTATTTTTCTATTATATTATACATATATATATATGTGTGTGTATAATAAAATAATAATGTGTCCAAATTTGATTTAAAATTTAGGGACAGATGTCTATATTGAGAAATAATACACGTATGTATGGCGTCAGCAATGACTTGGAAGCATTAAGTCAAAATAAACTACATACATCCAAAAAAATATTCCAAATTCTTGTATGAATTCTTTAATCAATTTATGTTAGTCAACCCACTCATACGTGTGAGTAGACCAAGTCAAAATGAGGAATAGTTTCCTTCACCGTCCGCACATGGTCACCTTTCCATATATTTACACATATAATGTATGCAAAGTTTAGATTTGAATTCATTTTTTTTTGTAAACTTAAGAATTAAAGACATTCAATATGAATAATTATGGTAAAATTCATAAATTATTTAAAATAAATGATATAAAATTTAATATGAGTGACACATGATCATGATGTAATCATTCCTTCCAATATCCGTCGGAATTTGATGGAATTGGAATGGTCAATTCTATTGACCAAGTTTCATTCCGACATTTGGTTACCGGTGGAATGGAATTGAAATCCCAAGATTCCCTCAAATACGGATTTGATCATTCTTTCATAAAAGGGATGGAATTGAAATCCATTCCTTCCAATATCTTGAAAATGACAAAAATACCCCCAGTATAACATAAAATCCTAGCTGCTGTATTCTTTCATACCAAGCTGACCGTCTCCTTCCTCTTGACCATCTTCTTCATGCGATTGGTATAACTCTTTCTCCATGGTGTCCTTCTCCATTTTGCTTATTTCCTTCCCGATTTTACTTCGGGTTCATCGATCGCAACTGGTATAACCATTTTTTTCTTCAAGATCTTGGGTTCACCGATCGAAGCATATCGACTGGTATAACCATTTTTTCTTCACGATTTTGTGAATCTATCGAAGAATATCGACTGGTATACCATTTTTTATTCATTTTAGGTTCATCGATCGAAGCTTATAGACTGGTATAACCATTTTGCTTCACGATTTTGGGTTCATCGACCGAAGCATACTAGTAATCGATTGACTAGCATAACGATTTCTTCTTCACGATTTTGGGTTCACAGATCTTACTGTTGGCTCTCGATTTTACTGTCGGGTTTTGCTTCACTATTCCGTATACTTGTTGATTTCTACTGTAGGTTTTGGCTCTCGATTTTAATGTCGGGTTTTGCTTCACTATTTTGAATACCTGTTGATTTCTACTGCTGGATTTACTGCTCGATTTTTTGTTTCACTGTGGTTGTTTACTGATATCAATTTGTTGATGTCTAAGAATGGTTTGCCATGATATGAACTTGTTGATGGTAAAAAAAAATATCAAAGAAAGGGTACTTTTGTCATTTTTCAGTATTCCGTTCCAATTCTGTGTAAACCAAACAGACATATTTCAATTTTTATATTCCATTCCTGCAAACCAAAGACTTGATCAAACCTGATAACATTTCATTCCAATTCCTTTGACATATTCCATTCCTACAGATTCCATTCTGCGAACCAAACGCCCCCTAAGTTTCGGTAAGGAAATATTTAATGCTAGTCTTGTTTGGTTTAAGGTACTTTCACCCCCCCCCCCCCACACACACACACACATATAGGGGTGGCAATTCTCGACACGACACGAATCCGACACGAAAATAAACGGGTTAGGGTTGAGGTTTTTGACCCGCCAATCCGCGATCCCGCCAAATAAACGGGTCGTGTTCAGGTTGACCCAATCGTATCGCGGTTTGACCCGCCAACCCGCCAAACATTTTTTTATTGTTTTTAAATATATTTTATATTTACTTATTTACTTATTTTACCTTAAATTAAAATAATAACTCAAAAATTAAAAATCGTGAATCAGTAAGCAATAACCATATCTATTCTCTATGACCTAACCCTAACTTCACTTCACTTCACTTCAGACTTCAGTTTCACCAGCTGCACCGCAAGTCCACAACCATCTCTTCGCCTGAACCCTCTCCTCCGGCCGGTGGCCTTCGCCTGAACCCTCTCTTTCTCTGACTAGCGCTATAACTCTCGTTCGTATCTGGTAAGTCAATCACATCGGTGTCGGACCTCGTCGCTCGTCGCATCAGTGTTCGACCTCGTCGTTCTTATCTGGTAAGTCAATCGCATCAGTGTTCGACCTCGTTGCTCGTATCAGTAAGTCAATCGCATATCAATCGACAACTGTATCAGTAAATCGTATTTGATTTGGTATAAATGGTGTGTAAATCAATAAATGCTCGTATAAATGTCTTCTAAATTGTAATCTGAATATACTATAAATGCTGTCTTGTAAATGCCCTTTGCCTGATTTGGAAGTAAATGTTGTTTACCTTCTGTTTGGATGTCTTTGGATGGAAGTAAATTTTATAAAAGTAAATACATCATATATCAGACATTTATGTAACATCTGCACATCTGTTTTGACATCTTTGGATACCAACCCGCCAACCCGTTTACAAGATTAGGAAGTTAGTAATTTTGTTAATTTTGAATTAAAAAATAAAAATAAAGGGTATTATTGGTATTTATAAATCTCCTCTCACCTCTCTATTCTCTCCCATCCATTTTCTTCTCTCATTAGTAACGTAGAGTAAAACTGAGTAAACTAAAAACGTAGTTTTGCTTTTGTGCAAAAGTTGAACACTTTGTGAATGCCATTATGATCACTTTGTAAACACCACTATGAACTCTGATGATCACATAATGAACAAGGAGGTGGATGTGAACACATGAGCAATGTAGGCTAAAACCTTATTTTACTTGTGCACACATGGTGAATACCACTATGAACACCAGTAAGCACATAATGAATAAGATTAACACAGTGAACAAGAAGATGAATATGAAAGCATCATAGGCGGATCCAGAAACTTTTGACAATGGTTGCACAAAATAATTATCGTAATATAAACTATATACCCGGTAAGCTCTTACCTAGGTAAGAGCCGTCACCCTCACTTTTCCGGTTTGACTCTCCATCCTTATCATCTTTCTTAACGGGTAAGATTCTCGACCCTTGTCATGTTCATCCGTGAGCAAAATTACATGGTAAATACTTACCAGATAAGCGTTTAATTAGTAACGACCCCTAACTCTAAACAAATAACTATAAAAGTCTATAGAGCTAGTCAACTATACACAAATAACCCCACATAGTTAACATGCTCTTATGTTAACACTATTACATCACTATAAACAACTTAACCTTAACCAAAAAGATGCTAATAAAAATTTGTAATCATGTTAAATTGTATTAAAGATAATTAAATATCACATTTATCACACATGTATTATATATTTTATTTGTGTTAACATTAAAAATATTCAATATTGAACTCATTTCAAAGGCATCGACAAGACCTTTCTAATGGTGTAATTTGCAACAAAAAAAACTTATTTTTTCAATGTATTTTAACTAATAATTAATATGATATGGGTATAAAACGAAAACTGAAAAAGGAAAGAAAGTAAATTAGACACATTAAAGTCTTTGAAGGGTGTAAATTGTAATTTATCATCAACCACCATCTTCAACTTGCAAGAATGATAGAGCTTTATTTGTTAAATTTTCATGTAAAATCCCTAAGAGATTTAAAGTTTACGGTTTCATCCCAAAAATCTTATGGTTTCATCCAAAAAAAACTTAGGTGGCGTTTGGTTCACAGAATGGAATCTGTTGGAATTGGAATCTATCAAAGGAATTGGAATCTGAAGGAATTGGAATTGAATTTAATCATGTTTGACCATGCGTTTGGTTGACAGGAATTGGAATGGAATCTGTCCAAGGAATTTGAATATGCATGTTTGGTTCGTTGGATATAATACTAGTGGTGGGGTGGAGGCGACAGTGGTGGTGGCACCGGTAGTGCTGGTGGTAATGGCGGCGGTGGCGGCAATAGTGGTGGTGGTGGCGACGGTGGTACCTTATGGTTTCACATGAAAGAACCTTAAAGAAATTACACTTAACCCCCAAAATTTTATGGTTGCACATGCAACCACTCCCTTATACATAGATACGCCCCCTAAAAGCATGAACAAGGCGAACACAATAAAAAAACGTTTGTAAACACAAAGACACCAAAAACGTAAAAAAAAACATATTCATTTGAAACATAAAAAACTATGATACAAAACCCATGTGAATAAAAAAATTTACTAATTCAGAACATATAAACTTTGTATAATTCTTACAAACCTAATCTCACAAATCTCTCAAACTTCTGAATGAACAATTTCAAGTGTTGTTTGTCCCAATGTATCTTCGGTTTTTGAGTTCCAATTTCCAATGACAAACTCCCAAAACAGACAACATTCATCATGTGTTATTTATCGTTTTGAACTTTCCCATTTCCTCCAAAGCTTGCGGTAATCATCAACTGACGGATGGGGTTTCACATCGAAAACTCTTGCAAAAGAGGGTGCATACTGTGAACGTGTGATGGTAAGGGAGGATGCATAATGTGAACATGAACCATCATGAAGCGAGCAAAAGAGGAGAAAAACGAGAGGTGGAAGATGATGACCATTTTGTTGACGATTATGGAAATGGAGAGAAGATTTGTGATAAGAATGAAGAAACATGTTGAATGGAGAAAAAAATTGGGTTTGAAATTCAAATTATTAAGACAAGCATGTCAAGTTACCTAAAATTTAAAAAAAATGATTATGATGCAATTAATAACATGATTTGCCGAGTTGTAACCTAATTATTCAATTACTATTTTACCCTTTAATTAATAAGAAATAAGTTCAATTATTGTTGGATTATAATAATTTGTGGTTAATATTGGTTCTTCAAGATCTCACAAAATTTGGAGTAGAAGATTAATCCCATATAACATAACATATATATATATATATATGTAAATTACCGAATTAAAATGTTATAGTGGGATCGAGGGGCTATCTTGAAAAACCTTTGGATGAGTGGGGGGCTAATGTGACAAAATGAAATGGAAGTTTAGAGTGGCTAGTGGGGTAATCGGATTGGTGCCTGTGTTGTGTATTGTGGTCCCGTGGGGATCTCATGCTATCATTGAACGGCTACCGAACCGCCATACTCAGGTAACCGGTCTAGGTTCCAAGTACATCAACACCCCATAGCTACTTAGGGCCGCAACGCAATAAGGCTTTTCGCTCTAGTTGGGCAATGCAAGGAGGCCTCTTTCGCCATTCTTTCTAAATGATAAACTATTATTAGTTCAGTTCGGTAGAACATCGATGAGAGGATAATTTTTTCACAGAAGCATATGATTGCCCCTCAATCGCCAGGTGGCTCGCTCCAGGTGCATGAGTAGCTTTGCTGGCTCTTATACGAAAGGTACCAGCCTCCTTCAGTGGTTCTTGCTTGCTCTTTAAAGCTGATCTGGTGCTGTCTCGTTCCTTCAGTTTGTTCTGATTCCGATGAAGGATACTATATTCCGCCTACACAACTACCTTGCTTGGTGGTTCAAAATGGAAGTCTAGGTATCTGCTTAAGTGGTCTGTTCGTACAGTTCCAAAAAGAGCTGCGCTGACAGGCGTATTTGAAAATGTGTTTCCGGGCTCATATATCTAAATTTCAGCGAGATAGGGTGCGGATAGGTGCAGGCGATGTGGGAGGAAGGATCTCCGACACATACGTTTTAATTTTGGATTTGGGTTAGCTTTTCGAATTAGGTTTTGATTTTATATTTGGGTTTGATTTTGCAATTAGGTCCTATTCTATATTTGTGTTTTTGATTTTGATATTGGAATTCGATTTTTGATATTGGATCTAAACTGTCACGACCAGAAGAAGAAGATAAGATGGTTCAGTGTTAGGGGTTCGACAATGAAGATGAAGTTCACGACCTGTTTCGTGTTTTGATTTTGAGATTCAAAGCACCGGAGAAGGTGGCTGGAGAGTTCGTTAGAGAAGGACAAGGTGATCAGAAAGTTCTTCAGAGAAGGAGAAGGGGACCGGTGATTTGTCGGAGAAGGACAAGGTGACCGGAAATATATCCGAGAAGGAGAAGGGGACCAGTGATTTTCCGGAGAAGAACAAGGTGACTAGAAATTCATCGGAGAAAGATAAGGTGACCGGAAATTCATCGAAGACGGAGAAAGGGACGGTGATTTGCCGGGGGACAGTCGCCGAGGAACTTGTGAATATATATATATATAGCAAATTTCAAATCTGAACCTATCTTTGATTGTGAACATGAGGATGAATCCCAGCCCTTCATCTAAGCCATATTCAAGCTAATCTTTAAACATGGCCTGGGGGGTAATTTTGGAAGTTTTTATCTGAATTAAATTTTTGAGTAAAAATCTCCAGTTCTCAATCGAATCTGGAAATCAAAATCCAAAATCGTAAGACAAAGACAAAATCGAAATCCAAAATCGTGTTCATCAATCGAAATTCATGGTCAAAGAAATTGAAATCCAGGCACGATGGAGGCATAAAGAAGAAAATAAGCAGAAAAGAAAAAAGTTGCAGGTGTGGGGGTTCTCCTTCTTACCTTTCTTCTTTGTCTGAGTTGACGAAATCTGAGGTTCGAAGGAGATGGTGTGAAGAAATTTGGGGAAGATGATGAAGAAATTTGGGGAAGATGATGATGCCTGGTTCTGATTTGAACAAATATGGGGAAGATGATGAAGAAATTTGGGGAAGATGATGATGTTTGGTTCTGATTTTAATCGTCAGGTTGTATTTAGGTGTTTGAATAATTGTAGCTTATATTCAGACTGAATATAAGCTACAATTTGGGGTTTGTATACCTGTAGCTTATATTCAGACTGAATATAAGCTACAATTTGGGGTTTGAATAATTGTAACTTATATTCAGTCAGAATATAAGCTACAAGTATACAAACCCCAAATTGTAGCTTATATTCAGTCTGAATATAAGCTACAATTATTCAAACCCCAAATTGTAGCTTATATTCAGACTAAATATAAGTTACAATTATTCAAACCACAATTTGTAGCTTATATTCCATCTGAATATAAGCTACAATTATTCAAACCCCAAACTGTAGCTTATATTCAGACTAAATATAAGTTACAATTATTCAAACCACAATTTGTAGCTTATATTCCATCTGAATATAAGCTACAATTATTCAAACCCCAAATTGTAGCTTATATTCTATCTGAATATAAGCTACAGGTATACAAACCTCAAATTGTAGCTTATATTCAGTCTGAATATAAGCTACAATTATTCAAACCCCAAACTGTAACTTATATTCAGTCTGAATATAAGCTACAATTATTCAAACCCCAAATTGTAGCTTATATTCAGTCTGAATATAAACTACAGGTATACAAACCCTAAATTGTAGCTTATATTCAGTCTGAATATAAACTACAGGTATACAAACCCCAAATTGTAGCTTATATTCAGTCTGAATGACTGAATATAAGCTACAATTATTCAAACCCCAAATTGTAGTAGCTTATATTCAGTCTGAATATAAGCTACAAGTATACAAACCCAAATTGTAGCTTATATTCAGACTGAATAAAAGCTACAATTATTCAAACCCCAAATTGTAGCTTATATTCAGACTGAATATAAGCTACAATTATTCAAACCCCAAATTGTAGTTTATATTCAGTCTGAATATAAGCTACAATTATTCAAACATCTATTTATAGAATATATTCAGTCTGAATATAAGCTAAAGTATACAAACCCAAAATTATAGCTTATATTTAGACTGAATATAACCTACAATGGAACCAAAGGTTTTGAAAAACAAGAATTCAAGCAAATGTGTTTCAAAGAAGCTTCCTCTGATAAAATGATGAACGATTATATTAAAGGGAAAAAACATTTGAATAACCTTCTTATACTTCATCAAGAAAAAGAATCTGGATCTGAAAAGACTTGTGATTCTAAGGAGGAACACAAAGCAAAAACAAACTTGTGCGAAAATTTATTTTGGGAAAGATGATGAAAAAATTTGGAAGCGGAAGTGAAATTTCTTTTGGGGAAGATGATGAAGAAATTTGGGGAAGATGATGATGCCTGGCTCTGAGTTGAACAGATATGGGGAAGATGATGATGTCTGGTTCTGATTTGAATCGTCAGGTTGTATTTATGATTTAAGCCATGACCTGAGTTTTCCACTTATTTACAAAAATGCCACCGTGAATTTTATCCCTCATCTTTTGATCTGATCTAAAATGGATGGTTGTGATTCATCCTCATGTGCACAATCAAAGATAGGTTCACATTTGAACCCACCCCTATATATATATATATATATATATATATAGAAAGAGGTTCATGCAAGAACGGTAACAATTTACGAGAATGCGAGGACAATCCTCAGCCAATCATTTTGTACATGAAATTTTTCATGTACAAAATCACATATAATTCATGTACAAAATCATATATGATTAGCCACGACTTGCCCACGAAAAAAGTCGCGGGTGCCCTTTTTGATTCTTACAAAATCACATATGATTTTGTACATGAAATCATATATGATTTTGTACATGACAATTTTCATGTACAAAATGATTGTCCGAGGATTGTCCTCGTATTCTCGTAAATTGATACTGTCCTCGTATGAACCCGTCTCTATATATATAATATTTATTTGTTTTTTTTAATTGAAAAATATTAAAAGACGAAACTACCCATTAAGTTAACGGTTAACGGACCTAGATAACAGAAGCTAGACTCGGTGGGCAAAAGTGGAGCAAAATGGCAACCATAGTGACACAAACTGTAATTATTTCAAAAGAGAGGCGAAAGTTGAAGTAAGCATACAACCACAGGGACCAAAAGTGTAATCTACTCTACAATAAATCATCAAAAGAACATACCCTTTTGATTTATTTATTAAAATGTCCAAAAACACCAAATATGGGAATTTTACAACATTTATAAAATCAAAAGTACCAAAGATGCATATCTTCTCAAATAATCAATACATTTGATAAATATCAAGAAAAAATCTTAAGACTCCAAAATGAACATTTATGGTATGTACATGGTTTTTACAATGCAACTTGAACTCATCTTGCTAACTTAAGTTAAACTTAGGTCCGAAACTCAAATCTTTACCTTCCAATGGTGGAGACTTGAGATCCATAAGCTAGACTTCTTAATCTATGTTGCAAAGCTTTCAAGAACACTTTCTCGAACTCCCAAGCTCTAGCAAAACACCACAAAGAGGAGAAAAAGGTTGAGGATGCAAAGTGACCAAACCCTTGCATGGTTAAGAAATGGTAGGTCAGAAGCATACCTCAAATCTCTAAGAACTTCTAAAACTCCCAAGAAACTTAATCTTTTTCAATATCCATTTGAATGCTTCAAAAAATGAAACTATAGCCTCCAAAATTGCTAACATAAGAGAAGAAATGAATGATATATGACCAAATGAACCCCCCCCCCCAAACAAAAAAAATATCGTGTATTTATGACCTCCAGACGCTTCCTAGTTCCTACGACCAAAGTCACAGTTTAGATCGCCCGTGTTCAAAACGGTACCAAACAGTCGTTCCAGCGACTCAAGCCGCGGGCCATGTAGTCCCAACAAGTGTCGCGCCACCATGCCGTGTTACGTGTTGTCCGTTCCCCGACCGGCCATTTTTCCCGGTCGTTCTTCAACAGTTATCCCGACCATTCTCTGAGTTCTTTGCTCGAACATTCTCTAAGCATATTTATGGCCGTTCTCTGACCATTTTTTCCCGCCTTTGACGGGTCGTATTTTGACGTTCGCCGATCGTTTTTCAGCCGTTCACCGACCATTTTCTTCGCGTTCACTGTCCATTTTCTTGAAATTACTATACTTTCAGGGTGCACAAACTATAAACAACAAAGATGATTTGTAAACCTATTAAAGATTAGGTACCACTTTAGAAATTTCAGTAAAGCTTAAAGATGAAAATTGCGGTCTTGCTCAAAATTTTAAGAGCCTGTCCATGAAAAGATAACCCTCCATTCAAAATCATTTTCTCCAATCAGACAAAGGCTTCGTCACCCTCCAGGTGGCTACAAAACTCAATGATGACACCCCATTGTAGGTGATCTAATTATCAAATCTATGTCCATTGTTGGTGATTTTAGTGTCATCATTATTTTTGTGTAAATGTAATTTACATGAGATCGAATAGATGACAAGGCCTACATAGTGTAGTTTAGAAGGTGCAGAGTGCACATTCATAAATGTTATCCCTATCACCTTATAATATCTCCATAAGTCGGAGGTTAAGACGGTTGCGCCCCTTTGCATGATCCTAGGGGCGGCACTCCTTGCGAGGTCCAAGGGGTAAGGCTCTTCAGATTTTATGAAGGGACTACTTAGGATTTCTAAGTTTCTGTACATTTTGAACAAAATTCAGAAGGTTAGAAACTTAACATTTTGGAGAGAAGTATGGGTTCAAAAGCCTGTGAATTTGCATCAAAAGCTTGTGATTGTAAAGGGTTATGTCTCAGAGCTTCTAGGTCTTATGAATCGGATGTTGTGTAGATATCTATTAACTGTTTAATTATCACATAAAGGTTAATCTCTTCATTAAATATATAAAACAATTAATCTAGTGTGTGCCTATATACATATATATATATATATATATGTACTCGAGTTTTCTCCATAAGAATTAGAGTGATTCTTGGATTATCATGATACTGATTACGTGAAATCTAAGTGTTGATGCCAAAATTTAACTTAACAAAAGTCAAATTGAGGTGCTTGGGAAGCTGATCGATCAAAGGAAGGATTCTCCCAACGAACGTAAATAAAAACGAAAAGTAAACAAACACAAGAGATTTGGTGACGCGGAAAAACCCTTGGACGAGGGAAAAAACCGCGGACGATAGGCTAGTATCGTCGATGCACTATGGAAAATGACGCCAAACAGGGGCGTCGTTCTTTAGAACAGAGGTCACACGATTACAAGCAAAAAAGGTATATAAAGACTATGCTAGCGTATGAAATTTAGGGAGCTATTATGTGTTCCTTGGTTTCGAGAGTGTTGATGTGATTGGTTCCAGGGTTTGTTTGATAGCTCGAGTGTTGCTTTTATACTCGTAGTGATTTGTAACGGTCGACCGATATTGACTTCCTTCTTAAATGCTCTTGATGATGTTGTTTGTAACCGTCCAACGTTCCTGCACAAAAATGGATAACGGTTTAGACAACAATGATCCGGCCGTTAAAGGCCGGGCCTATGGTGCTTTGTGGTCCATCGTACGTTGGAGATTTCGCCTGTGGGTTTTACTTGACTGTCGTCTTACGATGCTTTGGTCACTAGTCGTAGGTCGTAAATTACCTTTGGTCGTGGTTGGTTAACCGCGGACGAATGTCCGGTGGAGGCTTTCGTTCTTTACGAGTATCCTCTCTCAATCGGCCTAAAATGACCGTTTCCTCGTTTGGCTAGGGATTTCCTGAGCCATTTCGGTATTCCTCCAGGGCAGATGATGTCTCGGTTCTGGAGGGTTGTCATGATGATCGACCGACTGTCACGTGACTAGAATCCTTCTTTCACCGTTCATGAGTTTTTGATGGCTTACGCGGTGAAGGCGGACGCCCAGTTCCATTACAGTCCTTACGTCCGGGGTGGCAGGGCTCATGCGCTGATCTCAGGGACCGGGGTAAATGCCCGTGGTTGGAGAGAGCAGTACGTGTTCTGCGACCCGAAAAACCCTTCGGAGGACGATCAATGGATAGTCCGCGGGTGGCCCAAACAAGGTAAGCATTTAAATTCATGCTTTCGACTTTGGGCGGAATCCTGACGTTTGGTTGTCTATTATGCAGCTGTGACATGTGAACTTCCTCCCTCTTCCGACTTCGCAGCGATAATCGATCGTTTCCGGAGAATTCCGGATCGTGCGTTCTTTGTTCAAGCGTCAGAGGACGAGGAAGACGACGATACTCGGGACGAGGACGTTGTCTTTGTCGGAACCTCCGGGTCCTCCCTTCATCCGGAAGAGGAGAGGGCAGGTAATGATTTCTATTTTCTTTTAACCCGTGTTTTCTTTCTTCTAACTTGTCCGTTTTTTATCTTCTCGGTTTTAGAAGAACTTTGAGATCCATCGACTAGTCGTGGGATCCTTCCCGCTCGGAGGAGTCTGAACAGGAGGGGGTCTCTTGAATCTGTCTCGAGGGAACCGTCCCCTAGAGCCGAGGGTTCTAGGGGGCGAAGACGTAGAAGGCAGCTTGCCTTCGCACGTGTCTGCTTTCCCTCCGTCTCAATGCGAGGGGAGAAGATCGGTGGCTGGAACTTCCGTCGACAACCCTTTCCAGGTATTTTTATCCAATGTTTTGTTCTGATGGGGTCATGACTCCCATTCCGTGTGGCGTGCGACGTGCATTCGAGCGATCGTGCGTACTTGCGATACTGACGCTAAGTGGTCTTTTGTTTTTAGGCCATACAGGCGCTACTTGGCCAGGAGGTTGCCATGGCCACTAGTGCGGAGGAAGTCTTGCGAGAGCACGAGTCTGCCTTTTAGGCGAGGGAGAGGGAGTCGACGGCTGGTGTCGACGAGCTTCGTCGTCTACTGGAGGAGGCTCGGGACGAGCTTGTACATGAACGGGGTTCTAGTTCTGCCCTAGGGGATCATCAAGCGGAGGATCTGGAGAGAATTAGGGTGCTGGAGGCCGATCTGAAGGCGACGAGGGAGGCCCTCTCGGAGTAGACGAATGTGACCGATGATCTGAAGATCCGGTTGAGGCGAGCCCAAGGGTTTGTTGGACCGTCTTTTTGCCTGGTGCTCCCATGCTTCCCGCCGCTTTAGCCTTGTTGTCCCTATCATCCAGCATGCACACACATGTAGAAGTCATTGTTACGAGGATGACAAGTCTTGTTATCAATCACCGTTCCAGGTTGTACGTTATCTAGGGATCCTGGTTGGGAAAACTTTAGTTTGGGCCTTTGTTCCCTTAGGGTGACCTACTTCGGTCGCGCCTGTTTTTGTATTTCCTTTTTTTGGTTTAGTAGAGACCTTTTCTTTCCAGTCAGAAGTGTAATCCGAATCATGTGACTAAAAGGAATTTTATATTAAGACGAGTTGATTTCTGGTTGTTGATCGTTGCTTTAGTGCTCCTTTTTCTCAGGACGGCCTATTCTGGTTGTGCCTTTTTTGTGCATTCCTGACGATAAATGCTATTTTTCCTTTTTGCTATTTCTTCGCCGGTTTGATCAGGTGTTTGGGGGGGGGGGGGGGTTCTATTATTGACAGAACAATTTCTGGCAATGGAGCCCGTGATTAAAAAAGACGAAGAAATTTATAACGGGGACTTAACACTAAAACGAGTGATTTTCGGTGATAGAGCCAACAATGTCTTGTAGGAACATAACCGAAGGAAATTCTAATATTTAAATGGGAGGTTTCTGGCGATTGAGCTCATAGTAGTGCAATTTGTAAAAACATAATCAAAAAGAATTTTGACACCTAGACAAGATATTTCTGGCTATTGAGCCAGTAATCGATTAAGAACATAACCGAAGGGAATTTAAACAAAAGATTTCTGGCGATTGAGCCCACAACAGTAAAAAAAGGAAAACGCAATTAAAAGGAATTTTAACGTTCAGACGAACGATTTCTGGCGATTGAGCCCGTTAGAGGACGTGCCTCGATCGGTATTCGAGAGGTTAAGTCCTTCTGTGTTTTTTTATAGACGACTGAGTCCTAACCCTCGTGCGTTCTGGCAGTGTCGCGTGCTCCCGGAATGCTTGCATCCGTGTCGTATGCAGTTTTGTATTGCCTCAAGTGCCTGCTATTCTCCAATGGTTTGCCATAGGTGCGTACTTGTATCGACCACTCGATCGAGCTCTTGCTTTTCGTTCCGCTGTCCCTTCCGTCTTTTGCCGTCGTTGATCGACTTTCGTGTTCGGGGGACCTCGTGTCCTTCTGGACTTGTGTCAGAGAACTGGTTTTGGCCCGTGCGGTTGGCTTTCTCTTCTCCGCGTCGACCCCCAGGCGACGTTCGATCTACGGTCGAGACTTGCTCTTTGCTGTTGGCCGTCTTCTATCGAGACTTGGCCGGGAGGTCGAGTTGCAGGAGTTATTCAACGGAAAGAATCTCCGTGCGAGCGACGACCCAGATGAGGCTGTTGCGTATGCTGCGATGGTTATGGAAGCGCGTTCACGATATCGTCCATAACCGCCTTGTTCCTAGGTTACCTATTCCAACAAGTGCAGTACGATATTTTCGCTGGTGCTGCGTATTAGTACGAAACAATCGTGGTTTTGCCGAGGGCGTTCGGCCAACCTTTTTCTGCCGGTCGGACAGGACGATGTCCCAATGCAAAATCTAGTGGTTTGGGCATGGTTCCCGACAACTGCCAGGCGTTTACTAAGTTTTCCCGGCCCGTTTCCCGAGACCGGCTCCATGGCATGCTATCGAGTCGAAAGAAGAGGAGAAAAACTGTCAGCAATGTAGTACTTCGCCAGGGAATTCTTTTAACCGGTTCCCACGAATGATGTCAAACTGTTGATGCCAAAATTTAACTTAACAAAAGTCAAATTGAGGTGCTTGGGAAGCTGATCGATCAAAGGAAGGATTCTCCCAACGAACGTAAATAAAAACGAAAAGTAAACAAACACAAGAGATTTGGTGACGCGGAAAAACCCTTGGACGAGGGAAAAAACCGCGGACGATAGGCTAGTATCGTCGATGCACTATGGAAAATGACGCCAAACAGGGGCATCGTTCTTTAGAACAGAGGTCACACGATTACAAGCAAAAAAGGTATATAAAGACTATGCTAGCGTATGAAATTTAGGGAGCTATTATGTGTTCCTTGGTTTCGAGAGTGTTGATGTGATTGGTTCCAGGGTTTGTTTGATAGCTCGAGTGTTGCTTTTATACTCGTAGTGATTTGTAACGGTCGACCGATATTGATTTCCTTCGTAAATGCTCTTGATGACACTGTTTGTGACCGTCCAACGATCCTGCACAAAAATGGATAACGGTTTAGACAATAATGATCCGGCCGTTACAGGTCGGGCCTAAGGCGCTTTGCAGGTCCATCGTACGTCGGAGATTTCGCCTGTGGGTTTTTGCTCGACTAGTCGTAGGTCGTAAAATACGTTTGGTCGTGCGTTTTATCTTACTGTGCTCGACCATTGCTTTCTTAAGTCTTGGCCGATGTTTGGGAGTCGTGGAAAATCATTGGTCGAACATTTCAGTTAACGGTCGAAGGTTAGAGATTTTTGCCCAAACACTAAGGTATATAAAAGGTCGAAATATAGTATCTGAAAAGTGCAATATATACACAATCCAAGAATAACCATGAAACTAGATTCTTGACATCCATTATATATATATATATATATATATACCTAACACACTTATATCTATATGTATTTAACTACATGCATGATACACATGCTTAATCAAATATGATTAAATACATGTTTCATTTACACGTATAGACCTTAAATTATATATGATTTAACATACCCAAAGGACTATAGTCATTTATGATATTGAAACTTCTCACCTTCTTGTAAAATATTTAACTTTTCTCATGATTCATGGATCGTTGCAACCTAACCAATTAACATGATATATAGCATCATTTATTTGCATTCTCTCTATGCACATACGCGTTTATTCAAATTATTTATCCCGCTAGAAAACGACTAAAACTTTCTTAATGATCTAATTACTGAACTTTTTTATATTGTTGAAAACCCATGTGTGAAATTTGTTAGGATTCGATCACGCGCGTACTGAAATTAAAGATGCAGTTTTTAAGCAACAACAACCATAAAAAGGTGCAGATTATGATAGTTAACACTTTTGACATATTTCAGATACCCAAATCGACATTCTCAAGACTCAGAAAATGAAGCAGTGCAAATCTCTAAAATAAGTTATATGAATAAAATAAACTGTACTGCAAAGAATTTCCTCTATTTTTTAGCTGTAGTTTTGCTATGATTTCGTGCATGTATAAATTTCAACACAACAACAACAAAAAAACCCTAAAATACAAGAAGATGAAAAGAAAAAATGAAATCAAATATTCGAGTTTTAATGGCCTGCTCCTCTTCTGCTAGGCCCTGAATACAGTTTATATGCCAAATCCTTCCTTCTTAATCTGAAGCTATTAACACTCATCATTTTGTTGCATGAAGAAACCCGGAGTTCGGTTTCTATCATGTGCTCTGATTCATGAACATGTTCACATTCAGTAACGGTGGTGATCATGGCTGCAGCCATGGTGTTGGTGTTTAGTTGTGTCGAACGTAGGGTTCTACAGTCGACTGTACAGAATTGTGTTATCATCGACAAGATGATAATTCCGGTGGTGAAACTTAAAGTGTTCATAGAGACTTGGAGAGTTTCAGAAAGGAGGTGATTGTGGAGGAATGTTTTGATGAAGTGAAAGATGTCAACTGCAACTATATATATATATATTTATAGAAGGGAAAAGGAAGCCATGTGAGGACGGTGAAGAAATGAAGGGTATTTGAAGCTGGGTTCAAACGGGTTGACCAAACCTAAATGTACTCAAAATTTATTTTGACTTTGATACATACTTGCATCTTTTGAGTTGAATTCACACGGATTTTGAGCTGTAGTTTTAACTTTCTTTTATTTATTTTTATCTATTTTGCATGGAGGAATTTATTAATTATTAATTTAAAGCTAGCTAGGGAAAGTACGTATACAAATGCAATTATGGTGACAGAAAAGTCAACATGCCGGAATGAATGGAACTCAAAGGTGAAAATCAATGTCTTCAATATAAATCATAATCACTCAGTCTAACAAAATTAGATTCATAAGACTTCACTGTTAAATAAGTGTCCTAATAGATTACTTTATAGAACATGATTATAGAACCAAAAAATAAAGTGTCCTATCTTAAGACATTGTAATAAGTTTATATGACGATTTTGGACGTCGTAACAAGTTTACTAGGACACTTCTAATAAAAAGCGTTGCATTAGCTATTTTATAAAACACAATTTGAAAAAGTGTTCTATAAAAAGATGGATTTATAGGACACTTTCTCAAAAACGTCCTATAAACTAGCTAATACGACGTTTTTTTATTATTAAAAATGTCCTAATAAACTTGTTACAACTTACAACGCCTAGAAACGTTCTATAAACTTATTACAAACGCTTTTAGATAGGACGTTTTATTTTTTGTTCATATAATTTGTGTTCTATAAAGTGGTCTATTAGAACACTTATTTATTGGCAGCGTCTTATAAATCTAATTTTGTTGTAGTGCATCATTTAATTTTAATCATGTTAATATTCATGGCGGCTCGCATAGCGGGTTAGATTTATTCATGTTAATAAAATAAAAGTTAATCATGTTGTTCATTGTTATCAAGGTTTTAAATGACGTGACTGAGGAAATTCCTCCCCCGTTAAGAGCTTATAACGAGGCCACAACGTTTCCAAGGCATGATTTATGACTGTCAATTTGTATATCATAAAATTATAAATATGATTTTCACTGTTACTCAATAAGTCAATGATATTGAAAATTTTAAATTATTTAAGTTATTTAATAAAAACAAAAATTAAGACATTAAAAGGTAAAATAAATCAAATTATAACGCCTTACAAAAAATTGCAAATTAGGTCATGTCATGCCAAATAATTAAAATAATGTCAGAAAAGAACTTTTAGTCGGGTTCCTGTTGTGTCGAGAATTACCACACCTAAGTTCAAAGGGTGACGGGTGACCTACCTATCCTTTGGAGGGTTTGAACGTTGAGGGATTACCAAGAATTCACCGATTTCGGTCAATTTCTATTTATATGTGGATTAATTGTTTGAAAAAATTAGGTGTTGGGGTTATTTTGGACCTAATTATTAATTCGACAAATGTCCAACTTTATGGAAATCCTTGTTGGATCTCGTAGAGAGGGGTTTGTACAAGCTAAAGGTCATCCAAAATAAACTTCATGTCAATGAGAAACTGAATCTCAAAGTAGACTCATTTAAATGGGTGTTAGTTGTGGAAAAGGTTGTCCCATATTACTGAACTTTAAAGTGGAACTAGTTTATATATGATTTTGCAACGAAGATATAAAGATATATATATATATATATAGAAGAAAGTTCAAATGTGAACTCATTTTTGGTTGTGAACGTGAGGACGAATCTCAGCCACTTATCCGGTCAATAAAGCGCGCTTTGGCTGATTCCTCCTTTAATAATCTCCACTCTCCCATGAATCGCGTCAATCCTCCGTGATCGCGTCCATCATATCCGAAGATGTGTGGCTGAGATTCGTCCTCACGTTCAAAACCAAAAATGAGTTCACATTTGAACCTAACCCTATATATATATATATATTGAAGGAAAGTCTCCTTCACGTGCGTGTGTAGGGGGGTGTCAATTCTGTACCGGTATGTTAATTAATCTTCAGACCACTGAGCTCATGTGCATGGAGACGGAAAAGTTTAGGAAAAAAATTCCAGATTTGTTTTTGATTTTTCTTTGCAAAGTCTTGTTGGCTTTCTATTTTCTCGAAATTATTACACATTTTATTACACCAAATACAACATCCATGCACTATATACACAAGTATGTTAAAATTCATTTAAAAATTACACGGCTTTCTGTTGCGAACTCGGTTTTCTCTCAAGCAATTATCTCCAGTACTCCTGTTCTAGCCGTTGTACCCTGAAAAACACTGTTTTAAGGGGATTGTGTTTAACACAGCCCTCAACCTATTGTTTACTTGTCTTTTTACATTAATTAATTATGGAATTTTTTTTATGTTATTGAAAACCCATATGTGAAATTCGTTGCGATTCGGTCACAAGTCTACCGAAATAAAGATGCAGTTTTTAAGAAACAACTTAACAACCATAAGGGTGGAGAACTGCAGATTATATAATAGTTAAAACTTAAAACTTTTGACATATTTGAGATACCCAAATCTACATTCTCTAAAATAAGTCACGAATAACATAAACTGTGCAATGAACTTCCGCTATTTGTATAAATTATCCACACAACAACAAAAGAAATTAAAAATAAACCCCTAAAATACAAGAAGATGAAAACAGAAATGGAATCAAATATTCCGAGTTTTAATGGCCTTCTCCTTTTCTGCTAGGCCCAGAAGCCAGTCTATATGCCAAATCCTTCATTCTTAATCTGAAGCTATTAACACTAATCATTTTGTGGCATGAAGAAACCCCGAGTTCGGTTTCTACCGTGTTCTCTGATTCATGAACATGTTCACATTCAGTAGCGGTGGTGATGGCTGCAACAGTGGTGTTGGTGTTCAGTTGTGTCGAACGTAGGGTTCTGCAGTGGACCGTTATCATTGATAAGATGATAATTCCGGTGATTAAACATAAAACGTTCATTGAGATGCTATTCCTCATTGTCATTTCTAAGATGGTTTTTGTACTGTGGCTAAGATGAATGAGACTTGGAGATTGATGGAGGTGATTGTGGAGGAATGTTTTGATGAAGTGAAAGATGTCAACTGCAACTATATATATATTTATATATATATAATGGAAAAGGAAGCCATGTGAGGACGGTGAAGAAACGAAAAGCTAAATGTACTCAGAATTCATGCAGAAATTAATTAACGTGGAATTCTGCAGTAGTTTTATTTTGACTTTGATATCCCAGAAGACCATATATACTTGCATCTTTTTGAGTTGAATTCACACTGATCTTGTGTTAAGGATGTAATTCGGATGACAAATAGGGACCGGTAAATAAAACTCAATAATCGTGTTGGAAAGCACTTAATTTCCGATGCAATAATTCAACTCTATTAACTTTGAATTTACGATTTTTGTATAAGGATAATTCTTGAGATTATTCTTTTATTTCTGAAGGTTATGATTTTCAAGATATATATCCATATTCTCGTTTTACATATTTAAATGAGAGATCGACGGAGAAAAAAAACAATTACAACCGGATTTGAAATTCCGTTTTGCAGGCTTAGTGGAACTAATTCACATATATATATTTGTCTCATTGCATTAATCGTTCTTAAGTAAATTACAGTTACACCAAAATGATTGATGAGTCATCAAAATTTTGAAAGTAGTTCAAGCTTTTTTATCTTATTTTCGGTTTTTGCATGGAGAAATTTGTTTAAAGCTAGAAAACACTACTAGAAAATTGAGTATTTTCAATAGAAAAATGTCATTGAAAATTTTCTATGAATTTTAAAGGTATTATTGACAGAACATTAATTTTCTACGAATTTTCGACGAATTTCCGTTGAAAATCTCTCAAAAAATGCATTTTGAACGAAAAAAAATTCAACGGAATGTTTCGTCAAAAATTTTTTGTTTGAAAATGAATGTTTATGAGAAATTTTCAACAGATATTCATATACTTCCGTTGAAATTTTATAGAAAATTTATATTCTGTTAATAGCAACATTTTTTCGTTGAAAATTTCCGTTAAAAATACTCAGTTTTTTAATAGTAAAAAGTACAATTGATTAAGTTCAATATGCCACAATAAATGCAACTCTACGTCTCGTTTACAAAACGGTGCATCTTAAAAAGGTGAAAATCATTATCCTCATAATACTTATTTTACAATTATTTTATTCATGTTGTTCATTGTTATCTGTCATTACAAACCTCAAACACTTAAGAGCTTTATGATTGTAAATTTGTATATATAAACATATGAATATTGATTTTCACTTTTACTTAATAAATCAATAATATTAAAATATTTAAATTAATTAAATTATATTCTAAAAATAAAAATTTACATTAAAAAGTAAAATAAATGAAATAACAACGCTTTATAAAAATAAAGGCCGATTGACTGAAGATGTAATCCTTTAGATTGTGTCAGGGGTTCGTAATGTCTTTTCTTTTCTACTAGCGGCTTGCTAGCTCTCAATGAAATTGTTTGCTGCTATTTCAAAAAAATAATAATAATAATGACGACCGGCTGTCATGACAAACCTTTTCAAACAATGACATGTTATATATATAATACTTAATAAGGAGATAAAACTGAAAACTTACAAACCACAAAAATATATATCATCAACATCTAGTAATTAGAGTACCATTATGTGGCTGCATTAATAAGGGATAAAATTGTAAAATGGGAAGTGGTTATTTTTTTATAAATCTTATAACTATAAATTATATATTCTTATTTAAGAAAATCATGCATCAAAACTTTCATTTTGAAGAATTAATTGTGATTTAAAACTTATTATAGATCAAAAGATCTGATGATCAAAATAAAAATAAAGTGGATTTTCTGTTATTGTTTTTACCTGTTTTCTTAACATGTCAATATTCAATCCTCAAAAGGTCCGGAATTTATCACATTATACTTACAAAAAAGCATGCTACTAATGTTTTATTTAATTATTTTAATACAAAAATTCATATGCGAATCTTGAATTACAATAGAATAATGTCACGTAGATACACGTGATTCTCCATAAAGTGAACCAACAAAATTAAAATTCTGAATACCAAATAAATCAAAGAGGAAACAAAAACGTGTTCTTATGGTCAACTTTAATGTGTGAGCTGATCATGAATCATTGCATCATAATATATACATGTTAAAATGCTTATTTTAATATAACTAGTGTAAATAACGTTTAATATTATTTCTTTTCTTATTTCGGATCTATTATGAATTTATGATTGGTATTATTAAGAGAATTTTTTTTAATCATTAATTAATGATGTTAATTTCAATTGTTAAGTTGTATTATAAATTATTTTATATAATAAAAAATGTTACATCAAGATCAACCAACATATTGTGTAACTGATGATGCCTGCAACATCCACAAAAGCAACATATGTATTATAAGTAGAAAACTACCAACGGTTAGACGAAAACAAATATATTCCCTTATAAAACTATTTCAAACGCAAGTGTAATTAGAGACAGCAAATCGATGAAATATAAAGGGATCATTCATCAAATGATTTCTTCATTTGAAGGTTACTATTTAAAGCCTATAGCAAAACAAAAGCGATCATAAAATTGTTGAATTTGTTTGCAATGATAACAACTGCATTTAGCATTGCAAGATATAACATCCGAAATTTTTAGAATATAATTGGATTTACCTTGGCTTTTGCAACGGAAATGTCATTTGTTTAGTTTGTTGCATGAAATAATGTTTTGGGCAAAATCCTTGTGAGGAAGCCCTTGAAAAAGGTTGTCACACGTGACTTGGCCCGTGACTTAAGTTGCGACTGGGGTCGCATGGTCCACTAGAAGATAGAGTCGGGGAGCCAATGAGTTATGCTGCAAGGACCATAGCCTAGACTGCATCGAAAGATGTGTAACATGTTTTGGTATGTGTGTGTGTGTGTTTGTGCACTGAGCAGCACAAGTGACCATCACCGCGAATTGGGTCGCGGGCGTGGTCGTGGCTAAGCTCTGGTGAGTTTTAAAATCGGGATTTTGGGATTGTTGGTCTCATTCTCCTCCTCTACTCATTTCTCCTTCTCCTTTTCTTCCTTCCCAACATGTATTTCGTTTCACAAACATCTAAGGCTTCAATCTTGAGTTGTTAGGAACATTATAGGCATTGGAGGCTAGGTATTCAAGGGTTGTTAGTGGGAGGCTTCAAGATCTCATCTTTCTCACCATTGTGCTAATTTCTTCGATTTTATCCAAGGTTCTAAATAGCGTGAGACGTGAAGGCAAGGTCAAGCCTCAAGCTCTGGAAGCCACAACGAGGTCACGTCTTTTAAGATGTGACTTATAGTGAGAAATCTCTATGTCATACATAAAATCATATACATAAACATATGTTTTCTACTATTACTCAATAAATCAATGATACTAAGATATTTAAATTAAGTTATATATTAAAAACAAACAAATAAGACATTAAAAAGATAAGTAAAATCAAATATCGTGTTACAAAAACCATGCATTACGTCATGGCGTGCCTTAGGCATAACATGGTGTGAGACACAAGTCTTGAGTCACGGCACGTCATGACGGCTGTTACAACGAGTTTTTTCGAACATTGGTTTTTATTAAACCTAGTATTTTGAGTTCATCTTACACCTTTACAAAGTTATATACATGTTAAAATCTTGTATTTTAGTTCCTCAAAAATCTTGCATTTCATGTATTTCTTATTTAGTTGATTTGGACCAAAAAGGTCAAGTTTGGGCGTTGGGGGAGTTTATATATGTCTTTGGATAAAATAAGCGTAGAAATTACATACTTGGGAGATGATTATTTTAAGATTTTGGTGAGTTTCGGAACCCAAATTTATAAATGGTTATATCTTTGATTTATTGATAAAATGGAGATTTTACCCACTTGATGGCTATTTATGCATAATGATAATGGGTTGGATACGGTTTAACATATCTAGAAGATTAAATACATTAGACTATAACACAAATGATCCATAAGCATAGAAGTCGGTTTTACTCTTGATATGAATGAGACATTATTCTCTAATTGAAAATAAGCAATATGGTGTAGACTTTTGGAGCCGGACATCGTCCATTGACTAATATAATGTAATTTCTAATGAACAAGTGTAACTAAGATTTTGGATATCCCATGGTATAGACCTAGAGTGGTTAAACTTGGTGACTCCACAAGCAAATAAACTTGGAGTAGTTGATCTTGTTAATTCATCAAACTATACACCTAGAGTGGTTGATCTTAATGAATATTAATCCGTAAGTGATGCTTATATAACATACATATGCGACTTACGTTTGTGTTTCATTACTATTACAAGGAGTCAAGGAACGATAAGATCTATTTATAGGCCCTAATGAGGAAAGTTAAAACATTATTCAATGTGAGGCTTCCACATGTAAAGATGTTCAACAAACACAAGAACGATTATACATTCAAGAGAGAGGACTCAGAGGTAGCCGGGTCTCTGGATGGCTTGGATACAACTCTTGAAGTATATCTGGAATACCATATCAAAGACTCAACATGAATAAGCTTTCTGATTTATTTTTCAATACTTTTACAATGAGAAATAGGGTTGACACATAGGTTAATCTATATGATCCTTTTTACTACTGCAGTGTCGTTTCACCAGTGAAACTACACATGGATTGATCAGCTTTGATGATACAGTGATGTTCACCAATGAAACAACATATCAGGTTGATCTGTTCGGAATACAATTTCGTTTTACCAATAAAATATTACATTGATCGGGTGATTAGAAATGGGAAAAAGTGAGTTTTTAGGGAACGATTGATAAGATAAACAATGAAGTTTTATATGTGTGGTATATACCGGTTCATAGAGTTCTAACATAGAGGTAGTTTTTTATTTTATTTTCCTCCTACGAAGATACTACATCATATATACAAAATATATAGTTTGTGTCTCGTACCCATGGGAATCTATAACTAAAATCCGAAACTAACTCGTTAACACTCGTTTTTTTGGTTTTTGGTTTTGGTTCAGTTCGGTCTCAGGTTTTTGAGCACCTTGCTAGCATTGGTTGTCTTGCCTATATATGTAACTCCCTCCATTCTACTAACAAAATAAGATTCAAACCAAAATACATTACATTTCCTTGCATTCTCAAATGTAAACTAGGTACCTAAATGTTTGAAATGTTACAACTTTTTGTCAACCATGAGCATTTGAGTCAACTTACACGTACCTCGATTAAGCATGTGGTATTGAGGAGACTCAAACTATCAACACCTATAGAAAAGGGCCCGAGCCTAGCCTATTTGCTGGTTGAGTTAACCCCAAGTTGGAGATATCATATTATCGTATATTAGATATCAAAATAAAAGTTTTGAAAATATGTTACATAAATGAAAATCAAATCACATTTATGCATTTTCATACAATTCTCTCTTAAAATGTACTATTTCTTTTAAAATTATAACCAATCAAAAGCCGATTCTTTTAATTGTTATTGCAAAAGAAATAAGAAAAATGTTATCCAAAATTCAGAGGGTCAAAGATTTCAGTTTTTAGGTGCACCGTCTTCTATAAACTTAACAGATGAGAATGCAACTATAAAGATGTATTGAAGCATACCCAATACAACCCACCTTATTTTTCTATTTTTTATATGTATAATAAAATAATAATACGTCAACGATATATTGATCCATAAGCAGAAGGATTTCATTTAAAATTTAGGGACAGATGTTTATATATATTGGGAGATAATACACGTATGTATGGCCTCAGCTGTGACTTGGAAGCATTGAGTCAAAATAAACTACATCCCAAAATATTCCAAATTCTTGTAAAAATATTTTAATTATTTTAAGTTGGTCAACCAACTCATAAGTGTGAGTAGCCCAAGTCAAAATGAGGAATAGTTTCCTTCACCGTCCGCACGTGCTTTTCCTTTCCCTACTAAGAAGACTTTTTCTTAAAAACTTTTCTCTAAAAACTGTGTCGTTAAATAATAAATAGTGATTAATCATAAAATCGTCATAAAATTTTATGGATAAATTGCTGGTGGATAATTCAAATCAACGACCAATTATCCAAAGATTCTCTGGGTGATATTGGTATATTCTTGAAAAAACATCCAATTTTATCGAACCATTAGGGGCTGTATGGTTCCTGGAATCCAATGGAATTGGAATGGGCAAATCCATTGACCAAATTCCTTAATGATGTTTGGTTCGCGGAATGAATAGATCGGATTCCATCGGATTCCACCGAATTCCACGGTTGATGAATTTGATCATTCCTTAGCATATGCAAAGAATTTTGAATTCCATTTCGTATCAAATGCAACATAACTTATAAATTTCTTTTAGAAAGACAAAAGTAAATTTAACCACCACCCTCTCCCCACCCCACGCTCATCGACAACATATCCGCCACCACCGTTGACACCTCTGCCACCACCACCACCATCAATTAACATTATCATTCCACCACCGCCACCGCACCGCTACCGCTACCGTCATCCCCACCCCCACCCCCGCCCACCACGTCACTATTTTTTTGCCGTCATACTCATAGTTGCCACCCACCTACCCACCACTAATGTCCTCGTCACAATTGTCACCCCCACTCCCGATAGATGCATATTTCTATTCTTTTACGAGATTCCATTCCAATTCCTATCAACCAAACGCATGGTCAAATTCCATCAAATTCCTTCCAATTCATTTAAAGTCAAATTCTTTTGATGGATTCCAATTCCATCGAATTCCATTCCGCGAACCAAACACCTACTTAGTATTTTCTGGGTGATTTGTGGGTAATCAACCACGGAAATTTCCCTGGGTAGTTTTTATGGGTAAAAGTCATTTGTTTTGTAGTGCTTGTATAACACTACTAGAAAATTGAGCATTTTCAACGGAAAATATCGTTAAAAATTTTCTACGAACTTTAGAGAGATTATGGACAGAACATAAATTTTCTACGAATTTTCAACGAATTTCCGTTGAAAATCTCTCACAAAATGCATTTTCAACCAAATTTTTTTACGAGACATTCCATTGAAAATTTTTTGGTTGAAAGTGCATTTTTGCGAGAGATTTTCAACGGAAATTCGTTGAAAATTCGTAGAAAATTTTTGTTTTGTCAACAATCCATCTAAAATTCGTAAAAAAAAATCACCGATATTTTCCGTTGAAAATAGTCAATTTTCTAGTAGTGTAAGGGCAACTCGAGATAAATTAATTAGTTCGTAGAAATTGTAAGAACTAATATTGACCAGAAATCAATGATTGCATTAAGAAATTTATAATTTGGTAATTTTGATTAAACTTTTAATGAAATGACATTTTAGATATTTTAAACTCTCATCTCTCCTTCCTCCGTCCACAGTCCATGGTGATATAATTATGTGATACACACTGTAATACCAATTTGGTACCCTTAGTGTGATACACAAATACATACAAGATGCATGATGATAACCACTGTGATACCCACTGTCATACCCAATTTTACCAATTTACCTTTTATGTTATTTTATTAGATAACATTATTTATTTAAAATGATTGATCCACATTAGTTCTTATAGTCTCCACAAACTAATCAGTTCTTATTTGATTAGACCCCCTCTTATATTTATATATATATATATATATATAGAGAGAGAGAGAGACTAGTTCATTTAGAAACTTTACGAAAGGTAGAAACTTAGAAACTTTGGCAAATCAATATAATTAAAAAATATTTTTTTTCATGAATTTTTTCATCAAATGCTATGATTTAAGATATTATTGCACATATGTTTGTTTCATAATGTAAAAGTTTCACGTGTATTTGTTTTTCATAAGTTGAAAGTTTCTCATATATTATTCAGGAAAAGTTTCATATGTATTTGTTTCATAATGTAAAAGTTTTACATGTGATTTTTTCACAAGGTGAAACAAATAATATCTTAAATCATAGCATTTGATGAAAAAAAATCATGAAATTTTTTATTTTTTATATTGATTTGCCAAAGTTTCTAAGGGCACGTTTGGTTCGCGGGAATGGAATGGATTTAGAGGGATTTGGATTTCAAATCCAATTCATTCTTGTGTTTGGTTTGCCTGATGGTAAGGATTTAAAATCCCTGGATTCATTTAAATCCCGTGAACAGTGGATTTGAGAATCCTTCCCAAAGCCTTGGTATTTCAAATGCCTTTCCCCTAATTTTTAATCTAAATCCTTCAAACCAAACATGAATCGTAAGGAATGGATTTGAAATCCATTCCAAATCCTACAAACCAAACACAATGAAGGATTTCAAATCCAATTCAATCCAATCCCTCCAAATCTAATTCCTTTCGTGAAATCCAATTCCCTTGAAAACAATCCCGCAAATCAAACGCACCCTAACTTTCTACCCTTCGTAAAGTTTCTAAATGAACCAACATCTGTATATATATATATATATATATATATAGAGAGAGAGAGAGAGACAAAGGTTCAAATGAGAACTTTGTAAATTTAAAGGAATAAAGGGACACTTGTGGACCACATATGATGTGGGTCCCACATAATATTAAATCATTTCTGATTTAATATGATTTAATATTAAATTAGAAATGATTTAATATTATGTGGGACCCACATCATATGTGGTCCACAAATTGTTTCTTTGTTCCTTTAAAGATGAGTAGTTCTCGTATGATCTCTCCTCTATATATATATATATATATATATAGGGTCGGGTTCACGTGAGACAAGCCTGTTTCCGTGAGACCGTGAGACCACCCTTTTACACTTGAAACTTCACAGTAAAAACATTGTGAAGGTAAAAAAATTATGATGGGTTCACGTGAGACCAACCTGTTTCCATGAGACCCATCGGAGTCCCGTGAAACCACTTTTTGACTCTTGAAAACTTCACAGCAAAAACACTGTGAAGGTAAAAAAAAATTCTGAACCTTCACAGCAAAAACACTGCCTTCACAGCAAAAACACTATGTAGGTTACTTTCATAGCAAAAATACTTTAAAGATTCATATTTTTTTACCTTCATAGTATTTTTGCTGTGAAGTTTCAAGTGTAAAAGGGTTGTCTCACGTGTATCACGGAAACAGGCTGGTCTCACGTGATCCCAAATCTATCTATATATATATATATATATATAAGGCAATAATAAAATAAAAACCACAAAATAGTTACAAAATCGTGAAAACCAATATAAAAATAATTTTGCACATAAGTTTTTTTCATCAAAACCTATAATTTAAGATAGTATTTCACATATGTTTAGCTTCACCTTATGAAATAATTACATGTGAATTTTTTTTTTGATTCACCTAGTGAAATAAAAAATATATGTAAGAATATTTATATGATGAAACAAATATATGGGAAGGTTTCATGTTAAACAAATATATGTGAAATAATATCTTAAATCCTAGCATTTAATGAAAAAAATAATGAAAAAATATATTTTTACATCGGTTTTTACGAGTTTGTAACATTTTTTTAGTTTTTATTTGATTATCGCCATATATATATATAATATATATATATATATATATATCTGTGTGTGGGGGGGGGGGTTTAAGGAAAAACACTATAAAAAACTAAAGAACACTCCGGAAGCCCTCCATCCAACCTCCAGAGCGAGGTTTTTTCTATGCACCAATCATTGGTGACCACTGTTTCTATGATTATAGAAACATTGGTACATATGCACAAATGCATGTTACAAATAACCAGTATGAATTAGTGCATACTGTCAGATGGAGGGCTACCAGGGTATTCTTCAATTTTATCTTTTTTTGGCATTTTCCTTTGAACCTGTCCCTATATCTATAAAGGCGGGTTCAAATGAGAACGCAAATTTGGTTGTGAACTTGAGGACACAGGAGAACGCGACACGTGTCATATTCAGACTGAATGTGGTGTTATTCAGTCTGACTATTTTCCTTCATCATTTGGTGTGAATATGACACGTGTTGCACTCTCGTTTGTCCTCATATTCAATTCGCTTTCAAATTTGAGTTTGCATTTGAACTCCCCCCCCCCCCCTCTCTCTCTCTCTCTATATATATATATACTACTTTATAAACCAAATTTGATAAAAGTCTTAAAAACAATTCTTAATGTACAAAGTACAATAGATTTATGCACATAGTCTTAAAAGTCTTAAAAACATCTGGTAATAATGCATTGAGTACTGCCGTTCTATGCATCTGGGCTTAAAGTCTCAAACGTGCTTCATGACTCTTCATTGCCAGAATTTGGGTTCCCAATATCATGCTCCGAAGACGACGATTCAAGCTCCGTTCCGGCTCCCAAGAACTAATCACGCTTCCCTCTCCGGTGTTTGAGTTCTAAATATCTTTACGGACCTCACCATCAAGTTGCCTTCTCTCTCTCTCTCATTTTTGCAAAACCCTAAATTGAACGAGGTAAGTTTAACTATTGTTTTACCTTAAAATTTGTTTATGTTCTTGCAGACTTGCTCTCATAGATTATTCAAGGGTCTTCATTGAAATCCATTTTCTAAACCCAATGGTACCGCACCCTGCCTTATAATTCGTTAGGTTGTACCTCTTCAATCTTTAAAATCGCTGATAAATTGTCCTGATGGCTCTTTTTGGATTTTGATTTCAATTCAATATTCGACGTGTGAGTTTGGCTATATGCATCTTCAATATTCAACATCTAAGTAAGTCTTTTTCAATCTATCTTCAGGTTCTACATTTTTTATTTCGAGTTCGGCTTTTTCCATCGTCAGGTAAGAGCTGGGCCGGCCCTGGCCATAGGCCCAAGGGGCGATGGCCCAGAGCAGCATACTTTCAGTGGGCAGCAAAAAAAAAATTATATTACCTATACTAGGTTCTGTTTGGGCCTAAATAAAATGGATTAGGATCTTATAGGGTGTTACCGTTAGTGTAGCCCAACCACAAGTGCTCAACTTGATGTTCTGATCCGTCATCGACTCATCTCACAACTCACATCTGTCGCGCTTCTTTCACGAACGATTTCAGTCACGCTTCTGTCTTCTTCACGAACGAACGATTTGAACGAACTCGGCTCTCTCAAATCAACGAACCTCTGTTACTGTGAACCAAATCGAACGATTCGAACGATTTCACGTTTCTGTCTCAGTGTCTCTGTGAATCAAATCGCTCCTCTCTCTCAGTTTCTCGAGTCTCAACCAGTCGACTGTCGAGTGTCGACCTCCTCTCTCTCAGTCTCTCGCTCAGTCTCTCTCGTCCAGAACAGTGGAAGTGTGGATTTGGATTTTGGAACTCAGTAAAGGGATTAAGGGAAATATCAAATAGGTAATTTTATGATTTTTCAATTTTTGTTTTTAATTTACTTTATTAGGGATTTAGGGTTTAGAGTTTACTTTTTGTCTTTTGATTTAATTGAGTTTAGTTTACTCTTTAATTTAGGGTTTTAGGTTTATAATCAAGATAATGATTTTCGCATCCTAAACGTTTTGATATTTATAAGTTTAATGGAGTGTTTTAAGGGTTCAATGTTGGGTTGTATTGATTTGGAAGTTAGGAGCGAAAAACGGAGCAAAATGAGATTCGGTACCTTCTAGGCGACCATGACAGGCTAGGATGCCATGTCAAGGTCGCAGGACATGGTCGCGGAGGAGGAAAAATCAGCCAAATCAGTGGAAACCCTCGGTACAGGTTTGGCTACGATGACACGGCGACGATGCCATGTCAAGGTCGCAGGACATGGTCGCGGGGGAGGATTTTGCTACGATGACACGGCGACGATGCCATGTCAAGGTCGCAGGACATGGTCGCGGAGGAGGAAAAATCAGCCAAATCAGTGGAAACTCTCGGTACACTCTTCGCTAGGATGACAGGCGACCATGCCAAGGCAAGGTCACAGGGCAAGGTCGCCCGCTTGGTCAACAGGCACATTAAGGTGCGATTTTTTCAGCCTCTTTCTCATTTATTCAGATATCAGTGTTGGCTTTGAGAGCAAAAGGAGCAGAGGCGATTTCTAGGGTTTCTTAACTTCCACCTACCTCTTTCCATCTCATTTATTGCTACTTTAAGTGAGGATTCAAGTAGCGCTTTGGGATTTAAAAGCTTCAAGTGGTGGTGTTTTTCACCCTTTCAGCTAGTTCCACCATCTTCATCTTCTTAAAAGATTTTCTAGGGTTTTGTCAAACTCTAGCTTGTGAGTTCATTCTTACCTTTAAAACTTTATACATGTCAAAATGAAGTATTTTACCTTAATATGATGTTTAAAATGAGTATTTCTATACTTGGAAGATTTTGGTAAAACTAGGTCAAAATGTATCATTTAGGGTTTTTCTTTGAAATGATGAAATGGAAGTCAAGAACGGTTTTGGAATACTCTTATGAGTTTTAAATGCAAGAAAAACGATGTATACACCTAAATGATTATTTGACCTAATTTTGGATGGAAGGTCCTAGAAGCATGTTGTTATACTTCACAAAGATTTGTGGAGAGAAGCTAATACATTGGAAACAATTGTATTAAGATGTTAGACTAGTGTAATGGATCCATAGGCACATATAGTCAGAAGTACTTGGGGAGGGCACTTGTAATAGATCCCGGTTTGGGGTTGAACTCGTGAGGATTAATGTGATGACGGGTCATTCCCGTAAAAGTTTCCCCCAAGAGAAGTAAAGCGTAACTTTCAGGTGTAAATCGCAGAAGTAAAGAAAAAGAGATGTTTTAAAAAAGGCTTTCGGTTATATGTTTATTTACCGTTTTCGAAGTTTAAATGGCTTTTCTATATTTTGAACTGTTTGTTCTCACTAGGCTTTAAGCCTAACACTTTTTCTTAAAATGACATGTATATCAGGTGATCAAGCGGATGGGGCTTGAGGGGATGAGAGAATCTAGATGCCGGTAGTGGCATCCTTTTTGGAGTACACCTCGTGTGTATAGATGAAGTTGCATAGAAGGTTATTTTGAGGATTTTAGTGACACCCGAACTTAATCTGTATTTGGATTGTATAGATTATTAGGTTGTCATTTAATATTCCTATAGATTTTGTAAACTCACTTTAACTTTCCCCCCATCTTTATGCGTGATGTTTTATGAAGTAGAAGTTATTCCGCATTTTATTTTGGTTTAAATTAACGCCCATTTTTAGGGGTGTTACACTCTATATCGTATTAGTTGTTTAACAATTAAGTATGTTTCCTCGATCACAACCCTCGGGGTGCTCAAAATAGAAAAAGAAAAAAAACAAGAAGAAATTGCTCAAAAGATGCGTGGATCTCTAAATAAGTTTATTGTTAGACAACCAAATGTTTCAGATAATGTATGTGATAAAAATGAAAATGTTTGTGATGCAAATGCTTGTGATGAAAATGAAAATACTTGTGATCAAAATGCAAATGCTAGTGATCAAAATGCTTGTGATCAAAATGCAAATGCTAGTGATCAAAATGTTTGTGATGTAAATGAAAATGCTTGCGATGAAAATGTTTGTGATGTGAATGAAAATGTTTGTGATGTGAATAAAAATGCTTCTAATGATGTTGGTTTGAATATATTTGATCCAAGAATTTGGGATATGTTAAATTCTAATATGAGAGATTTGCTTGTTGAAAAAGGACTTATTAGGGAAACGAACATCAATTTCCCTAAAGATAATATAGGTAGACACTTTTCCGAAGAATTTTATGTTCGTAAGTTACGCAATGGTGAACGTTTAGATAGAAAGTGGTTAGTGTATTCAAAAGAGCTAGATAAAGTCTTTTGTTTTTGTTGCAAACTTTTTAAAGAGGGTTGGTCAAAAAGCCAATTAGCAAGTGTTGGATTAAATGATTGGAAACATCTTGGTCAACGACTAATTGGTCATGAAAATAGTCCCGAACATTTGATTAGTTTTGGAAATTGGATAGAGTTGCGATTGAGATTGTGTAAGAATGAAACACTTGATAAAGATTTACAAGATTTAATAAAAAAGGATACCGACCATTGGAAAGAAGTCTTGGTTAGAATAACTGTTGTCGTTAAATGTCTAGCAAAGAACAACATCGCTTTTCGTGGGACAAATGAAAAACTTTATAAAGAATCAAATAGTAATTTTTAGGCCTAATTGAAATGCTTGTTGAGTTTGATCCCGTTATGAAACAACATTTGAGCGTATCAAAGAAAAAAAAAACTCACTATCATTATCTTAGCCACAAAATTCAAAATGAATTGATTGACATGTTGGCATCCGATGTTAAGAGTGCAATTATTAAAAAGATCAAAGAGGCAAAATATTTTTCGGTTATTCTTGATTGTACTCCGGATGTAAGTAATCAAGAACAAATGACTTTAATTATAAGATGTGTTGATGTGTCTACTTCTCCTATAAAAGTAGAAAAGTTCTTTTTAGAGTTTTTGGTGGTAAAAAATACATCCGGCTTATGGCTTTTTAATGCGTTACAAGATGTTTTGATATCACTTGATTTAGATATTAATCATGTGCGAGGACAAGGGTAAGACAATGGGGCTAATATGAAAGGGAAACATCAAGGTGTGCAAAAAAGATTACTTGATATAAATCCTAGAGCCTTTTATATTCCATGTGATTGTCATAGTCTTAATTTAGTTTTATGTGATATGGCAAACTCTTGTCACAAAGCAAGATCTTTTTTTGGTACTTGTCAAGCAATATACAAAGTTTTTTTTAATTCTACAAAGAGATGGAATGTTTTATTACAACATATTGATAATTTAACTTTAAAATCTTTATCTACTACTCAATGGGAAAGTCTATTGAAAGTGTTAAAGCTATCAAAACTCAAGTTGGCCCAATCACAGATGCTTTAACAGAATTGGCTCAAAAAAGTGAGGATGGAAGTGTGACTAGGGAGGCCGATTCTTTGGTAGATGGTGAACTTTCAAGTTTTGATTTTCTTGTAAGTTTGGTTATTTGGCATGAAATTCTATATAGAATTAATTTAGTTAGTAAGAAATTACAATCTAAAGACATGCTTCTTGATATTGCCTTACAAAATCTCAAAGGATTAGTTGACTTTTTTGAAAAATATAGAGAAAATGGGTTCGCACGTGCTATTAGTGAAGCTAAAGAAATCGCAAATGATATTGGAGTTGATCCCGAGTTTGTAGTAAAACGTTCTTCTAGAAAAAAGCATTTTGATGAAATTCCAAATACGGAGAGAGCGCAACAATCCGCTCAAGAGACATTTAGAACCGATTACTTTCTTGTTTTAGTTGATATGACTCTTTTGCAATTACGAACTAGATTTGAACAAATGCAAGAATTTGAATCTAAATCTATGTTTGGCTTTTTGTTTGATGGAAGAAAGTTGGTTACTTTACATGATGACGAGTTAAGAAAATGTTGTTTGAATCTTGAACTTGTATTAACAAATGGTGATGATTCTGATATTGATGGGAAATATTTATATTTGGAGTTGCAAATGTTGCAGGAAAAGTTACCAGAAGAGGCATCGAAGAGTGGAAATCCTTGGACATCCATACAAATAATGGAGTTTGCAATGAAGTTGGAGATGTATCCACATGTCATGATTGCCTACAGAATTTTGCTGACCATACCAGTGACCGTAGCATCTGCGGAAAGAAGTTTTTCGAAATTAAAGTTGTTGAAGTCATATCTACGGTCTACCATGGGTCAAGAAAGATTGAATGGGTTAGCAATTTTGAGTATTGAGAGTAAATTTTTAGCTAATATTGACTATCATAAAATGATTGATATTTTCGCTTCAAAAAACGCAAGAAGGCATCGTTTTAGGTAATGTACTTTATATTTTGTTATACGGGGTTTTGGTTTATGTCCCCCCCCCCCCCTGTTGCATTACTTTTGCTATATTTAATCAAATCGGCATGGAGATGAGTCGTCTTGATGTTTTAGGGGCATTTTTTTTCCTTTTCGCCATGGGCAACATAAATCTCAGGGCCGGCCCTGGGTAAGAGTTTGATGCTTTTCGAGTTTGTTTGTTATCTTGGAATCGATTTCGATTCGTTATGATGGCTATTGAAATCGGTTTCGACTTTGGGGTTCTTTCTTGGAATCGTTTTGTTTCTATATTGGTTTTTTCTACTGAAATCGATTTCGATTTTGGTTATCTTTCTTGGAATTGACTTTGTTTTGTTATCAGTTTTTGTAAACCCGAATAATGGGAAAAAACCGAAGAGGTTTTAGTATATCGAAATCATTTTATGATTTGGATCTCCAGGTTTACTTTCCCTCAACTTCTTTAGTAGCATAACTCAAAATTATTTTGATACTGAATAGCATTTTAATCTACTGCATCTTGATTTTAGTCGTAGTTTTTGGTATTTTGTTGGGTGATGAGCTCTATGTGCTTAAATTTATTTTACATGATTTTTGTTAACTGTATGTATGGTCATTTGAAATCCTTTTATGTTAAAACAATTACTAACACGATCTTCTTGAACCAGGAACGAAATAGTTAAGGTATATATTTGAACCGAAATAAATTATATGTGCCATTTAAATAGGGTGTATTGCTATATGCCTTTTTATATTGACACCTACTTCAATGATACTATTTGCTAGAAAGAAGATGCTACCCTGGCTAACTTAAATGGAACTAATGTGTGGGTTGAGGTTTGACTAAAATGTTTTGATATTGACTTTTGGCCTTTGCCTGTGTTTACTTTGTCTTTAATAGGTTCTCTTATGTTGCTGGTGGTTTGTTTTAACCATTCTAACGTTCATGTACTTGTTCTTATTGACCTGAAGGTGGTAACTCTACATCTTTAAATTTTCAGGTATGTTGCTGTTTTGTCATTTATGAAGTAGATTGTTTAGAAACCAAGAGGCTCCTTCAAGTGTTAACTCAATTATTTGTGTTAACCGTGTTAACGCATCGTTCACTGGTGAACACCATGCTCGTATACTGACGAATGGTGTTCACCAGTGAACGAGCATGCATGTATGGAACCATTCGTTCACTGATGAATGGTGTTTCACCAGTGAACGAGCATGGTGTTTCACCAATGAACGAGCATGGTGTTCGCCAGTGAACGATGGGTTAACACGGTTAACACTTGATGGGGCCTCTAGAAACCAATTGTAAAGATTGTAACTCAGTAAGCAAGTAAATAGTTATTGTCAGAAATAATAGCAATTTGTGTGGTCCATCAGACTGCTCGATCTTGTGTAGTCCTTGAGACTGGTTGGACATGGATTTAACATTCTAACTCTAATTAAGCATGGTTGGAAATATTTTAGAGTGTATTTGAGTTTGAGAGCATATTTCAAAGAGGGCTTAAAAGAGTTTCCAGGGATCAAGCAGTTCCAATTTTTTTGGTTACCAAACATGATACATTTGGTTACCAAACATGATTGTATCAGTGTTTACCAAATAACACCATGATTATGGATTGCTAAATAACATCATGATTTTGGATTGCTGCCATGATTGTGTATCATTGTTTACCAAATAACATCATGTTGGGTTTTCGATATTGTTTCCATCGCATAACAAAAAAAATCATTTTTGTCAAATTTACAATGTAGATGATTCAACCAAAGGAATTTGTACACTGGATAATTTAGAGACATCGATCAAAAGAATTAAATATGATCCATTATAACTGTTGATATTGGTTTGGTTTGTAGGTTCAATGTAAAAATTGATGTTCTTTATTATTATGAATGTAAAAATTGAATGGTTGTATCCTTTCATAAAAGGACCGGAAGTAAACATTAAAAACAGTGGGAGTAACGACTCAAACCCGGTATGTGTTTACTGGGTCACTGTTCCTAACTGGATAAACATAAAAATGTTTGGCATTCTTACTTGATAAAAGCGACGACAAGACCCAACAGTCTTACCCAGTCACTACAAAACAAATGACTTTCACCCAAAAAAATCACCTAGCGAAATTTATGTTGGTGATTACTCATGGATTATCCAGAAAATATCAATGGTTCGGTAAACCTAATATTTTTCTATAAAATATCAATGGATCACCTAGAATATCCCTGGGTAATTTGTCCTAATTTGAATTACCCACCAACTTTTGTGACGGTTTGTGAAGAATCGTTCTTTATCGACAAATTTGTCAAGGAAAAGTTCGTAGGTAAAAATCTTTCATTTAGTAGTTAGTAAGTGAAAGTAACGACTCTTACCCGATAAGCGTGTTTCAAAAAAATTTATTGCACGTGATGTTTGAAGGGACTATAATCTCATCCTATAAGTTAAGAAGTTAAAAAGTGTTGGTTCTTACTGATAAGTGTTTATCGGATAAATATTAGATAATCGGACTCTAAATTTTAACTTTTCTTAAATTGGATAAGTAGGGTAAGCGACCCCTGAATTTCAACTTTTCAAAATAATAATAATTAAGGCGCATCCAAAGTAGGTAGGTGTTGTCGACTTATCTCTTATAGTCTAATTGTTTGACTTTTACATCATGTATGATGTATTTAAAATCCAAAACCTTTTAGTCACAAAGGATCAATCCTATGTAAGTGGTATTTGGACGTTTTGGTGAAGTTCGATGCGATCTCATTTTATTATACATCATCATCAAAAGAATTATTGTGCTCCTAAAATTTGTTATGATCATTGATGATAGTTATTGGAAACTCATTTTTACTAACCACCTGCTACGAGATTTTATATATGCTTTTATAATTTTTTGTATTTATGTTAAAAATATAACTATGAATTGTTATGTGACATGTTGTTTAATTACAATACTTGTAGAAACTAAAAAACAATACTTATAAAAACAAACTTTTCCGATGTATTTTTGTTTACACTCCTGCCGTATTGTGCGGGTACACAACTAATATATATATATAGGGAGGTTCAGGAGAAAACGCTAAAAAAAAGAAAACTGAAGAACATCCTGGGAGGCCGCCATCTGGTAACATGCATTTGTGCATATGCACTAATGCATATTTATGCATTGATGCATACAAAAAAAATATCGTACTCAGATGGCGGACTCTCAGAGTGTTCTTCAGTTTTCTCTTTTTTTAGCATTTTCTCCTGAACCTCCCTCTCTCTCTCTCTCTCTCTCTATATATATATATATATATATATAGAGAGAGAGAGAGAGAGGAGGGATTGAGGTTGAAGGGAAAGCACTAAAAAAAACAGAAGAACACCCTGGGAGCCCTCCATCTGGACGGTATGCACTAATGCATACAAGCGTTTTTTGTTCCTATGCACCAATGTTTATATCATTACATATGCATTGATGAATATTCACAAATAATGTTACAAATTACCGGTATGCATTAGTGCATACTGTTCGGATGGAAATCTCTTAGGGTTTTCTTCAGTTTTCTCTTTTTTGGCGTTTTCCCTTCAATCTGACCCTATATATATATATATATACACATACAGAAGAACATGTTTTTTTTGTTAATCAAGTCATTAGTGTTTTAACTTTGTTAACCGATAAGTCTTTTATTTTTTTAATCAACGGTTATGATTAAATTAAAATTATAAGTTGATAAAAAAAGAAACAAATTAAATTGTATTAAATGAAGGTCACTTTTGGAACAAATTATAATATTTTATTTTTGGAAGTTAATCAATAATAATATTTTATTTTTTTATTTTTGAAAAATAATGAATACTTATTATAATATTTAAATTATTTTTGTTTACCAATAAAATTAAAGAGTTCATAGGTGAACCATAAAATAAAACAATAATTTTTGTTTAAAGTTTATAGGTGAAACTAGAAAATGAGACAATAATTTTTATTTAACCATATAATCAACGTTTATAAGAGAAACCAGAAAGTGAAACAATGATTATTATTTAAAGTTCATAAGTGAAACCAGATAATCAAAGTTCATAGGTGAAACCAGAAAGCTAAACAATGGTTTTTAATATTTAAAGTTCATAGGTGAAATCGGAAATTGAATGAGAAAATTATGAAAGTTTAAATAGGTTCATAAGGTGAAATTAGAGAATTTCATAGGTAAACAATTAAGTAAATGAGATAATTAAGAAATGTGATAATTAAAAAAATGTAATAGTTAATTAAATAAGATATTTAAGAAAATATGGTATCAATAATCAAAACACGAAAATGTCTCTGTTAACAAAGTTAACACTAATGACTTGGTTAGGTTAAACGGGATCGTATATATATACACACACATCTGGGATCACGTAAGACCAACCTGTTTTCATGAGTCATTTTATGCATACATTTCAAAAAAACTATGAATTACAACTTAATAAGCACAATGTACAAGTATTTGATGCATAATTTACCTTTAGCTACTCTTCACCTATAACACACTATTGAATTTAGTGCACTATCTCTAGCAACAACTTTACGTTCCTGATTTGGATTTCAATTTCAAGTTCAAATTCAAATGCAAATCAGATTATCCTAAAGAATGCTCTTTCGCTCTCTCTTTCTCTCTCTCTCTCTCTCTCTCCTAAATCCTCCATAATCTAGGAAATCTTTTCTACTCCTTCAGGCTCCTTCCCCACTATCTAAAACCTGAGATCGAACCGAACATCTTGATTCCTAGTATATTCTCAGTTGTTTTGAATCTTCAAGAATCGACCTTGGAAAACATCATCTAAAGGTATTGATTCATATTGTTCATTTTTGTTTGTTTTCCCTCGTATTTTATTTCTTTTAGAATCATTTTCAAACTTGTTTTTTTGAAATTTATGATAGTGGAAATAGTAGTAATAGAAGTTTGATTTGGATAGATTGTTCATGGGGACAATGATACCGCCAACGATGGATATGCCAAAGAGGAAGAATGTTGATGTTGAATCCCATGACGTCATTGACAACAACACAAAACGATATTTGTTCCTTCCTCCTCCATAAAGCTCGAAATCTGCTTAGGGTATGAACTCATTGATCTACTTTTTCATCCTCCCAATCTCCTTGGTTTGCTCCTTCGGGAGATGATTTTCACGAAACCAAATACAAACGATTAAAGCACTTTTGTAATTGACTAATAATGCATTGATGTTTAGTGTATACACGTGGTATTTGATTAACATTTAAATAATCCATGTAATAGAAGTTGGGCATCTTTCATTCCTGTCTGCTCTTCAAAGTTTCTGTAATCTTGGTATATCTGTTAGTCCAAGATTTCTATTTGGGCATAAAGATTATTGTTGCTTCTTTCATAATTATTGGTGTTGTCTCTTTGGATCAATTTCTGAATGTTAGAGTATAAACTTCTCTCAGGTATTTGATATTATAAAATATGATTAAAGCATTGTTAGCTTGAAGGTGAAAGTTTGATGGCCTAAATATATAATAAAAGTGTGTTCCTCGTCAAAATTGCTGACTATTCATGATTATGCACGAAAGCCTAGTTTGGTTCAACTATTTCTTCATTTTCTTATAAAGTTTTTGAGGTTGTACGAGCATTTTGTTTGTTCTGTGTAGATGAACATTTTGGACACAAACCATACATACTACTTGAATAATTTTGGGTCTAAAATGTTCATCTGTACAGATCAAACAAAATGCTCGTACAAACTCAAAAACTTTATTAAGAAAATGAAGAAATAGTTGAACCAAACTAGGCTTCCATGCATAATCATGAATAGTCAACAATTTGTAAGAATGCTAAAACCCACAAAACGGGGAAGACATTTATATTTTATCTTCAGGACACCAAACTTTGACCTTCAAACTAACTAGGCCTTTATCATAATTTATAGTATTAGATACCTGAAATAAGTTTATAGTTTAACATTCAAAAGTTGATCCAAAGAGACAACATCAATAATTACGAAAGAAGCAACAATAGTCTTCATACCTAAATACAAATCTTGGACTAACAGATATACCAAGATTGTAGAAACTCTAAAGAGTAGACGGGAATGAAAGATGCCCAACTTCTATTACATGGATTATTTAAGTGTTAATCAAATACCACGTGTAACCTTATACACTAAACATCAACCCATTATTTGTCAATTACAAAAGTGCTTTGATCATTGTATTTAGTTTGGTGAAAATCATCTCCCATCATTTGGATAAACGAAACCCTAACCCTCGATTGGAAAGGAGGAGCAAACCAAGGACATTAGGAGGATGCAAATAGTAGATCGATGAGCTCATACCCTGAATAGGTTCGATAGATTCTACATCTAGTTGTTCTCCCTCTCTGGCATATCCCTCATCGATGATATCACCGTCCCCATTGGCAGTCAAATCGAAATTAACTTCCTATTACCACTACTTCCATTATAAAAAATTTCAAAAAACAGTAATCAATACCTTTAGATGATGTTTTCAGGGTCGATTCTTGAAGATTCAAAACAAATGATAATATCAAAACAACTGACAATATACTAGGAATCAAGATGTTCAATACTTCATATAGAGAAGACGGAGGGCTGGAAGAGTAGAAAGCATATCATAGATGATAGACGATTAGAGATAGATAGAGGCAGAGCCTTCGTTAGGATAACCTAATTTGAATTTGAAATCCAATTCAGGAACGTAAAGTTGTTTCCATAGATATTAGACTAAATTCATTGGTGTCTTTTGGGTGAAGGGTAGCTAAGGATAAATTATGCATCAAATACTTGTATATTGTGCTTATTGAATTGTAATTCATAGGTTTTTTAAATGTACGCATAAAATGATAGTACTTTTTGTTTTATCTAGTGTAATTAAGAGTTTTAACCTTTATGCTTTATAAGGTAGTATAGATATCATTATAGGGCTAGCTTTATTTTTTAAGAAAATGGAATATAATTAGATTTCTTCGTTGTGATGGAATGACCAAATCCAAGAACAATAGAATGTGTGGAATTCATGCAACAAAATATAAGGATTCACTGGCGGAGAAATCCATCGATAATCCACCGGTGATCCGCAGCAAATCCACCGGAAGTTACCGACGAAAAAATTTGTTATGGAGCCTCTTTCGTTTTGTGATGTCAATTTCATTCCATATGTAAACCAAAGGTTTAAATGAAACTTCATCAACGAAGTTGACAACTATATTCCAGTGTAGGATTCCGATGGAATACTGTGAACTAAATGGAAACCCTAAAAGTTATCCCTTATAGGTAGGAAAATGAAAGTAAAGTGGTTTATAAATGTGCCAACTTTGGCTAAAAAAATCTAGCCGTTTTTTGACCATATTGGGAAGATTTTGACCCTTTTTTTGGCTCTTTTATCCCCTTATACCAAGTTACAAAACGCAAACAAATCTCGCTATTATTGTATTCGTTTCTCGCAGAAAACGTTCACACTTCTACCATTCCAATCCTCAATTCTCATTTCTTTCTCTCTTTATCTTCCAAAACGGCCGGTGAACAATCAAACGAACAAATTGCCAAGGTTCTCGCGTATCACGGACAAAAGGCACAATGCAAAATGTGTCAAACTCTACTCACGGTAGACTAAAATTCAACCTTAAAGCAGCACACCGAAAAAACGTGCTTGCGGTTGAGCGCTGGGACGATACAAGCCTACCGATATTTGACAATTAAGGTCAAGTATATACAGCGGTAGGATGCCGAGTTGAACTGAGAAATGACGACAAAATGTGTCATTCAAGTGGGGTTGACGTTCTGATATTTCGACAACCCTCACATTACGAAGATGATCCAAATAATACTAGAACCATGCTACAAACCGGTAATTCGTTAAACTCTTAGATGCGATGCCCTAAAGGTGAAAAAGACTCGAAATGAAATGGCCCAAATGTTTTCTTCTTTGTCTAACAATGTTTTTTTAACATGTGATTTTTGGAGCGCACCATATTGGATTGACGTAATCTTATATATACATAATGGCACATTGGATTGAGCCGTAATCGTGCCAATTCGGGTGATCATCAATTTAGAATTATTAAAAAAGTCTCGAATTTTATAAGTTAGATTCTAAAATTATTAGCATTTCATTTGATAACGCTAGTAATAATAATTTATGTGTAAATAAATTAAAGTGCGTTTTAACCACTATTTTAGATGGTAAATTATTTCATACACATTGTTTGTGCACACATAATAAAATTAGTCATTCAAGATAGTTTAAATAACTGTAAACCCGTAATAGATAAGTTTAAAATTATGTTACAACGAATTTTCACAAAGGATAAAAAAATACATGCAACATATAGAACATATCGTCAAGATTGTGCAAATATGACAAATGAATATTTGTTACATCAAAAACCAGGTTATCAATATATTTCTAACATGTAGGTTCCTACATGGGATACCACATTGGCTACGATTTACATTTGTCCCCAAATAAATTAATCCTAAATTTAAAGAATCAAATTAAGAAGATGAATCAAATTGATGTTGGTATATGTTAAATTGTTAATGGCCTGGTCCTCTTCTGCTAGGCCCAGAAGCCAATGTCTTCCATATAGACTTTGCTTCATGAACTTGTTTAACTTTCTTGGCGGTGCTCATGGCGGTGGTGGCGGGGGCAGTGGTGGCCGTGGTGGTGGTGGGTCGTAATGATCTGCAGTCGACAGGACCAAATTGGGTTATCATCAAGAAGATGATGGCACCAATAACCATGCACAAAATATTAATCTTCATAGAAGTGTTTTTTATTGGTATATATGTTTAAGGTAGTGGATTTGGGTAGTAAAGATGATTGTTAATTGGAAATGGAAGTAAGTGAGATATCATATGGTATATATATATATATATATATAGATAGATATAGATATGCAGCTAGCTGCAACTCTTTATGTATGAAAAGGATACCGTGTGCCGACGGTGAAGGGCTTTTTGAGGCTAGGTGTCAAATAAATAATTTATTTCCAAAACCACCGCCAACTATTTTGGATTTCCATTTACACCCCCCTTCCTTTTGAATAAGTATGGGCTACCCGGAATTTAGGGGTGTTTGGATTAGCTTATTGACTTATAATTTATTGACTTTTTGGAAAAGTGTTTATCAAAAGTTGATAAGTTAAAATTTTTTACTTTTTAAAAAATAACTTATTATTGGTTTGGCATCGGATAAGTTGTTTTTGCCAAACACTTAAAATGACTTATTACCGGTGTTACACTGGAATAAGTCAATAAGTTGTTTTGATAAGCTAAAACAAACACCCCCTTAGTTTTCTTTTTTGTATTTATTTAATTGAGTGATTGATGAGAGGGATTTTGAGACAACATATTGTTTTCTGCACACCCTTCTTATATGCTATTGAATGACATGGTGAAGATAAGATATATATATATATATATATATATATATTATATATAGGGGTGGGTTCAAATGTGAACCTATCTTTGATTGTGAACATGAGGATACATCTCAACCATCCATTTAAAATCAGATCAAAAAATCAATGCACAAAACGCACGGTGGCATTTTTGTAAATAAGTGGAAAACTCGAGTCATGGCTTAAACGATAATTAGCGCGTAGGGGCAACATCGTAAATATAACATGACCGTCAATTTTTCATCTTCGTCGTCCCCAAACAACGATTTCGCCGTCAATCTATTCATCGTATTCGTCACCAAGCAACAATTTCGACATAAATCAGTTCATCGTCGTCGTCACCAAGCAACTTATTTACTACAGAATTGTAACTTATATTCAGTCTGAATATAAGCTAAAATTATGTGTTTGAATAGTTGTGTATATATTCAGTCTGAATATAAGCATGACATTGTGATATCACAATGTCATGTTTATATTCAGTCTGAATATAAGCTACAATTATGTGTTTGTATAATTGAAGCTTATATTCAGTCTGAATATAAGCATAACATTGTAGTATCATAATGTCATGTTTATATTCAGTCTGAATATAAGCTACAATTATGTGTTTGTATAATTGAAGCTTATATTCAGTCTGAATATAAGCTAAAATTATGTGTTTGTATAATTGTAGCTTATATTCAGTCTGAATATAAACATAAAATGTTATGCTTATATTCAAACTGAATATAAGCTACAATTATGTGTTTGTATAATTGTAGCTTATATTCAATCTGAATATAAGCATAAAATGTTATGCTTATATTCAGACTAAATATAAGCTACAATTATGGGTTTGTATAATTGTAGCTTATATTCAGTCTGAATATAAGCTAAAATTATGTGTTTGTATAATTGAAGCTTATATTCAGTCTGAATATAAGCTAAAATTATGTGTTTGTATAATTGTATTCAGTCTGAATATAAGCTAAAATTATGTGTTTGTATAATTGTAGCTTATATTCAGTCTGAATATAAGCTACGATTATCCAAAGTTCAAATTTTAGCTTATATTCAGACTAAATATAAGCACTAAGAGTCTTACTACTTATATTCAGACTGAATATAAGTTATTATTATAAAAACACCTAATTGTAGTTCATATTCAGTCTGAATATAAGCTACGATTTTACAAACTTCAAAATTTAGTTTATATTCAGTCTGAATATAAAGACTCTTAGTGCTTATATTCAGTCTGAATATAAGCTAAAATATGAACTTTGTATAATCATAGCTTATATTCAGTCTAAATATAAGCTAAAATATGAACTTTGTATAATCATAGCTTATATTCGGTCTGAATATAAGCTACGATTATACAAAGTTCATATTTTAGCTTATATTCAGACTGAATATAAGCTACGATTATACAAAGTTCATATTTTAGCTTATATTTAGACTGAATATAAGTTACTATTATAAAAACACATAATTGTAGTTCATATTCACTCTGAATATAAGCTACGATTTTACAAACTTCAAAATTTAGCTTATATTCAGTCTGAATATAAGCTACGATTATACAAACTTCAAATTTAGCTTATATTCAGTCTGAATATAAGCTACGATTATACAAACTTCAAATTTTAACTTATATTCAGTCTGAATATATATACTACAATCTGGTTTTTTATAATTTATGTTTATATATTCAGTCTGAATATAAGCTATAGATCGACGCATCTTCAACATTAGAACCAAATTCTCGGTCTGTATTCTCGAAACATGTAACATAATCGCAATCAGTGAACAAATCACATGTTTGATCAACAAAAAGAGTAGAATTTTCAACTGGATCACAATCGATTGCATTTTCTGATGAAGAAACAAAGTCCATTGAAAAGAGGGAATCAACAATTTAATTTCAGAAATCGCAAATCCAATTAATAAAGTTCTTCACAGCAATGAATCTGATTAATAGGGACGAATTCGATTAATAGAGAAGAAGACGATTAACATAGAAGAAAACGATTAACAGAGAAGAATTCGATTAACAGAGAAGAAGACGATTAACATAGAAGAAGACGTTTAACAGAGAAGGAAGAAATAAGCGGGAGTGACATCAAAGAGCAGCTTGAATAAAAATTGCCAGAATTACCCCTCAAGCCACATTTAAAGAGCAGCTTGAATATGGCTCAGGTCAAGTGCTGAGATTTGTCCTCATGTTCACAATCAAAGATAGGTTCACATTTGAACTTTCCTCTCTCTCTCTCTCTCTATATATATATATATATATATATACATATATATATATATATGCGGGTTCATGCAAGGACGGTAACAATTTACGAGAATGCAAGGACAATCCTCAGCCAATCATTTTGTACATGAAATTTTTTTCATGTACAACAAAATCATATGTGATTTTGTACTAGCATCAAAACTGACACGCACGACTTTTGCCGTGGAAAAAGTCTCGGCTAATCATATATGATTTTATATGTGAATCATATGTGATTGTGTACATGAATCATATGTGATTTTGTACATGAATCATATGTGATTTTGTACATGAAAAATTTCATGTACAAAATGATTGGTTGAGGATTGTCTTCACATTCTCGTAAATTGTTACCGTTCTCGCATGAACCTATTTCTATATATATATATATATATATTATTAAGTTATGCTTTTTAGTAGGCATGTTCCCGATAATTTTTAGGTCCTGAGAAATATTTTGAAATTGACCGTCGTCCGTCAATAAGTATGCTTTTTTTTAATATATTGTTTTTATATTCAGAAATAACATCAAATTCAAAAGTTTACTAATAATTCATATGACACCGTGTTTTCCAGTATTTCTTAAATACAAAATCAATCAATAACTACTTCTAATTAATATTATCTATCAATTTATTTTAACACAACATCATAAATTTGTTCCACTGCCAAACACATTTTATTATATAGATTAACATCATTTGGAGTTACAATGTTGATTATTCATAATAACATTTTATGTAAATCAATATACAAATCAGTTCGGTTTCCATTTCAAATCACGTTAATTTTTCATCACCATTTTAAACTTTTAGCGTTAAAACAAACTTTTTAGAACATTCAATCTTATAATCAAAAAATTATATTGTTTATTATTTGAGATCTTATTGCTGTTTTATATATAAGAAAGTACTTCAGATTTACGCACTCATATTTGGTAAAAAAGAGTCAATAATGTATGAAAAAAAATAGTAGTTTTGAAACCCTAAATATAGATATAAGTTGAATCATCTCTTGTGATTGATAAATTCTTTTCAAAAGATAGAAATTTTCTTAGTTAATAACAAGATTTCTACTATATTCTAATACAAAAATAGAATTCATGTAGATGAAATAATCAAAAGAGTCGATGAGAGATAAATGATATATAGAGAATATATCAAGGTTTTCTAATTCTAGGCGACATAATTAATTAATACATGTTTAGGTAATTAATTTATATAATGGTTAGTTCTTTTTGGATCATATTAGATAGTAAAAGAATTTGTCTAGTTTATTTATTTACTTTTTTGAACTACTACCATATAATATATGCGGGAAAAAAATCGGACCCCTATTTCTTTTGGGCCCTGGGTGTACGCCCCACCCGCCCTCCTCCAAATATGGTCCTGCCTTTTAGGGTCGGTTCAAGGAAAAACGTTAAATAAACGGAAAACTGAAAAACCTTGAAAATAAAACGAAAAAAACATATCAATATAGATGTCAAATTAACGAGAAAAATATGATCTATTTTTGTGTAATTTATTTCGCTCGATTTTTGTTTATTTTTCGTCTTTTTCTGAATAAAAAAATAGGAGGCGGGGGATTTTTTTAATTAAAAAATAATTTTGTAATCATTCAATTAATCTCATCCATTAGACCATCTCAAAACCACCCCTAAAATCACAAAAAACACAAAAATAGAGAGATTTTGCTCTTCAACCCAACACTAAAACACTAAATAAAATGGAGGGTATAATTCTTGGTCTCTATATTTGAAGGCCATTAAAGTAAAACACTAGAAAAAATATTAGTATGTTATTCAAAATTTCTAATTGTATTTAAAGATTAATAGTTTAATAAATTTATAAAATAGTATAATGATAGATACATATATTATTTTATTAATAAAAGTGTTTTCAGTGTTTTTTTATAGTGTGTGGTTGAAGTTGAGATTTTTTTAGTGTTTAAGGGACCCACCATTTGCGATTGTTGACTTTTGTTGACTTTTATCGAATCCGTTGGAAATCCGTCGGAAATCCGTCGGAAATTTTCCGACGGCCAAATCCGTCGGAAACTGTCTGTCGGAACTGGCCATTTGTTTAGTAGTGTTAGATCAACCAACCTAACGATTGATAAAGTGTTTTTTGGTTTTCATTTATTTGAGGTTTTTTCATGAACCTTCCTCGAGCTTTTTAAACATTAAACTTTAATTCTACAACTTATTATATATATATATAATTTTTTTTTTAAATTTGTTTAAGAGATTGTTTGGCAAATCATAATTTATTTATGCATGTTCGAATCCAGATGTACACAACAATTGTCGTCACTGAGTTTATCATGGCTGATGTATTGCAATCATAATTTGTCTGGATTAGTACAGGCATAGCCTGGAGTACCCTTCACAAAAACTTATTTTCATGGTACATGTTTAGATGCGAATAAGTTAGCGTATTGAAACGTTTTAGAAGTTTATTGTCATTTTTTCCAATTATAACCTTATTAATATAATTTTTTATTTATTGCTATTAATTATAAATAATATTAATAAATATTAGAGATTACTAATTTTAATTAATATAAACTGGAAAGTTAATTAATATCTGATTATAAATTATAAATTATACGTTAATAATAGTTATTAATTATTTACAATAATTATTAATCATATCAATTATTTTCATGTTATTATTTTCTTTAATTATTATTCAATATATTTTAGTTATAAAAAAATAGAACAATTATAAAAATATTTATGTAACATAACAATTAAATTTATACTTATTTTGTTTCATAAATAATAAAATTATGTTAAATATGTTTAATAAATTATGTAGTTTGGTTATTAAATATATATTTTAAAACTATTAATTAATTATGATATGTGAACTTGTCCAAGTATATTTTTATCCATATTATATGTAATGGTTTTTTTTAAATCATAAATAATAGATTTTTTTTAAAAATTTATTTTAAGAAATCCAAATGTTGTAATATATATAATCTATTTGAAATTCTCCTAATCAATATATTATATTTTTTAATTTTTCTACCATCTTGTTTGTATTAATTAATATATTAAATTATTAGAGATTTGTTTTTAAATATATAATAATATATTTGAAATTCATTTTAATCAATATATTATATTTTTTAAATTTTCTACCATCTTATTTGTATTAATATATTATATTATTAAATATTTGTTCTTAATTATATTTTAAGATGTTATAATTGATTAATTATAAATATGTTTTTTTGGTCATTTTACACTATTATAAACTAATTTATGCTAAACGTGATTTTTTCACTAAGTAAACATAGCATAAATTTATAAAGTTGTTTGATACTGGAATGATAAAAGCATTCAAATATCGAACCAAAATTAAGAATTAATAACACGATAGAATACATAGTCACTAAAACTTAATAGATGTAGTTTTAAAATCTAAAACATTTTTTATGATTAAAATTGAACTAAACAAATTAATTATAGCCAAAATTTATATTTTGACACTTATCTCATTTTTTATATTAATAAAATATGTTTAATCTTTATTTGTAAATTTTATTTTGTTCAAATAAGTTCAATTTTCCTTTTCTATGTGATTTATTAATTTACTATTATCAATTTATAATAAATAGTTATTTTTACTTATTTTATAAAATATTAGGGAAAATTTTCTTAAAAACAACTTATGAAGCGATTATATATGCATCATTTCTAAATGCAAATATGTTAAAATTTAACATTACAAGTTATTATGATATTTGTTTAACTTTTTTAAATCCCATATTTGAAACTAAATAAAATTACCTTATAACTATAGAATAAACTTAATAGATTTACTATCATCCAAAAAATATAATTTTTTTTGCAAAGAGAGATTTTATTAGAAACAAACAACAGGCTCCAAGGCGGAGGCCAAAGATACAAGAGGGAAGGGGGAAAAGGGAAGCCCAGCTTAAGAGTCGAAGCAAACAAGGGGGCTGGAAAGCCAGGTATCCCAACTAATAGAACCAGTTTTACCTCTATTACAAATCCAAAGGCCGGCAAGACGCTGAATTCCAGGAAAGATGTCCTCCTCCATCAATTTGGCCGGGGGGTCCAAGTCCTCACAATGGAGAATACGATTCCACCAGCTCCAAATATACCAGAGAGCAACCATACATATAGCCTCAATACCCGAAACCTGTTTCGACGAAAAGTCAGTGGAAAAAGAGTTGGTCTGGAACTCTTGGACAGATTTAAATCGATTCCCCGAAATCCTCATCCAGCTCCAAATTTTTCGCCGTAAGCCATCTAACTTCGAGCAGGTAAAAAAACAATGATCTACCTCATCCACCCCCGAATTACAGAATATACAGGTAGAAGACGGGAGCTCAATTTTTTTCCTATGAATGAGGTTGGCCCTAGTTGGAAGGGCGTTTAAAAAAAGACGCCAGACAAAGATGTTAACCTTGGTCGGGACGAGAAGGTTCCGTTTGCAGCCCGCTATAGAAGAAGGTAAAGTATCGAGCCTTTGATGAATGAAGTTATACATCTTTTTAACCGTAAATAAACCGTTAGGGTCTTGAGACCATCTCCAATAGTCTTTACCTTTTAAAGAGAAGCTCGTATTAGTAAGAAGATGCTCCAAATTAAGGAGGTCATCCAAAGCCCGGCCACGAATGCTAGATCTCCAGGACCAACTTCCTTTCCACACGCCATTAGAAAGAACCCATCTATCTTTAAAAGGGACATCTTTATTAGACTCTTTGGCAAAAAGACGCGGATAACGGGTTTTGAGAGGCACTCCCGATCCAACCCACCTATCTTTCCAAAACGGCACCATGGACCCAGGAGCGATTTTCTTATCATACAAATTAATTTTTCAATTTAATTTTTCATCATACAAATTATATGAAGAAAAGAGTATTTTATTCTATTTAATTCCATACTTATATTAATATTTTTTGTTCAATTTTTTAACCAGATTTAAAATACCAATCCTGAGTATATTTAAATGCAAGTATGTCATCTCATCTATATTTACTATATTTTAAAACATTTTCATCAAAAAATTTAAATCTATTAAAACATAAGTTTATAACTAACTATTACATCATATAATTGCATCAATTTTCACGTTTAAACTTAATAAAACTAAGTAATAATCATGTTTTGAATAGGATAAGTGTTGATGACTCTCTTTTGGATAAACATCTCATGTTCCAGCGTTCCATTTTTGTCCATCAAATGCATGTATCATTAGAAAGAGAATCGGACAAGAGATTTTTACCCTCTTTTAAAACTATACAAAACCATAATAGTAAAATGGAGAAAGGCGAATAAAAAGATGGAACATGAAACATGATATGATTGAGGGTTCACGTTCAAAATCAAGAGTGCATCACGTTGTATTATGTCGGTATATATACTTCTAAGTATGTGTATATATATATATATGCCTCTCTATACATAATTATGTGTAAATATATCATAGCAAAGAACTAAGGCCTTGTTTGTTTTTTTCATTTTAAGTTTTTAATCACCACTTACGTCTTATTCATTTAGACGTTTCATAACCATTTCAGAATTGAATTCAAAAACTTCAGACTTCAGCACCTCTTAAAAAACAAACATCACCTAAATATCTACCTAATATGTCCTACAAGCCATGTTCAATGCACTCTAAACCAATCCCATCATGTTCGATCTACATACCAAATACATTCAACCAAGCCAATGTGGACTAAGGAGTGGTGACTAAACACTTACCGTCTCTCACCAGTTAACTAAACGCTTATCGTCTTTTATCAAGTATGAGACGCTTATCCGGTAAGAGATTATAGTCTTTACCAATAATTTTATTTTGTCATTTTACTAATCGAAAATCTTACTTGGTAAGTCAGAATAGTGACGACGTGTTATAAAAGAGATTTATACCATGTTATTTTCATAACCAAAAAACTTACCGATAAAATGATTACCCCAGTTTGTGTTAATTAAACTTACCCTAGATGAACCATCTTATATTGATTGAATAGACCTCAAGTAATTATAAATAAGGGGAGGGGGTTAAGATGGAAGAATTTGAATAGTACAAGGGGTATTTAGTATAAACAACTTGTATTCAAAATTCAGTGGTGCAATTGCATGGAAGCATGTTGAAGTTTTGAATTAATACTGGAATGGAATCTGCTTTGTAGTTGAATTCACACGGATTTGTACGTCACACGTGTGTGCCGGTACGCGCTTATTCCCTTCTTTTAGATGATGTATGGCTGTCCACTCTTTCGGACTTTGGGTTTCTGCAAAAACGAACAATTTGAGTTAACCCCTTAATATTTTTCTGTTGGAAGTAATTAAAGTTTGTTTAAACCTAAATTGCATAAAAAAGAATATAATTTCATTTAGGTTTCAGTTTCAATAGTAATTTATAAACTTTTAGTGGCTGTTTTTTATTTATTATTATTAACCTATATATCCAATCCGTTATGTGAGCCGACTAATTTCAGGACGACTAACCGTTTTGGGGGTAGTCTGGAATCACCGTATTTAAACCTCCGTTACCACATGGGGATTTTTAATCATTCATGGATTCGAACTTGGGATCTCCTGATACTTATGACCTTTGAAGCCCAAACTTAAACCATTGAGGCACCACCCTTGTGCTTGGCTGTTTAGTTCATGCTCCAGAGAAATAAAAAAAACGTCATGGAATGAAAATAGTAGTGAACGAGTCCTGAATTTAACTTGAAATGAATTTTTTTGCGCCTGGGGAATAGACTCATTAATTAATAACTAGGGGTGAGCAAATGCGGGTATCCGATCAAAATTAATGGAGCAGGACCCAGAATCGGAATAGGTGGTTACTGGAATAAAGGAACCAAAACCACTTACATTGGTTATTTATATTTTGGAACTGGACCGTGGGGAACCGGTTTCGGTACCGAGTATTCAGTGTATAATTTTTTTCCCTGAATTTTATGATTTTACACAATAAAAAGTTAATTTTAGACCAAAAGACATTTGCCTAATGATATCGTAGCCCTTACTCTCTTAAGTATAACGCTTAAGATAGTAGCAATTGAAAGGCATAAAGATGAAATCATTCACGCACATCGAAAAATCTAGTGATATGATGAATAGTGGACTAATGTTAAGGGATGTCGATGAGTGGTTCAACAACTTTTATATATGAATGCATTAATAAATTGTAAACTTGAAATTTAAGTAATTATGTTTTAATAAATAATATAAAATGTTTAGAAAGTTGTTTCTAAAAATTCTAAAGTAAATGTTTAATATAGTATAGATAAGTCTAAATAATTTTCATTTTAATTTCCAATCTTATTAATTACTGTTTAATATTTCTAACCAAACACATTATAATTAGTATTTGTGTTGATGTGATATTAATTTAATTTTACGTATGTAAATTTGACGTGTATTTTTGATTTAAGTTTTCACCGTATAGATTCTTTTATTTAAACTAGAAGGGTACTCGCGCAATGCAGCGAGATATATCTTGATTTTAATGTTTCATTTTATTTTTTTGTCTCTAATGGTTTTGTGCGGTTTTGAGAACGATTTTTAATGTTCCATTTTAAAATTCTAGAATTTTATGTAATTTCTCTAATTCAGTTTTTTAATTTAGATTTAATAACAAACTGATTTATTTTTGGGTTGATAATACAACTTTTTATAAAAATAATAATTAAGTCTTTTTTGCTAGAATTCAATGATTATCTTAATTATATTCTAAATTTTCTATATTTGAATGTGATGTTTATTTTGTATTTGATTATCTTTATCCATAGTAAGTTCCAAGAATTCCGAAATAGAACTTTAATAACTTGTACTTGAGCAAAATTACTTGTAATCTTGAATTTTAAGTAATATGTATAAATAAATAGTACTTCATGCATAAAAAATTATTTTTAAGAGGTTTTATCAAATGCTTTATAATATAGTATAGATAAATATAGTTAAAATATAAACAATTGGATCTGCGTCTTTTTAAAGGAAATTAAATCTGTATTTTAAGAATATGTCGTTGAAAATATAAATTAAATAAAATTTTGGTTACGCAAATAAAAATAAAGAAGCGTGTTTTGAAAGGTATCTTTATATATACGAGACGGTGCACTTTTACAACACAAAGCCAACGGCCAAATGCCTCTTTTGGTCATATACTTGTTCACACTATTTTTGAAAAGCCAAGAGGTTTTTAGGCGTGAGATCCCTAGTGATCTATTTTATTTACTTATGAAACAATAATGTAAATATATATTGTTAGAAATTCTTAACCCAAATCTTTATATATTAAACTAAAATCTATAAAGAATTAGATGCATTTGTAGTAGAAACTCATGGTGTTAATTCCTCTTAACCAATCTTCTAAACTCACGTCCGTTGGCTCATTTTGGCCCACCCTACGAACTCATGGGTTCATTCTAAAAATAGTTATCTTTAGAGCAGGAACAGACCCATAATTCTTTTGATACAGTGACACCATACAACATAAACAAAAAATAATTATAAAAAATATTGTTATTATCGACGTGTTTTACGTTTTTGCCAACGTTCAAAAAATTTCGATGTGTTTTTAACCTAATTCTACCGTTTCGGGGGATTTTTAAAGTTTTTTTCTTGATTTCGAGTAGTTTTTAAGTTTTTTTTATCGATTTAGAGAGATTTTTCGGTTATATGTTATGGATAAGAATTAATGGCTCTTCGTTACATGATCAATGGTCGTCAAATTCAAGACACTAATGACGCGCGTACGAGCAGTAGTTACCGGATAAATAATCATCACAATGAAGACCAACGTTACAAACCCTTGAGGCACGATGACCTAAGGGCAATCATATTGATTGTAGTAACTAACCGGCGATGGTCGTGAGTTTCCCCTGACTAACGACCGCCGCCTATTTGACTAATGACAAACGCCCGTTTTTATGGTGTTTAATGCAGGATTTTTTCCATTAATGATAACGGCAATAACCGAAGACATGTAAACAAGAGCATTGAAGACAAGAATCGTTGGACATTAAGGCTATGTTTGGCAAAAATAAGCTGACTTATAAGCTAGCTTATTTTCAGTGTACACGTTTGACAAACCATAAGCTAGCTTATTGAAACGTTGCTTGGAGTAGCGTTTTGGGAGCTTATTGTCACATTTTTCAATTATAACCCTCATTAATATTAATTATTATTTTTTAATATACCCTTTTTGGTCCTTTTACATTCTTATACGTTAGTTTTGTCAAACATGGTTTTTTCATCAGCTAGCTTATCAGCTACCAGCTAGCTTATAAGTCATCCGCTAGCTTATCAGCTACCAGCAAGCTTATCCGCTAGTTTACCAAACATAAAACATATTTATAAAGAAGATTAATATATAAAAACCGCTTAGATCACTCAAAGGGGGACACATTCAATACTCACAAGCAAACTTACAATCTATTGTCATTTCATTTTACATTGTAATTTCTTTTTTGCACAGCAAGCAAACACCTTTTATTACCAACACCACATAATCCATACAGAAGGCCCAAAATGTGCAGCACCCAAAAGGGAATGAAAACCCATCCCAAATTTTCATGTCTCGTTGATGTCCATCTATCATATGGATACACGTAATGACGTAAGCAGATAGAAAAAATAAAAATAAATTAAATAAATTTAAAATAAATGGAAAGCTGACGTGTCTTAATTTCATTGATGGGACAGGAATGAGACATAATAATTTAGGACAGGTGATTTTTATCCATATTGGTCCGACAGTCTACCGTTAACTTTTTCCAACACCATCCTATTCCTATTAGTCCAGATTAGATATGTAATACACCGTAACGTCGCCGACCACCTCTTCAGCCCCTTTTCGTTGTTGCTTCGTTGATTACCTGCATTCCTAGATCATTCTTCAATAAAAAGTCCAAACACAACCAAATCCAAGTTTCAAACATATTATTTATTTTTGAAAAATATTAATTAATTAGGATATGAAATTAGAATAAAAATTTATTATTATTATTATATTTATGATAAACCGGTTGGTGGGTAAACCCGCGACCCTTTAGGGTCAACCCGGACACGGGTGGACGGGTCAAAAGTTTCAACCCTAACCCGTTTATTTTCGTATAGTGTCGAGAATTGCCACCCCTATACATGACTTCCACCTATCCAGCTTCGTTTTATACTCAACCCACATCTTCAATTTCCTCTAATTTCAATCTATAATCATATTCTTAGAAATGGTTAATTAATCGATTTAGTTACTAGACCAAGAGTAAACATAATGGATCCTAGAGCAGCATATATACGATCTGGTGGTGGTAATCAATCACAAAGGAAATTGCAATCAGATGAAGAGTTACCGATTAACAGTCTCATTCCCGATTCACCGAACCAATTCTTCCTCAGTTGCAGTCAATGTCAACTCGACAACTTTGTAGAGCTGGGAGATGCCGGTTATTTTGGAGATAGCTTCACCAGAGATAGCCGTCTTCTTTTTTAATTGTAGAGAAAATCAAATTTTTAATCATATGCAACGTATATATGGTCAATATATTAGATGTTTTCTTAAAGAGATTAGGGGAAGTAGCATCAAGGCCGGCCTGGAGGGTGACGGCCATGGGCAACAGAAGCCCAAGGGGCATCATCGATCGGCCCAGTTCATTGTTCGCAATAATAGGCTCGATTGAGGAAGAAAAAAGATTATTGTTTTATATTTATTAGCGTGTTTACGGTTTAAAATCTTGATATGCTCTCTAAGCTTCTATTTTTGGGTTCACTCTCCAAAGTAAGCTCATTAAAATTTTTAACTCTCACAGCTTTTTGGTTCAGGTTTCATCCTGCTTGTATAGACATGACAGTGGAGTAGGCTGAATAAATGGAATTGCTTGTCACAAGACCAAAGGGTAATTTCTTCTCATGATAGATGATACAGAAAAAAAAAAATTCATTTATCCATCACCTGGCAATTCCACATATCTGTTGGTAATTCAAAATATTTATCCCTAATTTCTAACTATATATAATATTTTAATTTTTATCTTTCCTTAAAGAAACCTGAAATTATCCCCTATTTGTGACCATGAATCTGGAATGTGGTCATACCATACCCTATACCATGTAGTGTAAACAAGTTGCCTCGGTAAAATCTTGAAAAAAAGTACTATAATGTTAGTTTGTAAAAAATGACATATATTTACATTTTTATTGCATCATGTCTATGATTCTGACATTTTCAGGTAGATAGAAAGCGTTGTCGAACATGATGCAAACGTATAGTGGATCGAAAATCTTGTTGAATATATAAAAGGTAGCAAACTTGGAGAGGATGAAGATAGTAGCAACTTAACAGTTAACATTAATACGAAGATAGTACATCTGATGATGTTGTTTAAAGAACGATGAAATCAAGTTGTATCAAAACATGGAGTGAAAGTCAGGACATATTAAGTGAATTGGTAACAGATTTTCGTAGTTACAAACTTATGATTTGGATAGTGTCTTTTTTGGGGGTTATTTTGAACACACTCGAGTAGGATAGAGATTTTTGCTTCTCAAATAAGCTAGTACGAAAATTCGTTAATAAACTGTTACCTCCTAATTTATTTGGTTTTTTATTGTTCAAAAGACTTGCGGAATCATCTCTGGCTTAGATGACATTGCAAATTCAAATTAGAAATTGAAAATATAAGGGGCTTCAATCATATTGATCTAACTTCCTTACATTTATGTATCCTTGTGTAAGTTTTGTGGAAATATTGTTTCACTAAATGTTAATTGGAGGTACAAACATATTAAACATATAAAAAGAACGAACCTAGATTTCTACGGTTCGTATCTCTATTTGACTATTGATGCTGAAAATACTTAGAACAATAATGACAATTAAGTACAAATTGCTTAGCCAAAAATGCAATCCTAAGTCCCCTCTTAATACTATTTGCTATTGCTTCGCTTTAATTCATAGATTGGTTAAAATTTTAGTTTATAGGAGTTCTGAATTGTTAGATGTTACATTAATGATCCATAGTTATCACTTCATCTTTGGCCTTTGCAGGTTACGTCTTGAAAACCATCATCTTTGGCCTTTACAGGTAAGTATGATGTTTTTTTAAAGTTTTAGAGGTGAAGACACTCAAACTCATCTACGGTAACTGGTAAACCCTCTACTCGATTTCACTTTGTCATTTTAGGGGCTTTTTTTTGGCTTTCCGCCATAGACATCCGAAATCTTAGGACCGGCCTAAGTAGCCTAAATGGACAAAAATGCCTTTAATACTAATAGAGAAATTTAACGGAGCTAGTAATGGGAGACCACTTTTAGATCAAAATAAAAACTACAAAAATAGTTTTTAAAATTATGAAGTTTAGGTTCTACTTTCAAAGATTTTAGTAAACTAGGGGACCAAAATTAGAGTTTACTCTAAATATTAAAAAGAATGCAAGTTTACAAAGATTAAGTGGTTAAGCTTCTAATTTTTAGTTCACTAGCCACCAAATTCCTATCACAAAATGGAGTCTTCTCTCCATCTCTTTTCTAGCTTTCTTTCGATTATGTCTAGCGAGTAGAAACCTCCAAGAGAGGATGTAAAAATAATAAAGGGTGGCCTTCGGGCTGCCTGTTGTGAAATAAAAAATCAGTTTTTATTGTATATTTTCTGAATTTCGTGCAAACACTGATTGAGTGACAGAGTGTTGGATCGAAAAAATATCGAGTACCATAGGCAGGTGGCCGTCCGGGAAAAATATCCAGATCCATTCAAGCACAGGCTGGCTAAACCAGGCAGAGATGAAAAATACAGGTGAACTGTAGTTTATTTCATGACAGGTATAATCCTTGTTATTAATTACGTCTTCTCTTGCTTTAAAAAGAAAAACTCCTTTTCATAAATCTTTTTTATAAATTTACAAATCATAAATCATTTTTATAAATTATAAATTAAAAATAAAAATTTGACACCTAAAAAGATGTCTTTCAACATTAGAAAATGGAATCAAGATATTCTTGATGAAATTCATTTAATTGAATCTCTTTTAGAAAAATAAAAAGAAAATCTACAATACGCTTATGCCCGTATTGATAATTTAGACCAAGATGAATCATACATGTCCGATGACAGTGATCAGGATGAAGAAAGATTTGCTGCCGAGCAGTACAAATCTTTTGTTCTAATCGCTATATGCGATTATGAAGAAAGAATTTTAAAACTCGGAAACAAGATTATTCCTTGTTTTAAACCATGAACGGCTTAACCTTTTTATCCCGTTTAGGGTCTAGGGTTAAAAAGGTCTTAAACTTTTCCCTTTTAGGGTTACTGTTTATTTACTTTACAGATCAGCCCTATTTTAGGGTTAAACCTCTTACAAAATCACCCTCTTTAGGGTTACCCACTCTTACAACTCAAACGCCCTAGGGTTTAGGGTTGCTTTTACAAAAACTTCCGCGGTTTAGGTATATTGGTATCAGAGCCATGTTTGAAGAAAGGGGAGGTGCTTCTGGCGAAGCCCACCAGGAAGAAAAAATTGACGATACCTTTTTCATCACAACAGAAGATGAAAACGACTACGAGGCCGATTACACGGTCAGGTATGACCTTTTAAAGAAAATTGACAAAGTGGTTTTAAACCTAGACAAAACAAAGGTTTTTAAAATTGAAAACTCTTTAATAACTTCTATGCTTTCTGCATTCAAACGAAAAAATGAGATCTTTTACTGTGTTTCAACAAAAGAAATCTCTATAGACATCAACGATGTCTCGGGTCAGGTTTTTCTACCACTCATTACAAAAAATGAAATCAGTCAAAAAATTTCAAAAATGCCTGCTGACGTCAGGAAAAAGATCAACTTTTTGCATCTCGGTGCGATCAAGATCCTGATAAAGGCTCAGTTTAGAAACGGGTTAGACACACCCATCTCTATGGCCTTACTGGATAATAGGATCAAAAACAGAAGGGACAGCCTTCTAGGAATTGCCAAGGGAAACCTAGCCTATGGCAAGTTTATGTTCACGGTCTACCCAAAATTTGGTGTAAGCCTAACAACAAAAAACATAAATCAGTTGCTAAGCTTCGTACACAAGTTCGAAAACAGCGACATGATGGAAAAAGGCGACAAGGTTTTCTCGATAACCTATCTGCTAGGCTATGCTTTGGCCAACAGTCATCACTCGATAGACTACAGACATAGCTCTACTATTGAGATTGACGACCTGTTCAAAGATATAGGGTCCATCAAACAAAATCATTTTAGTGAAATTACTAATGATGATAAAGATTGGTGCCTAGATATATCTAGAAACAAAAGCCAGTACGGAGAAGGGTCATCCCTAAGAACCGACAGCAAAAGACTCTACGTCGAAGAACCACACAGAGCCTCTACCAGCCAGGTTGAAAACCACAGAAGGGTTGAAAGAGTTGAAAGCCTACAGAGGTCAAACTCAACCACAAGAGAGATGGTCGAAACCATATCCACCAGGATAGACGACATGAGCGTCCTTCTCAGAGAACTGAAAGGTTGATATCCATGGATTGACCGGAAGAAGAAGTTTTCAAGCTTTCAGCAAAGCTAGACAACTTCGTGATGAAAGTCGAGTCCCATCGACAAAGGCAGTCAGAAGCCATAAAAATTGCATAAAAATAAGTCTGGCCTTCATCTCCAGAAATCCACTGATGGGTCAAAAACCAACAGACATAAGCCGGCAAAAGGCTTTTTGGGAGGGGGAGGAAGACAATCATTTTTGTCTAAATCTTCAAAAGACCAGCGAGGATAAGTATAACAACATTACTAATCCAAACTCGATCTATATTTCAGGTACCTTTAACTTTAAAGGATACAAGAAATTTCAGGTACACTGCTATGTAGACACAGGGGCTTCGCTCTGTCTAGCTAGCAAAGACGTCATCCCAAGTGAGTACCGGGAAAACGCTCCAAGAGTGATCAAAGCCACCATCGCAAATGGCAAGGAGATCTCCATCAACAAGGTATGCAGAAACCATTCGGTCGAATTTGCTGGAGAAAGCTTCAAATTCCCGACTATATACCAACAAAACTCCGGAATGGACATGATAATTGGAAACAACTTCATCCAATTCTACGGTCCCTTCATCCAATGGAGAGAAATGATTGCTTTTCACCTCAATAAAAAGATGATAGTCATCAGGAAAACCCTGAAAACACTAAAAATCGGAAAGACCGGTTTCATTGAATCTATGAAAAAAGATTCAAAAATCAAGACGCCCCCGCCAACCAACATCACCAGCGAGAGCCTCGAAAGAATTTATCTCCTAGAGATAGAAAAATTCAGAACCATCGAAGAAACTCTTGAAAAAGTCTGTTCTGAAAACCCTATTGATCCCCAGAAAACCAAAGGATGGATGAGGGCATCAATAAAACTCATTGACCCCACCAACGTTGTAAGAGTCAAACCTATGAGATACTCTCCTCAAGACAGAGAAGAATTCTCGGTACAGATTAAGGAACTCCTTAAAATGAATCTGATCGTAGAATCAAAATCTCAGCATATGTCCCCGGCCTTTTTGGTCGAAAACGAAGCTGAAAGAAGAAGGGGTAAGAAAAGGATGGTAGTCAACTACAAAGCGGTCAACACAGCCACAATAGGAGACTCTCACAACTTACCAAATATGCAGGAACTACTTACACTCCTAAGAGGAAAAAATATCTTTTCCACTTTCGACTGTAAATCTGGTTTTTGGCAAGTCCTGCTAGATGAAGAATCACAGCTCCTAACGGCATTCACCTGCCCAGACGGTCACTACCAATGGAGGGTCGTCCCCTTTGGATTAAAACAAGCACCTAGCATCTTTCAGAGGCACATGCAGAATGCTTTAAGAGGTCTGGAAAGTTTCTGTACCGTTTATGTCGACGACATAATTGTTTTCAGTAACAACGAAAAAGATCATTATTTTCATGTTTAAAAAGTTTTAAACAACATTTTAAAATTTGGGATAATTCTTTCAAAAAAGAAAGCAGTGCTTTTCAAAACGAAATAGATCAAGGGACTCATTGTCCTCAAAAACACATTTTAGAGAATATCCATAAATTTCCGGATACCCTCGAAAATAAAAAACATTTACAAAGATTTTTAGGCATTTTGACTTATGCCGAAACATACATTGAAAAACTCGCCGTTATGAGAAAGCCGCTTCAAGGCAAACTCAAAAAGGATGAAATCTGGAACTGGGTACAATCAGATACAGATTACATCAAAAAGATCAAGAAAAACCTTACAGTTTTTCCTAAACATTATCTTCCCAAACAGGAAGATAAACTTATAATTGAAACTGACGCGTCAGAAGAATTCTGGGGAGGAGTTTTAAAAGCAAAAACCTCCGACGATACAGAAAAAATTTGCAGGTACAGCTCAGGCAGCTTCAAAGCAGCAGAGAAAAATTACCATAGCAATGAAAAACAATTACTTGCAGTAAAAAATGTGATTTCAAAATTACTTGCATTCCGTACATTGTAAAACATCCAGGATGGATAACATCGTATCTCCTAAAAATCCGAATTATAGGAGAGCAATGTTTACAAAGGTGGAGAGCTGAAGCCATCCACGACGCAACAAAACTAAGTCTTGCCTTCGCAACCAGAATAGCTAAGGACGAGATTAAAAAGATCTGCGAAGAAAGAACTAAGCAGAAAGAACTCAGCAGCATAAGCGCAGACTGCTGCAGAATCGTTGGAAACTTTCAAGAATTCAACATTGGAAGAAGCCAACATAAAAAACCCCTATCAAAAGAAGGGGTTCAGAAACAATACGACACTTTTTGGAAAAAGAAGAAAATAAGATTTTCCCCAGGAAAATATTTCAAGAAAACAACAGACCCTGATAAACCGCCAGACAAACCGGCGTATCAAGGAAATAAAAAATGCAGATGTTGGGTCTGCAGTGAAGAAGGACACTATGCAAACGAGTGCCCAAATAAAAAGAAAAATACGGAAAAAGTCCGAATAATAGAAACCGCCCAAAACGACGGATACACGCCTCTTGAAGAGGTCTTTGAAGGTGAACAACACGTTCACAAATTACAGATCATTCCAATCTATTCTTCCGAAAAAGGAAACACGGATGAGCCTTCTTTAGACTAAAGGTTTAATTTTTCAGAAAAATTAAATCTCAGGCATTATTGTGCCATAAAAAATAATCATTTTTAAATGATTTAAAAATATTTTTAAATGAGAGAAAACTCTCTTAAAATAGAAAAACTTTTCTTATATTATTTCTTTAAGAAAATTCAAATGGTTTTCCATAAACGAACGTTTAAAAATAAAACTAATTTTTATTTTACTCTTTCGCTAACACTGCAGGTGATAGTAAACAGGGACGTCAATTCAAATGACAACCCTAGCCTAGTAGGTATACTTTCACTATTAAAGGATCTCTTAGGAGACAAATGACATCATCCATGACATCGTCATCATGCTCCTCACGAGCCCTATATAAGAAGATGATTCTCACAACATCTTCTTCAAACCAAACTCACCACAAAAAGAGAGGGGGAGAAAAACATAGAAATTTATAGTGTTACAAAATGGACGACCTCAAGTCCTTGAGGATAAAGAAGCAGATGCTTCAGATTGAATACGACGCTCAGCTTAACGCAATCGAGCAAAAAATCAAGCTTCTAGAAAGCTTCGAAACGGTAACCAAAATACCGGTAGACGCAAGTCTAAAAACAAAGGCTATTCCCGAGCAAACGGCTCTAGGTAAAGAAATGTCAAAACCGTTGACAGCTGATGCTTTGATCAAAAGCATGATATTGGATATTGCTAATCCAGACCCCATGCAGGGTAAAAATAGCAGGCTGGTTAAACCCAGTCCCTCCGCTGAAGGAATCAGCAAAATGACAACTTTGTCAACTAACAAATCCGTGCAGGAACTCAAGTTAGCCCCGAGTTACCTCGGTGCTCTCAAGGACGTCTTTCAGACAAGATTCTACGTACTGGGGTATGGTGGAAGCCTTCTGCAAAGAAGGAAAGACAACGTCCAAAAAATTCAGGACGGAAGAATCAGCCAGACTCAGTCTAGCTACTTACGAAGAAGGAGCCTCTTCTTCGTCTAACAAAGCTCTTCTTAGGCCAAAACTATCCAAAGCCAAAGAAGAACACAGAGATCAAAGATTCTCTTTTCCCAAGGAGATTCAAGAAGTCAAGATACAGCCCCTAGCGGTTCAAGACTTCAAAGATATCTGGAGCAAGGCGAGAGCCGCATGCCCAGAAGACTTCGAGGCAGAGAAATTCTGGACCTCGGACAAAAAGACTTAAGAGTCTGTACAACTTCGTTGAAGGTGCAGATCCAACACTAGTCCTACAAGCCTTCCAGGCCGGACTAGTACAAAACATCTATCCAAGCAGCAACCTGCAAGAGCTCAAACTCTTCCTCCTGCAAATGATAGACGCAATAAAGAGCTTCCGCAAGAAAGTTCTTAAAACTAAGGACGAACCCTTATACATAAACGTTGTCAGCTCCATACCAGACTGGCAGCAAGATATGAGGTTCCACCCCTACTATTTCATAGAAATAGGACTCGCTAAAGCGAGAGAAGAGATAGAGCTATCTCGACCTATGGAAGAGGTAAATCTTCCATTCACAGAAGCCATGCACGCAGTTCGAATCAACGGACTACACAGGGTGGCGCAAAAAATCTTAGACACAATTACTGCGTCTAAGAAGAATGTTAATTATGCAAACAACCATTGCATAATTACCAGTTGGAGTTATAGCAACACTAACGGAGAAGACATGAAGATTGCCTCAGGCTTTGGAGAAAAATTCATGAACAACGGTATTGCTGCCAGCAGCACTACCAAACAAAGTTTCTGCAAGAGGTCAACAACACTGTTTGAAGACCACAAGTGCAGTTACTGCAAAGAAAATAATTCAGAGGGTGACTCCACATCCACTGAAGATGAAAAATCAACGACAAGCTGAATATCACGTCTTGTCTAAGAAAAAGGCACAACATGTCATTTCAATGACAAAAATAGCCAAACATATGGACCCCATATGGAATATTTGCTTTTGCAAATCACGGATGGCAACTATGCCATTAAAGGAAAGGAAATCCACTAAAAACCAAAGTAGGTGGAATCTTCCACTAACAAATAAAGCAATGGGTCCCGCCACTCAAAATCCACTTGAAAGATAATGGAGAAATACTATTCATATATAGTATAAAAAGAAGGCATGGGTCCCGCTCAAGCTGTATAAATAAGAGCCCTCGGCTATCAGTTAGAGGCATCACAAAATGGAGTTATCTCTCCATCTCTTTTCTAGCTTTCTTTCGATTATGTCTAGCGAGTAGAAACCTCCAAGAGAGGATGTAAAAATAATAAAGGGTGGCCTTCGGGCTGCCTGTTGTGAAATAAAAAATCAGTTTTTATTTATTTTCTGAATTTCGTGCAAACACTGGTTGAGTGACAGAGTGTTGGATCGAAAAAATATCGAGTACCATAGGCAGGTGGCCGTCCGGGAAAAATATCCAGATCCATTCAAGCACAGGCTGGCTAAACCAGGCAGAGATGAAAAATACAGGTGAACTGTAGTTTATTTCATGGCAGGTATAATCCTTGTTATTAATTACGTCTTCTCTTGCTTTAAAAAGAAACTCCTTTTCATAAATCTTTTTATAAATTTACAAATCACAAATAATTTTTATAAATTATAAATTACAAATAAAAATTTCGACACCTGGAAAGATGTCTTTCAGCATTAAAAAATGGAATCAAGATATCCTTGATGAAATAAAAAGTTATGAAGATCTTTTAGAAATGGAAAAAAGAGCTTTACGATTCGTTGAATCTCAGATTTACGAATTATACAACCTACTACCACAAGGTTCCTATATTGCATCTGAAAAATATTATGCAATACAAAGAAAAAGGTTTATTCTATGCTCCATAGAAGCATATGAAGATGAAATTTTACAACTTAGAACCAAGATTATTTCTTGTTGCTAACACTATTTTACACCATGAACGGCTTATCCGTGTTTTCTTGAAGAGGTCTTTGAATCAAGATGTCGGAAGAATAGATTGGAATGATCTGTAATTTGTAAACGTGTTGTTCACCTTCAAAGACCTCTTCAAGAGGCGTGTATCCGTCGTTTTGGGCGGTTTCTATTATTCGGACTTTTTCCGGATTTTCTTTTTATTTGGGCACTCGTTTGCATAGTGTCCTTCTTCACTGCAGACCCAACATCTGCATTTTTTATTTCCTTGATACGCCGGTTTGTCTGGCGGTTTATCAGGGTCTATTGTTTTCTTGAAATATTTTCCTGGGGAAAATCTTCTTTTCTTCTTTTTCCAAGAAGTGTCATATTTTTTCTGAAACCCCTTCTTTTGATAGGGTTTTTTATGCTGGCTTCTTCCAATGTTGAATTCTTGAAAGTTTCCAACGATTCTGCAGCAGTCTGCGCTTATGCTGTTGCGCTTATGCTGTTGCGCTTATGCTGCTGAGTTCTTTCTGCTTAATTCTTTCTTCGCAGATCTTTTTAATCTCTTCCTTAGCTATTCTGGTTGCGAAGGCAAGACTTAGTTTTGTTGCGTCGTGGATGGCTTCAGCTCTCCACCTTTGTAAACATTGCTCTCCTATAATTGGAATTTTTAGGAGATACGACGTTATCCATCCTGGATGTTCTACAATGTACGGAATGTCGTACAGATTTCTCATGTAGATACCCGTGAATTTATCCAGGTAGCTAATGTTAGCGAGCTGGAGTTTTGTAAGAACTCCTCTGGCTAGCTCAGCCTTCTTTTCTACCTCGGCAACTTCGTTGTTTAGGTAGTCTTTTCCTAGCCAGATGGTGTAAAACATGGCTATTACTCCTTTGAAGAACTCTAGATCGCTTTGGTCTAGTCTCCATTCTACCATTTTTATCTGGTTTTGGACGACTCCGCTGGTTTTGTGCTCTATTAGAGTGAGCACCGCCTTTGGTGATTCGAATTCTTCAGAGTTGTTCTGAATGATTAGAGAGATCTCCGTCGCCCATTTTTTGAGCATTTCTTCCTTCTTTTCTAGATCGTGAACGTAATCTAGATTTAGGCAGTTGATAGGTTCTGAAGAACCTTTGTCGTTGTTGCTGCTGGGAATTCCATTATGCATGGGCATTCTGAATTCCGTTTGCTTTTTCCTTGCCTTTCGCCTTTTCTTGTCGGATCTTGACGATTCTGCATAGTCTGAGTCGTCTGTGTCGACTTCGAATTTGACTGGCTTGACGTTTATTTTTTCAGGTTCCGAGTCGGATTCCGTTTCTGGTTCTCTGATTTGAGTTGCGTCGAAAAGATATTCTTTGAAGAGATGAGGCTCTTCTTTGTACTTTTCTTCACATTCTTTCTCGCTCATAGTTATAAGCTTCATGAATTTTTTATCGCAAAGATCTATGTTTTTATCGAAGAAATCTTCGAGCTGCTTTAGGATAGAGCTCATTTTTCAGGCCATTTGATCAGCATGCTGGAGGACCCTTCCTTCTTGCCTATTGCTAGGTCTTTATTTCCAATTGTTCCTACAACATTTGGAGGTGAGTAATATTTCAGGCCTTTGTAGCTGCCTGATTTATTTTCTCTTCCCTGTTTTGAGCAAGAACATAGCTCAATCTTGGTAGAGATAATTTTGGTGACGTCTGCAATTATTTTTGCAGACGCGACTTCCGTTTCGCAAGCAGCCGTAATATCGTTATCGATGAGGATATCGATTTTTGACATGAGGTCGTCTAGCTTTGTGGAAAGCTTGAGAATTTCTTCTTTGATCCTGTCCATGGGTAACAACCCTAGTAACTTCTTTTTGTAGAATTAAAATTATTTTTATTTCTAATTTATAATTTTTCTTCCTGGTGGGCTTCGCCAGAAGCACCTCCCCTTTCTTCAAACATGGCTCTGATATATGATGTGGGTCCCACATAATATTAAATCATTTATGATTTAATATTAAATCATAAATGATTTAATATTATGTGGAACCCACATTATATGTGATCCACAAATGTCCCTTTGTTCCTTTAAAAATGTAAAGTTCTCCTTTGAACCTTCCTCTATATAGGGGAGGGATCAAATGAGAATCACCCATTCTTAAAGGAACAAAGAAACAAATTGTGGACCACATATGATGTGGGTCCCACATAATATTAAATCATTTATGATTTAATATTAAATCATATTAAATCATAAATGATTTAATATTATGTGGGACCCACATCATATGTGATCCACAAATGTCCCTTTGTTCCTTTAAAAATGCAAAGTTCTCATTTGAACCTTCCTCTATATATATATATATATATACTAGGTGTAATCTCGGCCGTCCTTAGACGGCCCGTGCCCACGGGTCTTATAAGATGTGGTGGCTTAATGATATAGAAAGTGGCTTGCTTCTAGAAGGGAGTTTTATGTAGAAAGCCAAGTTTTTGCAAACCAGCCCTTCCCAATTAAAAAAACACACTTTTTCCATCTACGAAAAAGCCCCCTCAAACTAAATCCTCCCCACTCTATACAAACTATTTAATCCATACAGACAGCTTTATCCATACAGGCTTAATGGAAAACCAACCTAACAGGCAGTTTCATGAATTTATAATTAAAATACATAAAAAAAATTACAGGTATGATTCTTTTTCTACACACTCATTTCATTCGTAAATGGTATATACCTCATATACAAACAATCTCCACAAAAGTGGCTTTTAAACCAGCTTGCATTTGATGCGGTGCGTGCAATGACCAAGTGTTTTCTGTCTGCAATGATTTTGAATAACGCAAACAATCTTTAGAACAATGAAAAAGCTCCAATAAAACACAAAATCAAACGAACGAATTCAAGAATTCAAGAACAAATATACATAAAAGAAACAACACAATGAAAGATGATCAAAAATCCAATCGAATACCTGCATCGATAAGTCTTTCCTCTGACTTGATCATAGATTTTCATGATCACTCCCTCTGTTATTATGAATAAAATTGTAATTTAGTTAACTAAAAAACTGTAACAATTACACGTTTTTAAAACTGTGCAGATAGGGACTTAGGGAGTAATTATTTACTATAATTTTGTTAAATAAAAGTTTTGATCAAATACTGAAATCTTTGTAGATTACTTGCACGAGATTTTTGGCTTTATCATCATCACTACCACAAAAATATGTTGTCGACGTATCACCATGGTAACCCGTTCAACGACACCATACATGCATCAATTCAATACTATTGAAACATAGGGTCTGCTTGTTACCAGCTCAAACGAGCTTAATGTGATTCGCAACTCATTCAGTCAGCTATACATACTGTTTGGTAGTAGCTTAATGATATATAAAATGGCTTATTCAGTAAGCATCTAGGGAGGAGCTCTATGCAGTAAGCCAAAAAAAATTCAAACCTACCCCTCCCAATTAAAAGACATGTTCTTTCCTCAATTTTTAACACACAGATTAATCCACACAGACAGTCTTATCCATACATGACTTCATGAAAAACAAACCAAAGATATTAATAGAGACTTTACGTAAAAGGCAGACATTTACGAATGTAAAACAAAAATGAAAGGACTACCCTGATGATAAATCTGATTTGTTTTTTGTAGTAGTTGAGATGAAAAGTACATAACAAATAAAACATTCTTGGTTTCAAACAGAAATAAGATGGAGTAGAAGATTTATTACCCCCTTGAATCTTTTCCAACTATTGATCATCATTGTCGTTTCCATTGCAATCGTTATGAGACTTTAGTTATGACTAATCAGGATATCATATTCTTCAATTATCAACATAAGCTAGCGGCAAAATCAGTGAAAAAAATGCACGTCCAAGGGGAACTCGCATGGTGGGTACTATAAGTCTTTAACTATCTCATCAAATTGAAGTTGTAGCAAAGAGCTTATGCTTTAGTTACATTACACCCTCTCAAGCATATCAGTGAGTCAATTCTACCTAACTTTATTTTCCTTTTCAGTTTTAGGAAAAAAAGATATCTGTATAAGTTAACTTTGTACTTATTTTGCAGCAGCAAACAGTGTCATCTGTAGTAGTTAGACCAAGTTTCTCATGATTGGAGAAAACCAATTTTAGTTCCTATTAACCATCTCTCTCCCTGTCACTTATTGTCACTATCAAATTTCTTCTATCGTCTATCGAAGGTTGTGAAACACAGACAAGTTCAGGTGAGCTAGTGTTCTAGTGGTGTCAGCAAAATGCTGGGTGGTCCAGGGCTTGAATCTGTAGTTGATCGTAAGTATAATACCTAGTTGTTTTCTTTTACCTCTATATCAACTTTCTTTGTCAGTTTTTTTGGTCAAGAGATGAAAGTTTTCTATTAACCAGCTTTGTTTCTTTCTATGCTCGACTTTATATTTATATACATGTACCCTTTCTCTCTCTCTCACTGTTTACCGGTCCTGCAGAGATCATTTCAGTTATCACAAATGATTTTTGCAGGTAACTTGAATATATCAAGGAAATTGGTTAGAGAGCATGAAGTGAAGGATCTAATAAAGCTCAAACATCCGGTAAAAAAAGGTTGGACAACTCAAATTCAAACCGGTCACCAAGTCAAACGAGACCGTTTTTGGCGGTCCGGTCGGGTCTGAAAAATAGTAGGACCATGACTCCATGAGAATATGATTACTACTTGACACAAAGGAAGCGCAACAACCACCATGATCCCAACTATCAAACTCTTTTACTCCAATGCCACAAACCGTAAATTTATTGGATTAAAAAACACCTTAATCAAAGATCTTAATAATCCCAACTATCAAACTCTTTTGCTCCAATGCCACAAACCGTAAGAAATTTATTGGATTAAAAAACACCTTAATTAAAGATATTAATAATCCCAAAGTTTGCAGGCACTTAACGCCATGCCAAATGCCATTCAACTTACTTAAATTCATCCTCCAAATTAATTCAAACAACAATGCTTCTTTCCTAACAATTAACCTCATAAGTTTTTCAACTGTGGAATCTCCATAACAACTGACAAAAGCCCTGATCAAATTGCACCAAAACCACTCACTTTAGAATTCTTTCAAAAAACTTGTAATGAAATTAATGGATCAAAGACACCATGCTATTGGAGAAATAAATACACAAACACCATATCATGAAATCTTTTTCAATGTTAAATACATGTAGCAAATACCCAAATAAGAAATCTCATAAAAAGATCACAACTTTATAATTACTTTTCCCTAACCACTTTGAAAACAAATATTATACATGGTCTAATGGTGGGTCCAACTCCATAACAAGGGTTCATCAAGATCTGCGGTTTCAGAAGTAATGTAGAATTAGCACCAACTTTAAAATCAAAACTGAATTGGCACATGAAAGAACCCTAACATATAGATAACTATAGCTGTATCAATTACCGAGACAGATAAATTACACTACAAATACAACAATTCAACTATTGAATAAACAAAAAATAGGCATTACTTGAATGAAGGAAAAGATGTTATACCTTGAAGACAATAACGATTCTTAGCTTCTTTTAGTCCAAGATCTGAACTTTTAAGAATTACAGGAATGAAAACCAAAACCATAGCTGTTTGCTGATGTTATTTGGATGGGTGAATCAGAGAAAAGATCAATTTCACCACGCCAATCCTCTCTTTTGTGTACTGGCACTTTTAAAGAAAAAGTGTTGGTGTGAAATTGAAACCCTAGGTTTAGTAGAATTAACTGAAATCTTCGTCGCTCAAACCCCAAAAGTTTAGGGGAGAAGAAGATTAAACATGACGAAGCTTGGAGACGTCTTGGAAAGGAAGATGTGTCGTCGAGCGATGTGAGAATGATCTAGAAGAAAGGAGTTGACAATTGGAGTCTTGCCAAAAATAGGGTTTTGGGTCTCAGTGAAAACTGTCGTGGGGAAGAAGGATTGTGACCGACAGAGAGAAGGAGAATTCTTACTTTCCACCACTATGGATACTTCTCCGCTTGAGGTCCTGGAACGCAGGGAATCGACGTCACAGTGGTACGTGTCTGGAAGAGGAGAACAGAGGTGTCTGGAAGACGAGGACTGCGAGTGAGGGAAAAGGTAGAAGACGCATATAGATATAGATATAGATATAGAGTTAACCCAATAATTTTAATAAAATTTGCAAAATTTCACCAAGTTCGAATTCAACGATAAACTAATATATCTTTTAGATATTTTTAAATCAGAATTCCTCATATATATTAGTGGTTTAAATCAATAAAAACTCTCAAACACCCTTTGTATTCTAATAGAAGAAACTCTCACGCTCTCTCCTCAAATTTTAGAAGGAAAGAAAAGAAAAGAAAGTGAAAGAAAGGTAGAGAAATAATTTTTTTTATATGTGTTTTTAAAACTGAAGAGAAAGGAAAGAAAATAAATATTTATTTCTTGAACAGGAGGGAAAAGAAATTATATATGTCATTTTTATAATTATACCCTTATTTACTTTACAGTAGAATGTAATTGATGGATAGATGTGTAATTTTATAAATATTTTTAATTGTTATAAAAAAGATTCTTTCATTTCCTTCCCTTTCCTCCCACATTTGGGAGGAAAGTTTTGGAAGGAAAATTAACATAATTTTCCATCATTTTCCTTCCCTTTCCCTTTTTAAAAAAGCTCGAGAACACAATTTTTTTCTTTTCCCCTACTTTTCTTACCTTTCCCTTCCTTTCTTTCGTAAAAAAAACTCGAGAACACAGCGTCAGGGGTTCATTGACATCTATCTTCATGTCCGTTATCAGATCTCCCTACGGAGAAATAGTGCGAGGCGATTGGGTTTGTCGGATAAACCAATGTTTTAAAACCCGGTTTTTTAGTTGAACTGGTGTGGTGACCGGGTCACGGGTCAACCGGTTCAACCACCGGGTCAACCAGTTTCAAGAATTTTCTTGTATTTTTCATTTTCCTGCATACATACATATATATATATATATAAAACCAAGAATTTGATGTCCACAAGTTCAAACATTGAAAATAACATAACAACAAGTTTTACATCAATCCAAATATATTAAAAAACACGTATAACCCTAATTTTTTCATTAATCTAAATACATTTTTTGCTGAAAACCGGTTTAACTACCGGTTTTTTGTGAAACCCGGCCGGATTACAACGAGTCACAAATAGCCAAAAACCCGGTCATAGTTTACCCGATCTCTTTAACCGGGTCCCAGTTCGACCGGCCGGGTCAACCTGGGTTTTAAAACACTGGGAGAAACAGTGTTGAAGTGGGCGGGTATTGTGGTCCATTCACGATTTGAGGGAGACATATATATAATATTCAATTTATATTTTACATAATGTTTTTTTAAAATAGGTGAAAAGACCAAATTGTCCGTCACCGGTAGCGGTGGGAATGAGTCAGCTTGGGTTAGGTTCGAATTCAATCTATTTATTAAACATGTCGAAAATCTCAACCCAACTCAACCCATTTAATTAAATGAATTGACATTTTTCAATACAACCCAACCTGCTATTTAAATGGGTTGACAGAGGGTTGATTTGTTTATGATTTTTTCAACTCATCCTGTTAAATAAATTGGTTGAACCTAGGTTGACCCATTTAATTTTAAAAATTTAAATAAAATGAAAATGATTAGACTAATTAATTTTATGAATAAAACACAACCACAACCACAAATAAAAATAAATTGTTCAAAATTTGAATTAAACACAACCACAAATGCAATAAATTGTTCAAATACTAAGCATTTAGTTAAGTTACTTTAATTTCTCTTGGAGCTTTGGAGGCGGACAAGGGGAAGAGAGAGAGCCAAGGGAGACTTAGAGACGGGTTATATATTATTTTATTTGATAAAACTAAGAGGTTTTAAATTTTCAATGTTTCATAGATAATATTAGATATTATAATTAAAAATAAAATAAAAATATATAATATATAATATTTAGAATGAGTTGAAATCTTATTGAAAACGGATTGAAAACAGATTGTAAATGAGTTGAAAACATGTTGAAAATTTCAACACAACCCAACCCATTTATCTAAATGGGTTAGGCGGATTGACCCATTTAACTTAAACGGATTAAAAATCTTAATCCAACCTGCTAATTTTGGATTAAGTTCGCGTTGAATTACCAGGTTGGATCACCTTTTACCACCCTACTCACCGGAGGGGTACATGATTGATTTAAGAGACACTTCATTAACGATGTCAACTTAAAAAACCAATCTCTAAGGCAAAACACAAAATAAAAACCATTAATGTACTTAAGGAGCTTTAAGGATAAACACCAAAAATTAATGGACCAACATTATAATTAATTCTTGTATTAGTGCCTTCCACCAAACTTTTTGCAATACGGAGCCTTTTATATAGTAATAACTTTTACATGTGGATATCTTACCTTTGAATGAGATATATAAAAAAAGAAAAATAACATTTTTGGTTAGAAACAAAAATAAGAAAATATGGTATTTTTTGGGTCATAAATGTACCTTTTCTCAAGGTTTTAAATGGCGTGGCGACGAGGTCAAACCTTAAGCTTATAAGCCATGGCGAGGCATGACGTTTTTTAAGGCGTGTCATATGGCGACAAATTTATATATCATATATAATATTATACATATATAAACCTTTGTTTTCTACTGGACTTCAATTAGTTAATGATATTAAGTATTTTAGATTACTTTATATATTAAAAACAAAAAAAGACACTAAAAGGGTAAGAAAAAACAAATATGGTGTTACAAAAATCACGTATTTGGGCCATGGCGTGCCACAGGCATAACGTGGCGTCAGACACAAGCCTTAAGCCACGGCGTGCCATGGCAGCTGTCACAACGAATTTTTTAGAACATTGCCTTTTTTATATCAGAAACAGATCAAATCAATGTAAAAAGTGAATCTTAATATTAATGTATATAAAAAAGAAAATTAAATAAATAGATATGCATTTTAACTTAATTATTTGTTAAGACAAATAACATATAGAACTTAATAACGTACATACAATGTGAATCACAAAAGTAAAATGCATAGAAACCCAAATACAAATGAAAAACAAAGAGAAGTAGATCATGCATATTCCTTGAGAACCTTGGCTTTCTCTATGATGAAATTTCCAACTTTATAATTCTGTGAAACATGGAAGGATTTCAAGTACTTCCACCCCAAAACCTCCCCGCAGTTACTACAGTACACATCCGCCACCACGAAACTCCCTGTTAGTAACTGCCGCATTCTATTTTCCCCCAACACGAAGTTCTTCGCCTCAGAAAACATATAAGCTTGTCCCGAGTGTGCCTACCAATTTTAAGAAAAATAAACAGTTTTATAACAATGAAAACACAGATTACTACGTTGATTCTAAGGATACCTGTGGCTAATCTTTTCTACGATTGGTTAATTCGATGAATATTACTGAACCTAGGCTTCAAATTCGAATTTACAAGAACTCAAAAATTGAGGATAGAATCGAAATATATGAAAACCAAGTGTGACACAATAAACATATAAAAAAAATAGGCCCAAAACAAAACGGGCCCAAAAAATGTTATGGGCCAATCATAAAAAGTCGAAAGAAAATGCCAAAAAATGAGTAAAAAGACAAAAATGTCTAAAAACGATGCTTAAATAGTATTTTTCAGGCTTCAAAAATCCTTCACGTTGTGCTCCTCGCTACAAGCTTTAAATCAATTGGTCGTGGGCCTGAAAAAGGAGACCAGGAGCGAGAGAGTTATGGCCCTTTAAGCACGGCTCCCTTTGGTAGCCCGATCATGGGCCTCCAAGTGCAATAGAGCCTAGTCCTTCACGCATAGGCATGCATCATAAGAAATCTATTTATTTTCCCTAACTAGGGGTATGCATTAGGCGGGTTCGGGTAGGTAAATCAAAAACCCGATCAGATTCCGGATATGGAAATCAAGCCTTGAATTTTGGGTTTCGGATTTCTGATTGCTTCGGGTTCTGGTTGGTCGGATTTCGGGTTGAGTTCCGTCGGCTTTGGGTTTAGTTATAATGCAAATATATATATTCAATCGATTTAGAGAATTGATAAATCGTTTATGTTTAGAAATTAGAAAAAAAACACGAGCAACTAAAATTTCTAAAAGACAATTAGATAAACAAATATATTTATACAATATTTAAAATATATGTATATATATATATATATATCTCGGGTTTTCGGACTAATCGGGTGGCCAAAAATCAAATTCAACCCGAACAGAAATTTCCCCCGAAAAGTTGGTTTTCGGATTTTCGGATTTCTGGGCATTCAGGTTTTGCATAAATATTAAATACTTTGTTTTTTGTTCGGGTTTTGCACACTCCAAACACCAACACAATAATTGTCAATTTTGAACAGGTCAATGTTCTTGATATGATAGTTTAATTCGAAATTAATAAGACAAAACATGAAATTAATTTATGATTCTGGATTAATTTGAAACAACTATTAGGATTGGAAGTGGCGGATTTAACTAATGATGATGGCTACCGGTGGCCGGATTTGGTGGTCCTATTGATAACATGATAACGTATAATAAATACGATATGTGTGTTACCTTGAAAGCTTTAGAAAGAAGGTTGTCACGAAGTGCAATCGGATTCCGGCAACGGTTGCAGCTATAGAAGGGATGTTTATCCAAATCCTCCATCAGAATCCGATGAGATTAATTTCTAAATAAGTAAAGCTTAGTAGGAAGGTGTATCTGTCTGTGCCTATACATATATATATATATATAGATAGATATAATATGATATCAGAGGAATAATTTGTCCATGGTTTGGATAGTGGACCACTTTTGTCTTAAAGAAAGGTAGTCGTATTCGATTATTATCATGAAGAAAAAACATAATCTTAAAATGTATGTTTTGAGGTTTATTTTATAGGTTAAGGATATCGTGGGGAAGAAAAGGTAAGGTGAGAAACATAAGAAGATATCTTCACCTTTGATTAATTTTAATATCAAACCGTCTATGAATCACGCTTGATACGGGAATTGATCCGGTACGTCTTGGTGTATCTCATCCTAATGTGCATCCAAGGGTTGAGATTTGTTCTTACGACGCTTCTCATCTTAACTCTCTCTCTTTCTGATTGGAAAGTAACCCTTATTTTATAAGTATATCAATAAGCTTGTATGTACCTCAATTAACTTTATAAGGTCTTAAGGACGTGTTTTGGTATACTGCAAAATAATCATTTTTCCATATTCGGCTTGATTTTTATATGGAATCGACATCATATAACGATTATGTCAAAATAAAAACATAAAAATTAGTCTTGTTCAATTATTTAAGTGTTTTTTTTTTCTTCGGTATACATAATGTACAACCCCCTACGTCTTCGTCTTCCTCCATAGTTCTTCTTTCCATCTTCCTATTTTCAAATTTAAAAATTAAATCTAAAATCAAATAAAGAAAAAAAGCCCTAATTGCCAAAATGATTTTACATGGATCTCCCAATTGATTTGAACAAACAAGAAAAAAATCATATCGTAATTCTATTTCAACGTTGTTGGAGGATTACGATTTTTCTTTTCAGAAACGACTCATAGCTTAAATTCAAAATTGAAAAAATCATCTAAATTAATCATAAACACACTATAAAACAAATGACTTTTACTCACAAAAATTATCCAGAGAAATTTCCGTTGGTGATTACCCAGGGATCATCCAGAAAATATCAATGGTTCTGTAAAATCCTATATTTTTCAAGAAAATACCAGTGGATCACCCAGAAAATCTTTGGGTAATCTATCACTAATTTGAATTACTCACAAACAATTTACTCACTAACTTTTGTGACGGTTTTATGAGAAATCATTTTTAACAACAGATTTTCCAGGAAAGGGTCTATATAGGCAAAAGACTTTTGTTTAGTAATGACAACAACAAAAAATTTAGCTTAAGCAGATTTTTAATATTATTTTTAACTTTTATAATATCATATTTGGATGATCGTAAATTGAGACATCTTGACTAATTATCTATAAAATTCTAAAGATAACAATCAGACGGATCTTCTAATGATCTACAAATTGTGATTTAGACTGATAATTACTTTGAATCTAACATATAAAAATAGTTAATTGTATGAGTAGTCTCCAAGTAATTGGTGCCAAATAATTAGAAAGAAACAAAAATGAGTAGGATCCAAGAAATTGCTTGTGGGTGCCTTTCAATTATTGTTATTGGGTATTGACTTGGACCAAAACACAACTTTATACTATTGGAGATATTAAATAGAGTTAAGCTTGAAATGGATAAGGTGGAACCAATTACTAATACTTGTTATGTTTTTAGTCGTTGAACAAGGGTATATATATATAATAAAGAAGAAGTTATTCTTTATTTGTTTATATGAGTTGTGTTTGGATGAGAAGGGTAAAAAGGGAATTTCTACCTTTGAGTTTAATTCAAGATCAATACTAATGATATGGGATGGATTAATTCCCTTTTAAAACACAATTTATTGATAGACAAAAGATTAAAAGTGCTCAAAGATGTTAACTCTATTTCTCACATGATCACATATCACATTTCTTGTGATAACTCTCATTTTATGTGTTATTTACACTTCCTTAGTGTGTCTTTTTATTTCCTTTAATATGTGTTTTTCCTTTTTGTGTTCATGTTTCCCCTTTTTATTTATTTATTTTCATTTGGAGTTGTTGAGGATAAAATTTTGTATTTTGATTAATGTATGTGTCACTTTTGGAGCTAGTGCATCATTGTGGCGAGTCACCACTGTGATAAGAAGTGGTTGTAGCTGTAAAAAATCTTCATTGAGGATTTATTACCAAAACTATGTTGGAAGATGCAAGATTAAGTCTGAGGCAATGGTTGAAACTTTTAAAAAAGTGGTGAGGAAAATGGCAAAGGAGATGATGTAACACCCAATTTTTTTTGTTAAGAAATGTATTTTTCCCCGTCAAGCCTCATTAGATCTTCACACGTTATAAGTACAAAAATATATGTATATATATGGACGTAAATACAACGCCGGTCCTGAGATTTCGAATGCCCATGGCGGAAAGCCAAAGAAATACCCCTAAAATGACAAATCGAAATCGAGTAGAGGGCTATTGGTTACTGTAGATGAGCTTGAGTGTCTTCACCTCTAAAACTTAAAAGAAAACATCATACTCAGAGCAGGATGCCATTCAAAGATAAAAAATGATGGTTTTCAAGAGGTAACCTGCAAAGGGCAAAGAAGAAGTGATGACTACGGATCTTTAATGAAACATCTAACAATTCAGAACTCTAGAAACTAATTATTTTAACCAATATGTGAATTAAATCGAAGTAATAGCAAATAGTATAAGAGGGGACTTAGGATTGCCAATTCAAGGTTGCATTTCTAAGTATTTTCAGCATCAATAGTCAAATAGATATACGAACCATAGAAATTCAGATTCATTCTTTTTATATGTTTGTACCTCCAATTAACATTCAATGAAACAATATTTCCACAAAACTTATAGAAGGATACATAAATGTAAGGAAGTTAGATCAATATGATTGAAGCCCCTTACATTTTACAATTTCTAATTTGAATTTGAAATGTCATCTAAGCCAAGATTATTCTGCAATTCTTTTGAATGATAACAAACCAAATAAATTAGGAGGTAACATTTTATTAAGGAAAGATAAAAATTCAAAAATTATATATAGTTAGAAATTAAGGATAAAAATTCTGGAGTACCAACAAATATGTGGAATGCCAAGTGATGCATAAATGAAAAATCTTTCTGTATCATCTATCATGAGAAGAAATTACCCTTTGATCTTGGCACAAGAAATGGTCCATTTCCTCCACTGTTATGTCTATACAAGCAGGATGAAACTTGAACCAAAAAGTTGTGACAATTTAGAAACTTAAATGAGCTTACTTTGTAGAGTGAACCCAAGAGTAGAAGCTTAGAGAGCATATCAAGATTTCAAACAGTGAACATGCTAATAAATATATAAAAATCCAAGTATAATGTTCAGCAAAACAGTAATCATTGACTCATTGAGCAATCGAAATAGAAACATAAATCAATAGAAATCATCATTATTGAATACAAACAAAAAAACGAGTTCATAATATCGACTCATTATTCAATAGAAATAGAAATCTGCAACGTCCGAACAGTAAATCAAAGGAATAAGAGAAAGAGACAAGGCTAAATGACAAATCTAAATCGAGTTAAGGGCTTACCAGTCATGGAAGATGAGCTTGAGATGAACAATGAAGATCGTCATCGATAGAGAGTGAGAGTATCTAGGGCATGAAAATTGACAACGTCTTTTTTCTTCCTCAATCGAGCCTACTATTGCGAACAATGAACTGGGCTGATAATGTACAACCCCCTGCGTATACGCTATATATATATATATGTGTGTGTGTAATGTGCATACACTTTGTAAATAGGATCGAACACTTATTGCTTAGATTTATAAAGATCGATGTGGGTACGTAAATAATTTATTTAAAATATAGGAGGGGGGCATCTTGTATCTATATATATATATATATATATAAGGGAGGGATCATACGAGAACCACCCATTTTAAAAGAATAAATGAACACTTTATGGACCACATATGATGTGGGTCCCACATAATATTAAATTATTTCTGATTTAATATTAAATCAAAAATGATTTAATATTATGCACTCCACATCATACGTATTCCGTGTGTTCTTTTATTCCTTTAAATTTACAAAGTTCTCATTTGAACCTTCCTCTCTCTCTCTCTCCATATATATATATATATATATATATATATATATATATATATATATATATATATATATATATATATATATATCAGGGCAGTAGTGATTAAATTTAATTAAAATTTGAGATTGAAGTGGTCGGGACCACATTATACTCCATATGGATGAGAGGAGCCGTATGTGCGTGTGTGAATGAGTCAATTTTCTATTTCTGAGGTTTTCCCTGAATCTCTCTCTCTATATATATATAGAAGCGGGTTCATACGAGGACGGTACCAATTTACGAGAATACGAGGACAATCTTCAGCCAATCATTTTGTACATGAAATTTTTCATGTACAAAATCATATATGATTTCATGTACAAAATCATATGTGATTTTGTAAACACGCGTGACTTTTTTCGTGGGCAAGTTGCGGCTAATCATATATGATTTTGTACGTGAATCATATGTGATTTTGTACATGAATCATATGTGATTTTGTACATGAATCATATGTGATTTTGTACATTAAAAATTTCATGTATAAAATGATTGGCTGAGGTTTGTCCTCGCATTCTCGTAAATTGTTAGCGTCCTCGCATGAACTTCTTTCTATATATATATATATATATAGACGGGTTCATACGGGGACGATACCAATTTACGAGAATACAAAGACAATCCTCGGCCAATCTTTTTGTACATGAAAATTTTCATGTACAAAATCATATATGATTTCATATACAAAATCATATGTGATTTTGTAAGGATCAAAAAAGACACGCGCGATTTTTTTCGTGGGCAAGTCACGGGAAAAGCCGCGGCTAATCATATATGGTTTTGTACGTGAATCATATGTGATTTTGTGCATAAAAAATTTCATGTACAAAATGATTGGCTGAGAATTGTCCTCGCGTTCTCGTAAATAGTTAACGTCCTCGCATGAACCTCTTTATATATATATATATGTGTGTGTGTGTGTGTGTGTGTGTGTATATATATATATATATAAGGTTGGGTTCACATGAGACTAGTCTGTTTCCGTGAAACCCATGAGACCACTTTTTTACACTTGAAACTTCACAGCAAAAAACTGTGAAGGTAAAAAAAATTGAACCTTCACAACAAAAACACTGTGAATGTTACTTCACAGTGTTTGGTTGAGTTTCAAATGTAAAAATGTGGTCTCATGAAAAAAGTCTAGTCTGATATGATGACAAGTCTATACATATATATAGAGAGGGGGGGGGGCAGGATCAAACGAGAACAATATATATCTAAATGAACACGAGAACGGGCAAATCACGTGGAAAATCACATAAGATTTTTCATTAACGGTAAAAAAAAGTGGGTGGGCGACTTGTGGCTGCGTCTTTAGGTCGCGGGGCAAAGGTCGGCTGAATCAAATGTGATTTAGTGCATGATTTCGTGTAAAATCACATATGATTTGCCTGTTCTAGTGTTCTTTTAAATAGATATCCTTCTCGTTTGATCCTGTTTTATAGATATATATACACACACACACACACATATACATATACATATATATTATATAGGGAGGTTTAGGGAAAAGCCCCAAAAAAATGAAAAACCGGGGACCCTAGTTACCATTCATCTCGAGGTATGTACACGTGCATACAAGTCATGGAAGAGGTGTTCTGGTTTTTATGCACGTGTGCATGTTATACACATGCTCATACTGGACACATTGCTTACAAATCACCTGTATGCACACGTGAATAATGTACAGATGAATGTTTACCAGAGTCTTCCTCAACTTTTCACTTTTTTTTTGCAGTGAAGGAGAATTAATGTGAGAAGCCTAAGAAGGGATCTTCACACCGTATCAAACACGATTCATGGATGGGTTTGAGATTAAAGATAACCAATGGTTCAGATCCCTTCTTACGTTTCTCACCTTAATTCTCCTTCCCACATGATCCTTCGCATATATATAGGGTTGGGCTCATTTGTGACCAGGCGGTTTTCCCGACACAAAAAATCTGAACATTCACAACAAAAAAACTGTGAAGGTTACATTCACAGTGTTTTTTGCTGTGAAGTTTCAAGTATAAAATAGTGGTCTCACGTGATCCCAAGTTTCTATATATATATATATATGTGTGTGTGTGTGTGTGTGTGTGTGTGTGTGTGGTAGATATCAATTACAAACCAACCCATTTAAACAACTATATAAACTCCTCTTCGCCAATAACATTATTTCATTTCTTTTTCTTTTTTTACTTTTTTTGTAACACCCCCGTCCAGCGTGGTTCAAGGACGGAAGATGCCACAATTGGTTTTAGGACAATTATAAGATAAACACCTGGTTAAAACAGAGCAACTAACATAATTACCCAACATAATATTTACATAACCATAAACGGAGATAACATCGTATAACAAAATACGGTCACAAGGTACGAGTATATAATATCTACATTAGTCCTTGAAGTTTAACAAAAGTAGATAAGTCCAGTCATGTTATCTCCACAACACTCTGTCCAAAGTCCCAGCTAAGTCAAGTACCTGCCGAGGAAAAAGAAAACTCGGCTGAGCTTAACGCTCAGTGAACGGATAATAATAAATAAACAATTAATATAAGATAACAATTTCAAAAGGGATTCATAACGTTAAACGATAATCTAAAAGGAGATTAAGCAACAAATGATGCGAAAGCATATCAAAGGTCCGAAGACCAAACCGTATCACAAGGGTACGTTATTCCCAAAGGATGATCAGTCCATTCGGGCGTCAGTGAGGAAAGGGGTGCGAGCACAACACAAACAATCCTCTCCGTGGATTTAACCACGGCCATAATTATTATCCAATCAAGTTTCTAGGATCGATCCATACGCCCTCTAATTGACCGGTACCAAATCAAGTCAATATACCATTGAGGACGCCATGATAGTTTTAGCCACCATGGAAGCATCTCAATACCGGTGCTCCCAATATTGAGTCTATAATCCAAGTTCACAATATATAGAATTTAATAAGTCAAATTATCAATATTCCAAATACGAATGCAAGTCATATTTCGAAAAAAAACCAAAGTTCCATAATATCAACAAACATAAAGAGAATTTGGAATCAACGTATTCGGATTAGGTAGCCTTATGCAAATGGCTATCCTGGTGTCAAATAAAATATGATACCCGTACCTTAACCGAATTCAACAATTAACGTACGATTACGAGAATTCACGATCAAGTTTGCCTCTCCCGTGTGCCTAACGAGTACATAAACGGGTTATTATTCGTAAGACATATAAACTATAACACAACATTCTAATATAGAGCTTAATGACCCTAAACAATTTAGACTTCAAAAAAAACAACCTAATACGAATTAAGAACTCAAACGCAACATTTAACCTTATACGGTTCCATTCCAACAGCTTCTATCCCCCTACTTTTTGACCATTTTCACCCTATTTAAAGGTCAACCCAGGTTTTATAATCTTATTGAAAGTTGTAGAGTGAACTCTTAAGAGTCTAATGGCTTTGGAATCAACTCATTTGGATGCTCCATCTATGAGATATGGCTTAACCAAAACATCATCTATTAAGCCGTATACACAACAAACAGCCCAAAACAGCCCAAACAGCTTTGTAAACTCACTGTTTTGAGCCACTTAGAGTCGCAATTGGGTTCTCGACTCTTCATAACAGTTGTAGTCTATGGCATTGTTTTGAGCCACTTAGAGTCGCAATTGGGTTCTCGACTCTTCATAACAGTTGTAGTCTATGGCAAGACCTTTAAATCTGGAAAATATGAGCTTTTTGGACGTGCGGTTTGCGAGTTACGCATCGTCAAAGTAGTGGACGTGGGGCTGTCCAAATTACCAATTTCCATCTTTTTCCACAAACCAATTTTATGATCCAATCTTCATATTTTGCAATACTTAAAGGTTTCAAAACATATCTAACATACTAAAACTACAAAATAGCTTAATGGTTAAGACCTTAAGCTTAATCAACCAATATTTGCTCTTTTAAGCATTTAACCGAGCACTTGGTGTGCGGTTAAACATACCCATCAATTATAACTATATTGAAACCACAATTTAACCTTCTTTATGTCTATTCTAATCAAAACATCCCAGCCGTGTATAAAATTACCAACTCAAAACATATTTCAAGCTTAAATAACAAGATATTATCATAAACATGAAATTAAACTTAGAAAGACTAGCATCCATACATACCTTTCAATTTCTATGACTTAATCTTATAAATTCCAAGTATTTTGATGCTTCCCTTCAATTGAATTGAGTTTAATCGGTGGAGAGATGATAGAACCGAGTGAAGAAACAAAATACGTGTTATGTTTATAGAAATTTCAACAATTTAGGGATATATATATTTTCCCAATTTACACTTTGACCCCTAAAGTCTATTTTCTCAAGTTTATGCCCTAGTAGGTATAAACTTAACAAAATAGGTTAAGTCAAGTTTCAATTTTGTACATATATGATCCCTTGTACGATATTACCTCACAATCTAGTCCAAGATACAAGTCGGGTATGCATAAAGTACAAACACGTTATGCACGATTCGTATAAGTTAATGGGGCACGGATATTATATTTTTTCTTTTCTAAATTTCGCATGTTGTGATTGTGGAGAGATTTTAAATAAAAAATTGTTATTTTTTAATTTGACTAGTTACCAACTTTCATGGGATACCATAATTTTCTTTTTGTTAATAGTTGCATGCTGATGAAAACGGAAACTAGTGTTTTTCTTGCGACACCTCCATTTTTTCCAACGAAAAATGTGCGATTTCATTGTTGAAATTAAGTTGCATGATTCACGATTGCGAAACAGGGTTGTATGATTCACGACGGCGCTTATGAAATCGGGTTTCATGATTCACGATGGTGTTCATGAAATTGGGTTGCATGATTCACGATGGTGTTTATCGACAGTGTTCGTCGACAGTGTCTATACTTCCGTTCATGCTTAACCGTTTAACCATCGACGACTATGTACATCATCGACGACGTTCATGAAACTAGGTTGCATGATTACAATGGCATTCATCGGCAACGTCTATACATCCATTCACCCTTAACCGTTTTACCATTGACGGTTATCATCATCAACGACCATCGTCGACATTCATTCACGATTGACTACTTTATCATCGACGGCTCCTTACATCATTGACAGTGTCTGCTTTTGGAGACGATTAAGAGTGAGTTGAATCTATCGCCGGAAAAATGGAGGTATCACCGGAAAATATGTATCTTTTTTATTTTTTAGATTGATTTCCATAAATCTAAAACTGCTTCAACGTAATATCGAGTTTAAATCGAAAAAATTATCATCGGATAAACTGAGAGAACTTAGAGGTAACAAACCTACAAATTGTATATTGGAACCACGCTACAGGTAATTACAATTGAACATAAATAAGAATTTGAAACTATTTACCATAATGTCACGGAATCATGTAGAGTACTAGTAGATCAAAAATTTTGTATGGTTCAGATTATTTTGTATAGTTTGTATAAATGGGTTAGTTTGTAATTGAAACTAAGTCATTAATTTGTCTAGCATATATTTAAACTTGATCAAAACTTTCAACATAACTAAGGGATTCCTATGGAAAGATTTGTTTCTTAGTATTAAAGAAATATGAGTCAAAGAAAAGATGAAGCAGCAGAAATGAGCAGAAATGTGAAATGGAAAAATGTTGCAAGAGGTTTGTACATTTTGAAAACTAGGTTTAGCTACTAAAAATAACAAAACTGCACCTCCTCATATGGTCGACTACTTCGCAAAGCCCCTGAACCCAAGTCACACTTCTCACAAACATGGAACACATAAGTAGCAATTTTCATTTCTATATACTTCCAAATTGCATTACACATTAATACATATATGATATTTCGATGTATTGGTAATGACTTGCTTTCTCGTCATAAATAACTTGCAGTTTTCTGCATTAGATGATCTTTTCTAGATCTATGGTTTTTATGATGAATGCCAGAGAAAGTACGTGAATGAAAATGCATGGAGATATTGCATAGACGTTTTCGATTATCTAACTTTGTTAGCAATAATAGATGGAACTGTATGCCCCAGTTTCTCTTTCATATAACACATAGTTATCATTATCTATACTACCTTACAATCACTGAATTATAAGGAAGTATAGATAATGATAATTGTGTGGAATATGAAAGAGAAGTGAGGCATACAGTTCCATCTATTATTGCTAACAAAGTTAGATAATCGAAAACATCTATGCAATATCTCCATGCATTAGCATTCCCGTACTTTCTCTGGTATTCATCATAAAACTCGTAGACCTACAAAAGATTATCAAACACAGAAAACTGCAAGTAATTTACGACCAGAAAGCAAGTTATTACTGATGCATACTGTCAGATATGTATTAATGTGTAATGCTATTTGGAAGCATTAATAAAGGAAATTTTCTAGATATGTGTCCCATGTTTGTGAGAATTACAACTTGCGTTCAGCAAGTCGACCAAATGAGGAGGTGCAATTTTGTTACTTTTAGTAGAAAAACTTAGTTTTCAAACAATTTACAAATTTCTTGCAACATTATCCTATCTCACAATTTTGTTGTTTCATCTTTTCTTTTAATCATATTTCTTCTAATTAATAATGGTAACAAAAAAATATCTTCTGTAACATCCGTAATTTCGGAATTCTTATTATAGTAAATTATTCATCTAAGGGTAATTAAGTTGCTAATATATGAGGAGTTTCATATAGAAATAATGTTGGAAAGTCTAGGATTCGAATCGGGGTCAAAAACAAAAAAAAACGACGAAATAGAGCTAGAAATGACCTCTCACGACCTGGCGCTCGACCAAGCCGCCTCCCAAGTCGTGGGACTCTCTATTTGAGTGTTTTTGGGGTGCATAGTCTTGATATTTCAGCGTGACTGGAAAGAATCGTGGGGTCAAGTACTAGAGTGTTGTAATTATGGGATTCAACTTCTCATATGAAGTGTCAACTTTGAGACGACGTTGTCGGTTGATGCATACTGGTGGTACTGACCTCTTACGAGCTTAGGTGTCAACTTGTGGTTTTCTTGTGGTCAATAATCATTGAAGTAATTGCGGTACTTTCATTGAATTCTAGGAAGTGTTCGAAAACTTTATGTGGTGAACTTGAGAAGAATAGATTTTGAGTAAATAGTGATGAATGATTACGATCAATTGAATTGCTAAGGAATTTTGAGAGTTCTTTGGAGTCTGTTGTGCTTATGATAGTTTGGTATGAGTTTAAGCCTGCATGAAACCGGACCAAGCCTGTGGTTAAGAGTTTTGTCATGGAAGGGACAATGGGTCCTTCATGATATTAATTTGAAGGAATTTAGAGTACATGTCCAAGGAAACCTTAAGTGGAAATCGTGTTATGGAAGATACTTTGATAGTCGAAGTTAAGTTATTAACGCAGCGGTGGATGGTTACGTCAGGTCGTAAGCTATTCTTGAAGTGGTATGAACTACCTAAGATTGGGAGGCAACTAAGACGTTAGAGTCGAAGTTTGATTCAACAGGTTTCGATGTTCCATCAGGTGTCGGTGTGATGTACTGAATGTTGAGATCGGGTAAGTGATGATTTGTGATGAGAAACGAAGTGGCCGTCTTGACCAAGAAGTATTATATATCATATTGAAGACAATTTATGTTGAGGCACTCAATTGGAAATGAAACTTTTAGATTGCTAAAGTATGGTATTTTTAGGTCTCCGTTTCGTGGTATTGTTATCCCGTTAGGATGGGTGGATAGTAAGTCATTTGTCGGGTTTGTGCTCCAGGTTGTGTGGCCTTCAAATTTTGGATCAGCATTAGATTTCGAGAACAAAATCATTCTAAGGTTGGGAGGATTGTAACACTCGCAATTTCGGAATTCTTATTATAGTAAGTTCTTCATCGAAGGACAATTAAGTTGCTAATATATGAGGAGCTTCATATAGAAATAATGTTGGAAAGTCTGAGATTCGAATCAGGGTCGAAAAACGTGAAAAACGACGAAAAAGAGCGAGAAATGACCTCCCACGACCTGACGCTCGGCTAGGCCACCTCTCAAGCCACGGGACTCTCTATTTGAGTGTTTTTGGGACACGCGAGACCTTTCCCGCGGCCTAGTCGTGGGAATACCCGCGGGAAAGCTTGGATCTACACAAAAGGCCAAAAAGCAGGAGTTTTCTTCATTTGGCCATAACTTCTTCATTACAGCTCCGTTTTGGGCGATTCAAATTGCTATGGATCCGTATTTCGAAGATCTTCAATATGGAAGCAAGTATACTCGGAGTTTTCTCAAAGCGATGGGTCTCCTATAAGTCCAAAGGTGAGATTTTGGGGGTTTTGACACCATATCTAGGGTTTGGTTATATGGTTATGACTTGGGTTTGATTTTGGTGTATTTTGGGTTTGTTTATGATCTAGATAAAGGTTTTGGGTATGGAAAGTGGTGGATCTAAAGTCTTCATCAAAGAAAGCTCAAGTTTGGGGTAAACCTAGATTTAGCTAAATCTAGCAAGGTGAGTTCAAGTTGCTTTGTGAAAACTATGTACATGCCAAAAATGTCTATTTTGAAGTATTAACATGTTTAATTTTTCATTCATCAAAAATGTGAGTATTTTGGGGAAATGTGTATATTTGGTATAAAGGGGTTTTATAAATCATGTAAAATGCTTATGTTTGGGTCTTTAGCCATTTTGATAAATAAAACATAAATATGAGTTGTTTCGTTGTTTAATTTCATGAATGAATATTATGTGATGTTAAATGCATTTTAAAGTATTTGGTTGGAAAATGTATATTATTATGATATGAGATATTTCGGAGATATAAACGGTATGATTTTAATTGGAAAATGATGTGTCCCAATCAAGGATTTGTTTTGAGCTAATCATATCTTTGGAACATGTATTTGCATAAACGTCGAGTAAATGCGTTTTATTGCTTTTGATGACTTTTTTGAAATAGTCATTTGTTTTGTTAAGCTTTTGTTCGGCTTTGACTAAAACAAGTCTTCAGTATATTTGTCCGGTTTAAGTTACTCTATATCGGGCTTTTGGAAGTTGTATGCCTTTAAGGCATACTTACTATGAAAATTACATGTTTTGGTGTGTTAGTCATTCAATCAGAGTCATGTAATTGTAAGACTAGAATGTAATGGATCCATAGGCATATATTGTTTACGAATGGGTTATAATCCCTATTTAGACTTGGTACCCATATAAGCAAAAGACATAGTGTTGTTGAGCTTGCTGCCCACATAAGCAAAAGACATAGTGTTGTTGAGTTTGGTACTCATATAAGCAAATTAAAGACATAGTGTTGTTGAGTTTGGTACCCATATAAGCAAAAGACATAGAGTTGTTGAGCTTGTTAACTCCTGGAACTAAAGATCTAGAGTGGTTGAGCCTAATGAATAAACACAGATATGTAGCTTACTTTTATTCCGTTGCATCTTACGAAAATAGGTCTTCCCCGTCACCGAAAGGCGTTGTTTTAGGTATAGATTCTTATCCATTATTTTCAGTGACATTTTTAGAGTATGAAATATCATCCATATTATATTATTGAATCATTGAGACTTAATCCTATTTTGGTATTCTAGAAAATGGATCCTTGTTCATATTTCGGTATTTGAAGCATCTAAACTTATTTACGTCTTGAGTGAGTAAAAGGTGTAGAGTTTGTATTTGAAAGGGTATTTCTTTTAAAGCTTTCATTACTACGATATTTTGATTTAAAGCTTTTATCACGAAAATGGCGATTTGGCAAAGATGTTGCTTTTATATGAAGTCATTCTATTTGAGAAATTATTATCCAATCAAGCAATCTATCGATTTTAACCGATTAAAAAATATATTATAAGCTCTTGAGCTCACTAGGTGTTAAGCCTAACATTTTTTCCTTTGTCAGCATGTGGATCAGGTTCTCGTTGGGGTTGGTACTAGCGACACAATTGGGCTTGAGTGCTAGAAAGTAACACGTTAAAGTTCTAGCTTTTGGTGACGTCTTCCGCATTCGGAGATAGCGACTCTTTTGGGTTTAGTAACACCAGATCGTAGTTATGTCTTAGTATAAGACTTGGTCTATCGTTTGTCGAGGTTTATATAGAACTGTTATTCGAGGAAATTCAAGTTATGATTTATAAGAAGAGATTTATCCTTCAACTGATGTAATATTGAATTTTTTTAAATTAATCGCTCTCACCAAATTTAAGGATGTTACATCTTCCGTATAATAGGAATCCCCAGGTTATGTTGAAAGTTTTGATCAATTAAAATATATACTAGATAAATTAATGACTATTGTTACAAATGGCAAATATAACTATGATAGGCATTGAAATTTAAAAGTAGAACCTTAAAACCATGCCTTAATTTATATAAATGCAAATCTCCTCTCGCTTGGTATTAATCATTAACTCTAGATGTTTAAGTACAAAAAACCAACATTCTACAAGAAACGTGTGAAACATGTTGGCATGTAAAGGATATCAAATAATGTGAATGTATTCCATTACATTCCATATGCCGAATAATTATTCTACTACCGAAAACCCCTTTTAATAGTAGGTTATGCATAGTTATAAACACGAGTTACAATCAAACTTAATAAGTTGCACCATGAAACTTTAAAAAATCGATGTTTCTAACAAGAAGTCCCACCACGGAGACCGTCTACACAAGGAGGCAACATAATAGAAAGAAAAGCGACTACCATATCCATGTATTACCTTGAAGAAGGCATGTAGTATAACTCATTCTAGAAAAAGGGCCTATAACACACAATTAAGAGAATGGTTTCAGATAGATTAGTGAAATAACCATGTTGGATGCACGTTAAATTGGAGTTGGATTTGAGATGGGTTTAAGGGCAATAAGTGGAACATAAACTTGATTTTAGGGAAAGGAAAAAGAAATCAAATAACATTGTATTCATTTGAATAATAAGTTATGATATTCAAACCTTCAGGCTAATAACTATTTAAATAAAGTCCCTCTTCAAGTTTGCTCTTAATGGTAACGAAATCCATAGGTTTCCTGATAAGTTTATGCTAATCAATAAGTTGCATACAAACAAATCTTTCCATATCAATGAAGGAAGAAAAACAAAACAATAGATACTTGCAAATTTTCAAAAGAAACAATAAGCATAAGAGACGTATATGGAAAACCAAAGAGGGAGAGAATTTCATATACGATTTTCCTTTTGCTTCTCTGCCTTGCCATCATATTCGATACAAGAAAGAACCTGAAGAGCAATGTATCTTAAGTGTAGCAGAGATTACTGCACAATGACTTAAACCACTAGCATCAAGATTTAGTTTACAAAACCATTACATTTTCAATCCCCCCCCCCTCCTCGGGATAGCCTCAGTCGCTGAATTTGGCCCCTCACATTGGTGTCCTTGGAGGCGGTTCCGTGTGAGGCTGGTTGGGGTTGTCGTTAATCAATTTTTTGACCAAATAGTATGATAAACAAGCATGTGCTTAAAGCAACATTTAATACAACTTGTTTGGCATTAAATACATTATGAATTGTTAAAGTATTATATGACGATGTATCACACTATAAGAAAGATACAATTGTAGTTGCTTCACTTTGGTCGTGTTTTCGAATTTGGGAAGAAACGAAAACAAACGTTAGAAAGAAAATTTATTTGTGTTCTTGAGAAGGAAGGGAAAGAAAGGAAAGGAAATGGAATAAAATAAAATAAATTTTTATGTTTTTGAGCAAGATAGAAAAAAAATGAAATACGTCAGTTTTACAAATATACTTATTTATTTTATAGCATATTGTAATTGATGGTTAGAGGTGTTATTCTATAAATATTTTTAGTTCTTATTATTAATGGGTCTCTTGTTCCCAATCAAAAGTTTAAAAACTCTGGTTTTGGCTTAAAAATTAATTTTACCCTTCATAAATGGTTTGATTTCATGCGTAAGTTGATAGGGATGTATAATGTGTGGTTTGTTCGGCTTTAAACTTTCTCCAAACTATTTGATAACAAACAAAATAAGGTTCAGTTGAATCATTTTTAATTAGATTATTTGATTCAGTTATCGGTAAACTGAAAAAAGTTATTACTGTGATAAAATTTGTTGAACAGAGTTATTACTGTGATAAAATTTGTTGAACAGAGTTAAAACTGTGATAAAATTTGTTGAACAGAGTTACATTTTGTTTTTTCTGCTTGAATTTGGTTTATGAAAGCAGTTAATATTTTCTTGATAAGTTACTAGACACAAAATAAGTTACAAAATAAATATTATTTGAATTTCAAAGGGGTTTATAAATGTAAAAGTAATAATTATATATTTGGTTTAACCAAAATCATAAACAAAATAATCGAAACCAAACCGACTATACTTATTCAGTTAACCAAAAAATTGAATAACTAGAACCTCATATGCTAATCGTTTTTAATTTTTTTTTACACCGCTACAAACATGCCCCTCTTGACCATTCTGAACCCACCACATCATATAAAATTTTAGGAAGAGAAATCAGATGGGTCCTTGAAAGCTCAATTTATAATGATCGGCTAGACAATTTGCTTTAACTCGTAGGTTCACAACCAGTCTTGTAAGTTGTATCAGTCTTTCCTTAACTGATTACACTAAAGTGTCGACCACACTGATCCCTATTAATCGGACCTTGAGTGCTAACGCTATCCACAACAACACTTGAGCCTCATTTCAAGATAAGGGTAAGGACATCTTAATATACACAATAGATACATGATGGCTTATTCAATTCAATCATTTCCGGTCATTGCTTAAAAATTAAGTAAAGAAAGTAATACTTGTTTAATAATGAGTAAATTACGAAATTAGTCCCTGTGATTATGTGAAAATTTTGGATTGATTCCCTCAAACAAAATAATTACAAGCAAATGATTTCAATTTTGTTTTGGATCGAGTCCTTGCATTTAACTCCGTTAACTTAGCTCTGTTAAGTCTAGCGTCTTTTAATCATTTTACAATTTTCTTTAGAAAAATATATATTATATTGTTTTGTAAGTATTATATGTACATACATAAGAGATCCGCGAATTTCCATGAATTCCCCCAATAAATGTATCTAAGTTTCTAATTTAGGGAGACTTTTTCGGGTGCATTAAGTGGATTGGTAGCCATGGTGTTTGTAAAAACGTCAAAGAGGAAAACGATGAAATCTATATATATATATATATATGCCTTACCTTTGTAAAGATACTTACATTAAACACTCCTTAATAAATACCTACGAAAAACTTGCCATTATTCCTTATTTCTTGCCACTGTATCCTAGGTATTCATCTTTGTTTCTAGTTTAGCATTCTGTCTTCAAATCATTTAAAAGAAGGCTTCAATGGGATCCAATAGCCTTTAGAGATTCTTGTCAATTTCTTTAGTCCAATGATTCCAATTTCCAACAAGAATAAAACAAACTCAAAATCGAAGTAAGCAAACAAAATTAAAACCAACGTAAACCCTAAGGGCCCGTTTGGTTGGAGGGATTTGAAGGGATTTGGAGGGATTGAGATTTCAAATAAGTCATTTCTAGTGCGAACTCTGGTGATTTTTTTGAAATTATATTGTACTGTATCTTAATATTTATGCCAAACACTGCAGTCAAATAAGTCGTCATGTCAGTAATCTGAGAACTATCCCCAATACAATGGATTGGATTGAAATCTCAATCCCTCCAAATCCCTTCAAATCCCTCCAACCAAACGGGCCCTAAGAACAACCCGATCCATATATCAAAACCAAATAAACCGTGACCAAAATGAAAAATTAAAGTTAACCATTTATCGTCCTAAAGCCATTGAAATGTTCCCTCATTTTCATCACTCATAATTCCTAGCTCCAACCAAAAGTTGATCTAAATTAATTCCTTGTTGAATTGTACGCTTCAATGATTTACCATTTAAATCCTACTGTTTTGGAGCATATTGCAGGTAAAAATCGGAGAGGAGTTGAAGAAGGGAGTTGCTAGGTAGAGTCAAGGATGTTGCAGTTGTATGTTAGAAAGACGCCGAGGAGGGAGGCCGCGAGGAGAGGACGAGGAGGCTATCGAAGTAGAGGAAGTAGAGGAGGATTAGAGGCAGGAACTCAATCCACAATAAAATGGAAACCACAATGATGATACTTATAATTAATTTATTTGGGAGATTCAATCTATAATTTAGATATAACCATAGGGATGAAATTTGTTTTTTACTTTTAATAATTGAAAGAATGTCATGAAGGTGATTAAGAAAAAAAAATTAGAAAAAAAAAGGTTTCATTGTCGATTGTTTGCTACAATTTATGTTTTCAAGTTCTAATTTCAATTCATGAAGAAATTGAGATGGTGTTTTCCACAAGTAGGTTTTTGGTTCAAAGAGGTGGATTTTGAAGCTTCAATTGATTTTCTTGGTTCAAAGAGGTGGATTTTGAAGCTTCAATTGGTTTTCTTTGTTCAATTCGGTTTGACCATGATCAATCCATTAAAACACATATATCCGGTCAAACCGGTCAGTTATAACCCTGATCCTCGGTCCCAGGCCTTCCTTAACGGGTTCATGTCAAATTCCTTAGCCACTCAACCAGGGTTGTCTCTTAGCATGTTAAACATAAAATTTGAACAAGGCCCCTAAAATTTTGGGCCCCAATTTTACATGTGTTTAGGGTGTTTCATCGACCCGTGTAAAGCTATAACATGATTTTTTTTAGGTTCAAATTATTAATTATTTGAGTTTATGTTCAGATTATTAATTATTAACAGTTTATGTTCAAATTATTAACAGTTTATGTTTAGATTGTTAATCGTTTAGATTTTACCCATTTTTGTGATTAACATATATCTTCAGTATCTCATTTATGTAATGTAATAAAAAAATTCGATGTAGCAAGGCTTCCAAAAAGATTGGAACGTCCCTGCACTCAACAATGCTAATCTCTACCCGTACGAATGTATAATTGTATTCTTGATAATGGAGTCAGCAAAAGACCAATAAATAAAAGACAAAGTTCCAAAAAAAAGGTCAATCATATCGACCAAACACCCTATCAATCACGATCACAATCACAATCACCATCACCGAGTAGTCTATATCTATATTAAAGGAACAACCACACCCTATGACATGGCATCCTCTAAAGACTATAAACTTCTCTATCTTTTTTCTCCTTTTTTTACTTTTAAAATACTATTAAGTTAAAAATTTAAGTCTAACCTCCTAGACTATTCAACTTCCTATTCAACATTTCATTTAATGTTTATTGTTATTTATTTATTTTCTCCAACTCTTCCCCTCCCTATCTCTTTATTTGTCAATCTCTTCCTCTCCATATATAGATTGTTATCAAGAAATGGTTGATTATGTTTTTGAAAACATTCACACACATCCAAGTTTAACCAAGACTACTTCATAACGGAAAATTAATACAGTGAAATTTTGCCATGAATGGTAATTCTATATCTTTATACCCTTTTCACTCGGTTGTTATAATTTTGATCTCCATCTCTTTATATCTCAATATCTTACTTTTCATTTAGTTTTGGCAAAATTGTTGTCAAAAAACAATAAATTATGTTTTTGAAAACATTCACATCCACCCAAGTTACAATCAAGATTACTTTATAGCTAAAGGTTAGTACTCTGAAACTTTGCCAAGAAAGGTAGTTTTATATCTTTATGTTATTTTCTTTTGGTTAGCCTTCACACGAACCCAAGTTCAATCAAGATTATTTCATAGTCAAAGGTTAGTACGATGAAACTTTGCCGAAAAAGGTAGTTTTATATTTTTATGTTATTTTCTCTTGGCTATAATTTTGATCGTTATATTCGTTCATACACACGTACAAACTGTTTGTTTAAAACATAAGTGTTTTTTTGGGGTTTGAACTCACATAAGCAACATTCTTTATTCTAAAGAAGATAAAGATAAAAAAAATTCTCCTTTATGCTTTCCGCAAATACGTTCATAAGGTTAAACTTCTTTTACTTGCTATGCTATCATGCAATTACATATGCAAACTATAACTTTTTCTTTTTGTCTTAAATGTCTTACTTTTTGTAACTTAAAATTAATTTCTTTGTAACCCAAAATGGGTTTTATTAGGATTTGCAAAAGTGTTAAACAAGTGTCAACGAATTAAGGTTCACGAAGTAGTTTACTTTCCACACTCAAACACTTTCTTTTACAACAGGCTCATTCAGAAACATGGCGATATAAAGATTGTCAAAAAAAATTGATATTGACTTTTATAAATAGAATGTTAAACTATTAGAATACAAGGTAAATAAAAAAAAGTTTTTAATTATAGTAAATGTTGTATAAATAATAGTTATGTAAATAAAACATAATATAGAAAATGAAAGGGTTACAATTTATGAACACTTTATAATTTAAATTAAATAAAAACTATGAAAAAATTGGTGAATCGTTTTATCTCTATAATTGAATAATTAAAGTATATTGATTTCACACATGTAACTTTTGTTTATTTAAAAAGTAGCTTGTTGTTGTAAAATATATGTCTTAAATTATATACATATATGTTATATAAAGCTATGATCAAGTTAAGTTTTTATTTGAAAACAAGTTTAGGTTGCAATGAAAGACTTAACATTTATCCATACCTATCACAATTGCAATATCATTTATAAGAACAAGGTATTGTCTATTCTAATTTTTATATATTTTTTCAGATTTCAAGAAATGAGTTATTTGTTTGATAAATTATAAAGTGAAGTTTTTTCTTATGACTAATCATGAAGTAAGTTTGTTCCATTTTATGAATTTTAAAAAGTTTTTTCTTATTGATTTTATGTTTTAAATTGTATCATAAATTGTGATTTGTTATTTTTGTAGCAATGATTAGTTGGATCTTTTTTGTTTGTTTGTTAGGATTCTTAACCAAAATTTTTGCATATCGAAGCTTTAATGGTTGGAGTATTGACGGCAATTGATGATATGGTGTTTCATAAACTCTTCAACATCAAGAAATTACAAATATGTTGCTTTTTTTCTCAAAGTGATATGATATGACTTTTAATTTTAAATTGTTGGCTAAATTGGTGATATAAAGGTCGGCCAATAAAAAAAATATGAGTTTACTTATGGATGATTGAATGTAAAAATTGTAAAGCGGTATACTTCTGTTTGAGGATGCATATTTTTCCTTTGTAATTTCTTTTTTGTTTGAAATAAAAGATTATTAAGAGAGTGTATCCTTTTACCCAAAAAAAATATATTCTTCACAACATTATTTTGTTTAGTAAAATAAATAAAAAAAATTTACAAAATTCATTTGTTATTAAGACAAAATTCTTCGATGAATAAAAAATATTTTGTGTTTATTATTTATGACATCTTAACAAACAAAGTATACATTATGATGAAAAGAAGATGGTGATTAAAATTATCCCACATTGATAGAGAGAATAAAATTTTCATAATTGTTACAAGTATATAAGTAGGAGATAGTGTTTCACATATATTTGTTTCATAAGGTGAAATTTTCACATGTATTTGTTTCACCATATGAATCTTTTTTACGCATATTTTTGGTTTTTTACTAGGTGAATAAAAAAATCACATGTAATTATTTCATAAGGTGAATCCAAACATATATGAAATCATATCTTAAATTATAGGTTTTGATGAAAAAAAATCATGTAATCAAATATTTTTATATCGGTTTTCACAAGTTTTCACAAGTTTGAAACCTTTTTGTGGTTTTTATTTGATTATATAAATTAACGGATGAATTACATGTTATGTTAACTCGGTCCAATATATATATATATATATATATATATATATATACTATCTTAAAATGAACCACTTATAAAAATGCATTATTCGTTTTAAATTGTATTTTATTAATTATTAATTGAAGAATACATTTTATCTTAACATGATCAAATACTTTCTTAAAATATTTATTACTACCACGCAACGCATGGGGCCCACACTAGTATCCATGTATGACAGGATAACTTGTGTATGTACCATAGAATCAATCAACATGGTGTATCAAGCCCACGTCAATATGAACTTTTTTAGGTCATGTTAGGCAACCATAATGCATAAGCTACCTTATTATTTGAGCTTATCGGAGGAAAAAAAAAACCCGTTTAGTCAGCCATAAGCTAGCTTGTTAGTTGTGTTTCAATAACCTTAATGGGTTTTTCACTTTTTTCCAATTAATTTTTCAACACGTTCTTTTAAAAAAATTACAATATAATCCAACTTTATCGGTTAGTTTTTACCAAACATGACTAGTCTATCAGCTAGCTTATTAATCGACAACTAGTTTATAAGTTATTATGTAGTCAAACATAATCTCCAAGTCGAATTGATCCTTCAACTTGGAGAACTATCAAGATTTGGATCTCTCTCAACCATTGGCTTAGTTTCCTTTCTTTAACTACATTCTAAGTGACATCAAGCAGATGACTTCTTGAGTGTACTGTGTCTATGTCTTTTTAGGTCATTTTACATTGTTTACAGTTCTATATCCATTGAAAGCTGTAGCGTGTCTATGTCTTTTTAGGTCATTTTACATTGTTTACAGTTCTATATCCATTGAAAGCTGTAGCGATTGCAGTTCAGTCTCATTGATCTCCCACTAGAAGTCACTTTATATACTCATTCCCCAAATGGGCAAGATCTAATGGAGTCATCAGGATTAGATCAATAATACCTAAAAATAAAACATCTCCCAGCATCATAAAACAATAACTCACCATTTTTAACCCATCTCATATTTTGTTGACCTCTTTAATTGTTCTATGGCTACAAAAAAATTGAGCTATTTAACTATAGACCATAATTGTTTTCATATATTAGGCCACATATATAAAGACTGATATACTTACCTTCAACTCTAGAATCTATGTTTCTTTTTGCAGTCGAACCAACAAATATCTTTTACTTTAATGTTCTTCTGTGAATCATACACTCTACCGCAATAAAATATAATTGTTTAATAGTTGTTCAAAATATAATTGATAAATATAAGGCTCTGAATGGTTAAAGGAGGTTCAGGATACAAAATGATTCAGATGGTTTAGAACCAATTAAGAGGCAGGATTATTTTTTACCAAACAGGATTCACCTCTTAGCAATTCAGAGAACGCCTCTTGATGGAACTATTAAGAGGTAAACAAACAGCCCTTAACTAGAAAGGGTATATTAGCATTTCAACTATGAATGGTTTTGATTGTAAATAACCAAGGTAATCAGTGAATATACAAAATGAATTCAAAGAATAACAGAGAACACTAGTGATTTCTTCTGTGTAATACTAATCGAAATGGCCGAGTGATGGATTGGGGAAAAAAGAGGTAGGCATTTTGAGCAGTCATTTAGGGGACTTGTCGAACAGTTGACAGTACAGTATACTATGTTTATTCACTCTTTTCTACCAACTAGCATGCTAAAGTATACAATTTCATAACTATGTTGGTTGCTTATAGAAAAATGAGCAAATGGGAAACCAAAGAAGTCCAGTAAATCCCATTTAAAAGTAGGGTTTGGGGTTGTTTCCTTAAAGACTTACCTGTATGTGCAATAGTGTGAGTAAACATGTAGCAGAATAAAGACTAGCATATGGTGAACAAAAGCACTAAAAAGATAAGTAAGAAAAGGTTTAATGAAAACATACACTACCCAGAGCCTAAACTGCCAGTCTAAAAAGAATCCCCAATGATTTAAGCAAGTCTAAAAAGCCGTTTACCAAACACTTACTCAATAAGCTTTTATTGGTAAAATTCTAACACTGTCACTTACTTATCGGGTAAGATTTTAGTCTACCAACAGCATCATATACAACAATTTACCCGATAAACGCTTATCATGGTAAGGTCGTCACCCACACTTATTGGGTAAGACACTTGGTCCTTTCCTAGCTCTTACCGGGTAAGATTCTTGGTATTTCCATATTCATCTGGCAAGGTAACGTGACTTGGTAAGGGTTTATCCTAGTAAACGGCCTCTAACTAAACAATATATTAGCACCTTCAACTAACGAATTATTTATATTCTAATCAACTAAGGTTATTGGTGAGCATACAAAACTATGTTGATTGTATATAAAGAAATGAGCAAATGTAATAGGTCAAATTGTTTAACGACTCTGAATTGAAACTCAAAGCCAAAAACGTGTTCTGTTCAGAAAACTAATGAGCTACTGTATATATCAAACTATTTAAGAGTTTTATGAATTCTTGAATACCCTTTAGATTTCAATTTTGAAATTCAAATACTTGATTTGAAGTGAAATTTAACATCCAGTTTGTTAAATCTTTTGGAAAAATCCTATATTTTACTGCAATAAAGAACAAGGCAAAGAGAAGAAAAGGAATGAAAGAATGAACTAACCGATTGGGGGTTTTTCTTGGATGACCATGGATGACGCAAGAAGAAGATGAACATTCCAAGTTCACTAACAAAAATTAGGGTTATCACAGAATAATAGCATATACACTGATTTAAGTGCATAAATTATATCAAAATAGAAATCCAAGAGAATATGACATATATAACATATTGAATTCCAGAACCCTAGAACTGATGGTACGATTACGACAGAAATCCATGGAACATGAAATTAACACAAGATCGATATTAGATCTGAAAAAACTGATGATAACCAAACCCCTCATCAAATCAAAACCCTAGAAAATTAATTGATCTGACGGATAAAAGCTACAAAATATGAAGCCCTAACCGTTTGCAACAGCTCTAAAATTGGGTTTCAACGATCGACACTTCCTGGACAGCAGCATCTGTGGTATCCACCGTCGATGAGGCGGATCTGGACTTGACGGTATCAAGCATTCGCTTGCTGATCTCTTTCGAGTAATATTGAAGGATCTCGATCCCGTCGTCTTCAGCAGATGCAGGTGCGTTAATGGCGGCATTGAAGGCCTCCTCCTCGATGCGTCTAGCGATACCGGCAGCCTCATCAGCAGGTAATGGCCCATAACGATCGGAGAGAACCGATTTCTCCGAAAGCGTCTGGATGAGGCGTTTGATGACGGCGTCGCGAGTGCGTTGAGTGGGAGGCCAAATGCTGAAAGACGCACTCATCTTCTCCAGTTTCTTCGTCGTCTCGTCAACGTCCGGCGGCGTCATCTGTTGTTGCACGTTGCTACCGGAATCTTCTCCGGCGGCCACTGTTGTCGTTTGCTCTTCGGTTTGGTCCGTCATTGTTCTCGAAGAGCGACCGAATGAATGAAAAATAAACGAGTGAGTGAAAAGGGATTCAACGTATTTATAAATGGAAGATTTTCATTCACACCCCCTATACTATACTTTTAGGTTGATATCGGTCCCTTGTAAATGAATCGTGTTAAACTTCACCCGTTAATTTCTATTATTGGTTTACAACAGTGTTTCAAAAAGTAATGATTGACATCGGTAAACTTAAGTTTTCTCATACCGCTTACTACGCTAGTTGTATTACATTTTTACCTTATTACGTTATCTCTTGCACATCATTGAACTATGGATTTGTGCATACCGTCTAGATGAAGTGCTACCAGGGTATTCTTCAGTTTTCTTCTTTGGAATGAATATATATATATAAGGACGGGTTGAAATGCGAACTCAAATTTGGCTGTAAACGTGAGGACAAAGAAAAACACAACATGTGTCTCATTTAGTCTGAATATACTTGTTATTCACTCTGAATGATGTGTTATTCACACCGAATGCGTGTTAGTCATACTGAATAACATATGAACTTCACTTTCGTTATTCATACTGAATGCTCTTCATTATTCAGACTGAATGGACATGTGTCACACTCTCATTTGTCCTCACGTTCATAACCAAATTTGAGTTCGTATTTGAACTTTCTTATATTTATATATATATATATATATATATATAGAGAGAGAGAGAGAGAGAGAGAGGAAGGTTCAAATGAAAATTTTGCATTTTTAAAGGAACAAAGGGACACTTGTGGATCACATATGATGTGAGTCTCACATAATATTAAATCATTTATGATTTAATATTAAATCATAAATGATTTAATATTATGTGGGACTCACATCATATGTGGTCCACAAATTGTTCATTTGTTCCTTTAAGAAGGGGTGGTTCTCATATGATCCCTCCTCTATATATATATATATATATATATATATATATCGAGAGAGAGGGAAGTTCAAATACAAACTCATATTTACAAACTGGTTCAAATCAATATAAAAATATATTTTTTCATGATTTTTTTCCATCAAATGCTATGATTTAAGATATTATTACACATATGTTTGTTTGATAATATAAAAGTTTCACATGTATTGGTTTTCATAAGTTGAAAGTTTCTCATATATTTTTTTATGAAAAAGTTTCACATGTTTTTGTTTCATAATGTAAAACTTTCACACGTAATTTTTTCACAAGGTAAAACAAACATATGTGCAATAATATCTTAAACCATAACATTTGATGAAAAAAAATCGTGAAAAAAATATTTTTATATTGATTTGAACCAGTTTGTATAGTTTGTACGTAAATATGAGTTTGTATTTGATCATCCCTCTCTCTCTCTCTATATATATATATATGTGTGTGTGTGTGTGTGTGTGTGTGTGGGGTTGGATTCACGTGAGACCAGTCTGTTTTTGTGAGACCACATTTTTACACTTGAAACTTCACAGCAAAATATTGTAAAGGTAAAAAAATTAATCCTTCATAACAGAAACACTGTGAAACTTTCACAATGTTTTGTTGTGAACTGTCAAGTATAAAAAAGTGGTCTCACAGGTATCACGGAACAAGTTGGTCTCACTTGATCCCAAATCTATATATATATGTGTGTGTGTGTGTATGCAAGGACGGAGCCAGTTAAGATCCAGGACCATCACCAAGCCCCCCACCCCACCCCCTCTCTTTAAAAAAACTTAAATTACATAAGCCTAAAAATAATTGAATTATTAAAATCTCTAAGACCCACCCAACAACAATATCTTTAAAATAATTTATACCCAATTCTCTAAGTCCTCAGTTAGTACCTTTAAAATTCTCAAGCTCAAACCCTTTATCATTTACTTTCTCCATACAATAACAAATAACACTTACATAGCCATTATTGAATCTGTAAAAGTTAGTGTTCCAATTTTTGTAATGTAACTACATACATTATTTTTTGATTGAACGTCGTTATCAATATAGTCTCTTCACACACACACATATAGCACAAATCTATATTTGTTTTATTTTTTAATTTGAAGTAGTGATGTAAGAGAACCTCACGAATACGAAGGAAAGCTTGTTTGTGTCCGTTCGTTTAACTTAACCGAACAAATACGAACGGTATACGAACGGAATTATTTGTGTTCATGTTTGTTTGTTAAGAAAATGTGCTTGTTCGTGTTCGTTTATGTTCATTCATTAGGATGCTAAATGAACAAACATAAATGAACGTAAACGAACGACATAGATTAACGTAAACGACGAGCACAAATGAACAAAAAACAGCCAACAATATTTTCTGAAAAAATGGGTAAATTTAAGAGGGATAAAAAAAGGAATTCTATGAAGTTAATATAATTAATCACGAACTTTAAAGAACATAAATAAATGAACGTTTATATGTAACTAAACGAACAAAAAAATGTATTCATGTTCGTTCATTTATTAAATAACGGACGTAAGTGAACTTCCCGTTAAACGATCCGTTGAACGTTCGGTTACAACCCTAATTTAAAGGACAGTGTATTAACATTGTTAACTAATTTAATCTTTCAGTTTTTTAATCAACGGTTGTGGTTAAATAAGATATTATAATCTGATAAAAAAAATTGAAACAAATTAAACGGTATTAAATGAAAGATATTTTTGAACAAATTATCTTATTTTATTTTTGAAAGATAATCAATCATAATATTTAAATGATTTTTTTATTATTAAAATTATATTTTATTTTTGGAAGATAATCAATAATAATATTTAAATGATTTTGGTTAAAAGGTAAAATCTGAAAGTTTATATGTGAAATTAGAAAACAAAATAATGGTTTTTATTTAAAGTTAATAGATGAAAACAGAAATTGAAACAATGAGTTTAATTAAAGTTCATAGGTGAAATAAGATCATCAAAGTTCATAAAATGAAAGGTTTTAAGGCTATTAATATAAAAGGTCTTTCTAATTAAACTAGTATACGCTTTCAGTAAATAAAATGAACCAATCATAAAGTGAGCCAATGAAAGGTTTTCATCCCTCAGTTTTCCAGGAATCTCACGCTAATCAGTTTTCTTCCATTCCCCATTCCCCAAACAACGTTATACTTTTTTCTGGAGTATATAATACGGCAAATGAAATAAGGAAACTCACATACCCTCCTCACCTTTGGTGAGGTTTGAACTCCCGACTTTTAGGAGGCCAAAGGCTCACATACCGCCAAGCCAAAGGCCCTTTGGTGATCTACTTTAAGAAATTGTTTGGCAAGCATGAGCTAGCTTATTTTTTTGAGTAGTTAATCGTCTGGATGCGCATAATCTACCTTAATCGTTTGGATGCATATAATCTAGCTTATTTTTTGAGTAATCATTTGGATGCACATAAACTAGCTTATAAGCCAGGATTATTCATTCTTGCTCTCTAGGGTTTTTGCTGAAATCCCTTGATTCTTCACCAGGTAAGTTTATTTATTGTGTTGAAAGTTAGCAACAATGAACCCGATTAACCGCATAGCTAAGTTGTCTATGGGCCTATGGTAGCAAGAAGTTATCGGTTGGCGGTGTGACCATAAGCCAGCGATCAATCCGCTTGTTTTTGCTCAAATTTATATTTTTCAATCTTTTAATTTGTTTACATATCTATGCAAAATAGATAATTTTGCAGGTTTAAGTTAATTCTGTTTAAAAAAAAAACTAATTTTGATCAACACAAACTTGATAAGCATGGTGGTTTGGAATAATCCATGTGCATATGTAACTTCAAGATGAAATTAGAATCTATGTACAATGTTGCTAATAGTGTATTTACATTGTTTTTTAGGTAATCATGGGTTTCTGGGCCAGGTTGTGTTCAACGACTAATCCTTCAGGTGACCACGTATAGCCTAGAGTTATCGCAGATGATTCTCCATAACCACACAAGGGCTTTGACAATATCCGGATTCGAACTTGTGGTAGATGAGATTTTTCACTACATCCTTCTGAGCCTTAACTAGTACACCGCAACCCAAGTGGTTGTGTATTTAAATTGTTGTTTTGATAATGTTGATTGAATGGTTTTGTTTCATTGTTTATGGGCAAAAAAATTCAAATTATGTAAATTTTTTTTAATATGCTTACATTTTTCACCGATTAACAATTTTAGTATATGTTGTTTATGTTGTTGGGAGTATCATGCTCATTAAAAAATTAATAAAGCTTGTTCATATCTAAAGGTTCTAAAAGATCTCATGGGTTTTCTTTATTATAGTATATGTTGTTTATGTTGTTGGGAGTATCATGCTCATTAAAAAATTAATAAAGCTTGTTCATATCTAAAGGTTCTAAAAGATCTCATGGGTTTTCTTAATTAGTATGCTTATCGCCTTCTTGATATTTATTAGGTTGTTGCAACTTAACTATCTATCTTGCTAGAGATGAAAGTTGGGATGATTAATTATAGCTTCTAAAAAGTGACATATAATCTATTCTTTGATTTGAAATGATTTGTAGTTTATGGAGCTTGATTCTTTTCACCTAAACTTGGTTTAGCCTTAAGAGTTTGACTTCAAATAATCTTGATTAAAGTTTATCTTTTATTTATGGGTTTTTGGCTTTTTACAAATTCTGTCTCTAAAGTTATAATTAGAAATGTTAGCTCTTAAAAGTGTTCAACTTTCAAGATTGAAGATATTTAGCAATACTAATTAAATAGCATCTCTTTCTTTACTGTTGGAGAGGATTTTGAAATATTTTCATTAACTCAATTGAAGGATGTTAGTACATTCTCTAATGCTATGTAGAAGTTTTTAGGATCAGTCACAAAAAAAATTGTCCTTGAATCTCTCTTGCTGATTGATTCACATTATTTTTTATTCACGGATTTGTCGTACTTTCTTTGTATTTTTTAGTCGTACTTTCAAAGAACTAATTCTACTCTAACATTTGTCTTTTTGGTTTGTTGTTAGAGGTAAATGAAGCGGTGGAACAACTTGAGACAACGTGATCCAATTTTAAGCAAGGTATGTTGTTCTTCGACTTCGAGTAGATTCATTCTCTCTCTTTTTTTATCCTGGTAGGAAGGAGAAAGGTGGTGCAGGATGAGAGTATGACAAGATCAGATAGACTATAAAGGACTAACTTTAACCAGGCAACCACAAAAGCTTAGGATCCTTTGAGCAACAAGTTGATTTTGAACAATCCGGATAGGTAATTGGAGATAACTTTTCAATCTTAAAAAATTTGTAAAGCATTGGGGATTAAAATTATGTCAATATATAAACCATAGTCTAAATTAAGGGAACAGAAAGCTAACGAAAGAATCAAAATATCTTAACTAGATGATATAGTTACTTAATGAGTAGCCCTGCTTGTTGAATGGTCAACAAGACAACTGCAAGGGGGCACTACATTAGTTACCCCGTTTTATGGTGATATCAGGCTTAAAAGTTAGCTTAAACGAGTGTGCTCATTATGTTGGGATTCAGGATCCATACATTAAGTAGATAATAACCATATCCCTCCAAAGATCCATATTAAATGGGTAAGGATAGGTGTTCCAAAATTTTACAAGTACGAGCAACAACTCCTTGAAGTGGTATTTGAATTTAGCAACAAACTCAGTCCGTTGCCTCCACGGTATCCATGCAAATGTTCTGAATCCACTTGACGTCCTACGCCAAGAAAGAATATCCTCATGCTCCTCAAATGCTATACACGGTTTCCAACTTCTTGGAAGAAGAAAAGAGGAGAAACTGGTAGAATATTGCATGGATACACAACTAGTTCATATATATATATATATACACATATATATAGCGGCAGGTTTAAATGAGAACTTGGTTGTAAATGCGAGGACTAATGAGAGCGTCACACATGTCATATTCAGACTGAATAATCAAATAAATATTTAGACTGAATATTTCTTTGATTATTCAGCCTGAATAATCTACATTCAGACACGTGTTGTGCTTCCATTTGTCCTCACGTTCACAACCAAATTTGAGTTCGCATTTGAACTTCTCTCTCTCTCTCTCTCTATATATATATATATATATATATATATATATATATACATACATCATATATGGTCCTAAGGGTGTTCTTTTGTTCTTTTAAAAATGCAAAGTTTTCATTTGAAGCTCTCCTTATATATATATACATATATATATATATAGGATCAGGTTCAAGGGAAAACGCCAAAAAAAGAAAACTTAAGAACACCCTGGGAGCCTTCTATCTTGACGATATGCACTAATGCATACCGGTAATTTGTAACATGTATTTGTGAATATGCATCAATGCATATGTAATTATAGAAGCATTGATGCATAAAAACAAAAAACGCTTGTATGCATTAGTGCATACCATCAGGATAGAGGGCTCCTAAGGCATTTTTCAGTTTTTTTTAATGTTTTCCCTTAAACCTCCCCCCCCCTCTCTCTCTCTCTATATATATATATATAGAGAGAGAGAGAGAGAGAGGAAAGTTCAAATATGAACTCATTTTTGATTGTGAACGTGAAGACGAATCTCAGCCACTTATCCGGTCAATAAAGGCGGTTTTGATCTGGTTCCCCTCCTTTAATAATCTCCACCCTCCCATGAATCGCGTCAATCCTCCGTGATCGCGTCCACCATAACCGAAGATGTGTGGCTGAGATTCGTCCTCACGTTCACAGCCAAAATTGAGTTCACATTTGAACCTAACCCTATATATATATATATATATTATAAACATAGAGAAAAGTTCAAATGTGAACTCATTTTTGGTTGTGAACGTGAGGACAAATCTCAGCCACTTATCCGGTCAATAAAGACGGCTTTGACCTGGTTCCCCTCCTTTAATAATCTCCATCCTCCCATGAATCGCGTCAATCCTCCGTGATCGCGTCCACCATAACCGAAGATGTGTGGTTGAGATTCGTCCTCACGTTCACAACCAAAAATAAGTTCACATTTGAACCTAACCCTATAAACATAATATATATATATATATATATATATATCGAGATTCCCGATCATCCAATGACCGTAATGAACATAATGATTCAATTTGTGGTACCTTAAATGTTCACGTGATTTTAATAGCATTTGTTATGCCGTGAGCATATAAAACTTACCAAAAATTACCTAAAATTACCAAAATCTTTTTCCAGTTTGAAAAATTATTATTATAAGTCAAGATCTAATTCATATTATACGATTCACGAAGTCTATTCAATTGTTTTCAAGCTTCACTAGAGATCTTATTTAGTAGAAAAAACAGGGGTATATTTTGAAAATGTTGTGTAAATGAAGGGACCAAATCTTGATATTGGATGGGTATAAGAGAAAGTTATCTTAATAAACAAGCATCGCTGCGCAATTGTATTGTAATCCAGAACGACTGCTCACCACAAATTTTAGTTATAGAGATATTTTAAAACAAATCTAAACAGAAAAATCAAATATTTCAAGAAAATTATATTTTATTCAAATGATTTAATTAGGGATGAGCTCGGTACCGGACCGGTACCGAACCGAAAATACCAAATCCCGAATATGAAAAAATCTCGGTACCGAATACCGAACCGGTAATAAAAATACTGGTTCGGTACCGGGATTTTCGGGACTAACACCGTTTGGTACCATTTTTAGGGACGACTAACTTTTTTACATGGCTCAAAATGGTTTTTCTAATTGTAGAGTAAGTGGAGAGGAACTCATTCAACTTAAATTGACCTAAAAAATATTAAAAAACACCAATAAAAAATAATTTTTTAATTTTACAATTTGACATCCAAAATATGTAACGATAAGAAAGTGGGCTTCGTTCGTATATATGTATATATACGTATATTTGGTATGTATACATTGTTACATACATGTCAAAAAAGTGTGGAATATTTGGATGGAATATTACAAGAAACCGGGTTTTGGAGAAATTACGGAACCGAAATATAAAGAAAAGATTGATATTTGGGGGGAATATTACAAAAACCAAAAAATTTAGTGAATTTGGTATAAAAATGGAAGATATAATCTTGGGAAAAAAAGTTTTTTATACCAATCCAAAAATAAAAGGGTTTTTTTCAATTTGAAAGTGTTCGTTAATATTACCCGGTTCGGTTCGGGATTTATGGGTACCAGTACCGGTACCGAACCGAAAATACCGAATCCCGAATATGAAAAAATCCCGGTACCGAATACCGAACCGGTAATGCTATTCGGTACCGGTACCGGTACCGGTTCGGTTTCGGGATTTCGGTCCGTATGCTCATCCCTAGATTTAATTTGTTAATAATTAAGGTATTAACCATATTATTATTATAATATTGAAATATATTATTTCTTAAACATTTAATTTTAATAACTTCATCCGTGGAATAATTTTAAGTCGTTCTTTAAATTTATAGAATTTTAATATTGAAATAGAAAATTAATTTAAAATCCTCATTTTCTACATTGTAAAGAATCTATTATAGATGCTCCTATCGTTTCGTTTTATTGGGCCCTTGTTTTTTGTGGGCCCTGAACGTACGCCCGACCCGCCCTCCCTCAGGACCGGCCTGGCCTTATAAATTAAGTTAAGGGTGAAATAATCACTCTAGTGAACTTAAAAGTACTTGAAATGATACATCTATAAAGAGTAATCCCAAACTTCTTAAGAGTTGAGCAATAAACTAAAACTCAATAACTTAATTAATCAAATTACCGATATCAGGTTTATCAGAAAATCAAGGATTGTACACCTTCAAAGATCCGTCTAGTAGTAATTTATCTGAATTTGTTCGAATTCTGTTCGATGTTATCAAAATTTTAAATGTTATACATAGAAAACGAAATTGTCTAGGCGTTGTGAAAAAAGTAGTTTGTTGAATTAAAATATTTGATCTCTTACAAGTAAAACGAAAAATCTAAGATTCCTTGACTTGTGAGTCTTTTTTTCCAATTTTGAAAATAATTGTTTTCTTCCTTTGTTGAAGAGTGAAAAATTGGTGGGGTAATATAGTTGTTGATGTTTTCATCGAAAAGTAATGAATCTGAATTCAAGTTTGGTAAAATTATGCTAAGTTGGGGACTTTTTATATGTATTAAAATATATACAATTTAATTCAATAAAAATAAAAAATAAATTGAAATATCTCATAATCAATCATGTTGAAATAAGGAAATTCTTTCCTTTTTCACCCATTGGAATTGAGACTTTAGATTTAGTTAGATCATATTTTATAATTTTTTTGAAGAGCATTTCCAATATATTCTTCAGAACAAAATTAAAATAGATAATTAAAAGTCAAAATTTTCAAAAAAATTACATTTATCTCTAACAAATTCTCTATTTTGAAAAAGTCAACATTTATTATAATATTAAAATATTTCATTAATCTATTAAAATATTATTTTTCTCTCTAAATATTAATTTTCTAATTTTTCTATTGGTGGTTTCACTTTGTAATTATTTTTTGAGTGTTCTCCATATTAAAAGGCATTCTTCCTCCTATTTTCTCAATTTCAAGGATAATTTTGAGGAAACTGTTGAAGCAAACTTTTGGCTCAAAATCCTCATTTTCTTTATTTCGGAGAAGTTGTTGGAGATGCTCTTATAGATCTAGTTTATTTTTTTATAATAAATATTTTTTTTGTTTGATTTACATATATATGATTGAAAATTAGAAAACTCATGAATTTAGTCAGTAAAAAAAATGGACACCAATGTTAGATTTTTGTAAGGAAGAAATATGGTAATACAATCGATCAAGTAACCGGATTACTTGAGAATTGAGTGAGTTCACTTTCCGAATTTACATTTCGACCATATGCCTGAGCTTCAGGAAATTCAATATGGGATAAGACTCAAAAACACTATCAATTTTAGGTACAAAATCGACAATAAATTGCAGGAGAGTATATGAAGGCTATCTAAAAACCGCGAGTCCAAAAACATAAGTATATATCATAAATATACTAACTCTATAGAAAGAAAATAACTGAAATGACAATCATGCCTAATTATTAGCAGTAATAAATGGTTACAACCGTTTTAGCTAAGATAATGGGCTGACAATAACTACATAATAACTGCACAGTAACTGTGCTAGAATTCTGGACATTTCAAAATTAGACATTCCTGAGTTAGGGATTGTTCGATTCGTTTTTGTTAAGACCTAATGGATATGGTTATTGTATCGATGTAGCTCTCTGTATGTTAACAAATAAGTTGATGTTCGATTGTTGTGTTGAATAAACAGTCTGAATGTCAGAAATGACCATTTTACCCTTAGTCTTTACTTTTGTTTGAATAAAACAACAGTTTCATTAAAATGTTGAATAAATGACATAATTATAAAAAAATATCAATTTAAACGTTTTTTGAAAAACAACAACTTGGTTTAACATAATTATATGAATTCAATGTTATAATCATAACAACGTTAATAAATCCTTATAATGAAAATAAGTCAACATCATCGTTTGGATACATTTAAAAATATCAAACATTTGAAACTAGTCCATATGCAATTTGATTACGCAAATTAACCATATATTCTGTGCTATTAGCACCCTGTTGTGATTCATCTAGTTTCGCTTCTCCATTTCCAGTATCTTCTTTTTCATTGGTGAAAATTTTGTCTTTGTTGTACTCCATAAAAAGTTGATCTTGAATATCACATTTTCTTATGAAGTTATGTATAGTGAAGCAAGCAATGACCACATTTCTTTGTTTTGTAAATGGAAAAGGAGCCATTTGATTCAAAATTAGAAATATAGCTTTCAAGACACTGTAAGCACACTCAATGACATTTTGGAGTTGTGCATACGCATGATTGAACTTTTCTTCTTTACTTACAACACATATCCGTTGATAATCTGCTAATCAACACCTTGTGTTACGATATGGAGCTAAAAATCCACGAGCGTTAAAATATGCAACATTACAAAGAGATTATTTATCTACATGTGACAATTGATTAGGCAATCATGCAAACATTATTTCAATTTAAACAAGTTTGATATAATTAAAATGATGTATATCTTCGAGTGAAATGGAAAATCAAAATTTGGGTTAAATGCAACTTCAGTTAGCACCGTAGAATCATGTGCAATGCCTTTCCATCTGGACCAAACAAATGTGAATATCATATTGAAATAAAAAATGTCTAGAACACATTGGTAGCATAGCATCGACCACCTCTTCTTCTTTTATATGCAGTTTGATGACTAGCAGACACGAATGCATGTATGAGAGGCCCGACTAGTGCACCAATTGCACCCTTCATTGATGAAAAATGTGTAAAATGTTTAAGATTTTTACGTAAGGTATACTGAAAATATTTCTCTCAAATGACTTGGACGATTTGACATAATATCTGTGTTTGTTTTAAACAATATGAGAGAAACAATTTTTCTCGCAATAATGTAAAAATCGATAGGGGTTTTTTTCCTTCAACTAAATAATGTAAAAGTTTGACACGGGTTGTTTTCCTCACCAAAATAAGATATAGGGGTTGTTTTACATGGAGGAACACACACCTCACCAAAAATGATGCATGTGTTGTTTTCCTTTTACAAATCGACATACATAGGGTTGTTAAAGAAATCGATGGGGAGAAGTTGTTAACCAGATCGATAGGGAGAGATAACGACTTACCTGTGGAGATGGAGAAGGCCTTTTTAGAGTGATTGAGGGAAACTTAGATGGAGCAATCAATGGGGACCAAAATCAGATCCGGTGTTCTATTTGAAAAGTAGGTTATTCCATCGTAAATGTTGGGTAGGTAGGGTTAAATGTGAGTTGTTGGGGGAGAGGGGTAGGTGGGGAAATTAATACCAATTAATGGTTGGGTGTATAGGAGTCTTGTTTTAAAGTTGAGTGAATCAACCCATGTCTAGCCGATTAAGCCCTTGCCGAACAGATAGGTATGGCTGTGCGTATCAACCATATCTGTTATATGGCTTAATAAGCCCTTACCGAACAACCTTTTAGACATTCCATACATAGTCTAATTCTATGTCTGAATCCTCTTTTCCCAGGGTTAGACTAAGTCTGAAAAACACTTACTCTAAGTCTGAATTCTTTTATCCAAATTTACACTAAGTCTGAATTCTCTTGTCTTGATTTAGACTAAGTATGAATAACACTTAGGTGGCATTTGTTTTTTAAAAAGTGTCGAAGTCTGAAGTCTGATTTCACTTTTGATTTATAAGAGGTGGTGCTGAAGTCTGAAATCTGAATCAGTAAGAGTGTTTGTTTTTGTGTCTGAAGTCTGAAATCTAAATCAATATGACTATTTCTTTTCATCTTGGGATCAAAACTATATTGTTAATGTCTTTGCCTAGGAGTCTATCAACTACTCAACATTTGTAAGAATATGGTTTAAAAAGTCAAAGACTTAGAAAATACAAGCAAAGTGAAAGAACCAGAGGCGTGGGAAGATAATAAGAGGGTTTAAGAGGTTAGGTTACCACTTATTTATATAGACCATATTAAGTGATAAGAAGTTCTGAAAATAATAATAAAAGAAACGGTCTGAGTTATGATACGTCTAAACGGATCAGATATAAGTGGTGATTAAGAGCTTAAAATGAAAAAAACAAACAAGGCCTTATTTAAATTTATCAAATCTGATCAAGTTTTCACACTGTACTCTAGGTCCCAAATTCTGTAGAGGTTTTTGGGCGCTGCCCTAAGCCCCGCGGGGCTCAACCGGACCACCGCCTCATATTTAGTTCTTTCTTATCAAAGGTGTACTTTAAGATTTTATGATCAATGTAGATGATGCAGCAGTGTGTATCATATAAGTAATGTCTCCACAATTTGAGTGCAAAACCGACAACAACTAGCTCTAAGTCATGCACCGCATAATTCTTCTCATGTTCCTTTAGTTCTCTAGAAGCACAAGCAATTACGCTGCATCGTTGCGTTATAACACAACCCAAAACAAGAGGTGTTGCGTAGGGTTTTGAGATGGGAGAGATGTTGTCATCGTGGGAAGGGAGGAGGTTTCACTAGTGAAATGGGGAGGGTGTGGGGTTTTTCTTCCAAGATTTGTTGAAGAAAGAAAGTCAAAGGGGGTGATGTAGGTTTAGGGGGTAAAGGGAGGATTTGAATGAGAGAATAAATGTAGAATTGGGAGGGAGGGGAAGGTTTCATGGAAAGTTAGTTTTTCATCTTTGGAAAATTGTTTTTCATTTATTTTTATATTAAAATTATTAATATAGTTTTTTCGTCTAAAATTAAATTATATAGAAGAAAAAGACTAAAATAACCTTCATGTGAGGGGAATATGGCACATCTAATGGTATATCTCACGACATTAACGGGAGGGACTATATTGGCCTGAAGAAAACCAAAAATATACTTTATAAATTGTAAGGAAGAAAATCAGAAAGCAACCATAGAGGAGGGACCAAAATTCTAACTCATTCTTTATTTTTTGTTCAATAGCTAACACAAATAATGACTTCACCTTAACTGATGTGTTCTTTTATCATTAAATCAGTGAAACCCCTCCCCTCTCCCCCATTATCATTAAAAGAGGGAAGAAGTAACATTGGCAAGTTTCTAGATCAAAAATCGCCCATCTCAAGTTTAGGGAGATTTTTATTAGATTTGTATCTCAAGTTTCTAGATAAGGTCTCCCCCATCTCTGTGTTCCCCCTCCCTATAACACTACCTGATCCCCCCCCCCACCCCCACCCCCCAACAACCTCCGGTAAACCACTATCTAAAAAGAGAATTATCTCGGATCTGAAATCCCTATCTTCATCAGGAACCTTTGTCTCTACAGTTCAATATGCAAACTCAAAAGATTAACTTGGAAGATAGAGCAGTTGATTCAACATGAAGTTTATTTGCAACCTTCATCTTTACAGTTTTACCTCTATAGTTTGCATGATGACCAATTTTTTGGTCAATACGAAGTTCATATACAAACCTTCATGACTATGATGTCTACACCACACATTGGAAACCATCTCTTTATACACCACTTCATTCCGTATATGGAACATGAAATAACAAGGAGGATTTTATTCAAAGTTTGATTTAGGTGGTGGTAGTTATAATACGATATGATGTTTTATTCATCTTTAAAAGAAAAAGACAAAACAGGTAATAAAAAAATACCAAGCAATTTCCAAGATAAGTTATTAAACAAAATTAGTGTCAAGAAACAATGGCGTTATGAAAGTATAGAATAAAGAGACTCATAGTGCTATAAAATATAAATCATAAGGCTCTTTTAATGTAGTTCTTTCATTTTTGAGATGCATAGTATATTTTTTTTAACCATAGGGACCATAACTCACTCTAAGAATTGTTATAATATTTCTTGTTTTTAGAGTGAATTAGATTTGTCATTGTTATAATAATCTTAATCTAATCATCAAACTGATAAATAATAACTAAACTAAATAATTACTTTAAACTAATTAAAAAATAAAATTAACGCAATATGTTCGGGACCCGTCAAAACACGCACGCGACTCGACACGCAACCCAAGTCGCGGGTGAAGTCGTGAAATCGACTATTTTCAGTTTTCGATGCAGACTTATGAGCTTCTTTCGAGCTCGTTTTCTTCTTTTACAGTGATTGAAGAAAACCATCGTTAACTCTAGGATCCTCTCTGTATCACAATTCCAGCTCATACTCTTCTCTCTCATTTAACTTCAACAAAGATTTCGACTTTTGGACAAAACCTTGATAACAGTTGAATAAGATCCGATCTCAAACTTACAAATATACACAACGCACATATGCAAAAAGTGGAGATGAAGAAAACAATGAGTCAAATTAAAGGAGGTGAAGGAAGTAGGGGAAATCACGGGTTGGATTGAAGGTATTTGATCAATCCAACTCAATGCTTTCGGTTTGAAAATTTTCAACCCAACCCAAATGGTACGAGTTGGTTGGATTGATACTTTAGCACATCAAAATATTTTCCCAACCTTGAATATGATGCTTTCTTTACTAATTAATTCTTTTTTATCATCGACCATTTGGTGTATCTTATCCGTATTTCTTAAATCTTAAGTGTATAGTATTAATTAATTTTCTTAATTTGTGTGTGTGTATATATATATGTTCACATTAGTAAACATATATACAAAAATGTTATACAGAGATGAAGAGTAGATTGAAAATATATGTATATGAAGAAGGTATGTGATGGTGTAATTGACTAACGTACATATGAATAGAGACTCAATAATCATATTAAATCCAAAACTAAAAGGATGTCGGGTTAATTGGGTTGGGTTGAGTTCAAATAAACGTAACTCGATATCTACCAAATACCTATGGTTTAAAAAATTTACAACTCGATTAGACATTAGCTAGGTTGTTTTGAATTGAGTTATTTCGTGTTGGATTAGGTTGGATTAGTTAGGTTAATCGGGTTTTTAAACACCCCTAAAAAGAAGAGGTCATGGAACATTTAATTATTAATTGAAAGTTTTTTTTAAATTTTTAATAAGAAAATAAGGACAAATGAGCCCAAGGCTTTATATTGATGTCCTACAACACAAGGCTGTTAATTGAGCCCCATCCTTGGAAAAACAAAACCCAATCCATGAGCCTACGAGTCCAATCCTTAAACAATATATTTTACGGTTGTTCAGTTAAATCGTTAAACAGTACAAATTATCTATATCACATTGTAAAGTGGTTCAGAACTTTCATGGTTACGGTTATAAGTTATTAAATCGTGGTTTATACTGCACCGTATCACATATTTTATACATTTTTTAATTTTATATATAACAATAATTTTTATTTATGTAATATATTTGAAATTTGAGTTTGATACAATATAACACTTAGAAATATTAATAAATTAGTTGGACTCATTACACTTTTTAATTTGTTTACCTGTTCTATAATCCAATTAAACTTATTTTAGTTTGTAAAGTTACTTTTATTTGGTTAAATATTGTGTAATTAGTTTAAATATTTTATTTTTATATTATTTTTTATATTGCGAATTAATGATATAATTTAAAAATTCTAGTACTAGGCATGAACCAAACTGTGGGTGTCGGTTAACCACTTAAATTATTTCGGTTTCGTTCAGTTCAATTCAATCTATGCTTTAATTTCGATTCAGTCTGTATTTTCCTTACTAACTGAACTAGAAAGAACAAAAAAAAAAAAACCAGCCTAAGATTTTTTTTGTTTCTTTTTTCTTTAGACATTGAATTTTGTGTAAAAAGCCTCTTGAGAAGCAATAAAGGATTATTAAAGGTAGCAAAGAAGAAGAAAAAATGTTCATTCTTCAAGAAATTTTATTATTAAAAAAACAAACTAAAAAGTCATCGTTTTATGGCCTTACCTTCTCTTTTTCTCTCTTTGTCTCATGTCTGAATCATTAATATGATAACATCATTTTCAAATTCAGCAACTTAACAAACCCTCCATTAATTCTCTTCTAATCAGCCAATATCAAGTTGGTATATATTCTTTGTTAAAAAAAGAAATATGCAAAAAAATAGATATGTACAACTGATGAGTTTGGTGGTCATCTTGATTATTTTAGTCTCCGATGTCGATAAAGTAACAATGGTGGCCGGAAAAACGAAAAAGATGGTGAAATCCAGAATAATGGAAGAAAAACAAGAGAAGAAGAAGCAAAAGAAAGCAAATTATTATTCGTTTGATGATTTCATCTCGAGTGAAAGAAGCGTTCCAGATGCATCGGACCCACTTCACAACCGAAGACGATGATGATGATGATGTGCATCGTGCACTTGTACCGTACAAATGGTTAAGTTTTTAGGTTCGTGCAATCGTTTTAGTATTAATTAATGTGTTTATTGGTTCGAGTTTGATAATTTTTATATTTTTATTTGTGTGATTTATGAATATGTATATGAATGTGATTGGCTCGAAAAAGTGTATGCTCAACTCGACTCCAAAAATCTAAGCAAAATTGATCAAGAATTTAAGGTCGAACGATCGAGATAAACGAGCCTATATGTGTTTTTAAGGTCATTCAACGGACAATTAATTAGATCTATTGTAAGCCTTTATGAATGACTCATTCAGTTCTTGTTTGGTCTAGTAAGATTGCTCTTTTTGCTTTCTTTACGTATACAGCAAAAAACCTTTTATATATATATATATATATATATATATAGGGAGGTTCGACGGTAACAATTTACGAGTATACGAGGACAATCCTCAGCCAATCATTTTTGTACATGAAATTCTCATGTACAAAATCACATGTGATTCATGTACAAAATCATATGTGATTTTGTACATAATCATAAATGATGCGGCCGACTTTCCATGCGACTTAAGTGGCCCCAAAAGTCGTCCACTATAGTTAGTGCAAAATCACATGTGATTTTGTACATGAAAAAAGAATTCATGTATAAAATGATTGACTGAGGATTGTCCTCGCATTCTCGCAAATTGATACCGTTCTCATATGAACCCGTCTATATATATATATATATATATATATATATATATATATATATATAGGTGCGGGTTCAAATGAGAACTCAAATTTTGCTGTAAACGTGAGGACAAATAAGAGCGCGACATGTGTCATATTCAGGCTGAATAATCAAATAAATATTCAGACTGAATATAGTATTTATTGAGTCTGAATAATCTACATTCAGATACGTGTCACGCTCTCATTTGTTCTCACGTTTACAACCGAATTTGAGTTCGCATTTGAACTTTCCTCTATAATTATATATATATATATATATATATATATATATATATGTGGAGAGAGAGAGAGAGTGAGAGAGGAAAGTTCAAATGCGAACTCAAATTTGGTTATGAACGTGGGAACAAATGAGAGCACGACACGTGTCTGAATATACAAAGAAATATTCGGACTGAATAAAGTATTTATTCAGTCTGAATATTTCTTTATATATTCAGTCTGAATATTTCTTTGAATGGGACACGTGTCGCACTCTCATTTGTCCTCACGTTCACAACCAAATTTGAGTTGTCATTTGAATACGTTTCCTCTATAATTATATATATATATATATATAGAGAGAGAGAGAGAGGGGTGGTATTTATATATGGTTGGATTCACAAGACGGGCTTATTTACATTAGAACAAAGTTTTACATTTGAAACTTCATAGCAAAAGACCGTGAATGTAAAATCCAAACATTCACAGTAAAAATACTGTCAAATTTAAAGTGTAAATATTTAAGGAATAAAGAAGTGATCATAACCTTTCATCTACTCAACATTTACAGATTTGACCATTTACTATTTTTCAAAATAACTTTTTAACTATATACCACTTCTCAAAGTAACCGTTTAGACCATAAAACAAACACCACTAATTAAGAATCGAGACCACCAGGAAAGCCACAAATCATCTTGTAAAATTGAAGTATTTCATGTCATGTCATTTGTCAACCATTCTCCCTAATGATTTTTCCCATAATCTAAACGGTTTTAGTTGCTAATACAAAAATGTTCTAAATAATTCGTTATGGTATGGCGTCAAGACTTGGGGTCGCCGCCATGTTAACCTCTCTTTCTCCACTCTAAGACTTGGCTTGCATCGTAACACGTTATGGCGTGTTACGACGCGTTACTTTATACGGTGTGGGGTTACTTTAATATATAACATGCACGATAAATGATATTTATGTACAAGAGCCAGGACTTAAATAACCATAAAATTAAAACTTAAAAATTAAAACCTCCAATACGCAATGCTTACTGACATTCCCGTACACGAAAATTGGAGCACAAAGTCTTTGAAAATTGAAAAAAGTAGTGAGTAGAGATTCAAGAGATTTAATTCCGATTTTGCTCTCTTGATATCATTTTCTATAAGCTCTACATGTTTGGTATCAATTGTTTTTCTTTCTTTTTTAATTTTATTACTTTATACGGATTGTATTATTCAAAACACTAACAATATAAGGGTGCGTTAGCCTCTCTCTCTCTCTCTCTCTATGTGTGTGTGTGTGTGCGCGCGCGTAATCCACCTTAGGACATGTCTTGAAAAACGTCATGGCCTCGTTGTAACTCCGAAGGCTTGAGGTTTCACCTTGTCGCCGCTCCATGCCTCACGCCATTTAGAACCTTGAGCGCAATTCATGCATGGATGGATGTGATATTAAAAGTGATCATGGTTCAGATCAGTGGCGGATCCAGGATTTTTGTCCACCGGGGTCCCATTGAGATAGACCAAAGGCGCGTAAAGTCACCTGACGTGTTTCGGAAATTTTTTAAAGTTTTTTAGTTGATTTCAAGAGATTTTCTTATTGTTTTTGTCGATTTTGAAAGATTTTCTTAGTGTTTTTGTCTTTTTTTGGGTTTTTTATTGATTTCAAGAGATTTTTTTTGTGTTTTTGTCAATCGTCAGCAAGATGGGATCCCTTGAATTTTTTTACTGGGGGGAATCAAAACTAAATACAGTATTTTTGAGATTTTTTAGCCTACAATTTTTTTTAACATTTGACTGGGGGGATGGGACCCCTCCTTTTTCAAGTTGTGTCCGCCACTGGTTCAGATTCTTTCTTACGCTTCTCACCTTAACTCTTTTTCTCACACGATCCTGCGCCATAAATATATATATATATATATATATATATATATATATATATATGTATATATATTTTAAATTTTCGGACGGATCAAGTGACCAAAATTAAAAAACCTAACCCAAACCCATATTTCCCCAATCGAGTAATTCAGGTTTTGCATAAATACCTTATTTTCGGTTCGGGTTCAAAGTTCAGACCATTCAGGTTTTACACACCCCTACACAAAACAACAAAAAATTATGAAGTTAATTATGGCATAATTAACCTCTTTTCTTGCTTATTCTCTCATTTCCCTGTGAATAAATGGCCATTCTTTCACCCTACATTTCACCATCACCTTCCTAATTAATTAGTCAATGGAGCAACAACACCTCTTCTTTTATTACTTCCTTCCCTTTTTCATCTCCTTTCTCCTCCTTATACTAACACACACAAGAAATCACACAAACTTTCCTCCTTCCCCTCCTTCTTTCCCCATTTTTGGCCATTTACATCTTATCAAAGACCCATTGCATAGAGTTTTGCACAAACTTACCCTCAAATATGGACCAATTTTCACCCTTAAATTCGGGTCATATCCAATTCTTGTTCTATCCTCTCCATCCACTGTTGAAGAATGCTTCGCGAAAAACGATGTTTTGGAAGACCGGCCGCGTTTGATCACCGGAAAGATCATGAAATACGACTACACCTCCATTATCGCCGCCCCTTTTGGCCCATATTGGCGGAAGCTCCGCCGCATCACCGCCATTGAACTTTTCTCGATTACCCGTCTCAATACTCACGTGGATATCAGGCAGGATGAGATTCGGATGTCGTTGATAAAAACCCTATTTCTTGAATCTGTTGTTGATCATGATGGTTTCGTGAAAGTGGGATTGAGATCGAAGCTACAAGATATGTCGTTTAATATCATCATGAGGATTGTTAGTGGGAAACGAAACTTTGGTCCTGAACTCGATGATTTGAAGGAGGCGATTAACTTTAGGGATATGATCATGGAGATCTCGAAAGTTGGTGGGGGTTCGTATAGATCGGATCTTTTTCCGTTCTTAAGGTGGATCGATTTCCATGGTATGAAGATGACGTTATTGAGATTAAAGGCGAAAAGTGATGAGTTTTCGGATGAATATGGCGAAAAATATGGGGTTTCTTACAAGAAAATGATGGATGCCATGCTTTCTTTGCATGAATCAGATTCTGAAAGTTACTCAGATAAGATACTCAAGGGAATTATGTTGGTATGTTTTCTTTATTGATTCTTTAGAGATGATAAAAGTGCAAACCACAAGGGTGGTCGCGTGGATCACGGGATCTGGTGGAATATCTTATCTGTTATGGGTTTGATTCCAGACGTTCACACAATTGTGGCCACTGAGTTTCTCAGGGTTGATGTCTTAAGGTCGCAATTTGTTGGGGTTAGTCTTAAAAGACCCTTTAAAAAAAGAAAACAAAATGGGTTTTTTATGATCGATGCATGTGTGGCCTAATAGATTACTTAATGGGATTTTAATTTTTAAGTGTAGGACCAAAAACTTGTTACCTATATAAACGGGTTAGTATATATAAGTTGTTACGATAAAGTTACGCAGTCTAAAAGGTTATATCTATGATGTTGAGAAATAACATAATAGGAAATAAAAAGCAAATCGTCCTATTAGCCTTATATGACGATTTTGAAAACTATCATGCATGTATGTATGAAAAGCTAATACGAGATTATGGAAATAAGTTTATAGAACCAAATATATGTGTCCCTTCTAAAGACACGGTAATAAATTGTTAGGATAAGGTTAAGCAACCTAACAAATTCCAATTGCAAAGTTGGTCAGCCTAATATGACACAAAAAGCAAATTAGCCTATTAGCCTTTTATATGATACTTTTGAAAAAATGCCATACATATGAAAAGACTAATGTCACACTTTCTAAAAGTGTCAAATTAAAAATTATAAGATCGCCTAACAAATAACTTATTATAACGCCTTTAGATTGGAGATACAATTTTTTATTTTTATAAACATAAATTCCCACTAAGTAGTCTATTAGCACGCTTAATTAAGGAGAGTCGGAGGTCCTAAAAGACCCGACAAATATTGCATTGTTAATATCTACCTTTTTATAAGACATACAGTTTTTGTTCCTATAAACTTAAAGTCTGTATTAGCACAATTAAGTATAGTTGGGCATAGTATTGTTAATTTCTACCCACCTATAGACTTTTTAACTCTTTTGTTTTCTTAAATGTAGACGGTCTTACTCGTGGGTATGGATACATCCGCAGTTACGATAGAATGGGCTATGTCGCTTCTCCTAAACCATCCACACGTTTTACAAAAAGCTAGATCCGAAGTTGATGAACACGTAGGACAAGACCACTTGATACAAGAACACGACCTTCATAAACTACGATACCTACAAAACATAGTAAACGAGACTCTACGGCTATTTCCCACAACACCCCTCTTCGTGCCACACGAGTCCTCGAAAGATTGCACCATCGGAGGCTACAAGGTACCACGTGGCACGATGTTATTGGTGAACGCGTGGGCCATCCACCGGGACCCAAAGGTCTGGGACGACCCCACAAGTTTTAAGCCAGAAAGATTCGAAAAGCCAGTTGGAGAAGGGTATAACTATATACCATTTGGAATGGGAAAAAGGCAATGCCCTGGTGCTGGGCTTGCAAATAGAGAAGTCGGAATGGCTTTAGCAGCCATGGTTCAATGTTTTGAGTGGGATAGGGTTAGTGAGAAGATGTTAGACTTGAGTGAAGCTAAAGGGTTAATCATGCCAAAAAGTGAGCCATTAGAGGCCATGTGTAGAACAAGAGAGAGTATGATTAATGTGCTCTCAAAACTATAAGATATGGTTGTACAACTTTTCTTTTGACATTTTTATTCTTGAAATTAGGGTTTTTTTTTAGTTTTTAAGTGAATTTTATCTCGTTTATCCAAGTAGTAAAGTAGGATTTCATCCTGAAAAACATCTATATGTATTAGAGAGTGCTTGCTTGGTGGAAAATATTTGAGTGCAGGGCTAGCTTGAAAAAGTCTGATTAACATGTTAAAGCCTAAAAAAGCCTGACGTGTGAAAAAATCCAATCAGGTTCTTTGTGACCCCAAAGGCCCCCCGGCTCTGCCCGAGCTTTTTAGTGCTCATGAGAAATGGGCTTGCAAGGCTCGAACCTTGTGCATCCCATAAATTTAAAGAAAGAACTATTATATTATAAATTTAACTGATACCCATCTTTAATTAATTCATATGAGTGAGGTCTTGGATCCGAACCACTCTTCTACCAATGAGATTCATGCATTGATTTAACCATATAATGGTCGTAGGACGGGGTGGTAATAGCGCCTCGAAGGGTGGCACACCCTTTTTCATACTAATAATGTAAAGTATATTGGCTATAACTTTTGCATAATAATATGCATCACATAAAGTCTAAAACATTTTTCATTGTGAGTTCAAAAATTATAAGCATGACAAATTATGAATAACTTGTCATAATCATTTAAGATAACAAGTTTAAACATATAACAATACATGACATCAAATAGTTGATCAAATCATTGAAAAATTCACAATTCATTTCTTCAGAAACTGACATAGACATTAAGTATACTCTGCAGGAGTTCGAAATACGCATTTACAGACGACGTACGTGTAGATGTCTAAATTTTTTAAAATTTCATGCATTTCCCTTATAAGATATTATTAAGCATGTTGTTTTAACATAATATAATGTGGCATAACGTATTACCCATAGTAGCATAATCAAACAAATTCAAAAATGTCATTTTATCAATAAATACAATTTACTTTACATATAACTTTTTCAAAGTTAAATAATCACAAATTTTGCTTACTTTGTCACATTTAGCAAACATAACATACTTTGCATCAATATTCAATAACTTCAAAATCAAACCAAGCATACATGTTTACATACATCTACACAAATAACCCATACATTAGAAACCTAACACTACAACAAAATTAGGTTTATAGGATAGTAAAAATGTATAAGTATCCTAGCAGAATATTTTTAACACTTAAGTTCATAGGACTAAATTATAATAACCCATTTTCATTAATCCAGATACATGTGCAATTCTAAGTAGTATTCATATTTAGAATTGAAGCTTCCATTACTTGTATTTTTTTTTTATATAGATAAGTTGTATTTATCTAAACTTGTGGGTTAGGGAAATAAAGAAAAGAAGTATAAGGAATTGAGGTGTAATTAGTATGAACTAGAGGGGTTAATTGTTAAGTATTATATATTCATATTGCCTATCTAAATTAAACTCAATGCCACCATTTTCATTTTACATAGAACTCGTGTTAGAGAGAGAGTTTAGTAAGAGAAACTCAAAATGTATGAAGTAATTGAAGGTTTAAGGTTGAATTTTGAAGATTGAAGCTATATTGTCAAAGGTAATAACATTTTAGACTCTAATAATTGTTTTGAGGTTGATTAAGTATATGTTAATCTTTGTATTTTGATGTGTAGGGGCTGAATTAAGTTCCATTAGGACTTACAGAAACCAAATTGAAGAGACTTTGATCAATTAAGGTAAAGATTCTTCATATCATTAAGATTAGAGATTTATTATGTTTGAAGTTGTGATTTTGAGCTCTATGTTGTGAAATTAGTATGGGTATGATGGGTTTGTTATAGTATATTTAGGATACTCAAAAATGGTCAAGGATTGAGGTATAACATGGTTAAAAACGGATTGGAGCTTAAATTGCATACCAAGTGTTTGATGAAATGGTTAGAAGAAAATTGTGTTATTTTAAGTTTCTGTCCTGTTTTGTAAAATTCATAGGAAATCAACCGTTTGTCAAAATGAGGTGTACGATATATCGTTGGAAAGCTTAGAGCATCCTTTAAAACTGTTATGAAGAGTGAAAGTTCTAATTTTGAGCTTAAGTGTGTCAAAACAGTGTGTTAACACGGAAGCTCACTGTATTTTATCGAAACTGCGCACTGTTTTTAACTGTTGTACCGACCTGCTCGTAGCTCCGATTGAAGTGATTCCAATTTCTGTAGAATCCTAAAAGGTTAAACTACAATTTCCATTCAGATGTTAACACCTAATTTGGTTTCTAAGTATGAGGAAAACGTTGGAACATAAGGTGTTTATAAGCTGTCAGTTTCTGTTTTGTAGGTCCAAAATGCGTTTAGTTGTCGAATTTTGTGTAAGGTCTTAACAATTATGTCGGTCATTAATTTAGTGGTTATTAAATGGTTATAGGCGACCGGAAGTAACGAAAGGATCGACTAAGGTACGGATATCCTATTTCTTTGATTCGGGAATAACCGGTTGCACCCGGAAATTCCATCCATCTTAATAGACGTGACTCCAAACCTTACGGTTTCGAGTACTTATAGGAAACAATATTTCCAGTTTAATGTAGATTTTGTGATCGTTATTTGAATAATTTAGAAATATTCCTTTTTGGTTGACTGGTTATATCATTATGAAATATAGTTAAAAGTTGAATTTTAAAGAAAATAAGTTTTCTTGATTTTGAACTAGACTCGACATTTGGGCCACGAATGTTGAGATGCCTTCTGTGGTGGCTATCAATGACCATGGCGTTCTCGTAGAGGCTAGGCCAAGTCAAATAGAGAACGTAGGATGCATCCATGAGCCAAATACCAGAAAATGACTGGTTATCGGATAGAACCGATTACCGGATAGAGCCGAATACCAGAACTAAACTGGTTACCGGGGAATGGTGGTGTTGTGCCCGACACTGACATTCCAAGTCTGATTGGACTGATCATCCGATTAGGCAACATATTATTTCAATTCATATGATTTGTTGATTTTTATAAAAATTGTACATTTCTTAGTTATGTTCACGAATGCTTCTATTACAATGGTTTTACATATTTTTTTATTGAACTTATATTATTTTCACACGGTTATGCATAATATCTGTTCACTGAGCGACTTTGCTCAGCCGAGGTGTTTTTTTTCCTTTCTGTTTCCTCGGCAGGTTCAGGTTCTACTCCAGGGGCGGGTTGAGCGATCAAGATGTTGTAGGAAGTACCAAGGACTTAATTAACTTTTGTATATCATGTTTGGCTAAACTTTTCGCATAGTTTAGACAATAACCCTCTGGGTTGTAATTATGTTAAAATGTTATTTTGGTAAATTTAGTACAACTCTGAGTTATGGTGTTTTGAGTTTTGATCCGATTACCGGATTGTACAACTCCCGACTCGTGCTACGCGGGGCGGGGGTGTTACATAAATACTAAAGCATCTTATTTAAAATAGTTTTATAGGACGTTTGTAGACATTTTAACAAGTTGTTTAGGACAATTTTCAAATAAAATGTCGTATATGATCACTAAAAACAAAGAGGCTTCACTGATGGAAAAGAATCTTATCGTTGGAGAAATTCTAGCTATTGATCGTGATTACCGGTGGGTTTTCATTGGCCAATAAGAAAATCGGCGGTAATCCGTTGGTGAAGCCTCTTTGTTTTGTAGTGGATACTTTTGATAAATGTCCTATAAACACATCTTTTTATATGACATTAATTTGTGTATATAGGAATTTCTCAAAACTGTATTATAGAAAAGTTTATTTAAAGTGATGGAAAAAATGTTAAGATGCGGGTAGATTAGTGATAGTGGTGTTGACCATTAAAACAAGTACCATATTAAGGTTATATATTAAATGAGGGTAGATTAGTGATATTTGATTTTTTGTCACATTCTTGTCCCATCTTGTTCCACCTAATTTGGTGGAACAAAAAAAGCCATTTTTGTCCCACTCTGTCTCACATTGTCCCAGTCTTGTCTCTGTCCCATGTCACGCCAAACGTGGGACAGTGAATTCCTGTCCTGTCCCATGTTGCACCAAACGTGGGACAGAGAGTTCTGTCTTGTCCTGTCCTGTCCTGTCCCATGTACCAAAAACACCCTAAAGACATCATCCTATAACTCGTTTATGTTGTAGTAACAAAATCTCTATATATAGTAATATCATGATCAAGGTACACAATCAACTATAAAACTATAATGAAAACCGCACCATCATTTCGCATGGTGGTGCCATTAACTTTGGCATCGAAAAAGGTTTTGCCATCCAAGTGTATCACATTATGCTTTAATTCCTGATTTTAGCATAGAAAGATTCGAATGCATAGACCTTTATGAACATGTTGCGATTTCAAACAACTTAGTGACCAACTTTAGACAAGCACTAGCGTCATTGATTCACTTGTGAATATAATTCACAATCATAAATTAAACTAATTAACCATGGCAACAAAAATGCACGATAACGTGTTATTTTCTAATGTTGCGGGGAAATATCTTATTTCAAAAATCATAAATTAAACTAAATAATTCGAATATTTGATTGGAAAATATTTAATATCGCGGGTTTTGAAGATAACTTTTGGGAAAATATATAATCTTTTTGATTGGATTTAAATGAAAACGAAAAAGTGTGTGGGCAGAGGTTAGATATGGGATTGGGAGGACAGAAAGAAGATAAGAAACTAACACATGAAGAGAAGAGTTGGAATACATGGGTACATGGCCACATAAAGTGATAAGGGGGATGGTATATTCCCTCAATTTGTGTACAATCTCATATTTAATAAATAAATAAATATATATATATATATATATATATATATATAACGCCAGCTTTAGGGAAAACGCTAAAAAAAAACTAAGAAATATATAGGTAATAGTTTATCTGGACCGGTATATATAATTGCATACAATTAATTTGTAAGCAATTTATATGGTATGCACATGTGCATAATATGTACGCGTGCATAAAAACCAAGAATCAGCTTCAATTACGTGTATGTACATGTACATATCATTCAGATGAATGGTTACTAGAGTGTTCCTCGCTTTTTCCTTTTTTGTTCTTCTCTGGACCTCCCTTTAGACAAATATATTATACATGGGGAGGTTCGGACGAGATTGTAAAAATATCTTAAACAAACAACTATCACAGTACATGTCATACTATATGGGGATGAAATAGTGTGTGACGACCTTGGCCGCAACCTAGTTTGCGGGCAAGATCATCTGTATCCCTCATGTATTTATCACATGTGATTGATGATTGTCTGTTTAAGAGGTTTTCGTGTTTTCGTAAAATGGTATCATTCTTTTTTTAACCTTCCTTCATAAAGATTTAATCAAAGAAGAACTCTAAAATTTGTGAAATCCATATGATCCAATATGAACAACTTATTTAAGATAATGATATTTATTAAATAAATATAAAAGCATAATTTAGTAATAAGAAAACAACCAATAAAAGTATTCGACTAATTTTCTTCCCCTCATAAATAGGAAAACCCATATCTCCCCCATAGAAGTATTAATTAATTGTTCACAATATTTAAGTCTTTACACAATTTTTTTAGGGTTTCGTTGTGTTCGCAAGGTAAACACAGTATGCGATAAAGCAGGTGGCCATAATGTTTAACTGAAAAAATATATTTCATAATTCATAGTGGTTCACATTGCGTTATTATAAGCTTTTGTTCTAGGTTCACCGAAGATACTTGACGGTTGTTGAAATTTGATTATTGATTATGTTAACAATATGTATCAAAGTCCTTACATAATATCTTTTGGGATATATTTTTTTTTTGTTCTTGTGTTTTTTTTGTTTACATTGTGTTTACAAGGTAATCATAATGTTTAATTGAAATAGTACATTTGATGGTAGTTCATATCATAATACAAAGTGTTCATATCAGGGTTTTTTTTTATCACAAGTGTTCCCGTGGAGAGGAGAAAGATTTGAAAAATACCCATAATCCCCTTATGTACGTTTATAATTACCGGTGATTTAAATTGGTGTGTGGTTGAGATTAGATCTAACAAAATACTCGGTTCTCTTGAATTGTTGGGTGGGTTCAAGAGAGAACCCTTAAAAATCGAGAACGAGGGAGCCCTCCATCAACAAACGGTCAGTTTTAGTCCAACGACAGTGAATAACATGGGAAGTTACATATTTCTATGACTAACCCACTATTATAGGGAAGATTAATTCGAATCTGAACCATCCATCTTTCAGATCCAATGCTTGATGGAGGATTTCCTCGTTCTCCAATTTTTAGGGTTTAGTTGTGAATCGCACTACATATACATACATATAGAGGTAGGTTCCGTTAGGAATCTAAAATTGATTAGGAAACACATGGCACATACATCAGGGATATGAAGATATTGTTCATCATGAACTTTGTAGCATCTTCAATTATTCATTATGAATGAGTGATTCATGATGAATAACACGTCCATAATACATTCACATATTCATCTTAAATATGTGATTCATTATAAATCACACTTTCATATTTATCATGAATATATTATTTATGATGGTTATTCGTTATTGAAGAGGGACATGTGGCGTATTTTGGGAAATTCTCGGGTTTGTAATCATATTTGAGTTCCTACGGAACTTCCCCCTCTTCTCTCTCTCTCTCTCTCTCTATATATATATATATAGAGAGAGAGAGAGAGAGAGAAAGAGAGAGGAAGGTTCAAATGAGAACTTTGCATTCATATATATATATATATATATATATATATATATATAAGGGTGAGCAAATGCGGTTACCCTACCAAAATTCATGGAACCTGTCCCGAAACCGGAATCGGCGGTTCGTGAAATGAAGGAAGCGGAACCGGTTACACCGGTTCTCTATATTTGGGAATTGGTCCCGGAAGGCCGGAACCGCTTGGAACAGGTTTAGGTACCATATACCATATGTCTATTTTTTATAAAAAAAATATTATTTCATACTAACAAAAATAATTATTAGTCTATTACAAAGTCCCATTGTAGAAAATACAGCATCAAGTATATTATTAAAATATTTCATTAATTTAATAAAATATTATTTCTCTCTAAATATTTTATTTTAAAATTTCCTATTTTTTTATAATGTATTAAAAAAATATTTCTCGCTCAATGTAATCATTTTTTGGGTGTTCTCCTAATTTGGAGATTTTTACATTCTCTCTTCTATTTCTCCATTTTGGAGAAAGGTTTTGCAGAATCTGGTTGAGCAGAAAACATGTTCAAAATCTAGGGGTGGCAATCGTGTCGTGTTCGGGTTGGCGTGTCGCGGGTTGGCGGGTCAAGGAGAGTTAACCCGAACTCGACCTGTTTAGCTAATCGTGTCGAGATACACAACCCTAACCCGCACACGTTCATGTTGGCGGGTTGGAGGGTTGGTCGTGGGTTGGTTGCGGGTTGGCGGGTCCAGAGGCGGAACACAATAGAGGCCTAGGGGGGCCATGATCTCTGCGTTTTATCCCTTAAATACTAGATATTAGATATATTATCAATGAATTGTGCTTAGCTCAGGTGGTTATGTGTATATGGCCCCTGTATATGTGATCATAGGTTCTATTCTCGTGTTACACAGTTTTTTTTATAATGAATTGAGCTTATCAATGAAGATGTTTCGTTGGGTTCGGCCCCCTTAATTAGAAAGCTTGTATTCCGTCCCTGGGCGGGTCAACGCGCGACCCGTTCGTGTCAACCCGAACACGACCCGTTTATTTGGCGGGTTGGCGTGTCAAAAAATTCAACGCTATAACTCGTTTATTTTCGTGTTGGGTTCGTGTCGTGTCGATAATTATCACCCCTATCAAAATCTCTATTTTCTAAATTTTAAAGAATTTGTGGGAGATGCTTCTAACTAGGCAACTAAATTATGCAAAAGAGTGTGAAAATTGTAAAGAAATAATAATAACATTAAGGGAGGCATCCCAAATTTTAAATTGGTATCGACCAAAAATGTTTACAATACCTAAATACTCTTATTTATGATATTAAAAAATTGAACTTTTACGGTCATAAAATATAGAACTTTGAACGAGAGAAAAGGAAAGATAGGTTATGTGAGTGGAGAAGGAGGGTTGCAAATAACGAGTAACGCCTAGTGAAAAGGGAGGCGATGCATGATTGTGATGGACCAAAGAGTAGTATTATACAAATGTTTTTGTTTGGCAAACTAATTGATAAGTTAGCTGATAACTAATAAACTAACTGATAGTTTATAAGCTAACTGGTAGCTGATAAGCTAACTGAGGGATAAATTATTTTTGATAAAAACTAGCTGATAAACATATAAAATGACCAAAAATGACATATTAAAAAAATAGTCAATTATATTATTTTATAATATAATTAAAACAAATACTTAATAATATAATAAATTAATACAAACAAGATAATAAAGAAAAATTAAAATAACATATTAATTAAAAGAATTTAAGCCGATTCTTTTATATATATATATATATGTATATAATTCTGAATTTTTTAAAATAAGTTTTATAAATTTTTTATATTAGTATGAATAAAAATAAAATTGGTCAATCTTATATATCTTAATTAATTAATATTTTTAATTATAACTGAAAATTAAATTAGATATTTTACTAAAATTATTTAAAACAATTTTATTATTTTAAAAAATAAAATTATATATATATATATAACTTGTATTTTTATGTAACTTACAAAAATATTGTTAGAATTATTATATTTGTTTTCTGATAACTAAATATATTGAATAATAATTAAAAAACAACAATATAAAAATAATTGGATATAATTAATAATATTTCTAAATAATTAATATTAATGTATAACTAAAATTAAAATTAATTAATGATTTTAAACTAATATTATTAATTGTTAATATTAGTAATAACTAAATACTTATTTATTGTTAGTAATTATAAATGATTAATAGTAATAGATAATAATTAATACTATTAATTAGGGTATAATCGGAAAAGATGACAAAAAGTTACTCATAAGCTACTTCAAGTAGTTTATCAATAAGCTAACTTATAAGTCAGCTTATGCACATTCAAACATGTATCCTGAAATTAAGCTAGCTTATTTTTGACAAACTATACTCAAGTTTAATATTAGAATTTAAAATATAATATTTAAATAAGTCATACCGGTAAAGTAAGGAATTGTGAGAATTCTCAAAGTCGATAAGAACATAAAGGTCATTTGGATGCGTTACCTTGACCAAAGAAACCTCGTTGACATGATCTTTTGATTTTTACAAAAATATCTCTGAACTTATATTGTACGAGTATTATTTTTCAAATAGTTTAGTTGCTTTACGCACTTTTAAAAAAAAAATTAGTCGAATTCGGTATAAATCACATTGAATGAAAAGTTGGGTGACGTTTTTTGACATTTTTAAAATTGAGTGGTTTTTATAATCGTATATTTTGATAGCTTTCTTACATATAATATTAGCCTTTAGAATTAAATGATAATAATATCTTATATAAGTTATGCATTAAATCATACTTTTTGTATTTTTAAAGTAATAATGATTAAATAAGAGTGATAGGGACGACGGACTAGAAGGTGCGATCATCACTCCCACCTCCCATTGAAGTTTTGTAGTTATTAAAGGATATTTGGAATTTAATAACATCGAGGACTCTAGCTTCGGCTAAAGGCGGGATAAAGTTAGAACTAAACTCGTGGTGATCAAATTCCATTTTTTTAAAGTCTGGTTTGTGTAAACATTATGTGTTTTTTTTCTTGCCCTAGTTTACCCAGAAACTTGATTATTTACGTAAAGTCCAAAATTGATTTTAAATGGACTTTGGTCACCTCTTCTCTGCTGAAAATTGAATGAAATTTAATAAAGTTTGATCATGCAAGAATCGGAATAGAATTTCTCAAAAGAATTAGAATATGTATGTTTCGTTGGCAAATTATAGTTTTGAAAATGGAATGAAATAATAATAAATGACCAAAATATCATTTTTTTAATATTTTCATACCTTCTTTCTTAGATTATAAATATTATATAATGGTGGTGGTGGTGGCACTAATAGTGGTGCCGGTACGGATGGGCAGTAGTGATATAAGTGGTGTTAGAGGCGGTGGTGGTGGCACTAATAGTGGTGCCGATACGGGCGAGCAGTAATGATATAAATGGTGTTAGAGGCAATGGTGGTGGCAACAGTTATCGCATTATTGGTGAGTTTGATCATGTATATAGAGTAGGCTAGGGTTCTTTTTTTTTACTTTTTTGGGGGTAGTTTCGTCTTTTTCAAAAAATCGATAGGAATGGAATTTAATTCCATCACTATATCATATGACCGTAAACGGTAGAATTTAGGAAATTCAATTCCATTTATGTGCTAACCAAACAACTTTTTTTTTAATTATATCAAGACTTAAGAGCATATATTATTCAAAAATAAAACTTTAAAAGTAAGTTCTCAAAATATAAACCTATTCAAAATATATAATTTTTATAATACATTTTATCCTATTACCATTAAATAAATTGTGTTCCTCTCTTATTGATTTTCTGACTCCAAGTATGGGATGTTTGTTAAGGCCACTTGATTTCATGCCATAACTATGTGAGGAGTTGATGCAACCTTTGCAACTTTCATGTCCATATACTAACAAATTTCAATCCACTTGATTTCTTTTTGTTTTCTTCTTCAAATTCTCTTGCCTTTTTATCTATATTTTTATTAATTATTTTTAATATATATATATATATAGATAATAGAATTTTGTCATATTTAGATTTTTGTAAAAGAGTTGTATTGTGTCTAATGTCACGTTAAGTATGTGGTACATTATGGTCTAATGCATGGTTTTTGTAACGTGATATTTGGTTTTTTTTAACCTTTCAATGTTTTACTTGTTAGTTTCTTGATATATAACCCAATTTAGTTCATATCATTGACTTTTTGAGTAACTGTAGAAAACATATGTTTATATAGTGTCACACAATGTCTCACACCATTTAGAAGATTCTTTGGTATCTATAAATTTCATTTAGGGGTTTACATTTACTTGTAGTTTCTATACTTAACCTAATATACATAAAGGCTCCTTATTTTACAAATCAGTCAAATGATACAAACTCGTACAAACCAATATAAAAATAAATTTTTTCATGATTTTTTTCATCAAATCATATGATTTAAGATATTGTTTCACATATGTTTTTGTTTATATGGAAAAAAATTACTTGTGAAAAAAAATGTTGCTTCAATTTCACATATGAAACAAATATTCATATGGTAAAGCAAATACATATGAAACTTTCATATTATGAGACAAACATACAACAATATCTTAAGTCATGGTATATGATGAAAAAAAAATTATATTGGTTTGCACGAGTTTGTACCATTTGACTGGTCTGTAGATAAAGATGCATCTATTAAATAGATAAAAAAAAGAGGCCACCCAAAAAGTGCAGTTGTGCACGAAAGATGTTCTTTTGATAAGTTTTGTAACGACATAACTCTGACCAAGCATTAATCGGTGTTAAATAACCATATCTTAAAAGATAAACCTAGGAAAATAATACAGGTAACGTTATGTCCACAATTTTTACATCTATGTTAGACTGATTTGTCATTATGTCACTTCACATGGCACATCTTTATAGTTTTTATATAAGATATACAGAATAATGTAGGTGGAGTTTCAAACGTGAGTGCTGTCATTTTACGAAAATACGAGAACATTTTAAAGAAAACAACTTTTACATGAAATACTGTATCAGGACGGTTTTTGTGTGCAGTTGACTTGGCAAAGTTTGCCCGTGTCCATGTATATCACTTGTTTATCACATATGATAGTTGTCTGTTTTAGGTGTTCTCACGTTCTCGTAAAATGGTACCAATTCGTTTGTACTCTTTCGGAATAACATAAACCAAACTAAAACAACACATACTCAACATATCATATTTGAAAGTAAGATTTAAAGGTAGAAAATATACATATATTTATTCTATGTTAAGGGAATAAAAATATTAAAGAAATTGTTTTCATGCAAAACAATGTCATTGTAACAAATCAAAGACTCTGGATATTTTTTAGAATCTTTGAGTATCTCTAACGTATATGTTGTTAATAAAAAGTAGAGATTTAGGAAAAATTCGTTTTCATAACCATGTTAAACTCTCTTCTGAAATAAAGAAAAAAAAAAGAGAAAATAGAGAAATCTCTAAATTTGAAAGAAAAGATACAAAATATAACATATAGGTTGAAGATGCTTCTAGGTCTAACTTGGTGTCTCATCTCCAATAGATTCCTTATAATTTTTTCTAAAATAAATAATCAAATATCTAAAAACAATTACATTTAACTTCAACAAAATTCTCTATTTTATAAATTTCAACATTCATTATACTGTAAAAATATTTTATAAATTTATCATCCCAATAAATTTTAAAAAATAATAATAATTTGTTAGAAATAGATAATCTTAATGTTTAGTTAATTCTCTAAACTTAAAATTTTCAATATTTTATATAACAGTATAGAGAATTTGTTAGAATAAAATAAACAAAAAACCTATTTTATCTATTTTAAAAAATCCCTTAAAAATCCTCTAAAACATATTTATAAATAAATAGCACTTAAAATCATTGTATTTTATTCATAACCAAACATTATACAATTAAAAATCGGTTTACAAAATTCTTTAAATAATACTTATAAAGCATAAAATTGAGTTTGATATTTACTTAATTAACAGACAATATATGTTGATTATTTGATTTTAAAGTAAAAAAAAAATTAACTTCCAACTACACCGTATAGGGTAATTTCTAATTTTTGTTCATTTTTAAAGATGGTACTCTTGTCAAACATGAGTTGATTTTTGTTATCAAAAACCAAAATTTTGTTTATATTTGAAATGGCAAACTACATTTAAAACGCTAGTTTTTTTTACATAATTGTTATCTTAAAAAAAATCTAAGAATGCGTTTAGTTACACAAAACTTTTCAGTTTTTTAGTAAAATTTTCCAAGAAAATGAAAATTTGGAAAACGCGTTTAATTCGTTCAGTTTTCAAAGTATTTCAAAGAAAACGAAAATTCTCATTTTTTAAAATTACATTGAATATACAAAACTACTTTTACCACATTTCGAATTTTTTGTTTTCTAAATAATTTTCTACATACACACTTTCACACACACACACACACTTTCACGCATACACACACTCACTTTCACACACACACACACACTTTCACACACACACACAAACACACTCACTTTCACGCACAGACACACACTTTCATACATTCACACACACACACACTTTCATGCACACATAAACACACTTTCATGCACACTTTCACTTTCACACATACATACACACTTTCTAACTTGAAAAAAAATGGAAAATGACAGTGGTAGAAAATGCAAAACCAAACGCGTTTTCTAATTTTCTAAAAATAAAAATGAGAACTCCACCATTTCAGCTAAACGCGTTTTCTAAATTTTCATTGAAAACTGAGAATGAAAACGCAACTCCATTTAGGAAAAATGAAAACAATTTCGCTAACTAAATGCACCCCAATTTTTTTTTTTTTTTAAAAGTTTTTACTAAAAAATTTATAATTTAAAAAAAATGTTTTAAACGCAATTTTTATCTTGTTTAAATAGAGAACATAAACGAAAAAGTTGCATGAAAAAAAACGTTTAATACCGAAGGAAAAAAGGGAATAGCACATGGTGCTTTGTATTATCGAAGTGCTTCTTCTATGGCATATTTCCCAAATATACCCGATTATTATCAAACGTACTTCCTTTATTTATTTTTTTCCCTACCACATGGTGTTATAATTTGCTCCTTTTATTTTCCTTTATTTTAATTAAATTAATAAACATAAACAATTAAAAATACTAATAGGTAAAACGAAAAACATTTTAGTAGTAACAGATAATTCATGGTAATTGATATAGACGGTTTTATGGATGAAAATAAATGATACCAATATACTGTAATAGGGTCAGCTTCATAAAAAAACCTCAAAAAAAATGAAAAACTAAAGAACATGTTGATAACCCTTCATCTGGACAGTATGCATTGGTAGTTTGTAACATGCACTCGTGCATAGAAAAAAAACAGTTTCAATCACTTGTATGTATTTATACATACCGTCTATGCACAACTGCATACTGTTCAGATGGAGGACTTTCAAGGTCTTCTTTAGTTATTTTTTTTTTTATAGATTTTCCCTTAAACCTTCCTATCCTGTAATATAAATAATATTAGAATAAACTTTTATAAAAACAAATATGTTTATGTAATAAATAAGAAAAAGTGTAGTCGACTGATGCAAATGCAATAGGTGATGGAAGAGAACTTGAAGAATATGAATGGGATGGGATAAGTACCGCATCAAATCAATTTCATATTTATTTAACATCCACATCCAACAAAACCATATCACCAAAAATAAAGCCCACAAAAATCAAGGGGAAAAAATAAGTTATAACAATGGTCACAAATTTCAGATTATATTTTAGATAAATATTTAGTACATGAATATTGTGCACCAAGTTATTTTTCCTTGTCTCATTTATATTTATGAATACGTGGCATAGTTGGCTCCGAGTTGGTATACACAAACAAACAAGGTATCGAGTTACAATTCTTTTGGGATTTGACTCCTTGGGCACCTAGTCTTTAAGCTAGCCACCTAATGAGCCATTGTGTATCTGATCTGTCTCTCACATGATGTTCTTAAGGTAGGACAGTGTGGGCCCAGGTAGCCGGTTAGAAACCTTGTTGCACAAACAAAATCATATAGACCCAATAAATCTGAAACATAGTTGGGTAATAGCAGGGTAAGATGTACACAAACTTTCCTCCACCCTAAAAAGTAGAGAAACTGTTTCTGTAGACACTCCTGGCTTTTTTTTTGGAAGGGTGTCATAGGCCATATGCCCGTACTAATCCCAACAAATTATGACTGCAAAAATCATCTCTGATAAACTCAGTGGTCATAATTGTTGTATACGCCTGAATTTTCAATTTCCACCAAATCCCCAGGGTCTCAACCACTACGACAGAACCCTTATGGTTAACACTTTTGGCTTTATTGACAATATACAAAGGTAGGATTTTTGAAAAGTGAAAAAGAATCTCATTCTCACATGAATTTATGAAACCATTGTAGTTAAAAGGGAATATGGCATAATTGTCTTGTATGCCAAAAGGTCTTTATAAGCCATCAAAGGTCCCTTCCAAATCTGTTTCAAACTACAACCTCCTCCTCCTCCCACCACCACCATCCACCAACCACTACAACCACCACCATCCACCGCTACAACCACCACCACCACCACCAGGAGGTGGAGGCGGTTTGTTGGGATGGCGAGAAACGAGTGGATAAATGGGTACTTGGAGGCGATATTGGACGTAGGAGCAAATCTCAAGACCCAAAAAGGGGTGGATACAAAGATGAAGTTAGAAAAGCTTCAAGATAACGTTAAGCGTGATAAGCATTTCAGTCCTACCAATTACTTTGTCGAAGAAGTTGTTAATAGCGTCGATGAGACTGACCTCCATCGAACCTGGATCAAGGTCTATTCTCTCACTCTCTTCTACTTCATTTACCTTCCAAAGGGTACTACTATAACTATATATTATATATTTTGGATGGCCTTAAAAGCTTTTCATGTTTTACTACATTAACTTGAATGTTTATTATATATATTATATGCAATGAATGCTTATAGTTTTTAAAACCAAACAAACACAGTATATCCCCTCTGGAGGCGGTGGCGGATCCAGAATTTTTACGTAGTGGGGTCGGGTCACCTTTAAGGCAGACTAAAAAAGGCCTGCAAAATCGTCCGATGTGTTTTTAGCCTAATTACACCGTTTCGCAAGATTTTTACCTTTTTTTTATTGATTTCAAGGATTTTTTAATGTTTTTGTCGACTTCGAAAGACTTTTTCGGTTTTTTTTATTAACTTTAAGGGACTTTTTTGGTTTTTTTTTGTTCATTTTAAGAGTTTTTTTGGTTTTTCTAGGATTCTGGGGGGTCTCTTATAAATGTTTAGTGGGAGGAAGAACTAAAAAGTTGGATTTTTTTTGTTTCCAACCTTTGTGAAAAAGTTTTTATTTTATTTTAATGGGGTCTCATCCCCCCTTACTTACTACTTGCATTCGCCAGTGGCTGGAGGTGGGATCTAAAGAGAGGGGGGGGGGGGGGGGGTAAGATGTCAGCAGACTCTGTAATAAATATGTTATTTTGTGTTGAAACCACGTTATATAATTTTGGAAGATAATTTTGCATATAGTTGTTGTTATTTACTAACCTTTGAAATGTAAAATGGAGAGATGCAGGTGATTGCAACAAGGAACACTCTTGAAAGAAGCAATAGGCTTGAGAATATGTGCTGGCGAATTTGGCATCTTACCCGTAAAAAGAAGCAGGTTTAATTCAATTCCTCCCCCCTACCTTCAAAAACAATATAAGTAATCGTTATTTTACATCAAACTTAATAATAAAAAAAATACAATATTTTTCTTTTTACTAAAGGGACGTTTATCGAAGGCTTATCGGGGTAAGCACTTACTGCGTCGCTTACCATACCGAGTGAGCATGGCAAGGATCAAGAATTTTACCCAGTAGCGCTTATCAGATAAAAGACGTTTACCAACAGTCCATTTTGAATTCCAAGAATGTTAGCTGAAACGATAAGTAGGTTTATAATCATAGTTCTATTGGTGTAGACAAGTTTATTAAAGGCAATATCAATCAATATATAATCAAACATTTTTTATCCTATGTGTCTAGTTAAAAGTTGCATTTTTTAGAAACCAAAAAAGCAAGTTTTATCTTAGACATAGTATTTTGACTACCTTACCACCCAACCAAATTAAACAAACCCAATATATTTCACACAAAGGTAGGGTTTGGGGGTAGGACGTAAGTAGACCTATGTTGTTATAAAGGTGAAAATATAGTATTGCGGTAAGGACCAATATTTGAAATAACGGTTATATCGGTGGTATAGCGGTCCAAAAATAACGGTTCATATAATTGTTTCGTAGAATTATTTATATATATATATATATATACACAGGTCAGGGTCAGGGTCAGGAGAAAACCTCAAAAAAAAAAACTGAAGAACACCCTGGGAGCCCTCCATTTGTACGGTATGCACAAATGCATACTAGTAATTTATAACATGCATTTGTGCATATGCACTAATGCATAATATGCACTAATGCATAATATGCACTCGTGCGTAGAAAAAAAAATCAGCTTCAATCCCTTATATGCATTTATGCATACCGTCCAGATGGAGGGCTTCCAGGACGTTCTTCGGTTTTCTTTTTTTTGAGGTTTTCCCTTGAACCCCTCTCTCTCTCCCTCTCTCTCTCTCTCTCTCTCTATATATATATATATATATATATTTCCCTATTTTCATAATTACCACGGTCTAAAGAGCCTATCAATAAACAGAAAACAAGAAATCCTGTAAAAAAAAATCATGGATTTAAAAAGTACTAAAGTAGCAAACTAAAAAACATCACTTTCTTGGAACAAAAGGATGTAAGAAAAACTTCATGCAAAAAAAAAACATGTTTATAGGTCCTAAAATGACACATAAAACTTGCAGATAGCATTAGATGATGCACAAAGACTAGCAAACCATCGTCTTGAAAGGGAGAAAGGTCGCCATGATGCTGCAGAAGATCTTTCAGAGCTCTCAGAAGGCGAAAAGGAAAAAGGCGAAACCCAGCCAGTTAATAACAAGATTTCAAGAATAAACTCCGAGATGCAAATATGGTCAGATGTGAACAAATCTAGGCAACTTTACATCGTCCTCATCAGGTATACCGTTAAAACTCCAAATCCTACATTAATGTATTACCGTTAAAAAATCATCGATGTTTTCCATTTTTCAGTAAGGCCTTGTTTCTTTTTCCAATTTTACCTCTTAATGACCACTTATCACTTATTCATTCAGACGTTTTTAAATTCAGACCGTTTGTTTTTTTCAGACCCTCTTAAGTCTGAAAAATCATTTGAAAAAAAGTGTTAACCTCACCACTTAATTCTTCTTATTCGCGTACACCCGCATTGTTAGGGATTTATGAATAAATGACTGATTAAGATATCAGACTCCAGACGTAAAAACAAACGGTCTAGCGATTCAGACATCAACACCACCTTTTATAAATCTGAAGTGAAATCAGACTTCAAACTTCAGCACCTCTTAAAAAACAAACGCTACCTAAGAGATGATCCTCTTTGATGGAAAATTCGAACTCTTTTATTTTCCTTCAAAAAATACTCGCTCTACTCTTTGGAGTATAGGTCAGGTCTGCATACATCCCGACCCAGTGATATATATAATGGGTTAGTTTTGTATGGTATAATAAGAGATGGTGTATCATCTATTAATGTGCATGTAGCATCCATGGGTTGGTGCGAGGCGAAAACATGGAACTCGGGCGAGATTCTGACACTGGTGGACAGGTGAAATATGTGGTGGAACTCGCAAAAGCATTGGCTGACATGGAAGGAGTCGTACGGGTTGATCTACTAACTCGACAAATATCATGCGTAGACATTGACTATGGTTATGGTGAGCCCATTGAGATGCTTTCATGTCCACCTGAAGGTTCGGGTAACTGTGGGGCCTACATCGTCCGTATCCCATGCGGCCCCCGCGACAAGTACTTCTCTCCACAAACCCTAACTTTTCCCATTTCCATAGTAGATGCATTATGAATAGAAGAGGGAGGTTCAGGGGAAAACCTCAACAAAAAAAACTGACTAACCCCCTGGGCCATTTGGATGGTATGCATTTGTCCATACAAGCGATTGAAGCTGTTTTTTTTCTATGCACGAATGCATATTATGCATTAGTGCATATGCCCAAATGCATATTACAAATTCCCTGTATGCATTTGTGCATACCGTCCAAATGGAGGACTCCCAGGGTGTTCTTCAGTTTTTTTTTTTTTCCCCTGAAGCTGACCCTGACCCATGAATAGAATACCCACTTAATCTTTAAGCTTGTCTCAGGTATATATTCAAAGAGTCCCTATGGCCTTACATCCCAGAATTTGTCGATGGCGCTCTAAGCCACGTTGTGAACATGGCTAGAGCTTTAGGAGAACAGTTTGATGGTGGGAAGCCGATATGGCCGTATGTGATTCATGGCCACTATGCAGACGCGGGTGAAGTTGCAGCACGTTTATCTGGGTCCCTAAATGTGCCTATGGTTCTTACTGGGCATTCACTCGGAAGGAACAAGTTTGAACAGTTATTGAAACAAGGAAGGCTTTCTAAGGAAGATATTAATTCAACCTACAAGATAATGAGAAGGATTGAAGGTGAAGAGTTGGCATTGGATGCGGCCGAAATGGTGGTGACTAGCACAAGGCAAGAGATTGAAGAACAATGGGGTTTGTATGACGGTTTTGATGTTAAGTTGGAGAGAAAGCTCAGGGTTAGGAGACGGAGAGGAGTTGGTTGCCTTGGACGATACATGCCTAGGATGGTGGTAAAAACATAATCTTTTAAACACCCGACTTAACTCTACTTATTTATCCGTATTTTGTTTGTTTACCTCTTAACAGTTCCATTAAGAGGCAGTCTCTGAATCGTTAAAAGGTGAATCCTGTTTGGCAAAAAATAAGTTTGCTTCTTAATGGTTCCAAAACCCTCTAAATCATTATGTATCCTGGACCTCTCTTAACCATTATGAGCCCTAATTACATCCTGAACAATTATCTAACCATTATATTTCATTTTTACGCAATATCATAAGAGTCTCTTAATCATTTTGCACCAAACCATTCAGCAATTGCCAAACAGCCCTTTCTCTCTTTTGCACACTTTTCACAAGGCAAGGGTCTTCAAGTTAACGGTCACTCTACTATCTGGCGTAAAGTTTAGGTCTGCGTAAATCATTCCCCCAGACTCCACCTCGTAGTGGGATATACTGTGCCCTTTTGGTTTAGTTTGGTTTACTCAACTCTACTTATCCTGAATGTTGATCTAGACTTTGTTTATCTCTTAATAGTTCCATTAAGAGGCAGTCTTTGAATCGTTAAGAGGTGAATCATGTTTGGCAAAAAAAAATAAGGCTGCCTCTTAATTGTTCCAAAACCCTCTAAATCATTTTGTACCCTGGACCTCCCTTAACCATTCAGATCCCTAATCTCATTTTGAACAATTACCAAACAATTATATTTCATTTTGTACTCTATCATAAGAGCCTCTTAATCATTCAGCACCAAACCATTCAGCAACTACCAAACAACCCCTAACATTTCTCGTTCTTGAAAAATTAGGTAATACCACCAGGAATGGACTTCAGCTATGTCAAGACCGAAGATTCAACAGATCTAGCATCGCTAATTGGCCCTGACAGAGCTCAAAACAAAAGGGCAATACCTCCCATATGGTCTGAGGTTAGATATCTAAATATCCCTTTCCATCCGCAATAACATCTATCAAGTTTTTTTTTTTATTTCTACTCCAACTTTATGCAGATCATGAGATTTTTCACAAATCCACACAAACCCATGATTTTAGCATTATCTAGACCGGATCCTAAGAAAAACGTCACCACTTTGCTCAAAGCTTTCGGAGAATGTCAACCACTTCGAAGATTAGCCAACTTGGTATAACTCATCTCACTGTCTTCCCTCGAAGAATTAGATATTAAGACACATCTTCAAATACAAACCAGTCAAAGGTTACAAACTCGTACAAACCAATATAAAAATAAACTTTTTCATGATTTTTTTTATCAAATGCTATGATTTAAGATATTATTACACATATGTTTGTGTCACCTTGTGAAAAGAATACATGTGGAACTTTTACATTTTGAAACAAATATATGTGAAACTTTCACCTTATGAAAACAAATACATGTGAAACTTTTAGATTATGAAACAAATATATGTGAAAGTTTCACCTTATGAAACCAAATGCATGTGAAACTTTTACATTATGAAACAAACATATGTGAAATAAAAAATTATATGATGAAAAAATTATATCTTAAATTATTAATGTGCACAAAAATTATATGAAATAAAAAATTATAGCATGTGATGAAAAAAAATTATTCTTATATTGGTTTGTACGAGTTTGTAACCTTTGACTGGTTTGTATTTGAAGATGCCTCTAGATATTAATGTGCACAAAAAGTTTAATATATGTTTGTAAAATTGTTAATTGCAGACGCTTATACTTGGGAACAGGGATGATATAGAAGATATGCCAAGCAGCAGTTCAGCTGTTCTTACCACAGTCTTAAAGCTCATTGACATGTATGATTTGTATGGTCAAGTAGCATATCCAAAGCATCATAAGCAAGTCGAAGTACCTGAGATATATCGCTTGGCTACAAAAACTAAGGTAAAAAAATCAGTATAAAACACAGTTCTAATATAAGCACCAAATTTTTGCAATGAAATCTGGCACCTCGTTTAGGGTTATACAATACGAGCCACATTACAATGTCTAGTGAAATGACCATATCAACACCTGGCATACTTGATACTCCTTCCATCAGAAGAAAATTGCAATGTATCGTGTTTTGGGGGATATCTAAGCTAAAATGACATATTTGCTTACAAGCATCATCGCATGTTCTTGATGCTAGTCACCATTGAAGGGTATTTAAGACATTTGACTAATAAGCAAACACTTATATTAGACTATATCATACGTTGCAATTTTCATGGAAGGAGGGAGCATCCTTGTTGATGATGGTAGTATTATAATATATATATATATATAGGGTCAGGCAAAGGGGAAAACCTTTAAAAAAACTGAAGAACACCCTGGGAGTCCTCCATGTGGACGGTATGCACAAATGCATACTGGTAATTTGTAACATGCACTTGTACATATGCTGATATGCACTTGCGCATAACATGCATCCGTGCATAGAAAAAAACAGCTTCAATCGCTTATATACATTTGTACATACCGTCTATGCACAAGTACATACCGTCCAGAAGGAGGTCTCCCAAGGTGTTCTTCAGTTTTTTCTTTTTTGAAGTTTTCCCTGAACCTCTATCTATATATCTATCTATCTATATATATATATATATAGAGAGAGAGAGAGAGAGAGTTGGGTTGTGAGAAATATGAGAAATGTAACCTTCACATAATATATGTGAAAGTACACTTATATATAGTACACATGCATTTAGGTCAGATAATCTACAAAACTATCACAAAATATATGTAACCTTCAAATGATATAATGGTACCTTCACCACTTCAAATGCTTCTCAGAATAAATCTTTCTTCTCACGTTATTCCAAGTCAATGCCGGTATTAACACTATTTCTATCTTGAAGGGTGTTTTTATCAACCCAGCTCTCGTGGAACCATTCGGCCTGACTATCATAGAGGTAACTTGCATCAAGTAATTGCACAACGTAACTAAATATGGACTATATTTTGATTCCAGAAGGCAGAAATGACTCCCAGTACTTGAAATATGAAATGTCTCCCTAATGCTTCATGTCACTTACAGGCATCAGCTTATGGTTTGCCAGTTGTTGCTACCAAAAATGGTGGGCCTGTAGATATACTTAAGGTACGACTCAGAATACCCTCAAAACGTTATTCATCAATGCTCTTGAAACATACGTGCATACGTATCATATATGTCAAAAAATCAGTAAAATTGAACACGCCAATCAAGGTAAGACATGTAAATATGCTCCTAACTGCTTGAAACAGAAAAATGCATGGCACTAAATAACAGAACTCATAATATATGTTTATAGGGTCAGGTTCAGGGAAAACCTCAAAAAAAAACTGAAGAACACCTTGGTAGCCCTCCATCTGGACGGTATGCGCAATGCATACTGATAATTTGTAACATGCATTCATGCATAGAAAAAAAAAACACTTGTATGCATTTGTGCATACCGTCTATGCAGAAATGCATACTGTCCAGATGGAGGGATCCGAGTATGTTCTTCAGTTTTTTTTTTTTGAGGTTTTCCCTTAAACCTCCCTCTATGTTTATAACCTCCAAAAGCTCGTAAACATATCTAACACTTCCCTCATGAATCAGGCACTAAATAACGGTCTTCTAGTGGATCCACATGATCAAAAAGCCATCGAAGAGGCTCTCTTGAAGCTTGTTTCAGACAAAAACCTATGGGCTGAGTGTCGTAGGCATGGTCTAAAGAATATCCATCGTTTCTCTTGGCCAGAACACTGCCGCAATTACCTCTCTCATCTTGAGCATTGCAGAAATCGACATCCCACTACCCGTCAAAAAATAATACCTATTCACGAAGAACCAATGAGTGAGTCATTAACGGGTGTTGAAGACCTTTCTTTAAGATTCTCTATCGATGGTGACTTTAAGTCTAATGGAGATGTAGATCCAACAACCCGACAAAAAGATCTTATAGAAACCCTCACAAAAATGTCTGAATCGAATAAGAAATCAAACACTATCTACAGTCCAGGAAGAAGGCAGTCATTATACATAATAGCCACCGACACTTATGATACCAATGGAGATTCCACAGATATATTGTCGATAATAATCAAGAACGTGATGGAAAGTGCGAATGCAAAGCATGGGGAGATAGGGTTTATATTGCTAACGGGCTTAAGTTTACAGGAGACAAGGGAAACATTTAAAAGATGCCAAATCAATGTAGACAATTTTGATGCATTGGTTTGTAGTAGTGGAAGTGAACTTTACTACCCATGGAGGGATTTATCAGTTGATGAAGACTACGACAACCACACGGAGTACAGGTGGCCAAAAGAAAATGTGAGATCGACAATAATGAGGATTGCAAGGTTAGAAAATGAGGATGATGATAACATGGATGAACAAATGAAGACATCGAGCTCACGTTGTTATACATACATAATCAAACCAGGAGCCAAGGTAGTATACCGTTATAGAGGGAGGTGCAGGGAAAACCTCAAAAAAAAAAACTAAAGAACAACCTGGGAGCCCTCCATCTGGACAATATGCATTTGTGCATTGATGGTATGCAAAAAAATGCATAGAAGCATTTTTTTCTATGCACGAATGCATGTTACAAATTACCAGTATGCTGTGCATACCGTCCAGATGGAGGGCTACCAGGATGTTCTTCAGTTTTTTTTTTCGAGGTTTTCCCCAGAACCTGACCCTACCATTATATGAGCTCATGCAACAAAAGTAAAGCGATTAATACTTGCAATCATATATATACATATATGTTATTTTAGACACGCAGGGTGGATGATCTGCGCCAGAGGCTGCGGATGAGAGGTTTCCGTTGCAACACTGTCTTCACGCACGCTGCAAAAAGGTTAAATGTGATACCATTATTCGCATCAAGAGCCCAAGCAATAAGGTTTGAGACTTATTTCATTGTATTAGTTGGTTGCTTTGTTTTTTGTTTATAAATAACAAGAGCAAAATCAACCACAAGGGTTGTGGCGTACCGGTTGAGGCCCTGGGGGATGTGGTGGAATATCCCCATCTGCCCAGGGTTCGAATCCAGACGTACACAACAATTGTGGCCACTTCGTTTATCAGGGTTGATGTCTTGCAGTCATAATTTGTCGGAATTAGTCCAGGCATAGCCTGGGACACCCTTCCAAAAAAAGAGCAAAATCCGATTGTATTAGAGCAATGTAGTTACAGACCATTTTAACGCATGTATGCAGGTATCTATCAATTATGTGGGGCATGGATCTCACCAAAATGTTTGTGTTTGTGGGAGAAAGAGGGGATACGGACTATGAAGACCTCCTTGTTGGCCTTCACAAGACTGTTATTCTGAAAGGGGCGGTGGAACATGGAAGTGAGAAGCTTCTTCGTAGTGAAGAAAGCTTTAAGCAGGAAGACATGGTCCCTTCAGAAAACTCTAACATAGTCATTTCAACAGGATTTGAAGTCCATGATATCACTGCAGCTTTGGAGACTCTTGGGAGCAATTGACTTATTTGTAACTATATTTTTCCTACATAATGTCCAATTCCCGTATAGAAGGACATGTGCATACCTCATAGGTAAAGATATGTAGCATTTGAAAATATAAATTTGCAAATAAATAAATATACATGATTATATTTATACCATGTTGATCATAAAATCACTAGCCAAAGGAAAGGTAACTTCATGTTCCATTTTTTAAAAATTTAGTTCCATAACAGTACCATATGCAACTATGTGCTTTCATCCATGTAGGCATCATCAAGAATTCATTCATAGATGAACATGACATGAAATATATCATGGGAGCTAACCAACATAATATAAGTCTATAACTATACGTACAACCGGGAAGGACCAAAGGGCTTTTGGCCTAGCGGTATCGTAGCCCTTGCCTTCCTAGGAGGTCAGGGGTTCAAACCTCACCAAAGATGAGGAGGGTGTGAGTTTATTTGTTGCATTTGCCGTATATAAATGTTATATACTTCAAAAAAAAACTGGGAAAGGCAGACATATGGCTTTGGAAATGTGAAAATATGTGAAACTCCATCTAATTACTCTCCAAAAGAGCCCTTGAGGAGAAAAGGGAGGTTTCAATATATATATATATATATACAGGAGAAATGATCCAAATCTAGCCGATGTGGGACTCCAACACGCCCCCTCCAACAGAGGCTAGATGTACACAGATTATCCCAGGGTGTCGAGAGGAGAATAGACTGAGTGTCAAGTCCCTAGAACGGCAAACCTTGGCTCTAATAACTCACCAAAAGATCCCTTGAAGAGAGAAGGGGGGTTCCAACATATACAGAGGATAAATGATCCAAGTTTAGCCGACGTGAGACTCCAACATACCCCCTCCAACGGAGGCATATTCTCACATTGTATCGGAGCCAAGGTCTACCACTCTAGGGACTAGACACTCAGGGTAATATGTACTCATCTAGCCCCCTTTCGACACTCTAGGACAATATGTGTCCATCTAGCCTCTGTTGGACGTGTTAGAGTCCCAAATCGGCTAGACTTATATGTTGGAACCACCCTTCTTTCCTAAGGGCTCTTTTCGAGATTGATATGGCGTTTCCACATATTCTCACAGAAAAAGCTTTCTAGCAAAAATGTCTGTGTGATATCTTAATGATAATGATAACGAGTGTTAAGCAACATGAAATCCTAAAGCATGGTTTGGTGGAATATGAGATATTTCTCTCTTCAATAATTAACAAAGATTATGACTTCATCAGCATGTACACATTAAGCACTCCCATGGAGATACAATACGCACCAGTAGTGAATGACTTTCGGTTTACAATTGGAGCAATTACTTTCACACATGCCTAAGATCATATTAGCAGTTTCAGAAAACCATATCAAAATCACAGTTGTTACAATGTTGCAAATTTAGCGTAATGCATATAATCAAAAGGATATATATATATATATATAAGGAAAATTGCAAATTGAAAGCGAGATTGATGCCCTAATCGTACACCGGAGTAGGATGAGGAATTAGAAGATGAATACGTACCGGAGACGAATTAGATGTCGGACCCCCAACAGCTTACCTCATTGCCAGAATAATTTCTCCACTTTTTCAGCATAATTTAAAATTGCAGTTACAAGAGCCTCTCTAACAACTATGCTTAAAAATAAAATAAAATAAAAAGCATTTTAGCAATTTTATTACATTTTTTATAGAGAAAAAGAATGGAAAAATCTTTGAATTTAAAGAATTTCTAAATGAAAAGAAAAAAAATGATTATTTTAATAGTTTCCTACCAATCAAACCCTTCTTTTTATTGGAATTTTAAACATATAGAATATTTTAAAAATACAATTTATGATAATTTTGCTAAAATAGAATAGTTGTTGGAGTTTAATGTATACTCCCTCCGTCCCAAAATAAGTGTCCATAATGAAAATGAGACACACTTTTAGGAAAATGTAATTATTGCAATTTTTAAACAACCAAATGACACTTTTATCCTTAATAGTAGAGAGAGAAACTTTCTCCATCTCATATTTAAGGGTAAAATGGGAAATTGAAAATTTACTTTTGAAGGTAACCACTTATTTTTGGACAAACAAAAATAGTAATATAGACACTTAATTTGGGACGGATGAAGTATTTTGTTGGGTCACCGATGATTTGGTGATGAACCACCTTCCTTTATATGAATGAATTTTTACAGGTTCTTTTGAAGGTCTGAAATATGCTTCAAGTATTGAAAAGTCAATGACTAGTCAATCAAGGGTTGTACATCAAAAAGTGGAATTTTGGATGTATCAACTAACTTCAATATTCAGATCATTTTGCCAAAGTCAAGATTGGGTCACCGATGGTACACTCAAAAGTCTTCAAAAGTACTAAGGACATCAAACAAGATGAGGTCATCAAGTTAGATGTCATGGTCACCGACACTATAATCTTGGTCACCGAAATTGCAGGTATATTTTCTAAGGCTATGATTTCAAGTCACAAGTTCAAGGGTGTACACTTTCAACATTTAGTGAAAGATGAAGTTTATCAAGCAAAGTGTACACTTATCAATTCCAGCCTTACAAGGTATCCACCGATGTGATACATAGTTTGATGTATCACTTAGCAATTTCAAAGAGATAAGTTCTTGACTCACATCAATTGCAAGACACGTGAGCCAGCAAGATCTTGGGCATCAAGCCTTAAATAAAGACATTCTCTTTTATTCTTATAAAAGGAATACTTGTCTTTTAGCTAAAAGGTTTGATGGGACTTCACAGAGCATGAAGAAAAGAAGATAAAGTTATCTGACATTACGTGCTACAAGGAATGGTTCATCCATTATTCTAGTACAAAGGAAGTGGTCTCTTCCTTTGTCCAGCAGATAAACTTCCAGCTAATGAAACCTTGACAGCTGTCCACATCCATCCCATGCATGGGCACTATAAAAGGAGATGAAGTCCTTCCCAGAAATCTCACGCTTTCAACAAATCTTCAAAGTGATTATTTGTGTGACTGTGGCAAAGTTGTGTGCTATAACAGTGTTGTTTTAACTTCCTTAGTGTATAAGTTAATTACTGTTATCTGTGTGTTTAGTTTGATAGAATAGTGTGCCTGTTCTTTTCCGCATCAAACTACCTGTGTGTAAATTTTTAATATTTATATTAAAAAATTTTAAAAAGAGTATATTATGTGTGTTTTATATTCAACTCCCCCTTCTACAAAACCCTCTCTTAGTTGGTCATCTCTCCTTGGGGACTAACATATTTGTTTTAGAGATTTTGACTTTTCATATGCTATTTAGAGAAATTTTAGTATAGTTGTTGGAGATGCTCAGCAACCACAGGGTGAACTCCCGGGCTTGTTTTTTTTTTCTTTTTCAACTATTAATTACCTCTTATGTCTGATCGGCTAGACATTCTCTCGTTCAAATTATTTGTTTTTCTTTTATTTTTAGATTTCAGACTTCAATGACTCTTAAAAAAACAAACGCATCCTTAGAAAACTTTTTCTACTTATTTACTTTATATTAAAAAAAATGTTTGTAAATCCAATCCAATGGAAAAAATTCTTTCAACGGGTTATATTTCGAAGGGTTATAAGTGAAAGGATGTGAGAGACAAAAATCACAAAAAATTTCATCCAAAAGGTTAATGTATAAAAAGCTTTTCAAAAAAGTCTTTTAAACAACTAATTCAAATAGTAAAAAGCTTTTACTAGGTTGTGCATCGGAGATGCTCTAATCTTTATGCATTTGTGTACATAAGTGATGACTCAAATGACCATTTTACACGTCTAAATTGGTCTTTTCATTGTTTTTCTTTTGAATTAACGCACTTTCATAATATCTAGGTCCGCATTATCTATAAGACATAAAAAAAATCAACACATATCCACTGTTGATTATTTAACGAACCTAGTTAACAAATTAGACTCAGGGACCAAAAATGAAGCAAAATGGCAGCTACAATGATTAAAAGTTTAAAACTATAATTATTTCAAAAGAGGGAGGAGAGTTGAAGTAAGTATACAACCATAGAGACCAAAAGTGTAATTTACTCTAAAACATATAATTTTAGAGTTAAAAATATATAAATTTCACCTTTTTTTTAAGGGTGTTTAGGCTATGTCTGGGCTAATCCAGGCAAATTATGACTGTATGATATCAGGCCTAATAAATTCAGTGGTCATAATTGTTATGGACGTCTGGATTCAAACCCTAAGCAGATTGCATATTCTACCAAATCCTTCAGAACCTCAGCCAGTAAATCAAAACCCTTGTGGTTTATAAATTTAACTTAATAAACCTTTAAAAGTTTAAATAGTTTAGACATTACAAAATAAATGCATTAATCATTAGTTTTCTTCTCTAAATCGGTTCCAAATTTCTTTGTAGTTGATGATTTATTGTTGGGATATCATCCAAAATAGTCATTTTATACACTATAATATAACAAAATAACCGGTATTTCTAAAAATTGATAAAATGGCCATTCTCATCGCCCCCGGGCGCGATGAGCACAACATCTCGAGAAAAGGAAAAGCAAAGTACAAAAATTGATTAAAATAATAATATAAAGTACGATGTCTAACCAGGTCATGTCTACGTCAAATCAAGGGTCTAATCAAAGGTATTTAAATAACATTTAAAATTAAAAAAAGGAGAATCTCGAAATGTGTGTATTTCATCGCCCCCGGGGCGATGGTTGACTTGGTCAGCAGCCAAAAATTTCTCGTAAGTTGTGATATTTGATTCCTTACGCGACGAGACAACTCAGTGATTTGATTCGATTTTATCTGATTTGATCCGATTTTATCTGGTTTTGCTCGATTTTGACCTGCTCAACGCTCAAGATTTTCTCGTAAATTGTTATATTTAAATCTTTATGCGACATAACATCTCAATCGCTTTTGTTTACGCAGTTTTACAGTGCAGTCACGCCATTGGCCGAGGCAAAAATAGAGAAAAGAATCCATAGGAGTGCGACATGGAGGGTTCATCCCGTTACCGATTTGTTGTTTGAGGTTGATGATAGGTATAAGAATGGAAAATGTGATCTGCATGCTAAGACTTGTACATGCAAGCAATGGGAAATTTCTTGTATACCTTATGGTCATGTAATATCGGTTGCTCGAACTTTAGGTATTGAGGACTGCAGCCAATTTTGTTCTGTCTAGTTCAAATCTGATTCATATCGGGGAATATATGAGGAAGAAGTAAACCCTCTTCCACCACCATCTGAATTTGTGTTGCCAGAAAATTGTATGACAGTCCTACCGCCTCCAATGGAGTTACGAAACTCGAGAAGACCACGAAACAGAGATCGTATCCCTTCACGAGACGAGGAACCAATAGTAAAAACATGTAGTCGATGCCACCAGAAGGGACATTTTCGTTATAATTGTCCAAGTCCGTTGCCAACTCCTCAAGTGGTCGTAAAAAACCTGTAGTCGATGCTCTTCAAGTGGTCGTAAAAAATCTGTTAGCCGAACAACCGGACCATCCCAACCAGATACTACACAAGAGTATGTAGTTGATACTTACGATTTAAGTAAGTAATGTCTTGTTTGGGTATTTCCAAGTGTAAGGTTTTGTAATTCATTTTGTACGTCTTGTTAAATGTTTATGATTACTGCTTGTTTTTCAGCCATTTTTTTTTTGTAACTTACAACAGATAAGTCCCTTATGGACAAAACAATTTATTCATCAAAACAACAAGTTACACTCGAACACATGAAACCAACAAGACATGAACCAACAACACATGAAACAACAACACATAAAACAATAACGTACACTCTAAATCATATGAATTATTCTACCGGTAGAGTGCTTTCAAATTCTGAATCCATTCCCATTTGGTGGACCACATCTCCTTAAAATCAGACATATTTTTGGTCAGCTCTTTGGCACGGGTGTCATACTTCTGGATCTCTTCGGTCAACTTCTCCACCTGCTTGTGTTTTTCATTCATTGCTTCAAGAATCGCATCTCTTTCAGCAATGACTTTGGTCCACTTCTCGTCTATGTCGTTGAGCTCAGCTTCGGCCTTTTCGATTGCTTTTACAATTTTTGCAAGCATTACCTGCGAAGACGAAGGTTTGGAAGATGATGTGTTTCTAGGCATTGTTATTCTTTGTTGGTTAATGATAACTCTCATTTTGGTCCCATATAATTTCCTCCAAATCCGGCGGAGCTAAGATCTTTGAGATCTACTTATGTACGATTGGCAAACCGAAGGTTAGCATTTGTGGAGACTTTATAATAAAACTGTTTTTACAACCTATATGACGTAGCTTCGAGAGTAGGAAATTATATGGGACCATATTGTGACCGACTTTATTAACCATTTAAGTTATTAAAATACTCTCGGGGGAAAACTTACACCCATACCCGCTTTTTATTTAATTGTTATTTTTAAAAAGTTATTAAATATTCCACCAACAAAAAATCATTATTATTAAAACTAAGACTTTGCACCGGAAGCTTGTAAGAAAATCTTTGATTCTTAGTTGACCAGTCTTTGGACGATCTTGATTTTTACCATTATATTACTTGTTAAGCGAACGCAGTAGTGGTATACACTTGCACTATTATTGTGACACATTTCACGTGTGCTATTTTGCTATCAGTTAAGCTTAAAGATGGTTTGGAAAAGAGCGAATGGAGGAATATCAGATCGTGGTTAAGCTTGTTGTTCGTTGTTCTTTGCTGGTTATGCTTATATATATATATATATGAAAACCATTCATAAAAAACAAAATATCCGGTTAAATTGCGTCATCGAGTTGTCATGTCATACGTCACACATATTTCGAGGAATATCAGATAAAATCTAATAAAATAAGATAAAATCGAATCAAATCAGATAAAACGAATCAAACCATTGAGATGTTATGTCGCGTAACGATTTAAATATAACAATTTACGAGAAAATCTTGAGCGTTGAGCAGGTCAAAATCGAGCAAAACCAGATAAAATCGGATCAAACCAGATAAAATCGGATCAAATCAGATAAAATCGAATCAAATCACTGAATTGTCTCGTCGCGTAAGAAATCAAATATCACAACTTACGAGAAATATTTGGTCGTTGACCAGGTCAACCATCGCCCCCGGGGGCGATGAAATACACATATTTCGAGATTCTCGTTTTTTTTTAATTTTAAATGTTATTTAAATATCTTTGATTAGACCTTTGACTTGACGTAGACATGACCTGATTAGACATCGTACTTTATATTATTATTTTAATCAGTTTTTGTACTTTGCTTTTCCTTTTCTCGAGATGTTATGCTCATCACCCGCGGGGGAGATGAGAATGGCCATTTTATCAATTTATAGAAATACCGGTTATTTTGTTATATTATAGTGTATGAAATGGCTATCTTGGATGATATCCCTTTATTGTTTTGTTCCATTTTTTTTCATGATTTCGAAAATACTTGCAAAAAAACGACTTCTAAAATTTTTAAACATAGATATGTTAAAATTAATTAAGTAATATTAAATTTTTATTAATATGTTTATCTACTTGTATTTTTATTAATATGTATATCTAAATTTCCTAATAGGCATACCTAAGTTGTATAATTTTATATTTATAATCCACCATTATAACAAATATTAATAATAAATAAAGAAAATGAAAACTAATAAGACAATTCAAATATCATAACATGATTGTAGTTAGGGGTAAGCATTTGACCCACAAGAACCGTCCCGAACCGGGACCGGCATTGGCATAGTCCAACCGGTCCGGTTTTCAGTTCTTCAAATCCTCCATATTCGGTTCCGGTTCCAAACCGGGTTCGGTGCCAAATTTTCGGGTAATTAATCGGAACCGGCCTGAAATTTTAAATAAGTATCTAATCCTAATTTAATTAATTTATTATGTTTTCTAATATCTCAAAATAACCTTTCAAAATTTAACAAACATATCTTTTGTAACATAACCATATAAATAACCTATCGTTCATTTATTAATTAATGTGGCATAACATAACCATATAAAAAAAAAGTAAAAATCCTAATTTTTTATCCAGGATGACAATTGTCTTACGCCATTATACAAAGACAACAATCAATTAAATTCCTTAATGTAAATCAAGATTTCAATTTTATTGTACACACGATGCAAAGGAAGGGGGGGGGGGGGCTGTATTGGTAATTGTGATGGTATTTTGTTGGTGGTGGTAATAAAAGTATGAATTTTGAAGTTTGTTGATCGAACAACTCATATATATATATATATATATTAAACGTGTTGATCTAGAGCAAAAAATTATAAAAAAACATTAGCCATATAATATTTATGATATAATCTGAAAGATTTAAAGTGATTTATGTTTTCAAGAACTAAATTTTAGGGTTATATATAGAGAGATTTTAAACGTGTTGATCTAGAGCAAAAAATCATAAAAAACATTAGCCATATAATATTTATGATATAAATTGAAAGATTTAAAGTGATTTATGTTTTTAAGAACTAAATTTTAGGGTTATCCATTTGTATATTGTTAATTCATAATTGAAATAATAGGTTCTAATATAAAGCGGTTCCAACCGGGTTTTTGACCGGAAAATCGGTACCGGATATTGCCTATATGGTTCGGTTATCGTTTATAATAATATCGCATTTCCGGTTCCGGTTCCAAATCAGTTCGGTGCCGGTTCTGGGCCGGTTCGGTCCAAATGCTCACCGCGAGTTGTAGTAGATTGCTTATTTAAAATAGAGTTTAGAGTAAATTACATTTTTGGTCCTTGTGGTTTTCATCCACTTTTAAGTTTGGTCTCTATTTCAAACTAATTACAATTTTGATTATTATGGTTTCCTTTCTTTTTCACTTTTGGTCCTTCTGACCAACTTTAATTTAAAAGGTTAAGAATATTTTTGTCTTTTGATATTTTCTTTATCTTTTTTAATTTTTTGTTTCATTAGAGCATAGAGTAAATTACAGTTTTAGTCTCAGGTTTGTCTTTTTATTGTTTTTTGTCTTTCATATTTTTATTATTTTTCCTTTATACTTTTTTATATTAATTAATTAATGATAATTTTAATTAACAATACATTAAAAATACGTATTTCATTTTTTAAATTACACCATTAGAAAATTTTTGACGACACCTTTAAAATAAGTTAAATATTGAATATTTTTAATGTATTGTTAGTTAAAGTTATCTTTAACTAATTAATATAATAAAAATATAAATGAAAAATGAATAAAAGAACGAAAGACAAGGAAAAAAAAAGACAAACCATGGGGACTAAAATTGTTATTTACTATATAGTCTAATAAAACAAAAAATACAAAAGGATAAAGAAAATGCAAAAAGACTAAAACATCCTTAACCTTTTAAACCAAAGTTGGTTAGAAGGACCAAAAGTGAAACAAAATAGATACCATAGTGATCGAAATTGTAATTAGTTTGAAATAGGGACCAAACTTAAAAGTGGATGAAAACCATAAGGACCAAAAATGTAATTTACTCTAGAGTTTATGTAAAAGTGTTTATTAATTTATATGTGGTGTGGGGAGATTTCAAATACAAATCACGTCAATTCGTACAAACCGTACAAATCGCGTGTTTCATTGTTTTTTGAATAATTTTTTTTATGAAAATGTTTAATATGATGAATTTGTTTCATATAATTCTTTTCTTCATGAAATTATTTTTCTTTTCACATGAAAGTGAATTGATTCATGAAACTCTCAATTTAATGAATCTTGTTTCACATATTCTTGATTCACCAACCTTCATGTATTATTGATGAAATTTTTTCATCTATTATTGACTAATCAACCCTAATAATTAAGAAAAAGTGAAAAAATTAAAAAAAAATATTGGTTGCATGCGGTTTGTACGGTTTGTACGAATTGACGTGGTTTGTAACGGAAATCAACCCTATATGGTGTTAGTAATACCTTAATTTCTATGGTGTTATATTAAAGTTTTACAAAAAAAAACATTTGGATTAATTTATGATGATATTAAAATGTAATAAGCTAATAAGTTGTTTTTTTGGAATGTTTCAGATTATTTATACGTGTAAAATAACTAATAATTTGATAAATTGTTTTAAAAATTCTAACTTGTCAAAAACTCTTTATAACCAATTTAACATCGATATAAGCATTTTATTTTTTTTCTCCATTCAAACACTTAAACTTCTTATTATTGATCACACCAAAATAAATCAATAAATCTATACTATTATATAAAGCATGTAATACGGTTAAGCGGTTATTGTTTAGAAAAATTAAGACTTACAAGTTTTCTTGCTTAGGTACAATCATTTGATGCATGCTCACCTCCACGTTTCATTTAGAATTAGAATGTAATTAATTTTGATTTTTAAATTACACTTTATACCCTTAAACTGTGTTCTTTAATTTAGTTTATATCCCTTTCTTTTTCAATTTTCATTTCATAATTTTTCCATTATAACAAATATAATCTTAAATTAGCTAAAATGCATTAAAAACATGTTTTCTTTTGTTATAAATTATACCATTATAATCGTGTCGTCAATACCTTCAAAATAAGCTCTATATTGAATATTTTTCGATTTAATCATATTATTATATACATGAATACATAACGAGTTGTTTTTAAAAAAATTACGTTTTATACCCTATAGTTATTTATTTAATTTCTAAACCTTTTCATTTTACATCCTTATCTATATTATAATTAGTTTTTAAATTTTCATTCACATCCCTAACTATTTTATTTTTCATTTTATACCTCAATCACATAAACATAAATAATTGTATATGAACCAAATTACATTTAAAAATATGTTTCTTTTTTTTACAAATTATACTATTATAATCGTATTGTCAATATCTTCGAAATGAGTCCAATATTGAATATTTTTGGACTTACTTATATTATTAAATAACATAAATATGTAGTGAACTATTTTTAAAATTTACAGTCAATACATTATAGTTATTTAATTAACTTTTATATCTTTTACTTTTTTTAATTTTCATTTATCACCATTTTCATTTAAGAGGTACAAATGTTGATGTATTATGTGCAATTTTTGAAGTTTTACAACTTCCACGATTCAGCATAATAATTAAAAAAAATTCAAATTATATTTTACACCGTTATAATTTGTTATAGTTTACTTTATCTCTTCAATTTTCTTTTAACACATTTTTTATAATAACATATATAATCGTATATTAACTAAAATATATTAAAAAAACACTCTTTTTTATAAATTATACGATTATAGTCGTTCTTCAATACCTTCAAAAGAGACTAATATCGATATTTTTTTATTTAATAATAACATTAAATATCATAAATATGTACCGAGTTATTTTTAAAGCTTAATTTTTCATTTTTAGTTTTTCATTTTACACCATTATGGCTTTATCTATCTATATCTATGATTCTATCATATATTATAAAGAGTGATTAATGTTTAGATCTTTAATAGTTACAAATGTTTAAATACTTGTTTTGAAAAAATCGATTAATAATGAAATTCAATTTTATTCTAAATCCTACAAACCAAACACAGATTTCAAATTTTTCCACAAAATCCAAATTATTAAAAAAACATTTCGCTAAATCAAATGGGTCTTAAATGTACTACTTTGTTCTTTTAAAATTAAGATTGTATTTGGCTTTTATAAAAATAATGGATACGGATTTATAAGTTCATAACGATAGAAAACTTGATATCTTAAAAGGGTTCGAGAATTCTAAAGTTATTATTGATAAAATATTGAAATTCCGCTGCATTGCAGCGGGTAAGTCTTCTAGTAATTTAAATAAACAATCTCAGACACCATCTTAATATAATAAATAAATTAACAATCTACAATTTTAGTCGGTGGAAACATATCAATACGTTCCTAAAAACCTTCAACCATCCATTATCTATCTATAAACGCGTCTTGTGAACCTTTTGTCAACAATTATTTTTTGACCAATTTATTTTTTCAACAATTGAAACACAATTATTTAGTCGCCGTTTCATTGGGTTATATTTACGTGATATCAGACCCAGAGACGGAACACAATAAGGGCTTAGGGGGACCATAGTCCCTGTGTTTTATTCCTTTAATACTAGATATTAGAAATATTATCAATGAATCGCAAATTTCGATGATTATGTGTATACGACCTCTCGTATATGTAATACATGCGTTCTATTTTCCTGTCACATAATTTTTTTTATAATAAATTGAGCTTATCAATGAAGATATTTTATTGGGTTCGGCCCCCTTAATTAGAAGGCTTGTGTTCCGCCCCTGATCAGACATATAAAATTATATTTTTTATGCTTAAAATTTCATAATAAAATAATATAAAAATAAAAAGTACGAAATTTTACCGTAAAACACCGTAAAAATCATAAAGACAAACCAGTCTCACATAAAAGTTTTAGTTTTAGTTCTTTAAACATTTAACTTTCTACAAATTAAAAAAAAAACCTCAAACCATTATAAATTTATGTCTTAGGCATTGATTTAGATATTTAAGTTTTTGAAAGTTACATAAGCGGGTCTGGGCTTTATAAAATTATAGTTTGACCATTATTTTGAGATTTTATTACATTTTAGTAAATTTTTATCACCTCAAGTTGTAAAAATCTTATTTTGGCCTTGAAAACTATTTCTTTCAAAGGATGTCCTAGCCTATATCTAGACTAATCCTTACAAATTATGACTGTAAAAATAACTCTGATAAACTCAGTGGCTATAATTGTTGTACAAACTTGGAATCGAATCCTAGGCAAATTGATATTTCACGACATTCTCTAGGGCTTCAACCACTACGTCACAACCTTTGTGGTTCTTGAAATTAATTACTAGCCATGCAAAATGTATTCTGATGGTGTTTTTTTCTTCTTCAAAAATGCATATTTTCAATATACCTTGGGACATTTTTCTAAAATAATATTATATATAAGTTATAAAAGGTTGAATGAAAGTAAATATACGAGCATTGTTTTTAAGGAATTTTGTAGTAGGCACACAAAAGTTACTAGAGAATGATCGATACACATTTGACACTTCAGAAATGCTTTGAAACATATAAAGTTAATGAAGCTACAATATAAAACACAGATCTCTAAAGAAAAAATCCATTATGTAAAAGATTATTATAATTACACATTAGTCTCTCAATCCATCCTCCAATTATGTCCAAACTTCAAAGATTTATCTCATATTTTTATATTATATTACATTTGATGCAAAGGTTTTGAAACTAGTGTCTTAGAGGCCGTTCACCAAACACTTATCCGGGTAAGTGTTTACTAAGTCATATTACCTTACCGGAGGAATATAACAACTGCCAGAAATCTTACCTGGTAAGAGCGAAGACAAAAAAAAACAATGACCAAAAGTCTTACCCGGGTAAGTGATTGCGACGACTCTTACCACGGTAAACGCTACCGGGTAAATTGTTGCATACGATGTTGTTTTCGTGGACTAAAATCTTACCCGGTAAGTAAGTGATAGTGTTGAATTTTGCCGGTAAACACTTACCCTGGTAAGATTTGATAAACAGCCCCTTAGTCTTCTTTTATAGACATGAAGCTCACGTTATGTTTTGTTATTCCAGTTATGTGATGGATGCTTTCATGTTTAAAGTTTATAACAAACCATAACTCATAATGCGCTGATAATTTGTGCGCTAATAACCTAATACTTCGTAGATGTTGTACCATTGAAACTTAAGAGGTTATCTAAATGTTTTTATGATATCGTCGATGAATTGTATATGCTGACTAGAATTCAGTTCCACTAATATGCCACCTATATTTTTATTTAAAAGAAATATAAATACATTACAAAATTTCCAATCTTTTTAAAAATAAACATATCATACATGTATATCTCCAAAACCGATTCATAGTTAACACTTACACTTTATTATATAAAAATTATATTTAAATGTTTGAAATGTCACATGTAAACTACTTGATAAACGTTTTAAAAATGAACAAAATATAATACTTGGGCCTTGTTTGTTTTTTTCATTTTAAGTTCTTAATTATCACTTATGTCTGATTCGTTTAGACGTTTAATAACCATTTCAGAACTGAAATCAGACTTCAGAGTTCAACCTCCTTTACGCCACCTTAGGAGGTACTATTTTGAAAAATTAAAATGAAGAGGGTTGGTTTTTCAACCCGATATAAATACAAGGACTTAAATTGAAACTTAGTTTATATGGGCCAGGTGGACATTGTGGCCCAATGAGTTGTGATATGTAGATTCGACGCAACGAAGAACAACTTTAAGATAATCCAAAAATTCCAAATCCAAAAACACGAAACCGAACTGGATCGAGAAAAAATATTCGAAGAATTAGGAGAGAGGTTTATCAGATTCTTCTTCTTGGCAGAAATTCCGTTGAGTCTGAATCCAAATTCAAACGCTTTCATCGCAATCGAATTATTAGTCCAGTCGTTTAATTATTGTTCTTATCTTTGATGATTGATCAATTATAAGAACTTGAAAGCAACACAAGCTGGCATAAAGCGTGTTTTTGTTTGTAAAAATGGCGGATCTGCTGAGACGATCTGGATTACAAGGAATAGGTACATGGCTTAAAAGGAAGGTCGTTGATCCTTCTGTGGAAATCCTTAGCAGGTTATTATTATGCTCTTTCTTTTTTGTGCTTTTTTGTTCTCTTCGATCTGTTTCAAGCAATCTGTTATACGATATATTTGTTCTTCGGATCAAGTTGTACCATTATGCTTCAATTAGCTCAGATTTAATTCGACGTTCTACGATTTCAACACAGTAAATATATATTTTTTGAATTCAGTTGAAGTTATCGTTTTTGTAAACTGAACTCCAAAATATCAGCGATAGGGGTGAGTTTAGAACATAATCCGATTCGTAACCGACATTTCCGCAAATTGATCGGAAAATGTGTTCGATTTGGAATTCTATATATGAATCACTACAAATACAACGGATATCCTCTTTAACGTGGGTTGTAAGTTCTTCAAATATTCTTGTACGCAAGTGAAAGGTAAAATAAACTCACGGGGTTACGTGAAAAAAAGTTCAATAAACAATTATTGTTTCTTAAAAGGTTCATTAATATATGGAAAGTGAGTGGTAGTTGACCTCAAATCAAAATAAAAGTCAAATCCATTATTAAGTGGAAGAGTAGTTGTACATTATGATTTTTTACGTTTATGATCACAAAATTATAAGTTTTTTACGTTAAAGTGTTTAACTTGATCCCAAAAGCTCAAAATATATACCAGGTAACCAGATATGCACTTTTAATGAAGAAGTAACAATTCTGTTATTTGAGGGCTAAAGGCACAAAATTTTGTACTTATTTTAATCTTCTTTGTTGTATTTAGTAATTCAATGGGGAAAGGGGTTGCAACATGGAAGTTAGTTGGTTTACTATATCACTTTATTGTCTTTTATATGTATATTGTAGTTCGAGAGGACTTTGTTTTTTCTGTGGTGACTCGATAGCAAAATATAACCTAATCTTTGTGGTGCCACATTAGCTTTTTAGACTGATGTCTTCCGAATCTTGTATCCAAGTGTCAAGAAAATTGTAAATATGGTAGTACCCTGTCTAACTCTTTGCATATTGAAACTCAACCGTAAAACGGATCATAAGGCCAAAGTTTGTTGGCTTTTTATGTTATTTCCTCATTCCAAAAGATTGGTTATTTGATGCTAATAGAAGACTCATACTGCAAGCCAGGAGGGAGTATGTTTTCAAATTATATTGACTTACTATATATATTGTTAGTGAACAATGGTTTGTTGATACTGACTTGTTTCTATTGATAATATGGCACTTTGGTTTTAGGGGAGCAGAGCCTAAGCAGTTGGCGTTCTCTACAGCTCTTGGCACTACATTAGGAGTGTTCCCAATTGTTGGTATGCTATTGATTCAACTCTTATTGTGGTCAAAATCAAACATTTCTACTAGTTTCTGCTATCATTGATTAGAATATCTTTTATATTGTATTTCCTGTCAATCACATAGTTGAAAAATATGCCTGTCAATTAATGACCCAAAAATGTAAATCTTGACCACTAAAGCCAAGAGTTTTTGAACGATGACATGTTGTGGTTGCATTTGCTTTCACTTTGTGTGCAATCCTAGTTATTTGTTTATTATACTAGCCTGCTAGGTAAAAACACAAGTGTTTTGTTTATTAGAAATGCTGAATGACAAAGGCCCTTGCATTAAATCGCTCGGCTTTTTTTTAAAAAGGGAATAGGAGATAAGGGTCATGTTCAGGGGAAAACGCCGAAAAAACATTTGTGCATAGAAAAAAACGCTTCGGTCGTTTGTATGCATATTTGTGCATACTGTCCATATGGAGGGCTCCCAACGTGTTCTTCAATTTTCTCTTTTCTAGCATTTTCTCCGTGACCTCCCTCTAGGAGATAATATCTGCATATCACATTAGAACCTAATATGCAATGATATTGATGGGTATATTATAACCTAATGAATCCAAAAGCAGAATCTAACAAAAATTTCTAATGATCTTCTAGCTCCAAGATACAACTATCCCTTGAATTGAGCTAAAACGAAATCACTTAGATTAAAGTTCCTGTAACAGAGATAGGGAAACTAATGTAAATGTTATCATTACACAGATCGTGAGGACATTAAAAAATTGTTAGGATACTGTTGTCTGAAAGTTTAAAAAAAACTTCATCTTGTGGAGTTCGGGGTTTCTAGAAGAGACCGTAAGAAAACAAAGGTGTGAAGGATAATAGAAGCAATCTGACTGATGTAGCAGCACAAGAGAGCTCCCAATACCTTCTAAAGCGTTTGACTACAAAACTAGGTCATGTTTTTATGACTTGTCCATATCCCTTCTATGGAGAACAATGCAACATGATTGAAAAAGAAGCAATTGCTTATGCTTACTAGTAATGTTGCCCAAATGGGATGAATTAAACAAAAAATGAATTTTCTCACTGAAAAACAGGTATAGCCAAAAAAGTGTTGATCAACTCCATTAACAAACCCATATCATTTTATTGCAAAATTTAATGTTTCATCATAATCATTGGCATATATTTGACTGTAGTCTTTAAGTACCAACTTAGCTTTTAGACACGCCAAATAGCCATCAGGATCCAGTTTTATGGAAAAAACGTTTGCATTAAATCATGTGCTTTCCATCTTGGAAAACTCAACAAGATCCTAGGTCCCATTCTTTTTGGGGACAACCATTTCTCATGTGTTGTGTTCACTAGGGATATACTTGAGCCTCAGAAACATGACAAAGAATATGACTACGATCCATGGCTGAAACAAAGACATGGTGACTCGAAGGAAGATGAGTAGAGGAAACATTATACGATATAAAAAATCTAAATCTGTCAATGTATGTAAATATGCTTTTATTTTTACTGGGAAGTAGGAATATCAGTTGGTTATGAAATAATAGAGGATATAGGAGGCAAACTTGAGGGCTGCTTAAGTTTCTTCCTAGTAGGGTGTCATTTTTTTTTATCTTTTTTCGCTCATATAATTGTGGAGGAGTGCTAAGGGAGTGTCTTTAGTTGAGGTGTCTCAGTAGAAGAAACCTGTAACAAACAGTCACAACTGCATCTGCCCTGTAAACAATAGGAAACATTATAATGAGTTAACATAATGCGAGCAACTTCTAGCATGACTATTTTCTTTTTAGCAATAAGCAACTCCATTTTGTTGTGGGATATGAGCACATGTGAATTACATAGGATACTCCTAGCAGATTCAAAGTTTGGATACATCATTTGAAAAAAAGCTCTGCATTATCACCTCCTAGGGTTTTAGTTTTGACCCCAAATTGACTTTTAACATACATGTAAAATTTCACTAACACATAGTATTCCAAGTATATTATTGATAAATTTTGTAAATCATTTGAAAAATACTCCGCATACCACCTTGTAAGGTTTTAGTTTTGACCCCAAATTGATTTTGAATATACATGTGAAACAAGAATGTATGGTTGTTATAAACAAACTCATTCCAATTATTCTAGAAGCGCCATGTTCCTAACAGTGATCCACAAAGAGCAATTCATATGTTCGGTAATTTTACTTATTAATTATAGGTTATCTGGAAAGATATATATATATATATATAGGGTTAGGTTCAAATGTGAACTCATTTTTGGTTGTGAACGTGAGGATGAATCTCAGCCACACGTCTTCGGTTATGGTGGACACGATCACGGAGGATTGACGCGATTCATGGGAGGGTGGAGATTATTAAAGGAGGGGAACCAGGTCAAAGCCGCCTTTATTGACCGGATAAGTGGCTGAGATTCGTCCTCATGTTCACAACCAAAAATGAGTTCACATTTGAACTTTCCTCTATATATATATATATAGGGTTAGGTTCAAATGTGAACTCAATTTTGGCTGTGAACGTGAGGACGAATCTCAGCCACACATCTTCGATTATGGTGGACGCGATCACGGAGGATTGACGCGATTCATGGGAGGGTGGAGATTATTAAAGGAGGGGAACCAGGTCAAAGCCGCCTTTATTGACCGGATAAGTGGCTGAGATTCGTCCTCACGTTCACAACCAAAAATGAGTTCACATTTGAACTTTCCTCTATATATATATATATAGGGTCAGGTTCAGGGGAAAACGCCAAAAAGAGAGAAAACTGAAGAACACTCCGGGAACCCTTCATCTGCACGGTATGCATAAATGCATATTGGTAATTTGTAACATGCATTTGTGCATATGCACTAATGCATAATATGCACTCGTGCATAGAAAAACACAGCTTCAATCGCTTGTAAGCATTTGTGCATACCGTCCAGATAGAGGGCTCACACGGTGTTCTTCAATTTTCTCTTTTTTTAGCCTTTTCCCCTTAACCTCCCTCTCTCTCTCTATATATATATGTATATATATGTAAGGGGCATTGGAGTTCAAGTTAACAGAACTGGTGTCCTGTAGGAATCATTGTACTGTTTGATAGTTTAAAAGGAAGATGGATAGAAGGTGAAGCATCGATTGAGTATTTCTATTTCCTCTCATGTAATCAAAAGCAACTTAGGTTTCACATCATAGTTTGGAGGTAGAGTAGGACAAATTCATACTGTTTATAAGGGAAAACAAAAGAACATATAGTGTAATACTATGGACATAAACATGCTAATTTTTCATCTTGCTTTTGTGTACATATAGCATCCTGGATAACTTGGTGTTTTTTACTTTTTCACAACAGGAGTGACCTTTTTTCTGTGTCTGCTGGCTATAGCAGTGCTTAGAACTTCTATCAATGCTCCAGCTGTTATGCTGGCCAACTTTGTGGCTACTCCAATTGAGATAAGGTAAAGTATTATTATTATTTTATGTAGACCATATTTCTCTAATTTTCTTCTTTGTTACTTCCCTAATGGGAAATGCTTCCAGTTTATGGTTTTCCTCTTTAGTGATCATGTTGACTCAACAAAGGTTGCACTTACTTAGGTTGTGGACTCGTCTCATGCTTAAACCTATTACTGCATACTACCTACCTACATATGTATGTACATGCATATATATATATATATAAGCTTAGGATCGTGTGAGAAGGTGAGAAGCATAAGAAGAGATCTGAACCATTGATCACTTTTAGTCTAATACCCATCCTTGAATTGCACCTTAGAAGGGAGTTGATCTGGTGCTTCTCGGTGCACCTCATCTTCTTGGTGCATCTCATCCTAATATGCATCCAAGGGTGGGGATCCCTTCTTATGCTTCTCACCATAAATCTCCTTCTCACGGGAACCCAAAGCTATATATATATACATATAGATAAAGGGTTGGGTTCCCGTGAGAAGGAGAGTTAAGGTAAGAAGCGTAAGAAGGGATCTCCACTCTTGGATGCACATTAGGATGAGATGCACCAGATCAATCCCCATATAAAGCGTGATTCATGGGTGGGTTTGAGATTAAAGGTGATCAAGGGTCCAGATCTCTTCTTACGCTTCTCACCTTAACTCTCCTTCTCACCCGATCCTTCGCCTATACATATATATATATATATTGGGTTGGGTTACCGTGAGACAAAACCCGTGTTGGTCAGAAGAGAGAAAAATGCAAACGTTCATATAATATAATGTAAAAACTGTGAATGTGGAGGTTACCGCCTCCATGATAACTTTTGAATACACAACACATTTCAGGTCCATGTGAAGGTTACCACTTTCACAAAATATAACATAGCATTCACACAATGTAAGGGTACCTTCACTATTTCACTATTTCTCACTTTTCTCTCTCTCTCTCTCTCTATATATATATATATATATATCATTTACACTTTACATAATAGATGAGTTATTTGGCCGATTTTAGTTGTCTTGCTTGAGGGGCTCTAGTAGACTTGCTCTTAATCTTAAAAAAACGAAAATTTATAGGTTTCTCTTGGCCGATAGTATAATTAACTTGTTTGGTTATTTGTCAAATATCCAAGACACCCCTTCATTAAACCAAAATCAATACTATCAATCTATTTGCAATAATGATAATGAGCAAATAAGTAATTCGAACATGAGAACTTTTCAAGAATGTATTGCAACCAAGACTTTTATGTAGCTTGTTTGGTTTCTTTTTCTAATCTTCCCCTTAATAGATCATGGTGAAATCCCCTTTGATATTTTTCCTTAGCCTCAAAATCTTTGTCAAAATTAGTCCTGAAAAAAGGTTGAGGAATGAAAATAATAGTGGATGAAAATGGGAATGACTTTTCATTTTCTCCGGTTTAATCAGGAATGAAAATTTGGGCTTCTGGGAAATGAGCCCATTATATTATATAAAACCAAACAGTTTCTTTTATTATCATTCCCATTAATTACTGCTTAATACCTCCAACCAAACACCCCCCTTATAGATCATATCAGTATCAATCATTTATCATTATTCTGATAAATGTCTATATACAAATATAGTTTGATGGTAGTGTTCTTACGCTTTGGTGAATTTCTTACGGGTGGAGCTCATTTTCCTTTAACCTCTGATGCTTTAAAGAAGGTCTTAACGGGCAAAGGTTCAAAAGAGATCTTGCTTAGCGTCGTTCGTGCGGTATGTTCAACGTTTTTTTTTTCATCTTTCATCCACAATAACCATAAAAAAATAACCTTAAAATATATAATTTCGTTAGTAATTCCGTTCACAAATGTTTGCAGTTGTTGGGATGGTTGGTTATGGCCCCTTTTATCCTCGGTTTTCTATACGTTATACTTGTACCGTGTTTCAAGGTGTTGGTACGCAAGTTCAGTACGGCCGTCTCGAGCCCAAAGAAGGATGATGCACCATCATACACTGAAGTCTTAATGCTTAAGGTAAGGGATGCTTAATGCTTAATGCTTAATGCTTAATGTGTGTGTGTGTCTGTGTGTGTTAAAGACTTAAAAGGGGAGAGTTTATAAGTTATGTTCTTTTGCTTCTTTCTCTATAAATGTATATTTATTAACCCCTCCCCTCTACTAGTATGAAGCTTTTTATAATTGTAATTTAAATCTAATTAATTTCATTATTGACCCAAAAAGATTCATCATAGGAATCTTTCGTAACTTATTAGTTTAACTGGTAAGACTTTGAGTTTGCTGCTAGTGATAACTGGTTTGTGTCCCTTGTATTGCTAGAGGTTTTCGTGTATGATAACTCTAGAGGCCCGTAGAGAGATCAGTTGAGGTACATATAAGCGGGCCGAAAAACTCACGGTTATAAAAAATTATGCATCTTATTGGATATTTTTGTAAGAGCCAAACAATGACATTTGGCAAAAACTTTTAGGTGATTAGATTTGCCAAGCGTCATTGTTTGATCATCAAAATAATATTATTGTTTAGGAAGATATAACATTACTCTAAAAAAGTAAATTGAAATCTTATAGGTGTTTAGACTTTAGAGTAATATAAGTATAGAGGGTCGAGGGAGGTTTGCGGGAAAATCTCAAAAAAAAAAAAAAACTAAATATGCACTTATGCATAGATAGACGGTATGCACAAATACATACAAGCGATTGAAACTGTTTTTTTCTATACATGTGTGTATGTTACAAATTACCAGTACGCATTTCCGGGGTGTTCTTCAGTTTTTTTTTGACCCTATAAGTATAATGATTTTATATATTATATGTTTGGAATTGTAAAACATGATCTATTTTGTGGTCTTTAGAGTTTATTGGGAAAGAAGGCAAAACAGATAAAAATTTCTTGGTAAAAAGAAGAATCAAAAGTTATAAGCTATAAAAATTTACATTCAACTCCAATATGTTATATTATTGAAATATTTTGTAATTTTATTATCTTAATACAGTTTCTAAAAAGACTTTATATAAAATAATAATAATTCAATCTTATTGGTGAAAGTGAATAAAAAATATCATCTCTCTTTTCACATCAAATTATAGATAATTCTCTAATCTTGAAGTTCTTTTTTCATCTGTTTATCTATTTTAGATAACTATATAAAATAAAAAATTTGTTGGAGCAATTTGATGAGGATGGGTTTGCTTTCCTTGTTCAATTTCAAAACGCTTCTCATGGTCATTGAAGGGTTTTTGTTTTGTTGCTAATCTCAAGGTTTCGTGAGATTATCTGAGATACATTCAATCAGATCTGGACATCCATGGTTATAAAAAAAAGATAAAAGAAAAAGAAGAAAAAGAATGAAGGGTGTGGGTTACGAATCCTTGTATAACTTATCATCCCTCTTGAAGAGTTGCATTGTACATATACATATATATATAGAGAGAGAGAGGGGGGCGGGTTCATACGAGGACAGTACCAATTTACGAGAATATGAGGACAATCATTTTGTACATCAAATTTTTCATGTACAAAATCACATATGATTTTGTGTACAAAATCATATGTGATTTTGTAAGCATAAAAAAGGACACGGACGACTTTTCACGCGGGCAATTTGTGGCTAATCATATATGATTTTGTACGTGAATCATATGTGATTTTGTACATAAATCATATATGATTTTGTACATGAAAAATTTCATGTACAAAATGATTGGCTAAGAATTGTCCTCGCGTTCTCGTAAAAAGATATCGTCCTCGCATGAACATCCGTATATATATATATATATGTGTGTGTGTGTGTGTGTATATATATGTGTATATATATATACATGAAGCCATGAAGGGAGGGATCAAATGAGAATCACGCCTCCTTAAACGAAACAAAGGAACAAATTGTGGACCACATATGATGTGAGTCTCATATAATATTAAATCATTTATGATTTAATATTAAATCATAAATAATTTAACATTATGTAGGACCCACATCATTATGTGATCCATAAGTGTCCTTTTGTTCCTTTCAAAATGCAAAGTTCTCATTTGAACCTTCCTCTATACATGAAAATATAAAAATTACTATCAAATGGTTTGGTTTTTCCCAAAGCAACCTGTCTAACGCTTCAAACCGCATACCTTAATTTGATACATTTTCAAATTGGTCGGGGGGGTAAAGGAGGGCCAAGTCGGTCAATTTCTCTGGGTCTTTAAGGTAAATCCGGTTTAGCCAAACCACATCACTGCAAACACCGTAATTTTTTTTTATCATAAATCATTAATATCAGTTGAACTTGAAAGAGAAGTGAATTTATGAATGCCTAACTGAACGTTCAAGATTTGCGAACATTTTCTTTGTCAAAATGGTCAAAATGGTTCTCTCCCTGGTGTTCTTGTTTTTAATGGTCCATAATTTCATTAAAATTGGAACGAATATCTAATTTGAGATGGCTATGAATCTATGACAATATAAATACACAAATAACAAATCTCTTTTATTCAAATATTTAATTGTGAAAAGTACAATAACTTTGTTATTATTGGATAATACTTGCATAACATAAATAAAGTTTAATATGCATGAGCGTTACCCTTGGCGTTAATTGGTTTGCTTATGGTTAATCAGAACAATTGGGTGTTGTTTGATTTTATAAAATAAAACTTTTTTTTTTTTGAATAAAAAAAAAAAAAAAAACTTTTATTCACGTCTTATCTCTTATCAAATAAGAGATCCAAGGTTTCATATTGTTCTTTAATAATAAGAGGTGAAAAAGTCTTACCATTGTTCCATATGTTTCAAATAGCAATTCAATTTAGTTTGGTCCAAATTTCCAACTTAAGAACTTAGATCCATTCTTCTTTATTGAATTAGTCATTCTCATATATTGGTGTTACCTTTTAGCCTATTTCTTCAAAGTTTTACCCAAATAACCCTCAGATCCGTAATTACGAAAGACTTTTGAACTAGGTTCGCAATTTCAGAGACCAACTATGTAATTTTTTGTCTAGATTCGCAATTGCGAATGTAATATAAAAAAATTTACATTTTTTGTCCCTTAAATTGCGAACCTAGTTCAAAAACTTTTTTTTCTTTTACATTTTCACCCTTTGCAATTGGAACATGAGGGCTATTTGGGTAAAACTTCAGATTAGGAGGTAAAACCACAAGTAAAAAATTGACTATTTTGATAATTTTTCCAAAAATCAATTAAAAGCAATTATGAACATAATGACATTACAACTCATGATTGTTTGTTGATCCAAGCATTATCTGATATGTTAGAAATATTACCACTAATTAATCAAAATATTTTGAAGAGTTGTCATGTGTTTCCACTAGTCACCTTGAACCCCACCAAAAGTACTGGAATAGAAATATAAATAAATGAAATTACCAGAACACCTTAAAAAAATGAAGTCCATTTAGTACATATCATTGAGATGGAGGGCTCTACCCAGGTGTTCTTTAGTAAACCTGACCACACTACGCATTCCGTCCAAGTGAAGAACATCCAAAATTCGAACAAAACCTTTTGATTTTATAATGTATTTAAAAGTTTATTACGTTGTGTTCTCGAATTTGAAAAGAAAAGAAAGGGAAAGAAGAATTGAATGGAAAATAAAGGGAAGGAAAAGAAATGAGAGGAAAATAAAAAATTTATTTGTGTTCTCGAAAGTGAAGTAGGGGAAAGAAAGGAAAGGAAAAAAAATAATTTTCGTGTTTTTGAAGAGGAGTGAAAGGAAAGGAAAAATGTCATTTTTTCTAATATGCCCTTAAAATAATATAATTTAGGATGAAAGGTTGGGTAGTTTTGTAATTTTATTAATTTTTTAAATCATTTTAATTTCTTTCATTTCCTTTCCTTCCCTTTCCTCCCACATTTGGGAGGAAAGGTTAAGGAAACTAAGCCTTATTTTTCCTCCCTTTCCTTTCCTTTCTCTCCTAATTTTTTTTTTGAGAACACAGGTTTTTTTCACTTTCCTCCACTTTCCCTCGCTTTCCTTTCCTTTCCTTCGTTAAATGAGTTTCGAGAACACACTAAAGCAAGGCCACACAATTTACAAAAGCAATGGCTATTAATTAATCAACAACAGCTACATAGAAAACTAAAAACAAAAACACAAAATTTTATCCTTTTTCACCAAAAAAAAAAAAAAAAACCCTTTATAGAAACCATCTTGATGAACCATTTCACAAGATGTAATTCTAAAATAAGTTTATAATAAAGTTTACACCCTACAAAAACAAAAAACACCAAAAAAGTTAAATCTCATAAATGCTCTTCTTCTTTTTTTTCTTATGTTGTGCAATTGCTTGCTTTGCTTCTATGACTGTAAGTAAAGTAAAGTAAAGTAAAGTAAGTAAGGTTGTATGTACAATCACTTTACAATCTTTTCTATAACATTACAAGAACCAAACAAACAAACAAACCTTCTTCTTCTTCCCCAAAAACAAATCTACAACAAATCAACAAACCCATTTTTCTCATTACTGTACACATTTTCTCTTTCTTCTTTCCCAATTTGCCCTTTTCTTTTATATCTCGATCACCCGCATTTTAAATCTTCACCATTTGTTGAATAATAAAAACCTTTGATAGTTTTGCTTGTTTTTTCTACTATCCATTGTGATCTGAATTTTCTTCAGCAGCGGCTGCAATGGTTTCCTCTTCGTTTGATAGGCAACGAATTGGAACGTAAACAAATCCTTTTGGCAATCGTTGGTTTCTCATTGACGCTTGATCTGAAGTCATCACCAGCTCTTTCCCGAAAGTTTCTGTATGCTGTCATGTAATTTATATATACTTTAGAGCATCTTTAATATATTTTCTATAATTTATTCAATGTGGAGAATGAAAAGCTAAAATCTCTAATAAAATATGATTCTTTATTTTCTTCAAAATTCCAAAAGCTAAAATCTCTAGTAAAATATTGCATGCAACTCCAACAGATTCCTTATTTTGGAGACTTTAATGTTAATTACTCCCTCCGTCCCAATTTAAATGTCCACATTTCTACTTATATTTGTTCAAAAACGAGTGTTCACTTTCAAGAGTAAATAACACAATTCTCAAATTTACTCTTAATTAATGCACAAATGTTTAAGAGTTGTGAGGAGAGAGAAATTAAATAAGGGTAAATATGTCATTTGGTTTACCAAAAAGAGTAATCATTATGCATGTCTATAACTGTATGTCATTTCAATTCTGGACACTTGAATTGGGACGGAGGGAGTATATTATTAAATTTAATATCCCAATAAATATGACGACAAATAAAAATATTTTCAACTCGATTGGTGGAAACAAGGGGAAGAAAAAAGACAATTTCTTTTTCCTCAGCTTTAAATTTAGAGAATTCCCATTTTACCCTTCCCTATTCCCTCCATGTCCCTCCAAATATGATTTCAACACCATCATCTTTTATCTCCCCCGCTACCATAAATATGCACCCGCTAGATTTACGTATCTCTCTCTCTCTCTCTCTCTCTATATATATATATATATATATACCTTTACGTGTCGAAATTTGATTGGAGGAACAGGGAGGGTGTATCCGGTGAGTTTTACTCAACAGTTAAACCCTACCAAAGTTTAAAAAATGCCAAAAAAAGAATTTACCTTTCCATGTCGGAAGAACTTCTCCCCATCATCCGATGTACTACGAGAAGCTGCAGATGAAGGTCTATGTGGAATTTGCTTTCCAGAAAGTATCGGCCTTGCCGTAGGAGTTTGAGTGAAGATTTGAGATGTTGAGCTATCATCGGTTTTTTGGTCATTTTCCATTGCCATCGGAAACCTTATACGTCTTTTGCCAGCAACTGTGCTATCAATCGTTATATCATCTGATCTTTGAATGGTTTCACTGCAAGACTTATAACTATTTGTATAACCTCTTAGGGAAGTCGTAGCAGATTCAGAACTAACATCGGGTGAGACAAAAGCAGTACAAGCCCGCATAGATGAAGATACTGATTCTCTATTCCAACGAAGCATATCATGTGAACAAAGGACCAACTCACGCTGCAAAAGTCATATTTCATATAATCTCACTATGTCAGAAGACAAAAAAAAAAGGCAACACTTGTAATGGCTGAATGATCAAGTGGTCAGAATGATTAAGAGACTCTTATGATATAGTGCAAAATGAAATTTAATTGTTTGGTAATTGTTTAGGATGTAATCAGGGCTCTTAATGGTTAAGGGAGGTCCAGGATACAAAATGATTAAGAGGGTTTTGGAATCATTAAGAGGTAGACTTATTTTTTGCCAAACAGGATTCACATCTTAGTGATTCAGATGTTGCCTCTTAATGGAACTGTTAAGAGGTAAACAAACAGCTTAAAGCGCAAAAATGAGGAGAAGAAAGAAACAATAAATATAAACATTTTTATTTTAGTTTGTTTCTAAACAAGCGTCCACTTTTCAAAAGTAAGCGCCTAGTTTCCAATTCTACCCTTACTTACGAGATGGTTCTGTTCATTACTGATTACTCCCTCTTTTATTAAGGGTAAAATTGTCATTTGGTTTATTAAAAATGAAACCATTATGCATTTCAGAAATTCTCTTTTTCATCATGGACTTTATTTTAGTAAGCGCCAATGATTAAGCTATCATCAGCATGGCTTCCTTACACAGCAGCAAAGGTATTCCACATTATTCAAATAAACAACCTTCTAACAGAAGAAAAATGAGAACAATTTTTACCCCAACAGAAAATGGATTATAATGGCAAATTAGAAGGAAGTGAAAAAGTAATCAGAAGCCTCAAGTGAGCTGACGATAAGATCATGGAATTAATACTATGGTCAGAAGGACACAAAAGACCGATATTCTACGTTCAACAAGAAAGGGCTGGAAATTCACATCAAGCATGATATGGTTCACTCTCTTTGTAAATATATATATATATATACATATATATGTGTGTGTGTGTGTGTGAAAAGAATACCTTCAATTTCTCCCTTTTAATAATTCGTTCACAGATAAGCCGTAATCTTTCCAATTCAACCTGCAAACCATACAACAAGATTGATTAGAGTTTCGTGATTTCAAATTCATAAAAAGGGGGAAAATGAAAGCACAAGCTTTCTGCAGACAAACCTAACCTAAATGCTTGAATACAGATCAAGGCACTGAGTGTGAACGGATAAAACTCAAAAAATGTTGGCATGAAGATAGATGATTTGTAAAGATGAAAGCACCCAATAAATGACAACACATGCACACCAATAGCATATATATCACCAGATGAAAAGTTCACAAAATGTAATATAAATGAGATAAAGATCAAAGTTGCTTATTCTCAAGCAAACGTCCAAAATCACAGTGCACATTCAAATTAAACAGATGCTTAAAGACCAAAACAACTGGCAATGATCACTGGTGCAACGGGTTTTTTGATAAAAAAAAGACATTGCAAAGTAAAAAAGACGCAATTATTGTACACAAAGATAAAGAATTTTTGCAATTTATGTGATGAGAAGGATGGAGTAGTAAACTAGCAAATTATGTTCATAATCGATGTCGCAAAGAATCAACAAACAAGCAAATCTAAACACAGAACAAAGAGTTCTCGGTGTAGAATATAATATATATATATAAGTATATAACAAACCAACTTGTAGTTGAAACAATGATCCAGTAAACTCATAGAAAGCACCGTAAACTTACCCTAACTTTCTTCAGAGAATTCCATTCTTCAACTCCATGTTTTTGAGTCTCAGCCTAGCATATTGAAACAGAATAATTAATTAATTATTAGAAACTAGATTGCCATTTTATTAAAAGGGAAACAGAAAAAAAAAAAGATATAACAATCAAGATAATGAAAAAAAACATTTCACCTTCGTCCTCTCCACCAGACTATGCTTCTCACAATAAGCCTTGTGTTGTATCTTTCCACCGGTAGTTCTCACATTCATGAAGAAGCCAGCACTTCGACCACAAGAAGGATGAAATGTACTTTGACAGTGCCCATAATTGCACTGTGGGTAATTTTTAAATATCACTTTATCAATAAGCACTAGATTAATGAAAAAGAAAAAAATATGCAAGTTAGACTCATTTAACCTCACCTTTATACAGACACCCATTTTGCGATTGCAAACAAGGCAAAAGTCATTCCCTCTAGAGATTGTTTCCTGGCATCATGACATAACATGATTAAAGTAAATAAAAGACCACTAATAAGATTATCCTAACTAGCAGAGACTACACAAAATGGCATCATGCCATAATGACAGTCTTCATTTACTTTTTTATTAAGTATATAATATTTATATACGACAAATGCGACGAATAAACTCACACACCCTCCTCACCTTTGGTGAGGTTTGAACCCCTGACCTCCTAGGAGGGCAAGAGCTATGAATATGATACTGCTAGGCCAAAGGCCCTTTGCTATCTTCATTTACTTGTGAGACATAAAAAAACAAAAAAAACTGAACCATCTTCCTTTAAAACAATACGTATTATACACATACCAGGCCTTCAATGGATTTCACCTGCCCCCTTCTGAATGTTGATTCTAGAACCCACTATATCAACAAAAAAAAATTGGAACAGAAAAATGAATTAATTCAAATTACCATACATACTAAAGAAGCACGATTAAGAATCATAATAAATCAGCATATAAATAGTCGAAATAAAAAGGGAAAAAACAAAATTTTACTTCAGCACAGAAGGCATGGACCCATTGACCATCAGTTGACTTCCGAAAGGCACCAGTAGCGCCACCACATAAGATACATTCCGCTACACGGCATGGCTTCTCAGAATAACCCAAAGATGGGACTCCTCTGCTTCTAGATGACAATAGATCTTCACAAAACTCACAAAACCATGGACCTGTAGAATCTTTAACACTACGATAACAATCAATGTGAACTGCAACCTGTTAGCAGATAATAAATATGCTGTTAGCTCTCAGCCTACAACAAGAGAGGGAAGAAATTAAAAAAAAAAGAGTATTCACATCAAGCATGAAAGAATAAAACCTTGCAACTAGAACACACAATTATAGGGTTCAAAATCGTCTCTGCCCGTCTACAAACATCACAAACCCTCGAATGCACTTTATAGTCTAAAGTTGATGAAGAAGAATCGAAGTTCTTTTCAGGTGAGGTCCATGTTACAGACAACTTGGGATGTATTTCCTTCGGTCGTTGCATTTGTTGAGCATGAATTCCAGATCTCCCACCAAAAGCTTTTATTTTCAATACATTCTAAAGAGAAAAAAGAAGGATCAAAATAACATACTTCAATGAAGTTATAATATATATATATATAAGATAGTATAATAGTTCTGTGAGATAATATCCCTGAGAAAGAATCATATTATTATTAACAAAATACACACCTCCTGATGAGCCGATTCATCAACTGTATCTTTCCTGAAAGATGAAAGCCTGGATGAAGCAGCAGCAGCAGCAGTTGCGGCAGCAAGCACTGCCTGAGCTTCCTTATGCCTTCTCTCTTTTCTCCCCTGTTTTTTGACTTCTCTAAGCTCAGAAAGATACTGACTCACTAACACAGCATCCCAGTTTTGTTTTCTTAGAGCTTCAACCTCTTGTGGAAGCCACTTCACAACTTTAGATATCAAACCATCTGAAGGTAGCACATAACAGAAGACAGTCTAGTCAGACATGTATATGTAATACAGCAGGAATAGATATCAATATAGTGAAAAGTTCAAAAAAACCCAACCAACTTTCTCATTTTGAATGGTTTAGTCCTTAAAACTTTTTTTTGAATGAAAAAACCATTAAACTTTCTCATTTTGAATGATCAAGTCCTTAGAACTATTTTTTTGAATGAAAAAACCATTAAACTTTCTTATTTTGAATGATTAAAACCCTGAAATTATTTTTTTAATAAATAAACCATTGAACTTTTGCTAAAAAAAATTCTGGGTTAAAAGGATGTAAGTAACCAATTTTATAAGCGCAATAATTTGTTTATTGAAAAAATGTTTTAAGGACTTAAATCATTCAAAATGAGAAAGTGTAATGGTTTTTTCATTCAAAAAAATAGTTTAGGGACTTAATCATTCAAAATGAGAAAGTTCAATGGTTTTTTCATTTTAAAAAATTATTTAGGGACTAACCAACTCAAAATGGAAAAGTTGGTTCGGTTTTTTTTTAACTTTTCCCTTCAATATATTTAAGAACATGATCTCAAGTGTAAAGAATTGGGCACTGCAATATGAAGATGCAAAAATGCTAAATGCACAGAATAGAAGACAGAGACCACTTAAGTGCTTTCTTGCAACTGCATTTCCAAGTAGCCGATGCTGATAATAAACCAATTCTCCTTCCACTTCATCCATCGGAGACATATTTATGATGCTCATCCGCTTAGTTTTTCCCAGGTCCCTTACGAACTCACTAGTTAACTCAGTAGAGGCTGAATTCTGATTTGGATGATTACAACCACCTCCAGAACCCGAGGATGCCTCCGTTAGAGAAGTTTGTCTAGATCTTGAACCTGTGACAGAAAGTGAGTGAAACAAAATCACAAAATAACTGTGTTGAGAGATATTTATGAGGCATGATCGTACCATCATCCTCTTCAGCTTTGATCTCAGACAAAACTTGATTTTGCACACGTATAAGCGGATGGACATAAGAACCAGGTGAAGAAGCTTCTGTTCTACTGCATTACCAGATATCTAGATATTGGTAAAAAAATCATGCAGAACCAAATAATCACAAACATACAAAACAAATATAAAAAAATCCACTAAAACAACCCCCCCCCCCAACAATTCCGATACTTGGTAAGTTACGAAAATCAAAATCTTCAGAGCTTACATGGCATCAGGACTCAAACAATCATGGCTCCCGAGATTGGATTTTACCCTGGTATCACACTTGGAGACAACAGCTTCGTCAACTTGACCACAACCGTATTGGTTTGGGCTTGAACACTTGATACGGTCACCTGAACAAGGTGGTAAATATGTTTAATAAAATAAGAAAACTTAACAAGAAGGCAAAGCCAAATACACAGTACATTCATTGTGCTAATAGTTGTAGGCAATCATTCTTTCCTTATCTTTTAATTCGCGGAAAGTATCATTTCAAGGATTGGTCATAGAAAAAAGAAATTTGCACAGTTAAAAGCATTGCATATACCAGTTAATAGAAAGAAAATTTGTGCCTGGTAAAACTCAATGACTAATGGAAAAAGACCAATTTGATCCATGATTCATGATCACAGCAAAGTGCTATATGAAACTACTTTACTCAATTTGATTCATTAATCAAACACTACAATTGCAACTAGATCTTTGGTTTACAAGTGATACCAAAGCCAATCAGTCAGGAGTGGACTTTAAAAGAAAATTTATCCCAAAAATTCAGTCAACTGCGAACCAGCAGTTAGCCATTGCCCTTGCATGGAAAACGACTGAACTTTAGGGTCAGCTCCAAAAGAAAATACGCTAAACAAGACACCATAAACTGGGACTGCACCTTTATGATCAGAAGTGTTGCCAGTCAAGAGATCAGAAGCCTGACAAGATTCAGCCGGTACCTGCAGAAAAAAAGATAGATGTTGGATTTTTTATATAAGAGAAAAAATGTCTTGGAGCAACAGAAAGACGATTGTTCTGGAAATCTTTAAATAAAGAATTTACACATTAACTCCTGTTAAGTGAAGGAGCCCTAAATTTTTCAATATAAACTATATCTGAAAGAAGCATATTTACCATATCTGATTAGCATATTAACCATATTTGATTGGCATAACATCTATTTTAAACTCTACCAATTAGAACAAGAAAGCATATTGTCAGATTCTCAAAGCCGCCAACATTCCGTAACACTCAGCATAAAGTGACAAAATCAGGTAATCATAGCTAAAGTTAACTATAGAATCATGTGACAACCTTTTCCCTGGAATCAGGAGAAGACTCTTCACTTCGCAAGTTCCGATCTTCATGAAGAATCCCACCATTTTTATCCTCATCCATCACAACTCCATCTCCAGAACTCCTTTTAAGAGACAATATAAGACTGTTGTCCTTCAACACCCTAATATTGCCTTTGGTTCTCCTCCGAGGTGGGGCCGACTTAACAGGAGAATTCCCAACATTGTTGTCCGATGCTCTAATAGCATTTTCAACACTAGATTCTTTTTCAGCCTTGGAAATGCATGTGGACATAACTTTAAGCTTCAAATTTTTCTGCAAACCACCAGCATGAGCATGATTTTTTAGCCATTTAACTATTTTTCCATGCAAGTCAAGAGGTAAGCAGTCATCCTGTAAAAGAAACAAAAATCCCACAAAAAGAGGCAGCCATAAGAAAGAGAAAACATAAGCAACTACAAAAACTCTAAGGGTGCGTTTAGTTATAGAAATTATTCCAGAGAAAATGAAAATTTGGAAAACACATTTAGTTCGTTCAGTTTTCAAAAAAAATCCCAGAAAACGAAAATTCTCATTTTCTAAAATTACATTGAATTTAGAAAACTACTTTTACCACTTCTCCAATTTTTTGTTTTCTAAAAACTTTTCCACATTCACACACACACACACACACTCTTTCACACACACACACACACTCTCTTTCACACACACGCACACACTCTTTCACACACACGCACACGCACACACACTCTTTCACACAGACACACACACACTTACTAATTTGAAAAAAAAAATGGAAAATGGAAAACGAAAAGTGGTAGAAAATACACAACCAAACGCGTTCTCTAATTTTCTAAAAATGAAAAATGAAAACTCCACCATTTCAACTAAACGTGTTTTCTAAAATTTTCATAGAAAACTGAGAATGAAAACTCAACTCCATTTTCTGAAAACGTTTTCTAGGAAAATGAAAACAGTTTTCGCTAACTAAACGCACCCTAAGTTCTTGATTTCAGAATTTTTTTAGATGATATGATAAAAATAAAACTCATCAAACATAGCATTACAGCGAGATTTGATGCCAACATATTAGCAGAAACATTCATCTCTGAGGCCACATCTTTCATATTGACTTTTCCTCGTTCAATCAGCTACACAATCAACACATACGTGCAAAACTGTTATTTTGTTGATTTTTTTTAAGTAGCAAATGTTTCAAGATTATTTTTATTTAGTGTACCTTCTTCAGAAGTAGTGTGAAATTAGAAGAATCAGACACTTTAGAATCTTCAACAGTGCTGTTGCCTTTAGCCTCCAGCCCATCGATGTATTCTATTTGACGTTTAAGGTTTGACTTAGTATCCAGCAACCCATCTTCAAAAGATGCATCAGTTGCTTCTGTATAGGGGGTGAATTTATCACCGGTTTTTCGTCCAAGCTTTAACTTATGTGGTTCATGTGCAATAGAAGATAATGGCCGATGCTCCAGAAAGGTAGAAGAAGATCCATCTCCTACAGACAGGTTTTCCACTTGATGATGGTTCCCATCTTTTTGGGCTTCAGAGTGTTTTGAGCAAAAAGCTCGCAACTCAACCTATGTAAATTCGCAAACAAAAAGCATGACACAATATTTTAAAATATTTTAAACAATGTTTTAATAGATAAGTGTGACAAAAGTACATTTCGCGTTCTAGTTTGGATGGAACTAAGGAAGATGAATGGACTTACATCATCACATCCGAACTTCCCCCAAATTTCCATTCTGTGTCTTGCATCCCTCGCACATACAGGATGGAAAGAAGTTCGACAAGATCCTAAGAATGTATCAAAAAGGAAATATATTATAGTTCACACACAATGGATGTTGTCAGAAATCAGAATAGAGCCCTAGAGGAATGACAGGGTTAAAGAAGCCAAAAAGGAAATAAAAAAAGCAGGCAACGTACGCATAGATTATCACATTCGAAGTCAAATGTAGCCTTTTATGTAACAGCATAAAGCTTTAATATTAATAGGATACAAATAAAATTAAATGCTATGGACAATTTTCTTCGTAACTTCTACTAGAAATAGTATAGGTAGACAAAAAGAAATCATTACACCCTAAGTTGAACATAATGTGCAATAGATCAAGATACGAACTTTAAACACTTCAGATAACTTCTTTTATTGAAATTGCAATCATAAAGAACCCCTCTGAACAGACTGAAAAGTCTGTGGGGATATCATCCTATGATATGCAAATACTACACATTGAAGAGAAAACCCAATGTTACATTTTGACAATTTCCAATTTTTCATTAATATAGGTAATGATTGAGTCAAAATATTATAGTATCATACGTAAATATAATTATATGTTACATATTTCAGTGAACCATTTATGTTTCAGCTTATGCGTCCACTTAAACTGGAAAGCTCACTCACTCAACCCACTTAGCTCCCCTAACCGTTTTTTGAACACTGTAATTCAATGGCTTTGCCTTGGGTTGTTCGTAAATATGATTAAAAGTTAATCAAGATTAAACAAAAACGTAATAGTTCACTTTTGCTATATACTTGATTACTTAGCTTTCTCATTAGTTCAATAAAGTCTCATGGCAACTTTTTCCTATATATACTACCACAGTATATATCATTAAGAAGTAGGCTTTTTATAGTCTTGTCTTTCTACATATATCATCAGTACTTCTTGTTAGTTCATATTCACACAATCATTCCTAACTTTGCACACATAATGGCCTATGTAAAAAATTATGCCCAAATCATCTACAAGGTACTATGCAAATACATCCATTCCGTAAAAGGTAATAACAAAAAAAGTAAAATATATAATTAGAAGTAACAAGAAAATTCTAAGCACCCACGGAACACCTACAAGTTCTGACAGCATACTATTGGGGTTCACAACTACAGCAATTGTACACTCAACTTCAATGATTAGCTTAACAAATAATAGCACATATTGTCTCTTTGTGCAAATAAGAGAATTAGCAGCTTCATGGAAGACAACCAACAATATTTTATTCCATACCAAAAAATGCTCATGTAGCGTAAAAGCATTGCGGCGTATGCTGATATGCAAACTTCTTAGAAATATTACTTTTATTTGGTACAAGGAATATTGCACAGAGCAAAATCATAATTCATTTGCACCATTTTAATATATATTGATCTATATTATTTGCTTTTACTTGATTTTCTTTTTTTACCAACCACACCTCCCTAGTCCCTCCACCCAACAACAAACATGTCCCTTGTTCCCCAACCCCATCCGCTATTCTTCACCAGCTTATCCACCTTCACTGCAGCCGAGAGAAACCCGTGCACTAACCTCACAAGAAAAGAACTAATAGAAACTAACGACCTAATAGCTAACCAGGTCAGCTAAATTGCACATGATTAGCAGATATAAATTGCACATGCTTTATATATGTATCCAATCTATCGTGAACAAAATTTTACTTTCTAAAAAAGAATCCTCCAACCCAATAGATGTTATTAAGATATTGCCTAATGGCATGCTTGTAAGAGAAAATAAGATAGTGCATGACTGAAGCTAATATGCAAATTAGTGATGCCACTTGACATGAAGAACAAAAAGAATCCTCCAAATCAATACAAGTAATTAAAATATTGGCTAAAGGCCTTTTTGTAAGAGAAATTAATATGATGCATGACAGAACATCAATATGCAACTTGGTTATGGATTTATGTTGAGCTGCACAAGCATGAACAAAACCAAATGGAGCGTGTTGTGTACCATTCATTTCTTTCAAAATCATCTTTACAAACTCAAATATAAAAAACCAAGATTGGTAAGTTTGCATCGAACATTTTTTCCAGCTGAAGCACCACATATCAACTCTAGTCCAATCAAAGAAAACATATGTACAGTTGCTTCATTTCTTACAAAATAATCCTTAGGGTTTATCTATTTCTCCAGCATTAATATAGAAAATGGAAACGACATCTATTGTGTGCATATACTTCATTCACAACCGTTCGATGTCATTTCATAATCATATTGTATGTCACAGTACCTACCGTTAAGTTAATCGCTCCAAAAAAACTTAATGGTACTGCCACTTTCTTTCAACTTGCAAGTCTAGTGATTCTGCATACCATCCTAAGGCAACACTAATGTTCCATTTAAATATAGTATTTTTTTAAGCATATTACATATAAAAAGAAAAGAAGAAAAAAACAAAGCTACCAATCTTCACAACATTCAACAATGCACAATAGGACAAAACAATATTAACTTATGTAGATGATATTTGCCATATGATTAAGATCCATTTCAGAATCAATAACTTCGCAATTCTAGTCCAGGATGTGTAAAATCTGAATTTGCAAATCTTGACTGTTTATAACTGCTTAGGAATAATCAAGTAGAGTGTCTACCAGACTGCCAACATACGGAAACATAAGGCCCCTAATGGCACTTTAACCAAAGAAGTTCCTCTTCATACATTCAATAGTAGCTAACCGTTAACATTAGCTATCCAACCTTGATCTAGTAATTGAGATCAATGACAATGAAGCTAAGAATCTAGACTAGCCCCTTTGGGAGAGTCTTCCATCTTTTGTTCCAAGGTGCATAAAGATGTGTGAAATAAATTATGTCCACATTTTTTTTCTTGTTTTCCAAAAGGCTGTAATTAGAACCCAGTGAGTCAGTTATACAAGCGTTGTACCAAATTTTCATTCATAGAACAACACCAAAAAAACTGAGAATACTATTTGATTAAAAGCAGTTAATTAGTGATTATGAGCACATACTTGATTATTTGCTGATCCGCTCAGCCGCTATATACATAGTTACATACAACTCTATAAAAATGCTAGGCTTAAATAATTCGTTTGTTTCTAATTGGCTGCAAATCCACTGGCTTGATCAAATTTGCTGGCTTGATTTCAAGACCAAATTAAAACTTAAGTGACACATCGAAGACCGGTTATACAAAGAGAAAAGGAAGGCATAAATAGAAAATACAAATCGTTTTTAACCATCCTCTTCTCCTCATACAAATTCATGTTTCTCTCAGATTGATATTGTTGTTTTTCTTGCGGTTGCAGGTTGTCACATTTTATCGATATTTTTTATGCATCTGCTTATACAAATGATATTGATTCTGGACTTCTGGTTATTCATGATGTAACTCAACTGATAACGGTGTGCCTTGTTCCCGGGGAAGGAAGAGTCATTGCCCACATGCTAAAAGCAAAAATATGATGATTCCTCTAAACACAAATAATAGCAAAAACACTATGGACAAGTTTGAGATTGTCAAGAACTTGGAGATTGTAACTTATTCATAATCAATTAAACTTGCAACCCAAATTACATGAACATAACGACACAACAAAAACAAAAAGTTTGGACGATAACTGCCTGACAAGATTTTGTGTTATATGATCTTTCATCATTGTTTTCTCCTCACCCTCTCTGTTTCCCTTTTAATTACAATTAACCATTAACTAATTATTCAAAAAGGATAAAACTTGATCCGATCATCAGATACTGCTTTATAAAATGGTTGGTACCGCTGCTAAGGGATTTCACTTAACAAAATCAAGCTCGACTGTTTTAATTAAATGATATAAACAACATATATCATATATGTAATACTTCCGACCAACTATCAAAGAATGGCTAATTTCTAGTAGCCTAACTTCAGTAATGGAAAACAGAGCATCTTTCTCTAAAGAGTAATGTATACAAATAAACCAGATTAGGCTAATAGACTTTAGGATATAGTCAAGCATATATTACTTCCCTTCGCTTATTTTAATCTACAAGTAAAATCTACATAGTACAAGTAGAAAACACAATTTGTAAGACATCCCTTGGATATAGTACTAAAACATACTGATAGAAGAATCTTGAATTGAAGTTATAGTACTTATCCATAACAAAAATAGAAAAACTTCAATCATATATTGTACCGCACCATTGAAAAAGGAAGAGTGAAACGGATGTGACAACATACCATAACTGCAACGAACACAGGCACCACATTTGACCTTGCATAGATAACAAATTAGCTTCTTCTGTGTCTCCTTAATGCCCTCAATGTTCATAATAGGTTCCATGCTTTTGGTGTCCTCTATGTAGACCTCAGGCATCCACTGACAACAAAACAAGTGAGCAAACTCGATGTGGCCGCCATCCTCATTCCCAGCACCTCTCTTCCGCACAGGCTTTAGAGCACCACCCTGCTGCGGGCAAAGCAGACAATGGTTATCAGTACTTTTATCTTCATCCCTCTTCAGCCTACACCAAGAACATAACCAGCAACCATCTTCATCATCTTGTTGCACACCATAACATCTTTGATGAACTGCTACACCACAAGACGTGCAAACAATCAATCTGTTCAACTGATTATCCATGTCTCCCAGACTGCAATAATGACAGCACGTAGATGTCCCTTGATCTTTAACTGGACGAGCAACAAAAAGCTTCTCCAAACCTGCCTCCCCACCCAAAAGTTTTCGTTTTTTAGAAGGCCTCTCGGAGGTCAAATATATCTTACTTCGAGAACCCAAAAGCCATTCTACTCCACTAGAGGATTGAGGTAAAGAACATGAATTGTCGTCTTCTTGTTGGTTTTGTAAAATTCCATTACCACCTACGCCATCTACTTCCATGAAGTGGTCTACATCCTGCTGCTCCCCACCAGCAACAACTTCACTATGATTATTTGTTTCGTTCAAATTATTTCCAGGATACGGAATTGAAATAAACCTGTTGTCCCTAAAAGAAGAGGCTTCATTTAACCTCTCAATATCATCCACCCTCAATTCCCTGAAGTAATCCTCTGTTTCAGACCAAATACTGAGCCCACGAGGCTTCTCCTGCCTGGAAGAAGATTTGTTTTTCTTGGTGTCTGAGCCCAAATGTGACTTCTTATGGCGCTTACGACTGTCAGCATTCTTGGATAAGCAAGTGGCCAAACCAGCAGGAAGTGTGGGAACAACAGCTGAACTCTTCTTCTGTGCATCTTCCAAATCAAAAGGCGAAAGAACCGCAAGCGCCTTACAAGCCTGTGCGTAGAAATCTATACCTACTACTTGAGCCAGTGGTGCGTCTTTTTTATCTTCCGGTGACAACTTGTTTGAAACCCTAGAAGTAGAAACTGGGCAATGTTTTTCCTCAGTGCCGCAACCTCCGTTGGCACTTCTACCCATCATCTTCTTCCGCCGGTGACATCGTCCTCTAGTCATTGCAACAAACCACCACCGTCCATGCAGCGTTCCATCGTCAAACAAAATCCTTCGCACCCCTAACCCTAACCCTAACCCTAATTTTCGAAAACCCCTAACCCTATCTTCAAAAAATCAAGCCTTCTCAGAACGAATCTATGGATAAAGTAGGTTGTTTGAATGGTTGGTTGGTTGGTTGTGTATGGAGGGAGATGAAATCCTTCCTGCAGCGGCCAAGGCTAGGGTTTTCTGTTATTCGCGATATTGGATTGGATCCGTCGTTGTTCTTGATAAAGTGGGTGGGTATCCCTTTTTGCAGTTCGATTTAGCTGTCGATTTTTCTATTATTATATATATATATATATCTCGTCATAATAACAATAACTGTATATATATAATAAATATAAATAAATCGATATAAAACCAAAAGGAATACAAAAATATCCCTAACCGACTTCTCTTTTTTCCCACTCTTCTTAAATTGATTATTTTTAATTTATTTATAAAAAAATTAACAGATGAATTTGTTTTGATTTGGGTTTTGTATTCAGGTATTCACAATTTCATATATAAAATATTTTAAAGTTTTTTTAATCCGGCATCCATTATTTTTACATTTTCGTCAAAACAAATATGTCATAAATATGCTACTTTGTTTCTTTTAAATTAGGTTTGTATTTGAGTTTTATAAAAATAATGAATGCCGATTTATAAGTTTATAATGATAGATAATTTGATATTTTAAAAGAGTTCAAGATGTCTAACATAAATGTTGATGAAATATTTAAGTTTCATTGCAGCGGGTTCTCTTCTAGTCAAATATAAGATAAATATTACATTTTAAATATAAAAAATCCAAAATATTATTAGGATAGTCATTGGGTTGTAACAAAATAATTAATTATTATTATTATTTTAATTATATTATTAAAATAAAATAAAATACTTCATTATTAAACCTAAATTGTGATAAAAAAAATTGAATTAAAGAAATTACACAAAAAATAAAATCTCTTTTTCAAAACCAACAAAATCGTATTATAACATCGATAGAGACAAAAAATAAAATAAAAAATTAAAATCAAGATGAATCTCGTTATATTGTGTGAGTACCCTTCTATTTACCAAAATAGATAAAAGAAAAGGGACGGTGGAGATCTTTAAAACTCATTATGTAACAACTAATAAAGATAAATAATTTTTTTTTTCTTTTGTCAGTAAAAAAACATTGAAAATAATGTCAAGATGGAAGATATAATATTTTATTCGATATACTGAATATTTTAATAATATAATTATGTTGTAATCTATAAAAATATTTTATAGAGTAGTTGTTGGAAGTAAATATAAATTTTAGAGTAAATTACACTTTTGGTCCCTATGGTTGTATGCAAACCTCAACTTTCGTCCCTCTTTTGAAATAATTACAGCTTTAGTTACTGTGGTTGTCATTTTGCTTCACTTTTGGTCCCTCAAACTAACGACCGTTAAAAAGACTCGTTAAGTCAAGGGTATTTTCATCCTTCTAAAATTTTATTTATTTTTTTCTTAACTTGGATATCCAATCCGCTATACGAGCCGACTAATCCTAGGACGACTACCCGCTTCGCGGGTAGCCCGGAGTCACCGCATTTGAACCTCCGTGGCCACAAGGGTATTTAATTCACCCTGGATTCGAACTTGAGACCTCCTGATAACAATGACCTTTGGAGCTCAAGCTCAAACCATTGAGGCACCACCCTTGTGGTTGAATTTTAATTTTATTTTCAATTAGAAAATTAAGAAATAAATGAAGAATAAGATAATATAATTATATATACATATATATATATATATAACACAAGTTTGATTGAAACTCTCCCCACCATTCGGCAACACTACTTCGGCAACCGACATTGTTGTTCTCTTCCGGCCATCACCGATCGTCGATCTCATCCGGATCGTCGTTCTCCTCCGGCCACCACAGATCGTCGTTCTTCTCCGGCCACCATCGATTGGCGTTCTTCTCCGACCACCTCTCATCAATCATCGTTATCTTTCAGACCGTCGTCTAACACTTATCAATCGTCGTTTCCACTTCCATTAAGCACTAAGTCCACCATTCTCCAATGTTCGTTCCCATGCTCTCTCTCTCTCCGATCTGGATTCCAATCTTTGTCCATCAGCCAGTAGATTTGAGTTTTTTGTTCCATAGGTATACAGATCATCGTACCCTGGTTTCTTTGTTTCATAGACGTGAATCGAAGCTCCCTTTATGAACTTAAATTTTCTTTTGGATTTGAGTTTCACTTCATTTGTTAAATCTAGATATTATTTTGCAACTATGGTTTCCATTTTAGATTTGAGTTTCAATTTTGGATATGGGTATTGAGTTCCATTGTGGAATTATGGGTTTAATTTAGACATATATCCCACTCTCTTTTCATTGTAGCTGAAGCATAAGAGAATGGATGGAGCTTTATATCAGAATTATTGTTGCAAGTGTTGTTGTGTTCTTGATGGATTTTGGGTAGTTGTGTTCTTGATGATTTTGGTATTTGGATTCTAGATTTGTTTAGGATTCTTGGTTTTTTAATAGGTTTTTGTTTTTGGTTTATTAGGATTTTGGTTTTTTTAACGGTCAGAAAAATGTCAGAGAAGATGACCAGAAAGGGGAGAGTTGGCCGGAGAAGATGATGGAAGGTGAGGGTTGGCTAGAATAGTTGTGCATTGTGCATTATGTTGTACATATGCTTTAATCATGTGCACTTTTGAAATGATTTAATCAAAAAATAATTAAAACAAAATAATTGTTTAAAGGACGAATATACCCTCACGTGCTCCTTACGTGAGAGGACTTAACTGATCCAAACTAACGATCGTCAGTTTGAAGGACCAAAAGTGAAGCAAAATGGCACCACAGTGACTAAAACTATAATTATTTCAAAAGATGGACGAGAGTTAAGGTTTGCATACAACCACGGGGACCAAAAGTATAATTTACTCTAAATTTTATTAGAGAGTTTGACTTTTACTACTCCATTTTGAAAAAATATAAATATTTGTTGAAGATGCTCTCCTCTTTTAACGGATTTGAGGAATCTTGATTATTTCAAATAATATTAGAAGATTGATTTTATTTAAGTGAATTTCATACATTACTTTGTCACATAAGACAATATAGTTGTTTTCAGTTGTAAGATTTTTAATATAATATATAACATGAACTTTTATATTTAGTTATTATTTATTCAATCGATCTATAGTCTTGAAATATAACTTTATTTTAGTTATTTGAACTTTGTGTTTGGTTTGCATAATATAACTTAAAATTAAAAGAATATGAATATTCAGTTTCATTGATCAAATATTATGTTGGTGTTTGATTCCCCTTCGAGAAAGAAGTTTAATTCCTACAAATATCTTGAATTTCATAAATTGTTGATTTCATTATTGTATCACATATTAATCTTCTAATCCGATTTATGTTACAACTGCTTCTCCCTCAACTAGCTTATCTGATCATCTTATGATGCCTACTCTTGTTTGATTGTTGTAATGGATTACCTTGCTTAATACAAGAAGACGGGTCTGCAAAAATGATTACCATGAAAGAGAATTTTTTTTATTATATGTCACCAATAAGAAATAATTTTAATTTAGGTAAGATAAATAATATTTTATTAGAAATATAAAATATTTTAATAATATAATGAATGTTATAAATCCAAAATTGAGATGTTGTTGGAGTTGAATTTAATAGTTTTATAAATTTTGAATTTTGATTCTTCATTTTAGAGAAATTACAGAGAAGCTTGTAACATCCCGATTTCAGTATTAGAATAATGACGTTTTCAGTATTATAATAATGATAATCAATGACCATTTAGGCGTCTTAGATCTTTAGGAAACGTTAAACATGATGATATTATAACGATATTATATATGAAAGATAAGTTAATATATTTACCTGGTGTTGAGATATTTTTGTCATCTTTATTGGAAACAAAAAAGAAAAAAATATATATCTGATTAATAATCACGAGGATGAAATTATATAATATAATTTAAAAACCAATAATTTAGAAATTAATTAAAATAATATATATATATATATATATATAAACGTATATATGGTTTAATCGTGTTTATATATACTAATGTTAATATTTTAATATTATTTATTTAAAAGATTTATCATCTACTTAAATTAGCTAGTCGTATGGATTTTTATGAAATACGATAAATATACTTTTGAGATCAGCGATTTACAACGATCGCAATGCAACTTTCATATTTGAAAACTGACAATGTTTTAATTATAGGACTACGATGCATATATGTTTAGATTCAGCGATTCACGTAGATCGTAATGACATTTTCATAATCGAAAAAGAATAAAGTTTTTATTTTAGGATCACTTGATCAAAATAATAGAAATGTCTCATTTATGGATTATAGAAATATCGAATGAATACCAAATTTCATATTTAAATACGTTAAAAAGTCTAAATATCGTAGATGTCAAGAAGATCAAAATATGATTACAGAAATTTATAAAAAAATAAGAAAAAGATATAACAGTAATATACTTATAAACAAATACTATCAAATAGATCCCATATATACGTCATATTGAGATATAGCGTTACATGTATAAAAAAACAATACTTAATAAATACTATAATATACATAATGTGTAAAATGCCATATATTAATAATCAATTAATCTACATATATCCAAATGAAACGTAGGGATGGAGGTATTCATTATGTGTTTCAAATTTTCATTATTTCATGTCCACCGCCACTATCATGACCGCCAATTTTACTACTCACCATCTACCATAAATAGGATACTTCGCTTACATTCAATACACGCCATAATCATATATTTAGAAAGTATATAATGGTTTGATCAACGAGGTTAATCAAGTATTATGGTTAAGCAAATAAGGTTATGAGATACATATATGTTATATGAGTATATTTTTTGCATTCGATTAAATATTTTTAGTCGTTATCTGTTCATAATAAAATGTTATTATATAACATTTTTAGTTGTTACTCTGCTCAAATAAAGTATTATTATACGATATTTATAGTCGTTACTCTGCCCAAAGTAAAGTGTTTTTATATAAACATTTATAGTCGTTACTCTGCTCAAAGTAAAGTGTTATTATATGACACTTATAGTCATTACTCTTCTCAAAGTAAAGGGTTATTATATAACATTTATAGCTGTTACTCTGCTTAAAATAAGGTATTACGATTACTCAACATAAAATAATATTTTGATAAAAGCACGTGTTTAACATGTGGAGTATGAAAAGTTTGTGCATGTGAAAGTATGGTCATTAAATACCCGATGGGGTATAAGAAAGGAGGTCGTCTTGCAAACGGACCTTAGGGGTAAGATCCTTCGTGGAACCCCAGGGGGGAAGATCCTTCGCGGAACCCCAAGGATCTAGGATCCTGTTGAGAATTTTGGCATACTTACACATATGAGATCTCGCACACTAAAAGAAGATGATGTTTTTACAAAAGTGGTTTTATGCATAAATGTTGTTATACATGATTATGAAAAATGTAGTGAATTATTATTCATGCACTAAACTGATATATGAAAGGTGATTTGTTCATGAAACCATAACTACTCACTAAGCTTAATGTTTACGTATTCCGTATATGTATCTCAGGTAAAGATCAGGGTAAGACATGAGGAGAACGAGATGAAGAGTTATAGTTCTTCAAATAATTGTTGTATATTAGCACGCTTCCGCAAATGTAAAGACTAAGATGGAAATTTTTTTGGGGGCGTCACAAGCTCTTGGAGATGCTCTTATGAACTAAACTTCTCTTTAAGGGTTTTTGTATATGAAGGGTAATTTTGTATTTCTAACATTAAATTGATGAAATGGGGTTTAATCTCACTCAAAATATTTATGAAATGATGAATCCATCCAAATGGTGGAATTTGGGGGTTCTTATCATTTACTGGCATGAATCTTACGTGATTTTTCTTTTTTTCGAAACAACTATGATTTTAAGGTTTGATATTGACGTTATATTTATATTAGCAAAAGTTGTCAATTAACCCTTTATTTATTATTTAATGATCACGACTTGGGATCATATAAGGCCATGATGTTTTCGTGAGACCATCTTTTTATACTTGAAACTTCATAGCAAAAACACTGTGAAGGTAACCATCACAGTGTTCTGTCAGTATTTTTGTTGTGGAAGTTCGGATTTTCTTTATCTTGATAATGTTTTGTCGTGAAGTTTTAGGTGTAAAAATATGGTTTCACGGATCTCACGAAAGCAGACTGGTGTCATGTGAACCCAACCCTAATGATCACTATACCTCAAGTTATACTATATTATAAAGCATATAGATAAAAGTCTTATAAACGTATTATAATGCATAAGGTACTGATTTTTTTATGTATTACTTATGTTGCATTATCAAATTTGGGTGGAAAATAAATTATTTATTGGTGTTATCGAACTGGAAGGAAAGAAAAGGAAAATGAAGAAAAAAAAATAAGTTTTTGTGTTCTCAAACAGGAGGAAAGGAAAGGAAAGTTGGTATATGAGATAAATGTATGCATTTCGATTCGGGTCGTATTCTATGGTTACGATCTACCATCTATGTCCTTTTCATTTTGTTGAAAATCTATTTTACAGTATAGACGTTTATGACCTCCCCTTCTATGCCATGCGGTAATGATTCCTCTGGCATTACGACCTTTACCATAACGATGTTGTCCATAGACCCTTTCCTTATCCAATGTAGTTGTAACTGCACCTTATTGGCTTCTTTTCAGGCTTTAACAAGCAAGAAAATGAGTTTTTGTGTTCTCAAACAGAAGAAAGGGAAAGGAAAATTGTCATTTTAATAAATATACCCTTATATTTGTTTTGCTCGCTTTTCTTCTATGTTAATTGTATAGAAATACACAAGTCTGCCGAGTATTATATATAACTTCGACTTAATTTTCATCTTCTAAAATCTAATATTTATCACGGGAAGCTTGTTAATTTAGTCTACGTCGTTTATTTTTATAATATATGATTTATATCACAATATGTGGGTACAAATCATATTAATAATGTACAACAAATATCACAATAGGTAATTGTATAGTTTTATGAATCAAATCGACCAAATATATTTATGGATAAGGTTAATGAATTAACCGACTTTACATCTAATTTTATAGGTTTTTTAGTCTCTTTTACAATGTTTTTAGCAATAGATTAGGATGATGATGTTACTTTTTAGCAAATTCTATATTATGCATGAAATAAAAGAAATATGAATTTTTGGCTATCAAAACGTCCAAATTTATTACCATTATTCATATTGTCTATTATATCGTTTTCAGGACCGAAAGAAAGGATAGGAGTCCATATGGAAGAAAGTTGATCGAAAGGAACTAACGGAAAGACATGGAACCGAAGGCCCATATTATGTATGGGTTACCCTGATTTTGTAAATCCTTGTCTAATTTTTAGATCAAACTTTTGGACTCCTCTAAGTAGTATATTTTGTATTTAGAAATGGGCTAATTTTGTTAAACCTTCAGCCCATGGATATGGCCCAAACCGAAGGTGGCTTAATGATTAAGCCAAATCCCATATTTGTGCATATAAATAGGAAGCAAGGGATAGGAGGAAAGATGCCACTTTTTAGAGAATAACCCACTATTGCATGAGATTGAGTATTCTTACAAGCAACCCCTCCCTTTATGCACATGCTATAGTACATAATCTTCTCCTTTCCCACGATAAGAAAGTTGTAGGAAGCTAGTATTGTGTAAAGCTCCATTTGGGTTAAGTATCCTACTAAGTATCTTTATATACTTAGGTGGTTCCTTAGTTCCAAGTGGGTTTTATTATATTAAGTGTAGTCTATAATTCAAGAAGGTTTTCATCTTGTTCTTCTTTCATGTTCGTAAGCATCTTCATCATAATCATCATCTTCATTCATATTTTTCTTTCTCATCGTGCATGCTAACCATTGAAGTTCTCCATAGCTCAAGCTCACAATTTGTAAGTTGTCTAATTAAGAACTCTTCAAGTTCTTAATTCGTCTACTTGTTCTTCAAAGCAATCATCTCGTTTTTCTTTTAATTTCGTTATTTTTACTTGTAATTTTCTCCATCACTCAAGAATACCTATGGTATACTTGTCCCTGGTAGTTACCTCAAGATTGCCCATGGCAAACTTGTCCATATTTTATGTTGCCATTTACTAGCTTTACTTACTTACTCTCCCATTAGTTACGTTAATATTTAAATTCCTCGCATTTAAGCTTTATTTCCATTTCATGCAATTTATTGTTTACGCAAATAGTTAATTTGTTATTATTAATTTACGTTTATCTTTTACTATTATTTGTAAGATCTACACCTTGGATCTTTTATAAGAATGGAGGGCTAAACACCTTAGTTTCAGGTGTAAGGTAATAAATTGAGATTTAAGAGTTGGGTGATAAAATAAAAAGGTGTATTAACTTTATAAAACTATCTACTACTTGTCACATTTAGATTTTTAATATTTCGTGGAAACATTTCTAAAGTTAACTGACAATTAACTATTAATGTCTAAACGTGTTAACCTTAAATAAGGTTACGAAAAGTATTAATTTTCTAAGACAATGATCATATAAGTATCTTGTATACTACTCTTTCCTTAGAACCACAATTTGTACAATGAGAAGAAAAAAGAAGGCGTTAAGATTTTGTAGTTAATTTGGATGGTGATAGAAAAAGACGAAATTTAAAAAAAGAATAGCCTATTCCTCCTCTGTTCCTATCTAACGGAACAATATTGGATCAAATGACTCCTTCATGCATGCTCCCCTTGGCTCGGGGGGGGTACTTTTTTTTGTCTTGGTCCCAATTCAAAATTTTCTATAAAACATCTTTGTATTTAATTATCCAACTACGTTTTAATTTATCCTTGCATCCCAGGCTTTTCTTTATAAAAATATTTGTTCTCAGTTACCAACCAACCAAACAATTTAGTTAATTAAAAATCTTCTCAAATTTCGCCATCTGAAACCATTATGTTAAAAACCGGGCTTTTTATTCCAAGAACTTTCAAACACGCCATCTCTGTGGCCTGTGGGAGCGATATACGGTACTTATACCGTTATTACTTGTTACAATACAACATTATTTTGATGTGTATACTTGCGTCGAGGTCTATTTTAGTGTTGATTATTAAGGGTAGCAATACTTTTACAACATATATAAAGTGTCATTAAATTCCGAAATGCGATACAAAAAGAGGACGACAAACTAAACTCAAAACCTGAGTAAACACGTATAGTGGAATATATTGATATCCTAATAATCTGCATCTATCATGTTTCTCAAAGTATACATCCTCATCGAAAGTGGAGAACCAAATAATGCACACACTTTTCTGGCTTTCCCACTAGAAAAAGATATGTGCGTTTTATCACTTCAGGTCCCACACCCACTAACTCAAGTTCATTATATATCTCTTCATCTACTCCTAACCTCCCGCAAAGAACACATAATGAAAACAACCTGGTAAGGCTGTACAAGAGGGCTTTGATAAGAAAGAGTTTGGGGGTGTCCCACTTAGTTAAAAAAACATCAAGTTTAAATTAAAGTCAAGGCAGCATGGATACGAGACTATTGAAGTGAAGCTCGGAGTACACACGTGGATGAGATCTTTCAGATACCTGTTAGAAAAAGTTATTAACAACAACCAATAAATCTGAAAAATACAAATATAAATGTAAGCAAACTCAATATCTTAGTACTTTCTATGATAGCATTAGCTACGTCACATATGGCCGCCATTATCTTAATTAGAAGTCGTTACATCTTCTTATTTCGCTTTTCTTTTCTTACTTTTAGATGTGGTTGTGTTTGGCTAGTCCATTTGTTAGAACTTAGTTTAATTTTTTAAAGAAAAGTGAGCCCAACAAATTTAATTAATTTGGATTTAAATTAATTAGGTCCAATTTATTCAAATAAGACTTATACTTTGGGTTTTCTATTTAATTAGGAGTATCATCTAATTAAGAGTATTTATATTAAATAAATTCTTATTTATTAAATATATTAGATTAAATCTTATTTAATTAATGTATTAATTAAATTTATGAGTTTATATTAATTTAATCATGTATTTTAAGAAGTAAATTGTTAGATCATTAATTTAAGAGTAAATTACACTTTTGGTCCCTGTGATTACCATCTACTATCCAGAGTAGTCCATATTTCAAACTGATTACAATTATGGTTATTGTGGTTGCCATTTGGTTTCAATTTTGGTCCCTGTGGTTGCCACTTGGTTTCAATGATGATCCTTCTGTATTAACTTCTATTAAAATAATTTGTTAACTTAGGGGCATTTTAGTCCTTTTATAATTTCCGTAGTTTTTAATTAGAAATTTAAATACAAAAATAAATATATTATTATTATTATAATTACATGTATGTGTATAAGTACATGTATGTGGCCACCGGCCAACCACCACCGGCCACCTTTCAACCACCATCTTCATCTTCTCCAGCCACCCACCACCCGGTCATCTTCTCCGATGTATTCAAGATCAAATCAAACCCAAAAATGAAGAACTATAAAGAAAAAACGGCCATCTTCTTCGGTATAGCAAAAATATGAACAAGTTTCTTTAAAACAAACCCAAAAATGATGCCATATCCAAGATGAAACCAAATCCAAAATGAGCTCTCAAAAATATGGTCATAGTCTCCGGTGTAGCAAAATATGAACAAAACTTTGAAACAAACACAAAACTGATGCTATATTCAAGATCAAGATCAAACCAAATCAAACTCTGGAAAAAGAACCAATATCCAGAGCAAAAGCTGATGCCAAAATAAAAACAAAAACAAACCCAAATCAAACCAAATCCAAAATCAAGACCCTAATTCTAAAATCATAAATAGATTTGAAGTCAAACTCAAAAACCTAATTCCAAAATCATGCTCAGATTCAAAATTAAACTCGAAACCCTAATCCCAAAGATAAACTCAGATCCAAAACTTTAATTGAATAATCAAACTCAAATCGAAGATGAGACTAAAATCACTTTTCACAATCTATGTAGAGGACGAGTTCTTCATCGAAGACGTTTAGATCGGTAGGGAAGTCGGAGGTAGTCGGCGACCGAAGTTCTGATGAAGAGGACGACTGTCGCCGGAATTTTGATGGAGAAGACTGTCGTCGGATTTCTGATGGAGAAGACGATTGTAGGGGAGTCGCCTGAAAAGAAAAAGAGCGGACGCGGGGAAAGGTGATCGGGGAAGAAGACAAGAAGAAGGGAAATAGGAGATAAGGGAGAGATCACCGACAGAGAAATAGAAGAGAGAAGAGGGGCGGTGGCTGCCGACCGGCGACGAAGGCGGTTGATTGATAGGTCGCTCCTTGGGGTGGGGGATGGGATTAGGGTGACTGAGTTATAGTTATTAGCCAAATGGATATACTATATTTATTAATACGATCTAATAAATGTGTTTTTTATTTTTTTAAAAATGAAAAGGTTTAAAAGACAAATATGCCCCTTGACTTTACAGACTTGTTACCTAGATTAGTCAAAGGGACCATAATTGAAATCAATTGGAAACCATAAGGATCAAAATTGTAATTAGTTTGAAATAGGGACTACTCTTGATAGTAGGTGGCAACCACAGGGACCAAAAGTGTATTTTACTCTTAATTTAATTAATTGCGTTTAATAAATAAATTAAAGTTACAAATTTGACCATTCTGATGACGCCTTAATCTAGAGGGACGACGATATATTTTCTTATAATTGCTTATTATTCGAGGAAGGTATATTAAGCGATTAAATGTGTGTAGAGGTGTTTACACGATTGTAAAAGGGAGGGTTATATGGCCACTTAGTTGATCTTAAGTTGGTTGTTGACCATGATAGCTTTTGGGAAAGAACTTAGTCAATAATTGGCTATTCGTTTATAAGTTGTAGGTTACCACTTGGAGCGGAATCTTAGCAAATCTACGACTTCAGGTGAGGCTTCACGAGATTTCGCTGGAATGTATGCATATGTATGAAATGTATTTTACATATATGGTGTGGATGTCTATATGTTTATTTGATGAGGTGATATTATTGCATGTTTATTTTATATTGGTGATTACATGCATGTGGTTAAATTATGGTGTAGCATGTTATTTATGTTATAATTTTTTTGATATACATTGCATGCAAAGGGTTTGGGGTGTGGGTTAACATGCTTATATGATGTATAACCCGGGGTATGGGATATCGGCTCGATGTGTCACACTTTAGGGAGACACGACCTGAAATGGGCGGTAGTTCTTTGTGGACTCACACGCACAGGGAATGCCTGTGATATGGCAGGTCCCTACCTAATGGAGAGGAGTTAAGAGATCTCATTGGGGTGCATATGATTATAATCGGTGAAATTGCATATTATAATTATTTGATGTTTATATGTGGTTGTATGTGTGTTGAATGATCGCACGTAAACCGTGAACTTACTGAGCTTTTAGCTGACTATAGTATACATCTCAGGATCAGGAGGTTCAGGGATCGACAAGGGCAAGGGACATGCTTGAGGATTTTAGTTTTATTTTATTCGAGTTTATTTAGCGTACAATTATTTTATTTTGGAGTTATCTTGGTTTGGAGTTTACTAGCCCGGTATGGGACGGGTTATCTTTTAAGCTTTATTTCTAATTTGAATGTTTAGACTTCTGCTGTAACGTTTTTAGTTTATTAATTGGAGTATTTATTGGAGTATTTATTGGAGTGTTTTTATGACGTGACATTTCATTTAAAAAAAATGGGGTGTTACATAAACTCCTGACGTCCTCGTCAGGCCTGCCTATAATCTTCCTCCTTGTCATCGGTGATGCGGGATTCGCCTAAGATGTTACAAACACCCCTCTCGAGGACTCATCATACCCGATGAGGTTTCCCCCACCATCTTGATGGTAGAGTTGGCTTTGATACCATTTATAACATTTTAGGCTAACCATACCATATATTGTTCGTTTTGTCCACACATTTGAATTCACAGTTTTAAAAACGCGTCTGATAGAGAAGGTATCAAGTCCCTTATAAGACAACTTTTGTTCCCCTACCCAACCAATGTGGGTGTTACAATCCACCCCCCTTGTGATCTCAGCGTCCTCGCTGGCTCTCAAGTTCGGTTCCTGGCTCTAATACCATCTGTAACACCCCCAAATCCCAAAGCAACAGACTTGCCCAATAACTTTGAATCCAACTTAAAACTATGATGGAAGTTATTAGTAACCCACTACTTACGAACACCCCTTCTCGAGGACTCATTATATCCGATGAGGTTTTCCCCACCATCCTGATGGTACAAGGATTGACTCTGACACCATTTGTAACATTCTAGGCCAACCGTCCCAGATATTGTCCATTTTGTCCACACACTTGAACCCACGATTTCAAAATGCGTCTGATAGAGGAGGTATCAAGTCCCTTATACGGAAAACTTTGTTCCTCTCCTCAACCAATGTAGGATGTTACATTTGTTCATTTGTTTTCTTCTTTTTTTGGTTGTTTCTACAGCAATACTTGATGCCCTATCTCTGGCAAACAATTCTAATGTTTCATTACAATTAATATTTGTTTTTTCCCATTGTGCAGCATCAGACTTTTCCTAATAAAAATAAATAATAATCGTATTAAAAACAATAATAAGTAAATATTATAAATTAAATTACTAAGAACACATACCGCTATCAATGCTTCCCTCTTCTTCCACCTCAAATAATTTTGTCTCAACATTCCAAGCAAAACCATTCAATGAAACACCGTGAAAAATGTCATAGCACTGAGCAAAATGATTTTTTAGAGTTTTCAAAGATTCTTCAAATAATTTTTGTTAAGAGTTTTACTTAACTCATCCAACCATATTGGTATACGCTTGGAAATTGAATATTCCATCAACCCTGTTACTTTTGTCTTGTTCCTTAAGCATTGCATGAATGAGGAGTCCAACAAATTGCTCCCTCTTGCCAATATTTCCTGTAAGTGATTTTAGTGTCACCGGTCCATTTATGTGATTGAAAATAACATGATGTCTATATGGGTTTTATACTGTGATCTAATTCAAGTTAGGTGGTGCGGAGTGCACGCTTGTTATAAGACGAGTATGAACCCGGTAACAACTGAATACAACAAGGTTCGACTGGAATTCATTCAAGCTCGATTGATTCCATTCAACCTTTGTGAATTTGGTGTTGTCATCCTCTGGAAGACTCGACTGGGCAAGTAGAGCCAGTTGAGTCTATACTGGTTTCGATGCTGACATCCTATGGAAGACTCGACTAGGAGCCAGTCGAGCTTTTATTGGACTTGGAGTATAGTGGATTGGGTTCAGAAGATAGCTAATACATAAGCTCTGTAAGGGGACTCAGAAGATAGATTATACAGAAGCTTCTGTATGAACAACCAGAAGTTATGGCCTGGTCCTTTGGACTTGAGTTTTCTATATGAAAGACCAGAAGCTCTGGTCCGGTCTTCTGGACTTAGAGTTTCTGAATGATAGACCAGAAGTTCTGGTCTGGTCTTCTCGACTCTGATCAGTTACTTCTGAATGATTACTGTGCATTAAATGTGCAGTTATTGAGCAGTTGCCAGAAATTGTGTAACTGACCAACTACTCCTAAATTTCAGCCATGATTATCATTTCAGTTACGTTATTTTGAGTACAAATAAGAACTTATACTCATGAATTAAGACACAATTTTTGAACAATCCTATAATACTCTCTAGAAAATTGCTTACGTTTTTGTGCCTAGAAATGCAAGTGCTTTGAGACTTATCCTCTATTGAATTTCGTGAACCCAGACACAGGGTCGAAATATCAATACGGAAAGTGTTCTCATACGATTCTCAGTTCAATCTAGTGATCGATTTACCCTATTCCACCACTGTTCTTACAATACTCTTTCCATCAGTTACCTTTTTACTCATGGTTAATTACTGCGTAGTAATCATGCATATTAAACTTAACAATATTAATCTAAAAAATATGGACAAAATTAAATAATACATAATGTAAATAAATCCAAACATTAATCAAATATCGCCAGACAATATTAAACATTACTTTCGTTGTTTAGGTACAACGAGTAATCGCTCCACATTTCTTTTGCAATTGAACTTCTAATTTGTTCTCATATGTAATCTATGTCTCTTGGAGCATGAGTTTCTTCTTTTTGTGTTGCATAAAATACCTCGTATAACACATCTTCTTCAAGTTATTTGTCATAATCTTCATCAAGTAAAAATTATGTAAGATGCAACATGCTAAAAATATGTTTGATTGTGTTTCATTTTCACACGAGTAAAATGGTTCAATCATACTACTAAATATAATAAATATTTTCTTTAAAACACAGTAGGATCGTTTAATAGCATTTCGTAATGATGCATGTTGAAGGTTTAAATAATTCTTGTGAATTCTGAGGTGCACGAGACGAATATTTCTTCATATGATATCTAACGCCTCTATAAGGTGCAATAAGTGACATTCTATGGGGTAGGTCGACATCAACTGAATAGTATTTACCTATAAACAAAATAAAGTTAGTATAATAATATAAGATTAATTACATAAAACGGTGCAGGATCGTATGAGAAGAAGAGTTAAAGTGAGAAGCGTAAAAAATGATCTGAACCTTTGATCGCTTTTAGGGGCTGTACGATAAAGGCTTAATGGATTGTTCAGCATGTATGGCTTATTCTCTAAGCCATATATAAGTGTTCCGAAGTGACTTAATGGGTCAGAAATGGGTTGATTCGCTCATAAAAAGGGAGTCCTATCCACTCAACCATTTTATTTACATTGTTACTCTTTGTAAAACCTTCCTCTTAAACAAAAAAAACCAACCATATCACTTTTTCTTCCATAGATCCAACATATTCAACTCGCTCTCTCCTCCCCTGTTCACTTCACGTCGTCTTATGCTGTCTCCAAGGTTCTCCGACAGTTTTGGTTCTTCATCCCCTGTTCACTTCACATCGTCTCCGGTGATCTCCAAGGTTCCCCGGCCATTTTGGTTCTTCATATCTTGTTCACTTCACGTCGTCTCCTGTGATCTCCAAGGTTCTTCGGCCGTTTTTGTTCTTCATCGTTGTCTGGCGATCTCCTGTTTACTTGATGTCGTCTCCTTCCGATGTTCGGTTCTTCATATCTTCGATTCCTCATCTTTTCAGTTCTGTTTTGGTTGTAGATATTGATCTCAGATCTTGTTTTTACGCTTTCTTTTCCAGATATTGTATTTGGGTTTTGAGTTTTTGTTTGGTTGTAGATCTCGATCTCCGATCTTGTTTTATGCTTTCTTCAGATCTTGTATGTTGGTTTTGGGTGGTTTGGTTACAAATATTATTATTTTCTTTGGTTATAGATTTTGTAAAAAAGTTTGAGCTACATAAATTTGATTGTTATTCATAATCAGATTTTTTTATTTGCTTGTTGTGTAAATAGATTGATGTATAAAAGGTTGTACAATGATGTGTTTGTTGTTTTTTGATATGTTGGGTGCAATCTTATTGGTTTTTAATGTTGTTTAAATCACAAGGTAAAATAGTCATTTTTATTATTTAGATGTTTTCTTCAGCACAACAACCAAACAACAATTTAGATATATCAAAACATACAACTTTATCTATATAAAAACTTTATCCATACAAGACTTAATGGAAAACCAACCGAACAACCCCTTAATCTCACACCCGCCCATGAATTGCGCTCCTTACGATAATTGATCTGGTGCATCTCGATGCATCACATTAGTGTCGATCTTCAATTACGAATGATCCAAGGGTCCAGATCTCTTCTTATGCTTCTCGCCATAACTTATCTTCTCACCGGAAACTAACTCTTATATAACAATCTTTGATTTAAGATATTACCTTCGGGAGTAAGTAGTTTGTCATTTATAGTGACCGCATTTTTTTATGATTCTCGAGTCATATGGTGTGCCTTCACAACCACTGGAAATGTATGCGAACTTTGATTGAAATATACACACAACTAATAAGTTGCGAAAACTTCTGGATAGGTATCCTACATCTGAACCGAATTGGTTTCAGTACCTGCGGGATTACTAACAGTATCTTTTTTAGAGAATGTTAATAAATTCACGCTGAGCCAAATCTTCTTCATGTAAAACCTGCTTGATTTAGATCGGGAAAATAGGATCTATGGGGAAATTACTTAAAAGTACATTTTGTGCTAGCCGGGGTCTTGCTGAGATTTTTTCAGAAAAATATTTATTACACTTATCGTTGGATATCCGTTACGACCACGATATCTCGGGGTGCGTCTTTACTAGGTACTCTCACACGAGCATCTGTTCCATCAATTGGAAAACGGATAACACCTTCTCTATTCTTGATTTTCTTTTGGACTCATGTCACCGGCTGGTTGTCTAAGATATTGATCTTCTAATGATATAATTGTATTCGAAACTCGATTGAAATGTCTACTTGTGGCTGGTCCGGACGAACCAACGATGAAACAAGATACAAAACGACTCTTAAATCATTTCCATCAATATGCAAAAAATTTGCAACTTGCTCTTCAACTGACATACATTGAGTTGGTCGAAGGTCACCCTCATTCTTTAACTTTTGATATAATATCTTAAAAGAGGTCTCACTTATACGAATTAGTTCACGACATTTACCACTTGAGAGGCTTTGACAACATCTCGTATAGTACTCGTTGTCTATGCAACCTCATATCATAGTTAGATGAACTAATTTGGTTTATGTTTTGATGTCTATGTTGCGTAATAAAATCCACCACCAACCAAACCAAGGGAACCTCTGGTAATTGTTGAGTTCTTAATAAAAGAAGTATGTCATCATCCATTGGTATATGCGTATTCAAGATTAAATGTAACGAGTGAACCTAATATAACGAAATTGCAACCACAACTTTATAAAGTTTTATAATTTATTGAAACCTAGAGAAAAACCCATATATGTAAGTTCATGGATATGATTCTTATTTTTACTAAACTTATTCTAATTATTCTAAGAAACAACTTATTGAAGAACAAATACAACTTATTCAACTTGTTTTATATGAGCATGTCACAATGGAACTCAAGAAGACGTTCGGTTTGATGAAAAGGTTTTGAAGGATTTGGATTCCGTGAAAAAATTTGGAATCTTTTATGCGTTTATTTTGTATAATTTAAATTGAAATTAAATTCCATTATGTATAAAAAATTAAAAAAACAATCTATAAATAATAATAAAACTAATTAGATTACCTTTTTATTAACTGATTATTACAAAACAAATGTTTTTAAACCAAAAAAAACTATTACAGATAAATTTGGGTAAAGCAAACAATGATCGAGCAAAAACAAAAAAATTTCTTTTTGCAGAATGGATAATCAGACTATTTAAAGGTATAAAAGACAGAGATCATTTATAGGAAGGAAGGTAGACTTCTGATAATTATGGAAATCATAACTAGCGGGAAATAACTTAAAAACCTTTTCATTAAAAATACACAAGAAAAATAAAATGCAAATTTCTCTTAGCAAATCTGAATCTAGATTCTATTAAAATCATTCTCCAAACTAGGGGTGGCAGTCAGGTCGTGTTTGGGGTGGCGAGTCAGGGAGGGCCAATCCTAACCCGACCTGTTTAGCTAATCGTGTCGAGATATGCAACCCTAACCCGCACACGCTCGGGTTGGCGGGTTACAAACAGGTGGCGGGTCATAAACGGGTTGACAGGTCATAAACGGGTTGGTGGGTCACCTAATAATATAACCAAATTTAAAGAAAAAGTCCAAACACAAGTTTCAAACAAATAAAAAGTCGAAACACAACCAAATTGAAACAAATCCAAGTTTCAAGCAAATAAAATGTCGGGTTGACGGGTCAGAAACTTCAACCCTTACCCGTTTATTTTCTTGTTGGCTTCGTGTCGCGTTTCGTGTCGTAGCGAGAATTGTCACCCCTACTCCAAAGACTTAAGAAAAATCTACATGAAAACACATAATCAAATTTTTACTTCAACAAGAACCGTATAAAATGCTAAAGGAAAAGACATGGAAACATAAATATATTCTTTAATAGTCTTTGTAAATGCTACCACATAATCATTAGCATACTATTTTTTGACTGAAGGTTTCCATATCATGAGTATATTAAAATTATTAAGTAGATGTGTGTTTTGTCACCACCATAAAGAAAAGGTGCACTTATGATCATAGATATTCGAAACTATTAGTCTTCAAATTCAAATCCTGACATATATTTTATGTTTATTCTCTCCAAAATGTTTCTCTTGAATCAACTGTCACATTCCCTCCCAAAATTTTATTTCAATGTTCTGACATATTTAGAGTAACAAATGATCTCCACAGAGACCACAACTCCTATGACTGAATAGGAAACGAATTCACTAAGTTACTTAAATACCTAGTTTCTCAATTATTGTCTTCAAACATCAATCATAAGTTTATCTATGTTAGAGGTAGGATCTACAAAATTAATATGTCTCTTTCAAAATCAAATACTTTTTTCAACGGACACATCAGATGGAATGGATTACATGAAGAAGCCTTAAAAGAAGTAAAGAATAGACAATTCACAATCATTGCAATGTTTATCCAATAAAGTAAAGTGACACGGGAGCACTTACCTAGTAAAAGTTTAATAAATGACCCCTTATAGTCTCAATTAACATAGTCAAAGCAACATAATCCACTTAAATACAATGATCTTGCTTACAACAGGTTTGCTATTAACATATCTTATGTTTACAACATGTTTGCGGTTAACATATCCTATGTTTATAACAAGTTTGCTATTAAGATATCATGTGGTCACACCATCGATAACTACACAACAAAATATTCGTTGGAAGTTTGATACACACTACAAGATTCAATAATAAATATATAAAGGTTCAATATTATGTAGTTCTAAAAACAAGAGTCAATAATAAATATTTGAAGGTTCAAAGAAGATGGGGAGTTTCAATCAATGTATTTAATCAATAATTGACAAAAAAAGAAGATGGAAAAACCTTGAGAAGCAGGGAGAAATCACACAGGGTAGAACTTGAAATCGCAGAGGCAGAACTGGGTAGAAGCAGGCCTAGGGAAGTTATTTGGTGACGTGAATGATAATTGGGAAACAAGAAAGGTTTTTTTTAATTGAGGGTAATCTTAAAATTTTAATAAAAATATTTTGGGCTTTGTTTTTTTCGTTCGCTTTCTTCCGAAGTTTAGGAGGAAAGGTTTGGGAGGAATGTTGCCAATTTCTTTATTTCTCTTTCCTTTTCTTTCTCTCCTAGTTTTTTTTCTTCCAAAAACATGGTTTATTTTTTATTCTCCTCAATGGCGGATCCAGAAAAAAATATAGTAGGGGTCACAATATAAAATGAAATAACAATTAACTAAAAGATACGCTTTCATTGAAAAGATAAAAAGTTACCTCTTACAACGGTGCCTTACGGGTTTTCATCTTTTGAAATTCGCTAATTACATCATCGTTTGAAACATTGAGGAGTGCTTCTTTTTCGATGGTACATATCAACGCAACATTCAAAAATTCATCACCGATTTTGTTGCGCAAGTCAGACTTCACAATCTTCATAGCAGAAAAACATCTTTCAACTGTTGCGGTAGCAACGGGCAAAACCAAAGCTAGCTTCAATAACCGATATACTAGAGGAAAAGTCGTATGTTTTTTTGTTTCCACAATCAACCTAGCAAGCTCGGCAATACCACTCAAATCGGCAAATCTTCATCTTGACGCACAATCACATAATACATGTTAAATTGTTTCTCAAGAGCGATCATTTCCATATGACTAAAATCATTAGGATAAAACCCACTCAACTTCAATAAATCCGATACACTGAACTGCGAAAAGGAATCATGTGGACTCAAAGCTGCTATATTTTTAAACAATTCAGTGCTTACCTCACTAAGTTGATCCCAAACTCTTAAAGTTGCATGTCCACAATGGTGTTGAAACTATCAAACTCGTAATAATGACGATTGGTGATGTTGGTCCTTAAGTCTTCTGTTTTTTGAATAACAGTCTACCATATCCAAAGATTTGATATCATTTGCTTCACAAAAAGAATATATTTTCTTCAAAAGTGGATCAAAACCGATTTCTCTAAATTGTTGCAATAGTTGTTTGGTTCCTCTTACCAATGAAACCCCTTCCAAAATATCTTGATCCTTTTTTTGAAGAGTCAGTGACAACAAATCTGTGACTTCTAAATTATGAAACATTAAGTGCAAATAAATCACAAAATCAAATGTCTTCAAATAAGCTAGAATACCAGTTGCTTGAGTGCGACTAAAACCATTATTGCCATCCTCTTCAACATATTGGAGTACTTCAACAACATTCGGAAACAAAGCAATCAAGCTCAAAATGGTTTTATAATGAGAACCCCATCGTGTATCACCGGCTCGTATAAGAGAAATCTTTTAGTACATCCCCATTCCAGTTTCAATTTCACACTTACCAATTGCTTCATGCACTCTATCTTTGTAACTTTGTTGAAGCATGTCTTTACGTTTGCAAGAAGCGTTCACCACATTGACCACCATGCTTAACATATTAAAAAGTTCTCAACCCCGTCATGTTTCTTTGCAACCGCCACAACAACTAATTGAATTTTGTGAGTAAATCAATGGATATAATATGTGGAGCTATTATCATTCAAGACAAAACTTTTAATCCATTAAACTCACCGTGCATATTGCTTGCTCCGTCATAACCTTGTTCTCTTACCTATTTCAAACTTAATCCATGTTTGGCAAATAAAGCATCAATGGCAGATTTAAGAATTGAAGAAGATGCTTTCGTCACATGAACAATACCAAAAAACCTCCCCTTTTACCGGCGGGTTTGGAAAGTCCGTCGGTAAAAGTAACTTTTACCGACGACCTAGATGAAAGTCGCGGGTAAAAGTTGAACTTTTTGCCAACGAAAAATGTCGCCGGCAAAACTAAACTTTTACCGGAAGCTTTCGTCTGAGCCGCCGGTAAAAGTTATTTTTACCGACGGATTTCTTAAACCCCCGGCAAAAGTAACTTTTACCGACAGTGTAGACGAAACTTTTTGCCGACGGGAAATGTTGCCAGCAAAAATAAACTTTTAGCGGAGGTTTTTGTTTGAGCCACGGGTAAAAGTTATTTTTACCGACGGATTTCTTAAACCCCCGACAAAAGTATCTTGAAAATTTTTAATGATGTTTTTACCAACGAGTTTCATCAACTCGCCGGCAAAAATATTATATTATAAATAATAAAAAAATTCACTTAAACTTTTGCCGTTGTACATTCTAAATTCGTCGGCAAAACTGTTTTTATATTATTAATAAAAATTCACTTACATTTTTGTCGACGAACTTCCCAAATCCGTTGCCAATTGAATTTTAAAATATATTGATATTTTGTATTTGTATTTTACTGGCGGGATTCCCAAACTCTTCGACAAAAATATATTTAAAATTATGATAGTTGTTAAAGAACTTTTTTTTTCTAACGAACCTGATTCAATGATATACATTGAACCAAAATTACAAATAACCCAACCCAATATGAGTTGTTATTGTTTAATACGACGGATTACAACCCAACACGAGACATTACTACACGTTGTCCAATGGAGCAAAATATGACACATTGCCACCTAGTACGACCAACGTAACCACAAACAACACCATTATAACTCAACATAATTCGATATGCCACTGTACGACTCATCATGACATACTACTGTAGCCCATCAAGGTCTGTTAACTTATTAAGAGCCACTTAAGCCCGTGAAGACCACTACATCTCATGAATAGTCACTTACTCCAATATGATCATTAAAAGAGCCGATATAGTTCATTAAGAGCCAATGTAAGCCATCAACGAATATCTTTCATTAAGAGCATTGACACCCATTAAGTCAGAATTCAGTTCATTAACAACCATTAAGTCCAATATGACCCATCAAGGCCCAAAACAATTAATCCAGATTAGCCTACCAAGTTACAACGAGGTTAATTAATACATATATAATACATAAAGGTCGATTACAGTTGAGTTCGAGTCATTGAAGCCCATCAAATCCCAATCAAGTTCATTAAGAGCCACTTTTGCTCATAAAATGCCTAGTATAGTTCATCAAGAACCACTAAAGCAAATAAAATTCCCAATGAGTTCCATTAGTAGTCACTTAGTTAAATATGAGTAATCAAGGTCCACTACATTAGAGTAAGAATCATTAAATCCCATGACGGCCCGATATAATTATGTAACAACTGTGAGTTAAGTACGACCTACAAAGACGCATTACAGTTTGTTAGGAGTAATTGAAGCTGACCACATGGGAACATACATATTTCCACTACATATATACACATGTGCCTACATACATAAATATACATATACAAACATTCACAATTACATACATACACATACACCCACACACAAACACCTTATCAAGATTCTCTGTCATTAAAATGGACTGTTATTAAACGTTTTTTACTCGATAAGTCCTTATGAGGTAATATTATTTTTTCACTTGTGTGTAAGATTCCATGTCTTTATTATGCCTCTTATGGTAAGATTATCGGTCCATATCACGCTGACTCGATAAGGCAAGTGACATGCAGTAAGCGCTTATCCGATAAACATTTTATAAACGACCTATAATTTAAAATTCTAATAAAATTAAATTTTAAAAGTTATTATTTTAATAAAATATGTTCTATTTAAAAAAATGAAAATACATATCTATTATTTAAAACTATGTAAACTTTTATTGTTTCAAATTTCATTTATTTAGAAATATATAGTGCACGTGTATTATATATATATCACTTAATATACATATTACGTGTATATAATATAGTTTTTTAATTGATAAAATAATTAGTTTTAATTGTATATAAATATTTTTTGCTAAAATTTTGTTTAAGCGGGAAGAATTTTGGGAGACGCCGCCATCTCCTTTTCACGAAATTCAAAATCTAAATTTATACCTCAAATATCATCCCACTCACCCTTTACCCTAAGATTTCTCAAAAAGCCATTTCATTATTCCTCTTGATCTCTGGAAGCTCTCCCAATCCTTCAAGCCCTCGAATCTCTCGATTTTCTAAAGCACTCTGATCTCCATATCTAAGGTATGGCTGATTTATTCTGTTTGTTTTTTTGAATTTTTTGTTCAAACCCACTTATATTATTTGGTTTTTCTTCTCTTCTTGATCTGGGTGTGCTTTTAAATACTCTGTAAAACTTCAAAAGGTTTATTGAAACCCCCACTCAATGTTATATTGGCCCTGTATTGAGAACGAAAGCTTATTTGTTTTTGAATTAGGTTATCCCAACGATCCTCAGGCTACAAAGTTTACAATAGATAAACGGGGTTGAACGAAATTCAAGGTAAAAGTACCATTTCGACTTATGTGTTATCGTTTCATTGTTTATGAACTTTTCTGAGTATCTACGAAGTTGTTTATGTTGGAACATCGAGAGTTATGCTCTCTATAGAAACCTGTTTAGTCAACCTATAAGTGATTTGGTATTTATATGTGGAGAACAATTTTGATTTCGCCTTCAACAGTTCTTTTAATGGTTCCTTCAACAGTTCTTTTAATGGTTTTTAAGTAGAAAATACAATGGACTAATCTAGTGTCATTTGTGGGTTTTTTGATCTATATGTATGTTTACTTACGTAGATGATACACATAATGTCTTAATCTGAAGACATAAACATATTGTGTGATTTACCGACTGCTCAGGTTTTATTTTATTTTATAATTTTTCTTTGTTCTTACGTAATCTGCATCATTCTCATATTTATGTGAGGATTTTTGTCAGTTTTAGTTTCTGGATTTGAATTAAAATTAAGTAATTACAATTGGTGCATGTTTGGACCTGAAATTTCAAAACATTAATTGTATAGATTGATATGTTAGCTTATGTTTTGTTGGTTATTTGTGGTGTATTTTTAGCTCGCAATTTGGCAGAAGAAGAGAGAATGGGACATAAAGAAATCACGTGGCATGACATCAATAGAAAATTAGGGAAAGGGCTTTTGTGTTCGTGATATAGCATTGACTGAGAGCATCCAACACCAAATCAAGAGCATTCAAGCAACAATAAAGTGTTCTTGGATTTTGGTTCTTGGAAGGAGGTATCTGTTTTCTAAAGGTTTTCGCCAAGCTTTTTTGATTCAATTTTTTTAATTAGATACAACATTTGTATTCCATTTGGTTGTTAATTTCAAGTGTAATTGATAGATATTAACGACTCCTCAAGTTTTTCTTAATGATGATGGGATTCTTTGTCAATGTAGTTATTCATTTGTTTATGGTTATTAGTGATTGTTCTATTTTTTGAATTCGTTTACTTGTTTCTTTTGGTGTGGCCACATTCAACCATGTTATATTTTTGGATTCGTTTTATGGTTTCTTGACAACACATTTAGGCTTCAACCATAGTTTTTTAGTTTTAATTTTGATATACAAACTTATCGGAGATTTATTGAAATAGACATCAAAAAAAAATATTATGACCAAATAAAATCATTATAGATTTTTTTCCGTAGGAAATCCATCATAAAAGTTTCCTTATTTCATTACAATGTTAAAAACTTTTGTCGTTGGATTTTAGCATCGATAAAAAGGTTGAAAAATTCAATAAACTTTTGCCGGTGGGTTTTCGTGTCGGCAAAAACATGACTGAAAAAATCAACCTTAACTTTTACTGGCTAGTTTTTGCGTTGGTAAAAAGTTCTGCATGAAGTTTTTTAAAAACTTTTGCCGGCAGATTTTTGGGCCGGTAAATGTTTGACCAAAAAGTCAAAGGAAACTTTTTCCGACGGAAAATATCATGCCGTCAAAAGTATTTAGTCGTCGGGAAAAGAATTTTCTACGATTACTTGAGAGACGTTTTTGCCGGCGACTTTAGTTTTTACCGACGACTATCTTTTGCCGGCAAAGGTATCTTCACCGACGGTCCATGTTGTTTGTCGGCAAAAACCCTTTTAGAGGCTAACTTTCCACAGAAACTTTTGCCGACGGAAAAGTCCACCGGCAAAAGGTTTTGAGCCTTTGCCGGCGACTTTTGAGACTTTTGCCGGCCACATTTTGCTCCGGCAAAAGTACTTATTTTTGTAGTATTAACAGTACCACGTGCATCAACATATCGCAAAACTACAACCATTTGTTCATTTTTAGAAACATCACTAGAATCATCAATTAGCAATGCAAACACATCATCACCAATTTCTTCACGAATGGATTTAAGTATTTGATTTGCAAAGCAATTAGCAATATCTTTTTGAATACTTGGAGACACCATTTGATTATTTTTTGGAGCATTTTTTAATATAACCTTACAAACATCCTCATTGCAATCACCAATTAAGCTTAATGTTTCCAATAACATGCCTCTACAAATAGACATTTCAGATTCATCGTGACCACGAGACAGTTGTGCATTCTTCAACAATAATCAAGAAGCCGTAACTGAAGCATTTAATCTTATTCGGTGCTCATTCGACTCAATCTTTATTGGCTTATGAAAGGCATTGACAATAGATCGATTTTCTCTCATTAGATCCTCACTTTTCTTAATTTATCTATTGTGAAAACTATTAACGTCGCCAACATGAAGACTAAGTCTTCAGTTTTATTCCAATTATTAAAGCCTTCCGTCACAAAAGCATCACTCCCACATTTTCCCTCATGATGATCTCTAAACAAGTAACAACACAAGCAAAATTCTTTGTCTGCTTGTACACTATACTCCAACCAATTAGCGTATTGATCAAACCAAGACGAACAAAAATGCCTTCCCTTACCAGCGCTGATTTTTCTTGGAAAGTTATGGCCTCGTGGTTGGAAAGGTCTTCTAATCAAATATTTTCTGCTTATTTCATCTCCGATTAGGATGATAATCTGAAATCTTTTTCCTATCGGCCGGATCCCAAGGAAGTTCATTCACATCAATTTCACTAGGCATCGAAGGAGCCGAGCTAGATTCGAGTGTTGGTGCTTTTCGTTTAAAGAATTTTTCCATTTTGTCCGACAATAATACTAACAAAATAAATCAAAATACTAAATTAACATATAGAATCAAACATGAAAAAACAATAACATATATTAACATATAGAATCAAACAACAATTCTGAAATCTTTAAAGAATTTTTCCATTTTCCAACAATGAACAATCTGTTTCCATTATTCCATTAACACATAGAATCAAAACAACAATTCTATAAGCAATTTCTAAGCACCCTAAGCTAACTAACAACAATTCTAAATCAAAATCAACAATAAAAACTAAAAAGTTTAGGGTTTTACCTAAAATCAATGTCAAAATCGTGATATGGTTCACTTCTTGATTCAAAATCGTTTCAAAATCGATTTCAATGACTTTGACTCTGACTCTCGTCTCTTGCTATGAATGTTTCACTTCTTGAATCGATTTCAATGGTTGTCGTTGATGGGTTCACTCATCATTGATTTAGTTGCTTCATACTTGAATCGATTTTATTGATTCAGTTGTAAGTTCGTTCTTTTTTTTTCACAGTAGTCGAACACTCAACTCGAACAAAGACGTTAGATGTCTTAGACGTAATCCTTAGATTGGGATTGGGTTGGGCTCAGGCTTTAAGTCTTTGATGGGCTTAATTAAATTAGCTGGGGTCCCTTTAGAAGATCAAGTTAGGGGCCCACATGTAAAACATCCATAAAAAATAATTCCTCATCAGCATTGGATTTAGTAGGGGTTAATGGACCCCCATGCTTAAAGCGTGCGTCTGCCCCTGTTTCTCCTCCTCTTTCCCTTCATTTCCTTTCCATTACTGTAACACTCGGGATTTTGGTGAGGGAAAATTTATATCGAGTCCCGTTTAGTTTAATTTATTTAATACTTACATATTTATATAGAGAGTGACGTAAGTATATAGACATAGGTATATGTATTTTTATGTAAATCTAGGTACATATGTGTGCGTGTGTGTTATATATACGTGTAATTATATATTTTAGAAACCTAGGTATAAATAAATATATATATATATATATATATGTATATATATGTGTGTGTGTGTAAGTAGATATTTTAAAAGGGATTTGTCTTGAATGTTCCTAGTTGAAGAAGGGCCTTGTGAGTCAGTTTTAATAAAAGTTTAGACTTAGTGGGATTGCATTAGGATTTATGATTTGAATCACATAGGGTGGCCATGGAGAGGTTGGCGGCTGCCAACAGTAATCAGCTCAGGCAGGGCGCGACTTTAGGCTCTTGCCACTCACCCTATGCCGACGACCCTTTTCCTCCTTTCTCCACTTCTTTTCTTCTACTGCTTTGGTATTATACTTCTTCACATTTTCCCTTTCTAACTCTCTCTCTCTCTCTCTCTCTCATTCCTCTCTTTCTCTCTGTGAAATCCCATTATCTCTTATTTTTATTTTTTCCTTCCTCCTTTTCAGATCCGATTTTTAGGAGTATTGAGAAACATTTGGGTAAATCTAACTTCAAGGTTTGAGAGATTTTGGTTGAGATCTTCAAGTTCTTCAAGAGGTAAATTTTTTGTTGAACTTTGAGGTAATTAGGATTTTAGCTTTGGATCTATTTCTTAAGGGTGGAGATCCCTTCTTATACTTCCCATCTTAACACTACTTCCCATCGAAACCCAACCCATGGTTACTATATATATCATTTAAACAAATTTAACAAAATGTTTACTAGATGTAGTAATCAAATGTCTCCTCAGACGCTACTCGGGAACCGTTTACCAATTGTTTTTATCAGGTAAACGTTCACCGACAAAACCTACCACCATTACTTAACTTGTCGGATAATCCAACCCAATAACCATTTCATTTGGCTTCCGTGGAGTGAACGAAGTGGTCGGTGCACATTCGAGGCACCCAAGATCTTGGGTCATCGAATCATGGTTGAAAGCTTTAACCTGATCAACCTTATCCACACTGTAATTAGCCGGTTGGTTGTCTCTAAACTCCCTGCATCATCGACCCACCCAAGATCCTGGGTTATTAGGTCGTCTTCGAAAGCTTGACCATCCTGATCAAGACTCGGGTCTGAACCCACATAATGATTAGTTAGCTCCGGTTGGTTGTTTTCGAGCTCGAAGAATTCTAATGCCATCTTCATATTTTGTGGATCATCGAACCATCTCTCAACATGGCTCATTACATCGTCATCGTTGATCGGACCCGAACCCACATTGTGATTAGTCGGTTTTGGTTGGTTGCTTTTGAGCCGAATAACATCTCCACATTCGGTGCATGATCAAACAATCCAAGATGATGGCCCATGAGATCGGGGTTCAGAGGTTGAACCTGATCAAGATTCACATATTTCCGGTTCTGAACAACATTAACGTTTTTTGTCTTCTTGAGTACTTCGAGACGTGCTTTGAGAATACGCTCTTTCTCTTCCAATCCGTTCGCAAACTGTCTGAGTTGACATTCCGATAAATGATTTAGTTTGAGAATACGCTCTTTCTCTTTCTCTTCCAATCCGTTCGAAAGCGGAATCTCAAGATCTAAATCATTTATAACACACACACACACGTGTATATACCTAGATCTGAGTTGACATTCTGAAAAATGATTTAGTTTGCGAATACGCTCTTTCTCTTTCTCTTCCAATCACTTCGAAAGCAGAATGTCAAGATCTAAATCATTTATAATACACACACACACACACACACACATATACCTAGATCTGAGTTGACATTCCAATAAATGAATTAGTTTGAGAATACGCTATTTCTTCTTCTCTTAACATGGCTCATTACATCGTCATTGTTGATCGGGTCCGAACCCACATTGTGATCAGTCGATTCCGGTTGGTTGCTTTTTAGCCAAGACCCGAATGACATCTCCACATTTGGTACATGATCAAACCATGCAAGATGATGTCCCATGATATCGGGGTTCAGAGGTTGAACCTGATCAAGATTCACATACTGCCGGTTCTGATCAACATTAACGTTTCTTCTCTTCTTGAGTATTTCGAGACGTGCTTTGAGAATACTCTCTTTCTCTTCCAATCCGTTCGCAAACTGTCTGAGTTGACATTCCAATAAATGATTTAGTTTTCGAATATGCTCTTTCTCTTTCTCTTCCAATCCGTTCGAAAGCAGAATGTCAAGATCTAAATCATTTATAATACACACACACGTATATATACCTAGATCTGAGTTGACATTCCGAAAAATGATTTAGTTTAATAGTACACTCTTTCTCTTTCTCATCCAATCCGTTCGAAAGCGGAATGTCAAGATCTAAATTATTTATAACACACACACACGTATATATACCTAGTTCTGAGTTGACATTCTGAATAATGATTTAGTTTGAGAATATGCTCTTTCTCTTTCTCTTCCAATCCATTCGAAAGCGGAATGTCATAATCTAAATCATTTATAATACACACACACTTACCTAGATTTGAGTTGACATTCCGATAATTGATTTAGTTTGAGAATACGCTCTTTCTCCTTCTCTCAACATGGCATATTACATCGTCATCGTTGATTGGGTCCAAACCCACATTGTGATTAGTCGGTTCTGGTTGGTTGCTTTTGAGCCAGGACCCGAATGACATCTCCACATTCGGTGCATGATCAAACCATCCAAGATGATGGCCCATGAGATCGGGGTTCAGAGGTTGAACCTGATCAAGATTCACATACCGCCGGTTCTGATCAACATTAACGTTTCTTGTCTTCAGGGTCAGTCCTAGGATTTTTGAGGCCCTGTGTGAAAATGCTAAAAAAATTCCCCTGTGCCAAAAATTTAAGCACATAAAACGACGAAACATGCGATATTTTACTGGGTTTAAAATCTAGTCAAGTTAAATGTCTCATCCACAAGCTGATTTTTTTAATTATAATAATAAAATACAACAGGGTGACATAAAAAACAAAACCTTGAATTACAAAATATTGAATGATATAGGGATAAAAGTTGGATTAAGATCGTGCTTCTTTCTTTTCGGGTTTCCCTTTTCCAAATTGAAATTAGAATAATAAAACATTTACTTCAATATATGGAACTTAAAAGATAAGAAAAACTATAATTAATTTTAACTAAAATAGTTGAAGTTAGTGTCATAGTAAACAAAGAGCAAAACTCAGAAAGTTAAAAGTTTGAAGACTAAAGTCTAAATCTAATATGGTAATATCAAATCTCAAAGTAAAGAAAATACAAAAGAACAATGATGAATTGCAAAATTCATAATCTATTTTACTGTGCATTGCAAATAACAAGTGCCCAATAAGTCAATATCACGAGATTTTATTATTGTTGTGCAACGTGCTCCAATTGTGTCGATACTCGATATAATGATGTGCTCATATGCATTGCAAATTTCAATTTTCAAGTTTCATCATGCAAGAGCAATATTCATTATCATGATGACAAAAGCCTCTTAGCCTTGGCTTAGTAATCACCGACTTACACATATTACACTACTTATAATAATCAATTAGAAATTAAGATTTTTTTTTGCAAAAAGAATTAAAGATCCATAAATTATAATATGACTCACACAACACTTAACAAGTTCATAGAAATTAGCCATTCGGGATTTGTGTCTTTAATTTCTCTATCTCATAATTAAGGGGTAAAATGAGAAAGCATGCACTTGTTTTTTAAAAGTGGAAACTTATTTTGAAACAAATTCAAATAGTAACGTTGACACTTTTTTTGGGACGGAGGAGTATTAAACTAAAAACTAGTAATAGATGACAACTTGATGCCCCATTGGGCTTTGGAGAATGATGACACCGTGGAGACCACATAAGATATCTTGGAAGAAGATGAATTCGAAGATATAGCTGTCTTTGAACAATTAGATTTCAAAGATAGAACTGTCCAACCACCTTCAGTGGTGGAAGCCCCAGAATTAAAATTAAAACCTCTTCCTAGTCACCTTAAGTATGTTTATCTTATGGAGAATGAAAAATTACATATAATTATTTCTTCAAATTTAAGTGATAACCAAGAGTTTAGGTTATTAGAAGTTTTGAAAACCCATAAGAAAGCCATAGGTTGGACAATTGCCGATATTAAGGGTATAAGTCCGTCTCTTTGCCAACATAAGATTGTTTTGGAAGAAAATAGTATTGGAAAGGTGCAACCTCAAAGGAGATTAAATCCTATTATGAAAGAAGTAGTCAAAAAGGAAATCTTGAAATGGCTTGATGCGGGTATTATTTACCTGATTTCTAGTAGTGGTTGGGTGAGTCCGGTACAGTGTGTACCAAAGAAGGGTGGAACCACGGTTATCACCAAAGATAAAAATGAACTCATACCCACTAGGACCGTCACCGGATGGCGGATTTGCATGGACTATAGGCAATTGAACCTAGCAACTAAGAAGGACCATTTTCCTTTGCCCTTTATTGATCAACTGCTAGATAGACTTGCCGAAAAGGAATTTTATTGTTTCTTAGATGGATACTCGGGATACAACCAAATTCACTTCGCACCGGAAGGTCAAGAGAAGACAACCTTCACTTGCCCTTTCAGAACTTTTGCTTTCCGACGTATGTCTTTCGGTTTATGCAACACACAGGCCACATTTCAACGTTGCATGATGTCTATTTTCTCGGACATGATTAAAGACTCTATAGAAGTTTTTATGGATGAGTTTTCAGTAATCGGTACGTCTTTTGAAACTTGTCTTGAAAACTTAAAGAAAACATTGGAAAGATGTGACACCGATGACTTAGTTTTAAATTGGGAAAAATGTCATTTTATGGTACAAGAAGGGATAGTCTTGGGACACATGATTTCCAAAAAGGGTTTGGAGTTAGATAAAGCTAAAATAGAGGTAATAATGCAATTGCCCGAACCTTCTTCGGTCAAAGGCATTCGTAGTTTTTTGGGACATGCGGGATTTTATCGTCGATTTATTAAAGATTTTTCAAAATTGCAAAACCTTTGTGTAATTTATTGCATGTCGACCAAAACTTCGAATTTACCTCCAAATGTAAACAAGCTTTTGAAACCATCAGAAATGCACTTATTTCGGCACCTATTGTTATTGCCCCCGATTGGACCATGCCTTCTGAGGTTATGTGTGATGCAAACGATTGGGCCGTAGATGCGGTTTTAGGTCAAAGAAGAAATAAGATTTTCCACCCCATTTACTATGCAAGTAAAACTCTTATAGAAGCACAAATTAATTATACAACAACCGAAAAAGAGTTACTTGCGGTAGTATTTGCTTTCGATCGTTTTCGCCCTTACTTGATTGGCACTAAAGTTATAGTTCACATGGATCACTCCGCTCTTAAATATCTATTTAGCAGAACCGACGCTAAGCCAAGGCTTATTCGCTGGGTTCTTCTTTTACAAGAATTTGATTTAGAGATAATTGATCGTAAGGGATGTGACAATCAAGTGGCCGATCATCTTTCTAGAATTGAAGGAAAGGTTTTGAGTGGTGGAGATCATGAAATAATTTTTTTTTCGGATGAGTATGTTATGGCTATCCAACATACTCACCAAAATGAGGTCCCATGGTTTGCGGATATCGCAAATTATTTAGCATGTGGTTTAAAACCTCATAATTATCATGGAGCTCGTTTTCAAAAATTCATCCATGATTGTAAACATTTTTTATGGGATGATCCGTTTCTTTACAAAATGGGATCAGATCAAGTCTTACGCAAATGCGTTCCCGACTTTGAAATTCCTGCTTTATTAAAGGAATGTCATGCATCTCCTTATGGTGGCCATTTTGGTGGCCAACGAACGACCGCAAAAATTCTACAAAGTGGATTTTATTGGCCAAACATTTTTAAAGACTCTTTTGAATTTGGTAAGAGTTGTGATCAATGTCAACGAACGGGAAATTTGTCCCAACGGAATGAAATGCCCTTAAATAATATTTTTGAAATTGAACTTTTCGACGTTTTGGGCATTGATTTCATGGGTCCATTTCCTATGTCGTTCAATAACATTTATATATTGGTCGCAGTAGATTACGTCTCCAAATGGATCGAAGCTAAGGCTTGCCCGAGAAACGATGCCAAAACGGTAGTTGATTTTTTGCATAAAAATATTTTTGTTCGTTTTGGAACCCCCCGAGCTTTGATAAGCGATGAAGGGACTCATTTTGTAAACAATACCTTAGCTACCGTTCTTGCCAAATACTACATCCAACATCGAGTTTCTATGGCATATCATCCCCAAACAAATGGGCTTGCCGAACTTTCGAATCGGGAAATTAAAAATATTTTAGAAAACGTTGTTAGCCCAAATCGAAAGGATTGGTCTCTCAAGTTAGATGATGCATTGTGGGCGTATCGTACGGCTTTTAAAACACTATTGGGAATGTCTCCGTACCAAATAGTTTTCAGAAAAGCGTGTCATCTTCCTCTTGAATTAGAGTATAAGGCGTTTTGGGCCGTAAAAGAATATAATCTAAACCAAAAAGATTCGGGGGAGAAAAGAAAACTTCAATTATGCGAGTTGGAGGAATGGCGTAACCGAGCTTATGAAAACGCCAAGATATATAAGGAAAAAACCAAATATTGACATGACCGTAGGATCAAAAATCGAGTCTTCGAGGTAGGTCAAAAGGTTCTTCTCTTTAATTCTCGACTTAGACTATTTCCCGGAAAATTAAAATCAAGATGGTCCGGACCGTTCACCATTGTCGGTGTCGGAAAATTTGGCACCGTGGATCTTTTAAATCCACCGGACAATAGCATTTTTAAGGTAAATGGTCACCGCGTCAAACATTTCCTTCCCGAAGGAATGGTTGATCAACCTCAGTAAGTTCGAGGTTATGTTATTTCAGTAAATATTTATTTTTCTGTTTTATGTAATTATTTTTAATTTTTTTGTCAAGACAGTGGTGACTTTGTGGCCACTATAAAGGTTACGTTTTTCTAACCTTTCAGCTGAGTTTTGTTTTTATTCAGGTCATTTAGAACATGTATTGACTACTGGTTCTGCATAGGGTCAGAGAACAAAAATGCTTTTGCAAAAAGGCATGGTATTAAAAAAATAGTAAGCATTGTGGATTTGTTGCACCTTTTTGCAAGCTTTCAACCCTTGTCAAACTTTTCCTAGGAAAGGATGGTTTGTGTATTTAATTATACAAAAGAATGGAGAATAGATTTATTTATTCTTAAAAGTACTAGAAGCATGATGGTTGGGGACATAGACAATTGAGTTTAGTTGTCTTAAAAAGTTGTCATTCAATTTTTCTAATTTTGTCTTTAAAATGGATGACAAACTTTTGAAAAAAAAATCTGATTAATATGAAGTTGTTGAAACAATTGGTAATTTTTTTATTATTAAGAGATGTCTCCCTAAATTTTAAAATATAAACTTTGTACTTTTTTTTTCAGTAAGACAAATATAAAGGATAAGTCTTGGTTTTAAAACAAAAAAAAACAAAAAAAAAGTAAAAATTAAAATAATATCAGTGTACTTTTGTTTCAAAAAGTCAAGACCATTTTCAAACTTTTACTTAACCCAAAGTTTAATTATTTTTTTACTTTCTTAAAACCCATCCATCTTCCTTCTTCTTCATTTCATCGAAAGCCATGGCAAGACCCAAAAAGCTTGTGAGAAACCCCACCTCAAATCCTAGCCGGAAAAGTCGTCGCCGGCAACTGGAGAAGTCATCACCACCACCAGCATCCACCATTGCTCCACCTCCGGCCTCTGTTCTGTCGATTTCGATGCCGCCGGAGGGCTCGTCTATTGCTCCGACGAAGGTCGTGTCGCCGCCGGCGACCACCGTCGTCACCTACGTCGAAGGGCATGCAGTGGTCACTAAGGTATCATCTGAAATCCCTAGTTCTACTCCTCTATATAGACCCGATTTTACACAAAACCCACCCACCCTTGTTTCCCTAACCTCCGGAACCACCACTACCACCACCGTCGCACCACCTCAGACCACCACGATCACCATTCCACCTCTAATCCCAAACACAACCACTCCTATAACAGCCTTTGGAGCACTCCCATACCTGACATTCATCCCGATTTCGAAACCCCCGATTGTGAGTGCAACTAACCCTCACCTTTTCAATCTAAATGATGAAGACCCGGAACGATTTGCCGATGTTCATTTTGATTTCGAAACCGATCAAACTTTGGAAAATGATTTATTACCTTTCCATGTTACACCTTCGGGTTCGGTTTCGATGACTCAACCAAATGTACCATTAGGAAATATATCACAAGAACACGTCATTCAAGAAAGTTTGGAAACTCATGTGGAAGAAAATGTGATCGGAAAAGGCTCCGACACTACAATCGGAGAGGCGGTGTCAACCACCGATAAATGACAAACTCGGTTCTCTACCATCGGAAGACTGACGAGGACCCAAGTACGGGCTGCCAAAGGGAAGCAGAAAGTGGTCGAGCCGGAAACCGAACAAAGTGATGAAGTGGACGTACAGGAACAAAATGTGCCGCCAAGAAAGAGGACGCAATTCTAACGAAAGGGTAAATTCTATACCTTTGAAAGACGTTATGAACTTATGCGTAACAATAAGTTTCTTGTTGAACGCGCCTTTGACCCCAAGTTGGTCAAGGATATGTCGTTTGTTCGTAATCATTTAAAAGCTCATCATTGGGAACACATGATTTTCCGACCTTGTTTAGTAAATGAAACGTAGGTAAGCGAATTTTATGCGGCCATTGGTTGTACGAAGAATGATAACATTATAATACGGGGATGTCGTATTAATTGGACAACCCCTAAAAGTAATGCTATCCTTGGCCTAAACCCACCGTTAGTATGTTCATACCGAAGTCTTGAAAATGGTATTTTGGAGCTTAGTGATGATGTGATACTTGCTGCCCTATCTTTACCGGGGCACGAATGGGTTCTTACCGGCAACCGAAAAGAGTTGCAAGCTTCTCAGTTGACTTTAGAAGCAAGTTTATGGTTTCAGTTTGTAAGGCACAACCTTATGCCAACCATGCACGACCAATCATTATCTCGTGCAAAATGTTTGTTTGTATATTGTATCTTGAAAGACTTGCCTTTTGATGTGGGAAGTGTTATACATCAAGCGATTATTAATTCGACTACTCGACTTAATTCTCGTTTGATATTTTCCGAACTCCTTACAAAGTTGATCAAAGCGGCCAGTGTGGCCGTGCATGAAGAAGATGTGATTTCTAGTAGCCCTTCGTTGTTAAACTTTGGTACGATCACTCGTATCGATAAACCTTTACCCGACGAACTTATCGACGATGCAACCGGATCCCGTGTCACACGCCGTCAAACTCAAAGGAAACAATCACTGGTCACCTCCACAGCTCAGACTTCAGCCGTTCCAGCTACCACTGTACCACCTACCTATCAGATTCCTCCGATCCCACCGTCTGCAACGGGATACAGTTCGGAGGAATGGTTGTGTTACTTGCTCAACAGAATGACGAAAACGATGAAAAGTTAACTGTCATTCTCGATATGGTTTCAACCATGAGCAGCCGTATCACCAACTTAGAAGAAAAATCATAGAAGTTTTGGATGTATGTTCAAGATCACTTCCGTATGCAAAACAACTCCCTTCGCCGAACTAACCCTCTGTTAGCCGACGAGATGCCACGTTTTCCACCGGGTATCATTCCTCCACAAGTCTGTATGCCGCATGTCGCACCTCCGTCTTCAACACCAATCATGACAACCGCCACCATCGTTTCTGTTCAGGCCACGACTGCCACCACGCCGTAGCTACTCCAGCGAACCAGGCATTCACGTCAGCTGTTCCGAACCCCACCGAAAGGGGTAATGATCACTAGATAACTCTCGGTTGAAAATCATCGTTTATGAACAATTTTATTTTGAACTTTTAATTGTCTTTTTGTTTATTTTGATGGGATTGTTCATGCTTACACAAGATCATCTTGCCTTTTGTGTATGCAAGATGATGTATTTATTTTATTAACGATGGTTTGTTTTCTTTCGCATATTTGTGTTATTTTCTATGTTTAAACAGGTGCATACATTTTTACTTCATGAATTTTGTGTGTCCAAAATTGAGAAGACATAGGCCATCTTTTATTTAGCCAAACACAAATCCCTTTGGTTGCCAATTTTTAAGCCATATAACAAAACAATGTATTAAACAATGAGGACATTGTTAACTTCTTTGTTGGGGGTAGGGGAAAACCGAGTTAAGAATATTCGGTTCATATTTTAAAAATAGAACATGTTTTCTTCGTAAAATTGGAAGAAAACAAAATAATTTTTTTTAGAACCCAAAAAGATCCTTAAAAATGGGTTTCAAATGAGTGTCAAAAACCAAAAATTGCCCTTTATGAAAAATATTAAACATTTTTTGGTTCAAGACAAGTTCGAGGGAAAAGAATATGAAGGTTTTTAGTCTATACACTAACCCGACATAGTCCTATCGATCAATTTTGACGCTTCAAGATTCATGAAACGAAGATGTGCACTTTGCAAAGACTCGGATATACACCAACCTCTCGTAAAATCCTTTTTCTTCTTTTCTTTTTACTTGAGGACAAGTAACAACTCAAGTTTGAGGGTATGATAACTCTCGAAAATGAGAGTTATTTTGTAGTATTTTCCTTTGTTTATTTCTCATTTTTCCTATCTCTGCAGGCCTTTATGCCTTCTTTTCCTATAAAATTGTTTCACACGATGATTTGGTACCAAAAGTTGTATTTCTAGTTTTTATTACTTTTTTTGCTGAAAAATCGCCACAATGTCACCACTGTGGCATGATTGGTGCTGAATGAATAAGCCGCTGAATGGCCAGGGATTAATTCTGTGAAGTTTCCTGGAAATAAAGAAGAAAAGAACAGCTGGAAATGAAAACTTTATAGGGTTGAGGGCTAGTCTATATAGGGCATGGTGTACACTTTTGTATGTTGGGTAATGACCCTTGGTTATGGTTTCCCTTGTAGTATAAAAGGGAGCCTTGGGGCTTCATTATTCCACACCCCTTTACACCTCCAAGAGTTTTTAGAACTCTCTCTCTTCTTCTCCTCCCAGCACTTGCTGGTTTCTATTTTTATTTTTGTAGTTGTAGTTTTTAGTTTCTTGTATTTTAATTTCTGCATTTTAATTTCTGCATTGTACCTCTGTCGCCATAACCTCGACACTGTGGTGACAGATTATCTTTATTTATATTAAGGCAAGTTACATTTCAGTTCATTTCTGTTTATTTACTGTTTTTCATGTCTCATAGTAGCTAAATTGTCTCTATGGGTGTGGGTGTGAGTTTAACTTAAATGTTCATATAATATGTGGGTGTTCTCATTTTTATTACCTTAACGTTTGGTCATTTAAAACGGGACTTAAACTCGACGCAGATAAGCCGCGCACTTTGAAATGTTAATATAAGATCTTAGACCCAGAGATGGGCGGATCAGAAATACGGTTTAAATGATGCACAAAGATTCAAGAGAACTTTGAATAGCCACGCAGAGATGCGGACTTTGTATGCATTTAGCTAAGAATTCATTCGGTTGTCGTACTTTATATCACAAAAAGATTTGGGTATATTCCGTACGCCCAGTGTAATTTGGATTTAAATCGCCAAACTTTAAAGTAAGAAATTTGGGAACTTTATGTAAATTTATAAGTCGTCTATATGAACCTCACTCCCGAGAGGGCGGTGTGGGTCTGTATATTTCTTATAACTTTCCGACCATGTTATTATATTTATCTGCTAGACTAAAGAAGAAGGCTCCTGAATCAGCGCAGGGAAAAATCCGCAAGCAGGAGAACTGTACTAACCTGCCGCCGGTTACTTTATCAGGGACTTTTTTGATTCGGAACTCTTAGTCGAGCTGATGGCGGGATCTTTTTTTTGTTCGAGGTTCAAGAGGAATATACCAGAAGGAAGCTGGTCGAGGAGATCAGTAGCTAGAAAGCTCCTTTGGGAGAGCAAGGTAGCAACCTCGTCGGTCTTAGTTTTCATGTCAGTATTTGCTATCTCGATCAATGTTTGGTTAGTAACCTCAGTAGGTTCTTATTTTGTTGCTGGATTTGGGTGATTAGCAAAGAGATTTTTCGTTATTGTTGTTATTTCCTTCCTTCCATCCCATGTAGGCCTATTCATGCTCTTGCTATCCATATTGAAAAAATAGAAGAAAGGGAAATGAAGACTAGCCAAAAGACCTAAAATCTAAAAAATCGAAATACGAGTCAGTCTGTCAGTTGCAGCTAACAGATCTTGGTCACTGCATCAGCTCGATGTCAAAAAGGCCTTTCTTCATGGAGACCTCCACGAATAGGTTTATATGAGTCCTCCACCAGGTTTTCGAGCTCAGGGGTAGAAAGAAATGCCGACAAGTTGAGCTTTCAGATGAGATTGCCCCTTAGTCGAGAAGTGTGCACCCATTGGTCAAGCTGGTTGCCTTTAAGCAAGTGTTCACATGAAGCTGGATAATATCTACGATAAGGGCAAAAAGTGATTACTCAAACCCCGTGCCCCCAACGGTATATACAAGAAAAGTCTGTCTCTAGTTTCATACTAGAGGGAATATAAGTTTATGGTTAGACTGGGTAAAGGCACAAATAGAAAACTTCCCATGAATAGCGTTTTAAAGGTTTAAAAAAACGCTGTTCCCTAAACTAAGAGTCAGATATTTGATTCTTGGATGACTGATCTACTAAAGGTAAGTAACTTGATTAACCCGCTTCAAACCAATATGCGGCTTCTACGCTATCAAGAAAATACTAATCCGTTCAACAATTACGACCCCGCTATTACCTTTTCTCTAATAATATTCATCAGGATAGCACACGCACACCTTATTACAATTAGGGTATAAAAATACCATCAGCCCTCATCACAGAGAATAGGCTCATCACCAGGTTCAATAGACGTGAGCTGTCCTGCCAGACAGAGTTCTTCCAAGAGTGTATACCCAGCATTATAGTCGAAGATAACTTTATCATTCTCTCTAGTTGAAATAAAAACTTCAATTTCCGCACCGAATAACGGTGAGCAACAGCCATCAACCCGTAGGGGTGGAAAGTGTTTAATAACGCTTTAATGGATACCGGGGAGAGATCGACTGTCAAATCTCGAACCCTAAAGTTATTCGTGAATTCCGCGGAGCCACTCCTTGATATTAGTGATTTATCTTTCGAAATAACCACTGCGGAGGTCAAGGGACTCCTTGTAACGGGTCGCGACATTCTCATCCGCGATTACTACGTCATCCCCGAGGACGGCGTAGTTGGTAAACACCCTTCCCGGGTACACAAGTTCTGCACACCACCAAATAATTAGGTGGTGGGACAACGCGAAAAGAAGCCATGCGCCAAGATAGCCCGCTCATGCTTGCTATAACAATTCCCTTGCCTACTAGACTTGTCTAAGAAAAGATGCACGAGCCACTCTTTCTCTTACTTTAGGGAGGCCCTCCTATCAAGAACGGTTTGATTTCATTTGATCATTCTAGCGTTCACGGCTAGTCTAAAAGAAAGTCAATATACAGATCCGCAACCTGTGCTGTGGTTGATGCCCCACCCGAGCTCACCATACTCGATTTGCCGGTTCTTCGTCCGAGCGGCCCCCTGAGGATGCGGGAAGCCAATGATAGGAGTGGTTAACTGGACTCTCTTCGAAGGATTTCTTGATGCCCTATCCATGGCGACGCCTAAGTGAACATACATCAATTTGTGTCTGCTTCTATTGGTCCCCGTCGCGGCGTTAGGAGACATTCATTGGGTAATTCCGCAGAAGACCACACAGGCCATAGGTAACGGCTCTTATGCCTTGCCAGCAGAAATCAATCCAGAGACCGTCCTCCCTATCGCCCGCCCAATGCTTACTATCGAGATTGGTTCGTCGGGCTTTACTCCCATTCCAAAGTTTCCGAATTAGCTTTAGAGACGTGGGAATTGCTTTTTCGGGTCCTTGTATTCGTCCCGAAGGGAATCCGACTCAGGTGTGAGCGAGGGTATCTTCTTTGGGGTCTATGCTATTCGCTTAGCCTTTATAGTGGTAAGTTCTTTTCTTCTAAGAGCTTTCCCAGCTCAAATAATTGGTTTTCTTTTTTCCTTGATTGAAAGACTAAGACCGATGAGTCGAGGGTATGGGGTTACGGGTCTAGAACCATTGTCGTATGGTGAAAGTGCAATGCCTTCGAAGCCGGTAAGCAGTCCGGAATCATTCCAGGCTTTCGATCTAGTCCAATCGTCTAAGTAAGCGGCTTTTCTTTTAGCCTTTTTAATTGAAATTTGTTTTCCTCTTGGGATTGGAAAATGGAAGGAATTTCATGTACCCAAATGGGAGGAGTGTCTGACCCCCTCAATCTTTCTATCCGGAGTGAGTCAGGCGGCTAAGCCTTTAATCCTGCTTCATCTTCTTCGGGAGCTGAGAATGCTTCTGCTGCTGAACCGGGAGGGGCAAAGAGGCTTACATGCCTTATTTAAAAAATGGAAAACACGTCTTTCTGGGTGGGGGAGGTCGACCGCTTGCTGGGCAAAAAGCGGGGTTAATAACTCGCCGATTTTCTCTTTGAGCGTGTCAGCCACATTCTCATTGACTCTTTCTTCATAGTTCCCGGGGGTTAACCCTCTTAAACGGGATACGCGCCGGTAACCGGAAAGCAGAATAAATGATGGTAGGGCCAGACCAATATTCTCGACAATCGGGAAAAGGTAGTTAAGAATACTATCAGAATTCATTGCAGCGTTTCTACTTGCTAGATGTGCTGCTCTACCCCATCACCCGTAATGTAAAGCACTCCCTGGAATCCCGGCTTGGCACTGTTAGTCTTCTTCATCAAGAAGGAAATGAGCAAAGAAGAGTTACGCAAGTGCAAGGAGAGCTCACTACGTAACATGATAGGGATCCCAGCGAAGCCGGGAGCGGAAGGAGGGACTTGAACCCTCAACCTCAGCCTTGGCAAGGCTATGCTCTACCAATTAAGCTATTTCCGCCTCTACGGTAGTGGCGAAGCACTACTGAGCAATTCACGTATCACTTGATACGGACGACTTCTGTTTTTCCGCCGGACCACAGTCTTGACCTCCGGTCGAGCTAGTTTTTATTCCTCTATCTAGGCCAACATTCATTCTAAGACTTTCACCAGCAAGGGCTGAAAGAGAAGAGCAGGGGGTGGTAGGCTTAGTAGGGCTCGAACCTACAATATCACCGTTATGAGCGGTACGTTTCAACCAATTAAACTATTATGTCGGGAAAATGATGGGCTGTCTGCTACAGGGGTATGGCTGCCTCATCGTTCTTTTTCAAAAATTCTCGTTAAGGTCCCATAGATAGAACCTGATACGAAGTACTGAACATAAGACCTATCTATTTACCGACAGAAGGCAATTGCCCATACCCTTACGATAGGCGAATGGTTCTACAACTGCAAGCACATTCCCTCCCTCTCATAGACAAAGACTACCAGCTAGTGGAACGAAGACTGAAGCTGACATAAGTCCAACTTCTTGAGCAGCCGAGATATTGAAGAACGAACATTTGCTTGAATTCCTTGCCTCACCCTGAGATGAGAGGCTCTGTTGTTTTGCACGCCTACGGAGAGAGACTCAAAAAGTACCGACGCTCAATCGAAAGAAAGATAAATCCACTATATGCTTAACTCATGCCCCAGGAATCCCTAGACACAGGGGGTACGAACTAATTTTTTACTGGAGGGGAGGCTGGGGAAAAGCATAGAGCGTGCGGGCTCAGCTCTCGCACTCCTCCCATGGCACCGAAAATGTATCAGGGCTCAAGTGATTCACCGAAGCGACGAGACCTTGAAAGCAGCTTTTTCAAGTGTCAGTAGCGGAACGTTCTGTCAATCGGGGAAGGTTTTTGGTGACAAGACCCTTGTGGCTCCGGATTCCTCCAATCCAGCCGATCCCGAATCGACCAATTCCGGGATCTTTTGCAGCGAAGGCCTGTCATCGAATTCTTCAAACCTGGGGCATGTCGATCCTGAATGAAACTAAACATCATTGATCCTACTATCAATCAATCCATCATACAAAGGCCTAATTCCGGCTCATGGGCGTTTGGTGAGACTCCTTCGAGCCAAACTTAAGCCCCGGGAGCTGGTATTGCCTCCCGATGAGCTGTTCGAGACTGAGGAATCTAGAGATTTCCTGGAGTACTCTCTCCTTTATGGATGGATGCGCCAGTGGTTAAACTACCTTAAATGGTATCACCTTACCGCACTTTCCCCTTGGGTTACCCTCGAGGAACTGTTTAGCGAGACAACCTGGTGGAAAATCTAAATATGAAGGAACGAATCAGTGGATTGAAGAATTCAAGCTCGAAGACAAAGAGAAAGGTGCGAAAGGAAAAGGAAACAACGGGGGGATCCGAATCGTACCTAAATGGGAATGACATGAAAAGTCTTTTTCAAAACCTAGCATTAAGGGGTGGGTTTGAACAAACCCACCTCCTATTTGAGTCAGGCTAGAAAGAATGCCCGCCAAGTTCAGATAAGGGAATGCTTCCCCCAACCATTAAAGGAAAGGCTCGACGAAGGGAGGGAGATGCGGGGGGGGGGGGGGGGTGAAGGAAAAGGCTTTCGGAGATCGAGATTTTCTTTCTTTTTCATCGAAAACGAAGAAGGCCGAGGATGGCCTACGGTGCGTCTTATCTGAAGGGAACACGCTTTTCGGGGGGTAATTGCTTATCGGCTATCACCACCCACTCCGCGTATTCATTGCAGATTCTCTCAAATAACCGGCTAGCTCGTGCAATCAATATATCGTCACCCCCATGCATATAATAGCTACGAGCTGCTGTAAGCGCTCTTGCACGAGTACTCTATCACGAGTACACTAACAAGAGAGGAACTACGAGCAGAAATCAGTAGTCACTCTGCTACTTCAAGATATTGCGTAAAAAAGAAAGAGAGTTCGGCCGCTCTTCCTCGCTGACCCATCATGCAAAAGGTACACCGTTAGAGTGAGTGCGCTTGACTAATATAGAAAGTCTCCTTATTACAGGGCTTTAGTGTTCGCCATCTCCAACCGCTATATATATATATCATACTTAGAGCCTACCTGACTTGGCTAGCTACCGAGCCCGTACCGGCACAATCCGTTTTCTCTAAGCCAAGCCTAGTTCCATGTACCTGTAACCCGGAACAGCAGAATTTTCTCTAAACTTGACTTTCACTCTTCCTGCTTGCCGAACGAAAAGAAAGAATGTTTCACTTTCTATACCGCCGGCATACCCATACCTTTTTAATTCATTAGTTTAATCTTGTTATTCACAATTTCACCAACAATAAAAAAATCATTTTAAAATCAAACCAAAACCGATAACCAAGAAGTTCATAAAATTCTCAGATTCTCAGTAGTTCCAGTCCTTGAGGGAACGATACTGGTATTTTACCACTTTATTACTTGAAGGCGATCATAGTGACGGTGTGCACTTGCACTGCCACTGTGGGGACTTTGTGCCCACTATTTATACACGAACGGTTTTTAGCCAACAAGTTTTTGGCGCCGCTGCCGGTGACTGGCGTAATTTATTTCCTGAGATATTGATTTTTATTTCGAGCCTTAGTCTTTAGTTTTGGTTTTCAGCCTTTTTCCCGAGTTGTATGCCATGGCTACAACACGGTGAGCTATTGCCTCTTGATCACGAAATCGAAAGAACTATTCGAGGATGTAAAAGAGGAAGAAAAATTCGTAATAAACCTACTCGCACCATGGGTGGTGATGCTTTACCACCTCCGGTTCGAGAACCAACAGTTAAAATTGCCTATGACAAAACTCGAGGCATTCGGAACTACGCAACTCCATAATTCTGTCAACTAGCCGCTGGAATTAGTAGACCCGATGTAACTGCAACTGCTTTTGAACCAAAACTGGTTATGTTCTAAATGATCTCCGCAATAGGTCAGTTTGGAGGATTACCGCCAGAAGATCCGCACTCGCATTTAAAATCTTTTATAGAAATGACGGATCATTTTAAAATTCCGGGAGTTTCGCATGAAGCCTTACGTTTGACACTTTTCCTTTATACCGTAAAGGATAGAGCTAGAGCATGGCTAAAATCTCAACCTCCGATTCTATTCCTACTTGGAAGGATTTAGCCGAAAAATTTCTTAAAAAATATTTCCCTCCAACTAGGAACGTTAAATTTAGAAATGAAATTATGACCTTTCATCAAGAAGAGGATGAAGCGGTTTCTGATTCTTGGGAGAGATTCAAGGACCTTTTACGGAAGTGTCCACATCATGGAATCCCCTATTGCATCTAACTAGAAACATTTTATAATGGTCTTTCTAGTGCCACTAAAGTCATCCTTGACGCGGCGTCGGGGTTAAGAGGTTGAACCTGATCAAGATTCACATACTCCCGATTCTGATCAACATTGGTTTCTTGTCTTCTTGAGTACTTCGACACATGCTTTGAGAATACGCTCTTTCTCTTCCAATCCGTTTGCAAACGGAATCTCAAAGCACGTCTTGAAGTACTCAATAAGACAAAAAATGTTAATGTTGATCAGAACTGGTAGTATGTGAATCTTGATCAGGTTCAACCTTTGAATCCCGATCTCATGGGCCATCATCTTGGATGGTTTGATCATGTACTGAATGTGGATATGTCATTTGGGTCCTGGCTCAAAAGCAACCAACCGGAATCGACTAATCACAATGTGGGTTCAGACCCGATCAACGATGACAATGTAATGAGCCATGTTGAGAGAAGGAGAAAGAGCGTATTCTCAAACTAAATCATTTATCAGAATGTCAACTCATATCTAGGTATATGTGTGTGTGTGTATTATAAATGATTTAGTTCTTGAAATTCCATTTTCGAACGGATTGGAAGAGAAAGAGAAATAGTGTATTCTCAAACTAAATCATTTTTCGGAATGTCAACTCAGAACTAGGTATATATACGTGTGTGTTATTAATGATTTAGATCTTGACATTCCGCTTTCGAACCGATTGGAAGAGAAAGAGAAAGAGCGTATCTCAAATTAAATCATATTTAGGAATGTCAACTCAGATCTAGGTATATATACGTGTGTGTGTTATAAATGATTTAGATCTTGATATTCCGCTTTCGAACGTATTGGAAGAGAAAGAGAAAGAGTGTATTCTCAAACTAAATCATTTATCGGGATGTCAACTCAGACAGTTTTGCGAACGGATTGGAAGAGAAAAAGCGTATTCTCAAAGCACGTCTTGAAGTACTCAAGAAGATAAGAAACGTTAATGTTGATCAGAACCGGCAGTATGTAAATCTTGATCAGGTTCAACCTCTGAACCCCGATCTCATGGGCCATCATCTTGGATTGTTTGATCATGCACCGAATGTGAAGATGTCATTCGGGCCCTGGCTCAAAAGCAACCAACCGAAACCGACTAATCACAATGTGGGTTCGAACCCAATCAACGATGATGATTTAATGAGCCATGTTGAGAGAAGGAGAAAGAGCGTTTCGAACGGCACAGGAGCGGCTCTGATACCATTTGTAACACACCGCCTTACCCCGACACAATATTGTCCGCTTTGGCCTAAGCCGCACGGATTTGTTTCTAGATGGAAAACTACTATACTATGGAAAGTTGGGACTACCTGGAGGGAGCAAACCTTTCAGAGGACACAATTAGGAAAGCATTTATGAAAAGGGCCAAGGAAGTACACCCGGATAAAAATCCGAGTGATCTTGAGGCAACCGCTAGGTTCCAAGAAGTCCACGCTGCATACGATGTACTTAAGGACAAAAACAGACGTGCCGCATATGACGCGGAGGGCAAAGCGGACAATATTATGTCGTGGTAAGGCGGGGTGTTACATTATCCGACAAGTTAAGTAATGGTGGTAGGTTTTGTCTGTGAATGTTTACCTGATAAAAACATTTAGCAAATGGTTCCCTAGTAGCATCTGAGGAGACATTTGATTACTACATCCAGTAAATATTTTGTTAAATTTGTTTAAATGACATATTTAGTAACCATGGGTTGGGTTCCGATGAGATAGAGAGTTAAGATGGGAAGTATAATAAGGGATCTCCACCATTGGATGCACATTAGAATGAGATGCACTGATGGAGCGAGATGAGGTGCATCAAGATGCACCAGATCAACTCCCTTTTAAGGCGCAATTAATGAATGTATATGAGATTAAAAGTGATCACTGGTTCAGATATGTTCTTATGCTTCTTACCTTAACTCTCCTTCTCACACGATGCTATGCCTAGTAACCATATCCCTACAAAGCTTGTTTAAACATTATTTTGTAATGCTTTGTCAATTTTAAGATGGATTTATTGAAACTAATCATATCTCTCAAAACGGTTTGTTTCATCTCTTACCTACAAAGTACAACAAAAGAAGCCGAATGTACACCTACATAATACTTGTGGAGAATAATGGGAAAAGGATTTGTACTTTCTGTTAACCCACTACTCCCTTCATGTTTTACACAACCTTTATTTAGTATCTTATGAATTGATGGAAATTCTTAAAGAAATCTACTTCGAACAATAATCAAAGTCATTTCCCTCCGTTATATTCTTGTCGTAAATTACTTATGGGTTAAAAACCTATATATTTCAATAAAAGCATAACAAACGAAGCCGGTGATGGAATTTCAATAAACCAAAATGACACAGAAAAAAAGGTAAGACAACCAAATTAGAATGCATTTACAATTGTCTTCCAAATTTTATGCAAAATTGGGTGGTACTATACAATCTTTTAATGTATTTTACCAAAAGTCCCAGCTTCAAATTTGAACTTGCTTTCTACAACAAAAAAAGTCCTACCTTCTTTTTGGATCCTCCACGTTATTGTCCTCTTGGAGTCTTGATCACTCCAACCTACATTTGAATAGCCTTTAATATAAGTTTTTATCTTCAGCATCACATACCCATCTTAGAAGTTGTTTTCAATTAATCAACCTTTAACTGCTGAAAAAGAACCATCTGCTGAATTGGCAAAGTTATTAGTCAACTGCCAACAGAAAAGAAGCAAGTGTCTTCGACAATATCATATTTTAATAAACCACCTTTGACGAATATAAAGACTTAGGCATCACGGATATAACAATCATAACTTTTTAATAGAAAAAAAGGTCTCACCAACACACGGATAAATATTGTTTTCCCGGTTCCATTTTCAACAAACATTACTATGATGTGAGAGTTTGTGAATCTACCCTAAAGCGCCTTCTGTTTAAACCAACGTCGGAAGGAAGGATTCATAACTCGCAGCCAATCCTAATGTTTAGTTCCCTTGTTTCTAATTCTACAATAACCCATTTCATGATATGCTTGTCTCCTATTGCTCTTGATACTGCAAGTGAACCTTGTATTCTCCGAGCACTATTGTAAGAATCAACATATCCACCCTACAATCTACCACATTTCAAAACAAATAAGATTTTGTTCCCTTTAATTTATACCATTCTGCTTTATCCAATTCTACTTTTATGACATATTAAATTAATTTTATGCTAATTACCACGCCATCGACTCAGTGTTCTTCGTCTTTTCTTGAAGGTTTGTTATCAGCAGTTATAATCACTTGCATTTGATATTGTGAGGTTGCTATTTACCATGACTTCAAGTTTGTTTCGAGATACAAAGTTCTTTAAGATCGAATACCCTTGATTCCAGATTGCAAAAAACACAAAAGTTGTAATAATTTGGATACCAAACAACAATTTTGCAAGGAAGTACCTGACAATTAAACTTAGAGCTCCCAAAGGGGTTACAAGAATGTGCTACAACTGCAAAATTCACTATCTCACCCAAGATGACTGAAAATTTATAAAACATCATATAAAGAAAAGTGTTGTTTGACTTCTAGAGAGTCATATTTTGATGCCAAAACTGAAAATGAAAATCAGTGGGATACATTTAGGACTTACTGCTAATCATCCCATCCCACCACATGGGTTGCATCAACTATGAGTGGCCTACTAAACCTGAAACAAATTTTAATGATGTAAATTAACTTAATGGAACACAATTTAGCCATTCCAACAGTAAAAGACTAACTCCAAACACCATAACAAATACATCAACCAAAATCAATTATTAACTTTAGAATATATGCACTTTACTGTTTGATCAGGTTATATTGATCAAATAATAGATCTTTTGATTGTGAAAGCAATTATTCTTTAAAGAATAGCAAATTATTGGGGAACATTGATTCAATAAAATTTGACAACACTTGAACACATTGAGCTACTTGAGCATAAGGGCATATACACATAGATAGAAATGCTAAGATTAGAATTGTATGAACGAGTTGTTTACCTCTTGAAATCGCCGATTATTGTTGCATACAACATGATCCACACCAATAACCTCAAAATTATTGTATGCATTATTATCGTAAATGTATAGATAATAAGAAACACACCATATGAAAATCACAACATTTCTTTTTCAACTTTTTATCTAATGTTACTCATTCTGCCATTGTCTTCATCTATATAAGAACATGATTAAAACTATTTGCTAATCTACCATGTCAGGCATTAGAGTTGATTCATGTCCAATGTTGCTAACCCTATAATTCTTCCATTACAAACAAATATAAAAAGTCAACATAACTAATTTTGAAGTTCAACAAATCAAACACACCTGAATACACTGAGAATTGGAAGACCCTTCATTAGAACCAAACTTCTTTTCTTGAGGAAGATTGCAGCACCACCATCACTAATTTGACTTGCAGTCCCTACCAAAAGAAATTCATTCAAGAGTTTTATGAGTCGAAATTTTGAAATTTTATAACATGATTGTCATCACTTCTTTTTTCTTGTATGCATTGATCAATGTATATTGATCGCAAGTAATCATTATGGACTCAGAATAAAAAAATGCTCTGGTATTGCATTGAATCCAATCTACTAATAAAGCAAAGAAAACATATCAAACCTACACCCAATTTTACATTGATTCACAGACAAACAAACGCATGAATAGATTATGGCTGGAAAAAGAGAGGCTGAGGACAAGAGTAAGAGGGCGTGACCACGAAAAAAATATCTAAAAACAAGCGTCTTCGAACCCCGTTCTACAGCCATCTCCCTCTGTTTTTGCATTTCTTTGCTTCCTAAACTCATAACAATTCTTCGTGAATCGAGATATGTGATTGAAAGAGTGAGAGTGCATTTGAATACCAAGAGACATTTCCATGTTCTTCATGAGAGAGGATTTAAGGGAAGGGGAAGGGGGGCACAAAGCAGGGTGAGGGTTAGGATTACAATGAAATTAGGGATAAGTATCGCGTTACCTAAGATAAAGGTTGTGAGTGTGCTCTTTAATAAATTGTATTACATCACTAATAACTTGTATGCTTGAAAATTAAGTAATTATGCATTAACTAATGGTACAAAAAGCTTAAAAAGTTGTAGAGTAAATTACAGTTTTGGTTCCTGTGGTTTGTAATTTGTTATGGAATTGGTCATTTATCTTCATAAGTTACAAGAAAACCCTCCAGGTATGCATTTTGTTACAGAATTGGTCCCTCGAGCTGATGGTCGTCTATTTTCTCCGTTAGACACAAGGGCATTATGGTCATTTAACCTAATTTCATTTATTTTACCATTTTTTAATTAGTTTTAATTATTTATCTTGAAGATTCATCTTCTACATGATGAACACCAGGAACATGAACATTAATCAGATTCTTTTGCCAAAAACTTAAAATCAAACCCAAATTTAAAAATCCAAAAACCTAAAATCAAACCCATATTAAAAAACCTAAATCAAACCAACTTAAAAAGTTGAGAGGGAGAGATATCTGATAGAGATAGAGGTCGAGAGAAGAGAAAACCCTAATTCTAAATCAACGAACCTTAGACCTGTTAAAACGAAACACAAGAACAAAAGATATGTGTTCTTGTGTGGAGTTAGAGTTGGATCAATTACAACAAGAACCAGAGAGGGAGACAAGACGAAGACCACAGGGGTTTAACGATTTTCATCGGAGAAGCCGAATCGCCGGAGAAGCCGAACTTGCCGAAGAAGTCGAACTTGCCGGAGAAGACAAATCGCTAGAGAAAACGAACTCGTCGGCCAGGGGTTTAACGATTTTCGTCCCTGTGCTTCGTCCATCACCGTCCCAATCTCGGCCTCCCTCTATCTCTTCTCTCAGATCTCTCTCTCTCTCCTCTAGATCTCTATCACTCTCTCAGATCTCTCGCTCTATATCTCTCTTCTCAGATCTCTCGATCTATGTCTCTCTTCTTAGATCTCTCACTCTCTCTCTTAGATCTCTGGATCTATATCTCTCTTCTCAGATCTATCGATCAATATCTCAGATCTCTGGATCTATATCTCTCTTCTCAGATCTATCGATCAATATCTCAGATCTCTGCATCTATATCTCTCTTCTTAGATCTATCGATCAATATCTCAGATCTCTGGATCTATATCTCTCTTCTTTTTGGTTTTTTAATATGGATTTGATTTTGGTAAAAAATAGGTTTGATTTTGGTTTTTTAATATGAATTTGATTTGATTTAAGTTTTTATATATGGTTTGTTCTTGATGTTTATATTCTTGGTGTTTATCATGTTATAATTGTGAAGATGAGTATTCAAGGAAAACATAAACAAGGATCTTTGGTGTGCATGTTCTTGATGTTCGTCATATTATTATTGTAGAAGATGAATCTTCAAGATAAATAATTAAAAGTAATTAAAAATGGTAAAATAAATGAAATTAGATTAAATGACCATAATGTCCTTGTGTCTAACGGAGAAAATAGACGGCCGTCAGCTCGAGGGACCAATTCCATAACAAAATGCATACATGGAGGGTTTTCTTGTAATTTTTGAAGATAAAGGACCAATTCCATAACAAATTACAAACCACAGGGACCAAAATTTCAATTTACTCGAAGTTGTATTTAAGAGTTTAGATCAAATGCTTTATAATATAGTATAGATAATAGAGTGAATTACATATTTCGTCCCTAGGGTTTATTGGTTTTAACACTCTGGCTCCCTAAAATGAAATATCTATGGCTTGCATCCTTGTGGTTTCAATTTCATAATGTATTGGGTCCCTAAAACTAACTCCGTCCAGATTATTCTATTAATGGGATAACTGAGAGGGGTAGTTTAGTCATTTTACTTTTTTAATTAAAACCCACATGGACCTAACATGTAATTACTACATGAATATATTACCCTGGCTTTATCTTTTTTTTCCCAGACCACCACCGTGAACACAACAACGATGCTCCTCTGTTTCTTCTCCAGCGAACACAGCGGGCCTTCCTCGTTTCTTCTCCGGCGGACACTACGAAGAGACCTGCAACCCTATCTTCTTACTTACTCTTCAATGGCTCTCCCCAACCCTATCTATACCACTATCTCCTTTTCAGATCCAAATCTAAATCCATCGATGGGTTAACCCATGGCTCCCTCTATTCTACGAAGGGCTAACGAACGAACGGAGAACAGGGCTGTCGACCGTTGCTACCTACCCATGACAGGAGAAAACCGTCGAACACAACGACCCTTCCCCATTTCTTCTCCGACGAACACAGAGACCCCTCCTCCGGCGAACACAGCGACCCCTCTCCGTTTCTTCTCCAGCAAAGACAACCCCACCTTCTTCTCTGACGAAGACAACAGCACCCCCCTTCTGAGGTCGTTGCTCCTCATCCCAGATCTGCCATCTCCCCTTCGTCTTTGCACCGTCGTGACTCCTTCCTTCCAGAACTATAGGCGGCGGTACCAGATATGCTATTTCAAGGGTTTCGATATCGATTTGAAGGGTTTGAATTTGAAAGGTTTCAATTTCTATTTTTGAAGTTTGTTTAGTCTACAAATTTCTAGGATTTCCATTTCAAGTGTTTTGATTTCGATTTCGAGGGTTTCATTTTTGATTTTAGCAGTTTGTTTAGTCTTTAGAAAATGAGTTTGAATCTGATTTTGTTGCATTTGATCTGGTTTGTTATTCAAAAAAGAAAGTTCTTATCTGATTTTGTTGCATATGATCCGAATTTAGTTTTGATTTTCATCTGGATTTAAATTTGGATTTAATTTTGATCTTGTCAGAGTTTGAAATTCATTTTGAACATGGATTTGTTTGGATTTGGGTTAGAAGGTCGAATATGGACTTGTGTGAATTTGACCGGAGAAGATCACCGGAATGGTCGGAGAAGATCACCGGAGAACTTGTTTGGTCCCTGTTAAGTGATAAACCCTGAAATGACCAAAATACCCATCATGTGTCTTGCACATGTGGGCTTTAACGAACATAAAACTAACGGAGTCACTTTTAGGGACCCAATACGTTATGAAATTGAAACCATGAGGATGAAAGCCATAGATATTTCATTTTAGGGACCCGGAGTGTTAAAACCAATAAACCCTAGGGACGAAATATGTAATTCACTCTAGATACTATGTTTTAAGACTTTTATCTAAATGTTTTATAATACAAATAGAAGGTTACTCGTGCAATGCAGTAAAATACATTTCAGTTTTAATGTTTCGTTTTTTTAATCTCTGTTGATGTTATAATACTCTTTTATATGTTTGAAAAAGTGATAAAGTTTTTTTTATTTGAATAAAATATAAATTTGAAGATCTCTTTTTCTTTAAAGCATATCGATATTAATATCAAATTAACTATTTAAAAGTTATTGTTTTTTTCGTAATTTACTTAATTCAAACTTTTATTATAATTTAATTTAGGTTTAATTACAAATGAATTTATTTTCAATTTACTAACATAATATTCTAGTAAAGATAATAATTAAGTATTTTGTTATAACTCAACGATTCTTGTAGTTATATTTATGAGATGTTTATCCTTATTCTGTTTTTAATTACACGAATTCAAACATGAAACATTAATAAGTTATATTTATACACAATTTACTTGTAATATTGAATTTTAAGGAACATGCATTAACAAACTATACTTAATGCATAAAAAAATGTTTTTAATAGTTTGTCTCTTATTCTTAATATAGTATAGGGGTTGGGTTCAATGACGGATCCGGAAAAAATTATAATAGGATCACAATATAAAATGAAATAATAATTAACCAAAAATATCATTTGATTAAGATGTAGGTCTTAAAAGTGGCTTCTAAAACTTTAGTTAGGGTCCTTTAGGCTTAATGAGAAAAAAGGTTTAATATTTTTAAAGCCTTGAATGAATATTTTAGTTGGGGTCCTGTGACCCCATAAGTCGTGCCTCCATCCGTCATTGGTAGGGTTTCATGTGAAACCAATCTATTTTTATGAGATTATATTTTTACAGTTGAAACTAGGGGTGAGTATAACCGGGTATCCGGCCATTTTCCATGGAACCGGAACCAGAACCGGAACCGAAACCGCTAACATCGGTTCCTTATATTTTGGAACCGGAACGAATGGAAACCTGTTCCGGTACCAGGAACCCGACTTCAATTTTTTTTTTACATTGCATACGATAAAAATATAATTATAAACTACAAAATAACGACTTAAAATAATAAATACAATAAATGGTCAAAATTAATCCGATAAAAACTAATTATTATATAAACAAATTAGAAGGTCTGAGTTTTTATTTATTATTTATAAATATATAAAACATTTTTTATTTAAAAGTGGAGGGTAGCGGATACCCAGTGGGTAACGGTTCCAAAAAAATGAGAACCGGAGCCGGAACTGGTTCTGATCGGTTCCGTATTTTAGGAACCGGAACTAGAACCAATCATATTGGTTCCGGTTTCGAAACCAGCAGTTCCGGCTCTAAAAACGGATATTCGATTTCAATGCTCACCCTTAGTTGAAACTCTACAACTCTATAAATTAATGTTGTAATCTTGTATTCCTTTAATAAATTATAATAATAAATTAAGAGTTCCATATGAGTTTTTATTGCATAGATTTTGGAAAGTAGATGTTAAAAAAACTAACATAGATTTTGTTTATAATTTTATTTGGCTTTTGCGTGGTCTCAAACGACCCCTAAACCATTCATAGTTTTCGTTTGCTTTTGTTTATTATACCAACCCTTCAACCTCTTCCTTTTGCTTCTCCTACAACAAAAACCACAAGATATCATCACAGTAATCCGTATAATCTTCTGCACTTCTAAGCAACTCAAACATCAATAGGTATCAGTTATCCATTTGCTGAATCTTATACTCCATCTTTTATGCTTTTGTTGTGTAGTTTTGTATGCTTAATTTCCCTAAAATTGTTCTTAAATTGTCGCTTTAGTTTCTGATAATTAGGGTTTGCGATGATGTAATCAAAGGGGTTGACCAAGTTTGAAGCCTTCGATTGCATTCAAACTTCCAAATAAAATATGTAATTAAGTCAAGTGTAATTTAATCTAGTCAATTATGATACACAAGTTTGATACTTTGATTCATATAAGACTGTCAATTTATATGTTTTTTCTTTCTTGTTGCGACTATTTATCAGCTTGTTTATCTTGTCTCCTGAAGAAATCTTTTGATATTGTCTGGAATTGAGGGTATATCATGTTCTATTTGATACAAAGGATCCATGTCTTATGTTGTGTATAGCACTAAAACAAATATCATATTAAGTTTATATATCAAACGAGGGTTAATTAGTGATATTTTAGTTTCTGTCTCATTCTTGTCCCATCTTGTTCCACCTATTTAGGTGGGACAGTGAGTTCTTGTCCTGTCTCATGTGGCGCCAAACGTGGAACAGTGAGTTTTGTCCTGTTCTGTCTCGTCCCATGTACCAAAAGCAGCCTGCCACTGCGTTTGGTACACGGGATATCACGTTACTTGTCAGAAAAACTTGTTGTCCACGTTTGGCACAAAATTAGACTGGAATGAGAGAGATAGGAACAAATATGCACTTTTTCTATCCCACCAAAATAAGGGGAACAAAAATTAGGGAGACCACGACAAGATTTGTTAAGCTACTCCATTACGGCATTACCCGTGTCAAATTGAAACCCTAAAACGTTCAACAATTCTTCACTTGCCTAGAATGTTTTCCAACACACCCTAAAGAGTGTTAGATTATTGGTAGCCTATTTTATCTGAAGTTCATTCGTACTTGGACTGTTATGCTGATTTCGTTCATTTTCCCCCTTAATAATGCAGGAATGCTGCGAAGTTCCTTGCCTTCTACCTTAAGTTCTCGTTTTTCTGTAAGTATTGGTTTATAAGTTATAACTCAATTACAGCAAAACCATTTCTCACCTAGACTACAATTAGATGCTCCCAATCTGCTTTCTTGTTTATAATTTGATTTACTTTGTCACAAACGTTAATTTTGTGCTTTAAATTTTATGGGGTCAAAATAAGAAAGAAAGTATGCATAACCAATCTATCTCTTTGTTGCTTGCATATATGCCATTGGACTGAAGAAGCTTGCATTGAAACAATTGTACGTATCTATCAACTATTAGATTTGAGGATGTGGGTTTTTTTTGTTCCAATATCAGATTTGAGGATTGAAAATGAAATTTTTTATTCTCCTTGCGTCAAGCTAATTTGGAGATACAATTAAAAAGAATTGAAATGAAATCCTTTTCATCAACTTTTCCATGGCTTGATGTTAGCCATTTTCAAAGTTCAAACCAGCATACCCAGCACAAGCAGTCAAGGGCATGAACAAATCATTGCTTTTGTGAAAAAAGCCATAAAAATGTATATCTATGACACATCACACACATAACAGAAAATCTAGCTCCTTAAATTAGGTGTAGTTTGTTAAAAACTATACTTCATCATACCATCTTTTTTCTTGAATCCATTTAACTTTTCACCTTTAAGATCCAATCTTGAACCAGATAACTAAATATAAAAGAAGTGCAGATGATAGACAGTGATAAATATAAAAAAAAATCCTCTTCCTTTTTGTTGTCAAACAAACTCACTTCGAAATTTAGCCTATAAACAGGACTGTTAAAAGAAATAATAGTCATGATTCTTATGCCTAAATATTTTATAAGATAATTTTTTGTGACTTTGTCAAATCCTTTGTTTTCTATATGCTTGACATTTATATTTTGTTTGCATTTTTGGGGGTAAAAATCACCCCCTGTTATGTTATCGTATTTCTACTTATGTTATTTAGGTTCAATGCCTTGTGATCAAGCCTAGTCGCGCTGGGATTAGTCAGCTCACATAGCGGGTTGGATATCTAGGTTAATAAAAAAAAGTATAAGCAACTCTGACCGGAATCTTTTACAGCTATTTATTGTGAACCAAAGAGAGAAACCAAGGAGAGAAAGAGAGATAACATAGCAATCATTAAACTGTATCTTTAGCTATTTTTTCAACTGATCAATAAGGGTCAAAAATTGAAAGTTTCTCAAATCGTATTTTTTTCTTTTGCCATATCATTAATTATACTCTAATCCTAAAGTAAAAAATACAAACTTCTCCAACCAAAATAGCAAGAAATCAGTATTCCAAGAATCATAAACCAATGAAAAGGTAAAGCAAAAAAAGTATGAGCTCAATAACTGCTAATAGTACATATGAAATTTGCAAGTAAGAAATTAGCAACATGATGACTGTCAAGCACAAATCAACCATCAATAAGTGGTGGCAATACTTAAGAGTTAAGATTTAAATAGTAATCAAATAAAGGTTAGAAAATGACATTAACATCAGAAATCTGTCATGCACCCATCTAGAGGCCGAAGCCCGTTCTAATGATGGTGTCATACTTAGGAAAATGTCACACGTGTCAGAATTCACTCACTACCTCAATTGACAGATGATGACAGTAGGCAACAAGTTGTTCTAAGCTGTTGTAGTGGTTGAGAATGTCGGGGCTATCATTTTTTTGATTCTTGAAGCCCCGGAAACTAATAACATGAGAAGAATATGACTTATAATGTATCAATATCAACTAAGGTTTAAAGAACGGAAACGAGTCTTGAGGCGTTTTACTATTAGGTACGTGAGGCGTAAGCCCCAAAAAATAAAACAATAAAATGCATAAATCCACAACACTAACACTTGACAAAATAACACATAATTTCATATTTCAATACCAAATAAGCAAACTATAAAACCCAATATTCAATAAAACATCAACAAAAGTTGCCAAAACAATTACTTCTAGTTACAAAATCATGAAGCGTGATCCATTTTAAAAGAACCACCGTCATAGCTATGGTCATGATCAAGGTTTAAAAGAACGAAAACGAGCCTCAAGGCGTTTTCCACGAGGCGGTCGAGGCGTAAGCCCCAAAAAAATAAAACAATAAAATTAATAAATCCATAACACTTAACAAAATAACACATAATTCCATATTTCAAATACCAAATAAGCAAACTATAAACCCCAATATTCAATAAAACAATAAACAAAGTTACAAAAACAATTATTTAATCACAAAATCATGAAACGTGACCCATTTTAAAAGAACCACCATCAAAGCTATGGTCATGAGCATGATCGCTATAATCATCATCTTCTTCACCATTTTTTTCGTCTTCTAAGTCGATTTGAACACTCTCTTTCTTGAATTAGAAGTTAGAACCGTCTGCTTCATCCTTTATAGGCTCATCATTGTCAGTTTCATCAGTGGGATTGGCCGTCCATTCATCATCCGAGAAGACATTTTCAACAATCAATGGATCTTCTGATTCTTTTCGTGTCTTCTTCTTGAGAAATCGATGCTTTAGCTTCCTGTGGTACATAATATACACCAAGCTGTTCATTCTCCCCGTGGTAAGACGGGTTCTTCTTTTCGTGTGGACTTGGTTGAAAGTACTCCAGTTACGCTCACATTTGGAAGCAGAACAAGTAAACCCAAAAAATTTCATCGCAAATGATCTAAGCTCCGGCACCTCAGCTCCATAAGTATCCCGCCATTCAACTATGTTTTTCAATGAAAAAGAAAAATAATGAATAATATGTACAAAACTATAATTATGTAATAAAAGTTTATGAAGTATGACTATTTACCCGGTGGGCATGTCATATAACTTGACTGAGCTTCTCTATACACAAACAATCCGCGTTTGTGTTTGTACTCCTCAAGTTGACTTTCGATCTTATTGTAAGTGTCATTATCTTTAACCAATCTCTCCATACAATTTAACAATCCCCTCGGAATCTCTCCATGGGGAGAAGAATTTTAAAAGGCCATTTATAGCGAGGATTCAAGTATCCAGCCGCATGTAAATCACGGTGCAATTGATTATTCCACTTTGAATCGATGATGCTCCAAATCTCTTTATAAGCCTCATTTTTATCCAAATTATCTGCAATAGCTTCCTTTGCTTCATCCATCGCCCCATAAATGAACCCCATAGCAGGAGTCTCACCGTCAACTACTCGAAGAACATGAACAAGAGGCTTTGTGGTTTTAATAGCATAAAACACACTACGCCAAAAGGTTCTCTCGTCCGTAACAATATTTTTGACTGCCTTTCCTTCGGATTTTTTCGCCAAGCACAGTTTTCCCACTCACTTGAAACAAACATTTCTTGTAGTGGTCGCTTCAAACCAGCCATACTCTCCAAGATCAAAAAGGCCGTGGTAAATCGGGTAGTTACAGGGCGAACAAGATCTTTTTTTGCAAACTTCCTTGTTAAGCTTAACACCCATTGATGGTTGTGTATGAAATTTGTAACCCGTTTTGCTTTGAGCAAAGTATTTTTATGTTGAGGCAAATCACCAATTTTCTCAAGCATCAAATCGATGCAATGAGCAGCACATGGTGTCCAGTACAATGTATGTCTCTTGTTCATTAACAAAGTTCCAACAACTTTATATGCACTGCATTGTCCGTGACAATTTGAACCACGATATTTCCCCCATCTCTTCGATGACTCCATCGAGCAATTCAAACAACTTTTGTGCATCTTTCACACAGTCTGACGCGTCAACGATCTTCAAAAAAACAGTCCCATGTTGATTGTTGACCAGAAAATTGATCAACTTCTATTTCTAATGTCTGACCAACCATCTGATAACAAGGATACCCCATTATCTTTCCATGTCGCTTTGATTTCATCCACTGTTTGAGTAGTGGTCTTCACTTCTTCTTTCAAAATCCACGTCCTCAACTCGTGCATAGTAGGAGGCTTCGGTCCACGACCGTAAGCCCCAACGCAATGTAGCATGCTATGGTAAGAAGCGCTTGTTGCAACATTGAATGGAATACCATTCTCGAAGAAAAATCTTCCGATATCCATGCAGACTTGATTGCGGAGCTCCTTAGTATTCGATGGAGATGCATTCTGGTCAGTTCCAACGTTCCCTAAAAATCGGTCCATAGAACCCCTAACGCCTCTAGTGTTTAAGGTATTTGTAGCCGTAGGAATGCTACTTCCACCAGCAAGGTGAGAGTCGTGATCAACAACTTCCTCAAAGTTCCGTTGAGAAGAGAACTTTGCATCTCTAAATTGTTTTAAATAGTGGGTTATCTCGTCCTTTACTTCTTGAGGAACTTTCCCGCATGGCGCGACATCCTTGTGTGAACAAGCAAGATGCTCCTTCACTCGCTTTACTCCTCCTTTAATCTCTTTATTGCGAAAGTTACATTTGAAGTATTTATAATGTTTTTTTTGCACCATCGGTTTCGGTTACCGCGATTTCGACGCAGTATTTCCAAGATGCGGAAAGATACCTGTGTCTTGTTGTTATCAGATGGTTGGTCAGACATGAGAAATAAAGATCTGATCAATTTTCTGGTCAACAATTAACATGACACTTATTTTTTGAAGACTGTTGACGTGTCAGACTGTGTGAAAGATGCACAAAAGCTACATGAATTGCTTGATGGAGTCATCGAAGAGATCGGGGAAAATACCGTGGTTCAAGTAGTTATAGATAATGCAATGCATATAAAGCTGCTGGAACTTTGTTAATGAACAAGAGAAAGACTTTGTCCGGTACACCATGTGCTGCTCATTGCATCGATTTGATGCTTGAAAAAATCGGGGAATTGCCTCAACATAAAAATGCTTTGCTCAAAGCAAAACGAGTTACCAATTTCGTACACAATCATCAATTGGTATTGAGCTTAACAAGAAAGTTCGCAAAAAAGGTCTTGTTCACCCTACATCTACCCGATTTGCCACGACCTTTTTGACATTGGACAATATGTTTGGTTTGAAGCAACCACTACAAGCAATGTTTTTTTCAAATGAGTGGGCAAACTTCTCATGGGGAAAAAATCCAAAGGAAAGACAATAAAAAAGATTGTTATGGACGAGAGAATCTTTTGGTCTAGTGTGGTTTATTCTATTAAAATCACAAATCCCTTTGTACATGTTATGCGGATGGTTGACAGTGAGACTCCTACTATGGAATTCATACGGGCAATGGATGAAGCAAAGGAAGCAATTGCAAAAAATATGAATAGTGATAATCTTCTTATAAAGAGATTTGGAGCATCATTGATTCAAAGTGGGATCATCAATTGCATCGTGATTTACATGCAGCCGGATACTTCTTGAATCCTCGCTTTAAATGGCCTAATACTTCTACCCATGGAGAGGTTACGAGGGGATTGTTAAATATTATGGAGAGACCGGTTAAAGATAATGCCACGTACATGAAGATTGAAAGTCAACTTGATGAGTACAAACACAAACGCACAAACGCAGATTGTTTACGTATAGAGGAGCTCAGTCAAGTTATATGACACGTCCACCGGGTAAATAGTCATACTTTATAAACTTTTACTACAAAATTATAGTTTTGTACATATATTATTTACTATTTTTCTTTTTCATTTAAAAATATAGTTGAATGGTGGGATACTTATGGAGCTGAGGTGCCGGAGCTCAGATCGTTTGCGATGAAAATTCTTGGTGAAATTATTGGTCTTACTTGTTATGCTTCCGAATGTGAGCGTAATTGGAGTACTTTCAACCAAGTCCACACGAAAAGAAGAAATCGCCTAACCATGGGAAGAATGAATAGCTTGGTGTACATATGTACAACAGGAAGCTGAAGCATCGGTTTCTCAAGAAGAAGACAGGAAAAGAAGCAGAAGATCCATTAATTGTTGAAAACCTCTCCTTGGATGATGAATGGACGACCAATCCAACTGATGAAACAAACAATGATGAGCTTATTAGGGATGATGTGGAGGGTTCAGATTCAAGAAAGAGAAAAAAATATTCAAATCGACTTAGAAGACGAAGATGATGATCATAGCTATGACGGTGGTTCTTTAAAAATGGATCACGTTTTATGATTTTGTGACTAGAACTAATTGTTTCGGTAACTTTGGTTGATGTTTTATTGAATATTGGGCTATATAGTTTGCTTATTTGGTACTGAAATATGAAATTATGTGTTATTTATTTGTGAAGTGTTATGGATTTATGCATTTTATTGTTTTATTTTTTTGTGGGATGCCTCGACCGCCTCAGGACTTACGCCTCACGTTGTACCTAACAATAAAACGCCTCGAGGCTCGTTTCCATTCTTTAAAACCTTGGTTTATACTAGCCAAAAACAGACTACTTCCTTAATATATCCCTTCTCCAATCTCTTCTAGAATATACCAGGTCCTTATGGGCCTGGGCTTGGGTCAATGCATAATACACTTTTGCACAAGCCGGGGTCCTTAAGGGTGTGATTGGTATACAAACATGAAAGAACATTAGTGTTTGGTAAGACAAAATTGGACAGGACAAAACAAATAAAATGAACAATTTACCCCTAATGAGCTATTTATATATTTTATATATTTTGATTAATTATTTAATTTATTAAATTATCATAAAATAAGTATTTTTTATAATAAAATATATTAGAAAGTTTTCGGCAACACGATTAAAATGTCACCAAAATAAAAAGTGTTGGTAGTTTCCAATTTATATCTTACACCTTTTCTGTATTATATTATTATTATTATGAATATTTAATAAATTATATAAATTAATCAAAATATAGAAAACGTATAAAAATAATATCTTGAGTACAGTAAAGTGAAAGTTTAAAGAGAATAAAATACAATAAATAAAATGTAAAGAGCCAGGCGTATTTTGATGTTTTAGAAGAGAATTAGGTTTTATTTTGAAGTTATATTGGTAAAACATATATCTGTTCCAGCTTGTTCCATGCGGTTGGGGTGGAACACACCTGTTCCACTTTGTTCCTGTCTGTTCCACATAAAGTCCTGCCAAACATGGAAAAGTGATCCGTCCAAATCACAAAACCTAAATTACAGATAGCCCAACCATCGGCATAACTTAGCTTGTCACTAAATTGCCTAATACCATATAAGTTCCCTATATACCTATATTGCCTCAAATGGTTTCAGGACTCCTATGGTTTTTGGCCCAAGATTAGATCAAGAAAACATATTAAGTGGCTCAAATGAAGGAATGTCAAGGGGGCCAACTACTTGATCCCATTATTCTATTTTTTTATCTGTTCTTTCTTCCTGATCATGCAACATTCAAGTTGTGCACTACTGTGCAGGAACCCAAATCAGCTCAGGGGGTGTTTTTTCACCTCTTAACAGTTCCATTAAGAGGTAACCTCTGAATCGCTAAGAGGTGAATCATGTTTGGCAAAAAAATAAGTCTGCCTTTTAATGTTTCCAAAACCCTCTGAATTATTTTGTATCCTAGAAATCCCTTAACCATTCAGACCTCTAAATTTCATTTTGAACAATTACCAAACAATTATATTTCATTTTGCACCATATCATAGAAGCCTCTTAATCATCATGACCACTTAATCATTTTGTACCAAACCATTCAGTAACTGCCAAACAGTCCCTCAGCGTTGGATGCCTAAAAACATCATGCACTAGTATGTGAAACCCTGAATAACCCTCTGTTTGTAGCTTTTTTGGCATGCATTTGTTTGTTGAAATCAAACTGAGGAACTGTCACCTTAGTTACAGCTGGGACTTGACCCATTTTTAGCAAATCCTTTATTAGATTTTGCAGACGAAACCTAAAAACCATCTAATTTCTGCCATAATTTTATGTTAGTAAGCAATGATTTGACCCTCTGGTGTTCTTTAGGATCGGAAGAAATGAGGGTTTAATAGAGGGCTGAGAGAACTAGAATGCAATTTTGGGCTTGTGGGAATGGCCAATTGTTTATTTACGTTCTCATTGATTACTGCTTAAGACCTCTTAACCAAACACCCCCTAAGTACCTAAGACATGGTGTAGAGCTTAAGAGACAAAGACTTTGTTGACTTAAGCAAAAAACCATCAAAGATGCTAAGTTGTCAAGACGTCTATAAGAGTTGCTAGCTAAATCACTATCTTAGAGTAATTAGCAACATGCATGAAAGATATTAAGGTATGGGTTGGGTTCCGGTGAGAAGTGTTATATATGGTGAGAAGTGGTTATTCACCATTGGATGAGAAATGGACACACATTAGGATGAGATGCACCGAGGTAAGATGGATTGGAGATGCACCGGATCAATTCCCTTATAAAGCGCAATTCATGAGAGGGCATGAGATTAAAAGTGTTAGTTCAGATCCATTTCTCACGCTTCTCACCATTAACTCAACTTCTCACACGATCCTACGCCATTAGGGTATATGTCGAAGTTGTTGTGTAACATTAACCCCCATGTTCTGTACCTAAAGCTAGTGATGAGGGATATGGGTTAGTGGCAATTGATGTTGTTGAAGAACTTTGACTACAAATGCCCAAAGTGTTTTACCGCTCTAAGGAATAAAATCTTGAGAGCTTCACATGCACACTTTAGGTTAAATAGAGCAATAGTGCACCCATATATCTTTTTATACCATTTTTCTTTTACTTGTACTTCCCTTTTCAGTTAATTAGATCTCGGGTTAGAGCTAAGGCAAGGTGCTTCAAGTATGATGAGGTATCAACAAATGTGGGGTAGTGGTTGAGATCCTGGGGATGTGGTGGAATATCCCATCTGCCTCTGGGTTCGATTCCAGGCGTACAAAACAATAATTGTCGTCACTGAGTTTATCAGAGCTGATTTCTTGCGGTCACAATTTGCCGGGGTTAGTCCACTTGTGTACGCATATGGATTGTGTCATGAATATAATTTTTAGGAGCACTAAACTCTTCTTTCGGAATCATCTGTAGGCGAACTCCGTTTCTTGTGCTTTTATCTCTATTTTTGGAATGGAGTGTTAATTCAAGGGACCTCAGTCTTCTATAGTTTTTTTTGTTTTCCAAGTCTAATTAGGGTTCTATTTATCTGCAGACATACATGTAATCCCATAATTGTGTATTAGATATTTAGATGAATGAATAATAGATTTACAGTTTTCTAATTTGATGTGTGAGAGGGGAGTGATGGGAGCCGCTACTCTATGGTAAATTGGGTCGCATATTTGATGATCAATCATGTAGAATATAAGGTGATTAGTGATTTATCATTGGTAATTTGGAATATAAGTTATTATAGGTACCTTTGTCCTTTAACATTCTTCTTCCCCAAATCTAATTTGCGTTTCTTTTTTAACTACATAAATAGATATAATCCCAATAATTTTGATTATTCGATGATTTCATCAAATATCACTACAAATGGAACGCTCGAGATATGTTGTAGATCCTAGTGTGAATCCCTAGAAATGTCGTTACTTTTTTTTGTTTGATTCAAATCCTTGTAAAATATGTCCTGGATCACTGCTAATGTTGTGTTCCCAAAATGTTTTAACTTGTAAGGTCTTGAAGTTTTCTGGAAATGAGTCTATGAAGGGACATTTCTGCCCAGGTTCCATTATGTGTGATCTGGCTAAAGCAACTTAAAATGTAAATCTTAAATTCACTTCAACCTCTCACTACCACAACAAGCGTGTGTGTGTGTATATATATACTAGAACGGTACTCGCCCAATGCAGCAAGATACATCTCAATTTTAGTATCTCAATTTATTTTATTGTCTCTATCGATGCGCTATAATGGTTTTATGTGGTTTTGAGTTATAAAAATAATAATTAAGTATTCTGTTAGAAGTAATAATTATTTTAATTATATTCTAAATTTTTTATATTTAACATGAGATGCTTATCCGGTATTTGATTATGTTTATCTGTAGTTAGTTACACGAATTCAGGAATGAAGCTTTAATAAGTTGTATTTACTGCATAAATTTACTTGTAATTGAATTTTAAGTAATATGCATCAATAAACAGTACTATATGCATAAAAAATGGTTTTTAAGAGTTTTTGTCAAATGTTTTATAATACAGTGTGTGTGTGTATATATATATATATAGGGGCGGGTTCAAATGAGAACTCAAATTTGGTTGTGAACGTGAGGACAAATGAGAGCGCGACATGTGTCATATTTAGACTGAATAATCAAAGAAATATTCAAACTGAATAATCAAAGAAATATTCAGACTGAATATGTCTGAATAAACATTATTCGGACTGAATAAATATTATATTCAGTCTGAATATTTCTTTGATTATTCAGTTTGAATATTTCTTTGATTATTCAGTCTAAATATGACACATGTCGCGCTCTCATTTGTCCTCACGTTCACAACCAAATTTGAGTTCTCATTTGAAGCCTCCTCTATATATATATATATATATATAAATAATCAATTATGGAGGTTATTCTTTGATTAACACGAGTCTATTTGGTTTAAATAGTTGAAAATGTTGAAGGATTTGCACCAGCAGTTATATGAATTTGGGTTTCAGTATTGAAAAATACAAAAAAATAGTGAACAGTAATACATCAACGTGTATAAATTTGTAACTAGTATTAAAGAATGTTTCTAAAAAATTATTGCAATGTTTCACTTTACACATTGTGTGATGTTGTTTGGCCCACCATAGCTACTGGATTTTTGGGTCCATTATTTCTTACTCTAACTTGAGATTTTCATATTTCTTTTTGGTAAGTTTTAACAATTTACATACTTTACTTTATTAACTTTATATAAGTTATGATAAGAGCATTCTTCCACTTTCTTTTATTACCCTAGTAGATTTTGGAAATGTGACATAGATCTTTAACAGTGCCTTTTATTTATTTTATTCATCAAATTGGACATAAAAAGTGTTGTTTTTCCTGTATCTAGTGTTCATTTCCCATTTTCTCTTTTTTCGAATATGAATGCTTGAATATAACTCTAATTTAGTTCCTACTTTTTTCAGGCTGATCTTGAATTATACCCATCAGATCCATTATCATCCAATGGGAAGTTATCATATGGTTATCTTCCTAGTGAAAACAAACGACATTTTCCCGCTAAAAATTTAACATCTAGAAGATATAAAACACATTTAACCGGAAAAACCCCAGAGATAGTTTTGAGCGATGAAGATTCAAAGACATGGGAAGCTTGTAGACAAGCTCTTTCAGGATTTGAATTTACCGTAGAGGAGGAGGACAAAATATTAGGAAAAGCATTCGGGTTTGTTCATTCCCCTTATTGGGGCGAAGAACGTGAACCAATTGTGCCAAAATTTGAAGAAATTGATGCTATATTGGTTTATTTAAGGAGTTTAGGCCTTTCAGACGATGATATCTCCAAGATGCTTAAGAAGTTTCCGGAGGTTGTAGGTTGTAGCCTCGAGAATGAGTTGAAAGTAAACATCCAAATCTTGGAAAATCAATGGAAAATAAAAGGAAAATCACTACGGAATCTACTTCTTCGTAATCCAAAAGTATTGGGTTATATTGTAGATTGTAAGGGTGATTGTATGGCTCTTTGCACTCGTTGTTGGGTTCGATTTTAGTCATCACTTGTGGACTACTGATGATGATTATCCTAACTGTTATCTTCAGTGTCCCATGGGATTAGCTGAGGTGCATGTAAGTTGGCCCTGATACCCAATGGTTACCTAAAAAAAACTATACACGTTAAGCCCATTGCTATTATTGAATATAATTCCCTTGTAAGTTATATTTACTATCTTTCTATCTTGATATTATTTATTCATTAAACTCATAAAGTAATGGTACAAAATAACATCAACATTTTGTACATATTAAAGAAAAGAAACATTTTTCCTTTGACACTTGTGACATGTTCCATTTGGTTTATTTGAGAAAGACTTTTGGAGATGGATACATGCGTTTGGTATGCAGAAGGGTAGTTTAGTAATTTGTCAATCTTGTCCCATTTTCCTTAAGAAAAAAATGCATTTTGTCTCATTCAGAAGTCTAATGTCACACCATACATGGACAAGTTTTTGTTCTGTCTTGTTCTGTATACCAAGCGCAACTGCAAACAATTAGTACTTGAGTTTGATTGCCATGCTTTGTGGAAAGCTTTCCAGTTGAAGCTTCCTATTCGAATATTTGGGTCGGCTCCATTTGAGTTATGATTCTCATTTCCATAATTGATTTGAAACAACATTAGGAGCATCTAGAGGGCCTATGTATTTTGTATCTATATACATATATATGTATGTATGTATCTTTGGCATGTTCCTTTTATATATGTGGTGATCCTAAAGGTTGTTGGTCTTTTCAATCATGTTCGGATTTATGTGAACGGTAGTAGGTCCTTAAAGGTTACTATTTGTACCTAAAGGGAACGTGGGTGTCCCATGATTTGGTGTTTAAGATGTCCTTATGCCACTGTAGATTAAGAAATTAAGTAACTCAAGCTAGAGTACTTCTTTGTATTCATTACTGAATAAGGCATAACTGTAAAAATAAGAAACTAATATACTGCTCAGTTATTTGAGTACCTTTTTTGTATTCATTACTGAATAAGGCTTGGAGAGAAAATTACATGAGTGAAGAATTTCTGTTGAATAAATTGTGTTTTGAGAGTTTATTTGATCACTTGGCTATCTCAATCTTGAGTGGTTCGTATGGTTATGCTTCTTTAGAATAAGAGCATTTTCAAGATATTCTCCAAAATGGAGATTTTACTCTAATTTAGGGGTTGTTTGGCAATTGCAGAATGATTAAGTGGTCAGAATTATTAAGAGTCTTTTATGATATAGTGCAAAATGAAATATAATTGTTTGATAATTGTTCAAGATGCACTCAGAGCTCTTAATGGTTAAGGGAGGTCCAGAATACAAAAGGATTCAAATGGTTTTGGAACCATTAAGAGACATATTTATTATTTGCAAAACAAGATTCATCTCTTAATGATTTAGAGACTAACTCTTAATGGAACTGTTAAGAGGTAAATAAACAACCCCCTTAACACTTTCTTCATAACGGAGAAAGCATGCATGAGAAAGCGTGTGTAAAAGTCTTCAAATTTTGAGAATTCTTCAAAAGTGATTACCATGAGAGAGAAATGATATTTTATTATATACTTACAAATAAGAAACTTTAATGTTAAATATTATGATAGAAATTTTAAAAAAATCTGTTAGGAGGCATATCTGCATAGAGGCATGAGGTTCATTTCACTTTCAGTCACCACTCACCAGTGGCGGACCTAGTATATAAAAGGTAGGAGGAAGGGACCCCAGTCAAAAGATCATTTATTTTACCTAGGTTAAAAAAAATCAAAAATACAAAACTTACTATTAATTCCCCTCGATAAATTTTTCCAAGGGACCCCATCTTGACGGTGAGCGCCAAAAACACAAAAAAAAATCTTTTGAAATCAATAAAAAAAATCGAAAAAAATCATTTGAAATCGACAAAAGCACTAAGAAAATTTCTCGAAATCAACTAATTTTTTTTTAAAAATGACTTGAAAAGGTGTAATTAGACTAAAAACACGTTGGTTGACTTTACATGCTTTTAGTCTACTTTAATGGTGGTCCCACTAGACAAAAATCCAAAATCAACAATGCCACTCACCACCCACTTTCTCCAAGGATACAATGGGGTTGATTCATATGGGTGGCATCATATTAGGGGTGATCAAAACCTGACCGACCCGAATAACCCGACCTGAAAAACCTGAAAATATTCGAACCCCGAAACTCGATAACCCGAACAACCCGAGCCCGAGTTACCTGAACTAGAAAGTAGGATTGGGTTGGGTTGGGGAATTCGGCCCCGAACCCGCCCGAATACCCGATTAATTATATAAAAACTGACTTTTTTTTAATTTCCAATGTAGTCGTTGATCCTGCACTCGACCCTCGTCGTCCACCGTAGCCGTCTCAACTCTCAAATAAAGTCTAAAGGTACTGCACTTCAGTAACTCCACGGCTCCACCCTTGTAATTTTCTGTAAATTTCTTGATATTTGTTGATTTTTTTTTCAAGATTTCTTTATTATATGTTTTTTTGGGATATATCCGAGTACCCCGAAGAATCGACCCGAAACCCTTTATATCCGAATATCTGAAACCCAAAATACCTCGATCAGATTTCAAGGCTCCCATTCTCCACCGGTACCCGACCGGGTTTAGGGTTTTGGGCCCTGAATCAACCCGCCCCGCCCGATGCTCACTCCTACGTCATATACCCTTTAGTGCATAATGTCTTGTAGAATAAGAGGGTTTCTAGCATCAAAAGGGTTGAGTCACATATCCCTCTTTTGATTATCATTATTATTATTATTAAATAATATAATTTGATATTTTTTTGTGAGAGTAGGGTAATAGTTTTGTTTGAAGCTCGCAGGAGTTGCTTTCAATTTCAACCCACTTTTGGTCTTTTAATCGAAGATCTAAAAATCGTCCCTACAATTTACATTTGGTTTTGAATCGAATCCTTTGTCCTAACTACCTTAACGGAGACTTGAGGGTAGGGATGAGCTCGGTACCGGACTGGTACCGAAACCGAGTAGTACCGAAACCGAGTAGTACCGAAACCGAGAGTGGAAAAAATCAATACCGAATACCGAACCGACAAGAGAAGTTCGGTACCGGGATTTTCGGGACTAGAACCGTTTGGTACCATTTTTTTAAACAACTAAGGTTTTTCACCTTTTACCATTAAACGCAATGACAAAAACCAAAATCACTTAAGCGGAAACCGGATTGGAGAAGCCGATTGTGCAAGAACCGGGTTTTGGATAAATTACGGAACCGATTTTGGAGGATTGCAATAACCGAAATATGAAGAATTGCAAGAAAAAATCGGTATTTGAGTGGAATATACAATAGTCAAAAATTGTAATATATTTAGGAGGATTTTCTATAAGAAAAGGAAAGAGTTTGTTACCGATTCAAATAAAAAAATGATTTTTTAAATTCCCCGGTTCGGTTCGGGATTTACCGGTACCAGTACCGAAAGTACCGAATCCCGAATATGGAAAATATTGATACCGAACACCGAACCAGTAATGATATTCGGTACCGGTTCGGTACGGGATTATTTATGACTTCTTTGAAATTTTACAATAAAAAATTCAAAATTTGAAAGAAAATGCGATTCAAATAGAAACTCTATTTTAAAAATTCTACTATTAATTATATTATTAAAATATTATATAAATTCAGTGTTTTAGCATATTTTAAAAAAAATTATAGAAAATAATAATATATTTAGTTTTATTGATGTAAAACAATTTAATTTTATTGGTGTAAACAATTAAAAATTTATTTAAAAAAATATAGCTGTCAAAGTAAAATAGTTTTAAAAATGTCTATTTTAAAATTTAAAATAGATGTTGAAGATGCTTAAATTAAGAAGAAGAAAAAAAACCATCATCCTTGGAACAAAAATTTAAAATTTAAATATAATGCGGTGTCGTTTTCTTCTTTGGGTGCTTTGATATGCAAGTTGAACCTAGTCTCACATGGCACGCTTTTCCTAACCCCAATAATGCAAACATCACATGCCATCTCAATATAACTTTCAAAATTGCAATCTTTGATTTAAACGTATCATCAACTTAAGATCTTTTTAATTATATAATATATATATATATGGTTAAATATAGAGTAAACTAAATTTGGTTTCTATGTTTTTGTTGAAAATGACCTTTTTCAATGCTAAACTCGTGAGAAGTAAACGGGGTCTTCGTCACAAAGTCTCTATAGATGAACTGCGTATAATACATGATCGATGGCTTAGCCAACTCTATCAGCCGGGTGGCCACGGAATAAGTGGGAACTTCCAGGTCACTTAGTGGATTACTGGATTATGAGTGGGAGTAGGGGGCTGGAGGTCCCATTCCTCACATTTGTCCCCGGTCTTCACTCTTTCAACACTTGTATACGTTACTCAGGCATGCCCCTGTCCTTGTCTCCTTTGAGGAAAGGGAAGTCTTCGGTAAGTAGGGATTAGCTTTGGGAAGTTGAATAGATGGAATAGATCCCTCATCTCATGGTTTGAGAAAACGTTCGGATTTGGTCATTCACTTTGAATGACCGTTAGAATTTTTCTTTAAATGAGAGACATTTTCATTCTTTTATTGACTTTTTTGTCTTTTTTACCTAATCAAAATTGAATTTACGATTTGATTTATGTGGTTTTTGATTGGTTAAAATACAAAAAATCTATAATAGGACAAATATGTCTCTCATTTGACAATTTACCATTGGAGGGAGGGATCAAATCCAGATGTTATTGCAAACCATAATGACCATCTTGTAATTGTGATACTGCAGGGATGAAAACTGTTACTCTTGATGAACTAGAGGGCTCAAACTTGAGTCCAGGCTGGGTTCTGGTGAGAAGAAGAGTTAAAGTGAAAATCATAAGAAGGGATCTCTACACTTGGATGCACGTTAGGATGAGATGCACCGAAATGAGCTACATCGAGATGCATCGGATTAACTCCATTGTAAAACTTAATTCATGAGTGAGTATAAGATTAAAAGTAATCAATGATCCAGATCTCCTTTTATGTTTCTCACACGATCTTATGCCTTTGTAGTTCACTGTTAAATATATTAGGATGAATTCAAATGAGCATACCATAATTTCAAGAAAACACAAAAATACCCTTATCACATCTGATAATGCACGTGAGTGGACCTGGTGGTATGTAGATGACTTGACCCACGATCTAAGTCGCTCTAAAACATTGTTCATGTCTCTGAATTAGTATCATATATATGTGATATGAATATTTTTTACGTTATAAATAATTATTGTTCACGTTTAAACTCACCCTTAAATATGCATAATAACAACATATGTTAGATTGAAGGGTAAACTAATGTGCAAAGGAGTGAGGGCTCATATCATCACCAACTCATTTTGTCTTGATAATTTTTTTTTACAATTATTAAGGTTGCATTTAGTTGATGAATTTTTTTTTTTTTTTTTGTGTTACCAAAAAAACATCAACTTTAAAAAACCGAGAGACTATAGTAACATAGCAAAACTTAAATTTGAGTTTTAGTAATTAATAAAGATGAAACATAAAAATCCAAATCATAAATTGTTGAAATCTTAGGCATGGTTTGGTTTGCAGGAATGAAATAGATTTTGGGGATTTGGATTTTAAATTCATTCCAATGCCATGTTTGGTTTGTTTGATTGTCCGAATTTAAAATTCTGGGATTAAATTGAAATCCTATAAACATAGATTTTGAAATCCTTGGGGATGCTCAAGATTTCACGGGATTTCATAGGATTGTATGAAATAAGGTTTTAATTATTTTTAAAAACATTTGTTTTATAATAATTGATTAATAAAAATGTATTATAATTATTTTTATAATTTTTTATTTATAAATAATGGAACCCAATCCAATCCAAATCCTAGGAACCAAACATATCGATGATTTCAAATCCAGATCCCTAAAAAACAATCCAACAAACTAAACGTACCTTTAGGGTGCGTTTGGTTTGCGAGAATGGAATGAATTTGGGGGGGGGGGGATTTGGATTTGGATTTCGAATCCATTCCAATCCGGTGTTTGGTTTGCGGGATTGTTCGGATTTGAAATCCTAGGATTGATTTAAAATCCCATGGTTGATGGATTTGAAAAACCTTAGGCATGGGTGGTATTTCAAATCCATTCCTCTAGGATTTCACAATAGTTTCCAAAAAAGATTAAATTCCATTCCAAATCCTACAAACCAAACAAATAAAAGGATTTCAAATCCCTCCAAATCTAAATCCAAATCCAAATCCCTCCATGGAATCCAAATCTCTAAAAAATAATCATGCAAATCAAACACACCTGTTTTATACTATTTCTTGTAACTACATTTAATCTTTTTTATTTAATTTATGGTAACTATTTTACATCATCACTAAAATAATGCCTGCATCTATCCATGGTTAGATCAATTCTTAGTTTGAAAAATATTTTCTAATACAAAATGATAACATAAAGGGGTGTTTGGATTAGTTTATAAAAATAATTTATTAACTTATTCCGATGTGGCATCGGTAATAAGTCGTTTTGAATGTTTGAGAAAAACAACTTATCCGATGTCAAACCGATGATAAGTCATTTTTTAGGAAGTTTAATTTTCTAACTCATTAAATTTTGATAAGGACATTTTAAAGAAGTCAGTAAGTTAATAAGTTAATCCAAACACCCTCTTAGTTTTTCTAGTTTAAGTTTAAATTTTAATTCTTTTTTTATAAGGTCGAGGGATTTATAATTAAACAGAAAATGATACAACTTAAATATGTTACATTTTTAGTGAAGAACACATACATATATTTTTAAATTCATCCCATTAGAATTCTCTAAATATGTCTAATTATTAATTTAAAAACAACAAATCGAGTGTAGCAGTCCGCTTTAAAGGAAGAAATTTGTAATATCTTTTGGATAAAAAACGACTTATTGGTCCTCCACATCCAACTTTAGCCCATGTATTATTGGTCATGTGAATATTACAAAAATAACATCATATACGGAAGAAAGTTTAAACGAGATATTAATTAAATAAAAAATATAAATATAGTAAATTTTATATTAGCGGTCAATAAAAAGGTGTGCGGACAGGCTCTAGCCAAAGTTGTATGAATCACATATGATTTTATACATGATTTTGGTGTATAATCGCATGTGATTCGATTGTTCTCTTATTTAGTTATTGTTCTCGTATGAAACCGACTTTTTTTTTCTCTCCTCTCTCTCTCTCTCTCTCTCTCTGTGTATCTATATATAGGCATGTGATCATGTGAGAAGTGGAGTTAGGATGAGAATCGTAGAAAGGAATCTTCAACTCTTGATCATTTTTAATCTCATGTCCACCTATGAATTGCGTTTTAGAAGAGAATGGATCCGACGCATCTAACTCGTTGTGTCTCATTGGTGTTGATCTTCAATTAAGATTGATCTTAGGGTGGAGATCATTTCTTACCCTTCTCATATTTATATATATATATATATATATATATGTGTGTGTGTGTGAAAAATCAAAAAGTTTATATATATATGTGTGTGTATCAAAAAGTTAGAAACTCTATGAACACACACTTACATTTACACTTTTTTAATTATCTTATTAATTATAGTAATTACCTTATCAACCATTTCCTAGAAAACTCATTTTTTCTCATTTGAAATCACTTGACGGATATAAAGTTTCATTGGTGAAACATCACTATACTAAAAAAAAATCAATTCCATGTATTATTTCATTGATAAAATAACACTATATTATTAAAACAAATCAACCTAATATGTTGTTTCATTAGTAACATATCAACATACATCAATCCAAATGTTGTTTTATTGGTGAACTAAACAACGTGCTTCTATACACCAATGAATTTTAGTCGGTGCATGCATCAATGCAGATATACTTGCATATATAGTAGATATTTATTGATGAAAACATATATTTTGATGATATATATGCATCAAATAAATATACAGGTTCTTCGATTTTTTCGTGTGGTTCTTATGTAAACTTGATCCTATATACGTGTAGTCGAAGGATTGTGTGAGAACAAAAAAAGTTAAAGTGAGAAGCATAAGAACGAAACTGAATCTGTGATCACTTTTAATTTCACCCACCCCATAAATTGCACTCCTCACATGAAGTGATCTGTTACATCTCATTAGTGTTAATCTTCAATTATGATTGATCCAAGGATGCAGATCCTTTCTTATCCTGTTCTCACCATCACTACTAAACAAAAGACTTTTATTTACGGATCTTTCTCTGGGAAATCTGTCGCTAAAGGGTAATTTCTTACAAAATGGTCACAAAAGTTGGTGGATAAATTGCTGGTGGATAATTCAAATTAGTGATAGATTTCCCAGGGATCCATTGGTATTTTCTTGAAAAACATGAGATTTTACGGAACTATTGGTATTTTTTGGGTGATCCGTGGGTAATTACTGACGAGAATTTTCCTAGATAATTTGATGGCTGAAAGTCATTTGTTTTGTAGTGTATAACTTTCATTCTCATCGAAACCGAACCTTTTATATATATATATATATATATTCTAGATTTAATTTCAGATAATTGTAAAAGATGTACTTTTAATTTAATATTTTTAATTATACATCTAAATACATATATATATCTTTCTCCATTCATATCAAATATATCACTTTTAATAATTTCTTTTTTATATATATATTTAATCAACTAGCAGCATACATTAATATTTTTGTCAGGCTGTTCCAAATCGAGTATTAATTCATGCCAATCGAATCATATCAAATTAAACAAAAAAAAACATATCATTAACACAATTATCAAAATGTACTTAATTAATTAACAAAACATTGAACTATATAAAAAACATATTTTCTTATTTGTTCTTCAAAAACACAAAATTAACCATTGATGAAATCAAATTTTATACAAATACTTATAACATCCCAAATAATACTTCAAAAAAAAGTAGGATCTTGTATTATTTATTCGCTTACTTCCGATCTGCATCCAATCCGTCACAAATAATCTGCCGGAGATCTTCGCCGGAAAACAATCGATTCAGAAACCGAACAGCTTCTCTTGCAAGAAGAATACATACTGACCACAAATCCAGATCGGTCACCGGAGATCGGAAACTTTGATTCCAATTCTTCATTATTATTATTATCATTATTATCTTTAGAACACTCAACAAAGGCTGCAAAAAATGGATCTTTTTTGAAATTTTGACTGCTTTTATTCTTCTTGATCATGGTGGTCGTCGGAGACTTGTTACTTGACGGTGGTGGTGGGAGGAGATTCTGTGAGGATTCGTGCAGTTTTTTGTAAGTGTTTTTCTTTGGGATTCCGGGGAATTGTTCCCATGAGAACGGGATTCCGAGATATCGAAGTGGTGTGGATGGAATTGAAGTGGCGGCAGTGACGACGGAAGGATCGTCGGAGATTGGGTCGGAGTATGAAAGAGATTTGCTCCGGCGAGAGTGTCGTCGGAAATCTATGGAAGTCATTGGTTTTTTTTTCTATTTGTTGAAATAGAGACAAAACAGCTCCCAACTTTTGTGTTTGTTCTCTTCTCATGCATTATATATAAATATATATGTGTATATATTTATATATGTGTATGTGTATGTGTGTATATAATATTATACAGACACATGTGTTTACAGACATGTAGGTGGGTGTGTTAGTGTTTTGACTCTTTCGATTGTTCCAAAATGGAAGAGTAATTAATACCTATATATATCGAAGGTGTCTGTATTCATTTATTAATGTATGAGTTAGAACGAATATATATTTGTGTGTATTCACATCAATTCCTTTTTTCCTTAGATTATCAGCCTAGTTATCAGAGTCTTTCCATATATATATATATATATATATATATATATATATATATATATATATATATATATATAGGTGGAGGTTCAAACGAGAACACCCCCGTTTTACGAGAACGCGAGAACACCCTTATCACATGTGATAATACACGAGAGGGGACTTGATGGTGTGCGGATGACGTGCCTTGCTATTTAGGTCGCACCAAAGATCGTTTGCGTTTATGATTTAATATCACATATGATGGTTTTGATTGATTATAGTATCACATCAAAGACACCCTTATCACATGTGATAATATATGTGATGGAGCTTAGTGTTGTAACAACGACTTGGTCGGTAACCCAGAGCACGCCAAAAGTCATCCGCATCTCTAATTTAGTATCACATGTGTATTATATGTGATGGAATAATAGTATCACATGTAATTTTCTATAGTAAAAAGGGTGTTCTCGCGTTCTCGCAAAATGAAAGTGTTCTCGTTTGAACCCTTCCCTATATATATATATATATATATATACAGGGTTAGGTTCCGGTGAGAAGTAGAGTTAAAATGAGAAGCATAAGAACCCAACCCTATATAGAGGGGCGTGTAGTTCAGTTGACAAAAGGGTGCGGAAACTTTGCCCAAATACATAACAGGTCTGGGATCGATCCCAGACCCACGCGCTAGCCTCAGCTGCTGAGTGAGTCTTAAAATGCCCCTCACATTGGTGTCCTTGGAGGCGGGTTCCGTGTGGGGCCGGTTGGGGTTGTCGGTAATCAACTTTTTGCCCAAATATAGAGGGACGTCGTTATTATGCATTATGCAACCCTTTATATTCGTACAACCATTATAACCAAATCATGAGCGTCCATTTAATCATCTAACAATTAGGATTTAGTCGGTTATAACTACATTTAATTAAAAAAAAAACAAAATTAGAAGAAAATGAATGGTGGATAAGTGGGTTGCATGAGTTGTAAGATTTAGAGGGGTTGTATTGTTTTTTTGTTTTCTTTAATTAAAGATAGTTACAACCGACTAAATCTAACCGTTAGATGATTAAATGGACACTCATGATTTGGTTGTACAAATATAAAGGGTTGCATAATAACACCCCCTATATATATATAGAGAGAGAGAGAGAGGGGGGAGGGATCATACGAGAACAACCCATTTTTAAAAGAATAAAGGAACACATGGACGCGTATGATATTAATGGGTCCCACATAATATTAAATCATTTCTGATTTAATATTAAATCAGAAATGATTTAATATTACGTGGAACCCACATCATATGTGGTTCACAAAGTGTTCCTTTATTTTTTTAAATTTATAAAGCCTTATTTGAACCTTTCTCTCTCTATATATATATAGGTAAATTTATATATATATATATATAGGTAAGTTTATTTGCAAACCTGATTTCTTTGTTGTGAAAGAACGAGAGTGTGCCACTTATTCTTCTTATTTAGCATGAATAATAAACATGATTTTCACACTCATTCCTCTTATTTAGCATGAATAATAAACATGATTTTTTTACAACATTCATAATAAATGTTACATTATTCACAATAAATATCTCATGAATGCCTTAGGCATGTGACACACTTTCTTTTTGTCCATCATTTTGCAACTAAACCTGTAAAAAAATTATATATCTTTTAATCGGTATAAAAAACAACGCTAATAGATATCATGTAATAATATGAAAACGATATTTCATGACAAAAGAATATAACGTCGACCATCATCAAGTGAGATTTCGATAACTAAATCCGTTGAATAATTCACCAATACTAGATTTCCATAACAGAAATTAAAATATATTGTTTCATTGTTTACCCGTAAACACTCCATAATATTTGTAGGGAAAATTTCGTTTATATTCTTTAAAACTTTCTATATTATATATATGTATATATATCCTTGTAAAGTTTAAAAGTACGTATATAACATTCTAAACCTCTAAAACGCACATATATCTCTTTCTCCCCAATTTAATTATCATTAAAACATTTAAAAAAATATAAAAGCATTATCTCTAAATTGAATTTATTTTCTAAATTAATTAACTATCCTTCTGAATTTATTACCCTTCTTAATTTCCTTTCCAAAATCGTACGCGATTACATGGATCGATCGGAGAAGATGGATGATTTGGGGCGAACACAGTAATCGACGATTTTGGGAACAGGAATAATCGCACACGGTTTTGGTAAGAAAATTAAGAAGGGTAATAAATTCAGAAGAGTAGTTAAGTAATTTAGAAAATAAATTCAATTTAGAGATAATGATTTGTATTTTTTAAATGTTTTAATAATATATAAATTAGGGAGAATAACTTATATGTGAGTTCTAGTGATTTAAAATGATATATACGTAGTTTTACACTTTACAAAGATATATACGTAATATAGGAAGTTTTAAAAAATATAGATGAAATTTTAAGGGTAATACAAATTGTTGTGTTTTAGTTGAGACATGTTTTAAATCCATCACGTGACGCTCAACTGTTCAAGTGGTCCAAAATGTTGAACAAATTCCCTTGTTGAATCACCAACGGGTGTTTGTGGTGTGGTTTGAGATTACCCTGCAAATCGTAGTGTATATACGGTTTGGAGAAAATTCAAACTGCAAATCGCACCGTATAAACCTCAAACCGTACAACATTTATGCGGTTTATACCTATCGCATTCAAGGTTCAAAATGGCGTGAGACGTGACGTGACGACGAGGTCAAGCTTAGACCTTTAGAGCCACGACGACGCCGTAGCATTTTCAATGCGTGACTTATGGCGGAAAATCTTTATATCATATAAACTATTATGCATGTAAATAGGGGTGAGCTTCGGACGGGTTCGGGCGGGTCGGGGCCCAAAACCCAAAACCCGATCGGGTGAAGATATGGATCCCCAAAGCCGACCGATATTTTTTTTCGGGTTTTTCGGGTTTCGGGTGGTCGGGCTTCGGTAATTGGGATTTGTTAGGTTTTCTTCCTTTTTGGGCCTTTTTGCCACATGTTAGGAAGATTACACACACAGTGTGTCAAAACAGTTAGGGTTAGGCCTTTTTTCCAAATGAATGGAGGCGTGGAGGCAAGGCAACGATTTAGGGTTAGACATTTTAGGGGAAAAAAGGGTTTTATATAGGGTTTCGGTTTTTCGATCGGATTCGGGGCCGGATTTCCCCACCCAACCCGATCCTACATTTTTAATCAGGTAACTAGGGTTCGGGTATTTTCAGGTTTTTCAGGTCTGGTTTTTCAGGTTGGTCGGGTTTTGCTCACCCCTACATGTAAACATATATTTTTTACTATTACCTAATGAGTCAATGATATTAAATAATTTAAATTAGGTTATACATTAAAAACTAACAAATAAGATATTAAAAAGAGTACGTAGAATCAAATATTACGTTGCAAAAACCGTGCATTAGGTCATGGTGTGCCACAACTATAACGTGGAGTTAGGCACAAGCCTTAAGTCACGGCTCGCCACGGCGGCTGTTGCGGCAAGATATTTTGAACATTTCGCACTTTATGCCTACAATCCAATAATTATAAGATTAAGAATACACTCACTACTAAAAAACTGGCATTCAACGACATAATATTGAGAATGCTCATTGAATGAGCAATTCAATAAGAGAGCTTGGATAGCAATATCGATTCGATCCGAGTTCTCTTGGAATAAGTTCGGAAACGGGTCACGAAATCTTGGTCATCTTCTCTATCTAATGAATGGGGAGTTTTTTAAATCGTCCGCCCTGCACCCACCCCCGAGTATATGCTTCAACAGGAATCACACAAGAGTAGATTATAAACCTCTAGTAAAATGACCGCCCGTAACCCAACAGATAAACACATTACATAGCATTACATAGTCCGTTTTAGGGATTGGCGACTTACCCACAGTGACTTGGGCACTGGACGTTCCCCAAACGGGTACTGTCGGATCGGGTGAATTCAATAATAGACGCATGTTGGCATTCCAGCCTTCCTTCGCCTGGCCGAGTAAATAGCTCTACGAACAAATGGATTGGATCGACTTGGAAAATGGAAAGATTTGTACAACCGTACTACAGTTCGGTGGCGGAACTTTAGGGCACCCTTGGGGAAACGCACGCGGTGCCGTAGCTAATCAAGTAGCTCTAGAAGCATGTGTACTGGGGCTTTCTATTTGATTGTATCGAAAGGCCCAATGAATTGGCATTTCCCTATTGGTCCAGGTCATTTTATGAAATATTCTGTCGCTGATTAGCGACGGAATTTAAAAATATTATTATTATTTTTTAAAGAATTCGGTAGCTAATCAGCGACGAATTATTTTTTTAATTTTTGAAAAGAGAATTAAAAAAATTCATCGTCAATCAGCGACGAAAGTTTCAGGTTTTTAGTTTCTAATGTATATACATGTGTCGTGTATGTGTGTGTTAGATGGTTCGTGTTTTATATATATACATGATATATGTGTGTTAGTTTGCTAACCGTATACATGTTTTTATGCATGTGTATAACGTATATATAATGTGTGTGTGTTGTTTGGTTGCCACGTATATATGATTTATATGTTGTATATATGCAAGTGTACATGTATCTGTGCATGTGTACATGATATACACGTGTGTAAATATATCTATATTGGGCTATAATTGATCTTAGCGGCTCTTAATGGTCTTATCGAGTTCAAATATTCAATAGACATCACATTTATATATAGTGGGTCTTAGTGAGCTTTAAAAGTTGTTAAAATCTTCTTTTTTTCTCTTCATTTTAGCATACACGATAACATAGCTATTGGGAACACAAAAGTTGCTAAAATCTCAATTTTCTCCATTTTAGCATAGATGTTGCAGATGCTTAATAAGGTTTAAGACCAAGCTTTTAAAAACATCTCTAACAACTATGCTATAATAGAGATTTTGGTGGTTTTAGAGATTTTTTTTGCTCCAGTAGTCATGCTATATTATATGCTAAAATAGATAAAAGAAGAGAGTGGTGATGAAAATCTTCAAATTTGGAAAAATCTCGAAAACATTACTTAAGAAAGAGAAATAATATTTTAGTTTTTCCACCAATAAGAGTCATTGAAGTAAAATAATTTATGAGACAGAGAAATAATATTTTATTAATGTATTGATTATTTTATTAATATCTGAAGAGATAGAGTGGTTGAACCTAATAAGATAGAAATTACAACCCAAAAAAGTAACAGTACTTGGTCGTGCACTTGGAAATCCCCGATTTTCCTAATCAATGCTAAAATCTCTAAAATAGAATAAGTGTAGAGTTAGAAAGAATTTTTTTTAGATATTTTATTTTTTACTAATCTATTTTAGGAAGAAAAAAAATAGCATAGCTATTGAAGATGTTCATGACCTAAAACCACCTTGTACCTAGGTCCATTTGTGCATTTCTAGTTGATTAATGTCCATTTAGCATCAAGGTGACAACTTATCCTACCTCCAAAGCTACATATGTGATGTAAATTTGGATCTTTTTATCACAAGTTTCCCACAAGAAACATGGTAGTGTTTGAATGGGTCATTGATCCAACAGTATTAGGGTTACGGGGATTACGGGTCTATCTCAACCTCCTTGGAGGTCAGGGTTTCAAGAAATGCGTAACTTTTGGCATATATAATTAACATATACTTACGAAGAACCACGGTTGTTCATTTCTGTATCAAACAACAAAGAACATACAAAAATCATTTCTGTATCAAACAACAAAGAACATACAAAAAAGCTTTTTTCTATGAGAAGAATTGCCCCTATATTATGTGAATGCTATGTTATATTTTGTAAAGTTTACATACCTAAATGTGTACCTTCATAGGTTTATGTGAAGGCAACCACCCCCACATGCCTTCACACAAGGTTCATTTTCACACTTCAGACGAAAAAATGACATTTCTCATGGGAATCCACCCCTTCATGCATATATACACACAGAGTTGGGTTCACGTGAGACCAGCATGTTTCAGTGAGACCCGTGAGACCACATTTTGAAACTTCTAAAATAAAGCCAAACCTTCAAGGCAAAAACACTATGAAGGGTGTCTTCACATTGTTTTGCTGCTATGAAGTTTCAAGTGTAAAAAGGTGGTCTCACGAAAACAGTCTGGTCTCACATGATCCGAGTCTAACACACAACACCTACGTATATCCCACAATGAAATCCGGGCAGAGTTTATATCACTCAGAATCACGAAAACAATAAATAAATAAATAAACACATAAGTTTAATTAATAGATGAGAAAATTATATCATATCCTGGTGACTGTTGTGAAGAAAGAAGAGAACACATACTACTAAATCAGATTTAAGTTTTTGCATCACTAGCTCCTGGTGTACCATGTCCTCAAATAGTCACTAAAAAAACTGCATCATGACTTTCAGTAAATAATATATAACATATATATATTTCTAAACACAAAAACTAAACTTTATCGTCTATTTTATCGTTTACAAGTGGAGTCATTTCCAGTCGAGAACGTGGGGTCCGCGGTGTACGAGGAGTTACCGGTAGTTGGTTTGGTAGCCTGTGTCTAACGTACCCATAGAACGTGCATCCCACAAGCGTTACTGCACACCCAAGTGCGTTCATAGCCGAAATCGGGTTTTTAAATATCATCCACGAGAATGCAACCGCAAATGCCACCTTTACAAACAAACCGTACGTCTTAGGCCCAACTTTTAAGTATAAAAGATATTAAAATTTGGCCAACAATTAGCCTAATAATTGTGAGATAATATGTGGAACCCCATTAGATTACTCTTCAAAAAAGCACTTAAGGAGAGAAGGGGAGTTCCAATATATATATATAGAGAGAGAGAGAGGAGGTTCAGGGGAAAACCTCAACAACAAAAAAAAACTGAAGAACATCTTGGGAGCCCTCCATCTGGACAGTATGCATTTGTGCATAGACAGTATGCACAAATGCATACAAGCGATTGGAGCTTTTTATTTCTATGCACGAGTGCATATTATGTATTATGTATTAGTGCATATGCACAAATGCATGTTACAAATTACCAGTATACATTTGTGCATACCGTCCAGATGGAGAGCTCCCAGGGTGTTTTTCAGTTTTCTTTTCTTATGAGGTTTTCCCCTGAACCTGTATATATATATATATATAATTTTTTTGAAAGGCGTTCCAACATATATTAAGAAAAAATGATCCAAGTCTAAGCCGATGTGAGACTCCAACACGTCCCCTCCAACTGTCCCAAAGTGTCAGAGGGGGCTAGATAGGTACATGTTACCCCAAAGTGTCTACTCCCTTGAGTTGTAGACTTTAGCTCTGATATCATGTAAGAATATATGGAACCCCATTAGAATTAGCGGGTTTTCACGTATTCTCACACTAATGATGTTTTAAAGAGTGCCTTTTAACCGGTCGTCACAAGCTTTTTTGTGTTTTTCCTTTTTTTTTTTGAAAGGGTGTCACAGGCTATGTCCAGACTAATCTCAACAAACTGTACTGCAAGAAATCAACCCTGATAAACTCAGTGGCCACAATTGTTGTGTACACTTGGAATCAAACCCTGGGTAGATGGGATATTCCATCACATCCCCCAGGGCCTCCACCACTACACCACAACCCTTGTGGTTAACTTTTTTTGTGTTTTAAGAACGGCTTAATGGTTAAGAAAGATGGTAACTAATAATAATACCTTAAGATTTCCAGCAACATTGAAAGTGACGGCGGTAGTTGAATGGATGACGTAGAAAATGGAGAAGTTAAGGCAGAAAGCCATTACTCCAGAGCCGATAATTATGGTGAACGATGAGAGAAGAGTGGGAGTTGTCTGAATCCATTCCAAAACTCCGGCACCTTCTAGAAGCAATGCAGGTACTGCCAATATCATAGTTGCAAAAGGTGCCATATAGTACACTGTGTTTATGCTGTACGCACACATTAGGGATAACACACGTCAAACACATTATTATATAAGAAATTTCGAGACTTTATTACACTAAATAAGATATAAAGAAAATACATACACCTACTTTATGGAACTAATCCTTATGAAAAATGCAGCATTTTTAACTTGATACAGAGTTGAAGTAAATCTTAAAAACCCACGAAGAATGATGCAAGAACCTTAAAGATTTGCAACAATAATAATGTGCAAATATGTTACATTATGCCTATTTCTTCTCGTTGAGCCGATTGAACTATTCAAAAGGAAACATTCTTGATTATGGGAATTGGGCTGTTTGGCAGTTGCTGAATCGTTAGTTGCCGAATAGTTTGGTGCAGGATAATTAAGTGGTCAAAATGATTAAGAGGCTCTTATGATATACTCCAAAATGAAATATAATTGTTTGGTAATTGTTCAGGATGTAATCAGGGCTCTGAATGGTTAAGGGAGAACCATTAATTTAATGAGACAGGCTTATTTTTTGCCAAACATGATTCACCTCTTAACGATTCAGAGACTGCCTCTTAATGGAACTGTTAAGAGGTAAACAAACAGCAAAAGGAACATATACAAAAAATCAAAAAGCTACCACCGGTGAGGAGTGTAGAGCCTATTTCTTTTCTTTTTCCCCACTTTTTATACGTTACATTATGCCTATTTCTTTTCGTTTTGAGCCTATTGAACTATTCAAACGGAAACATCCTTGATTATGGGATTATGACTGCAAAGGGAGGTTCAGGGGAAAACCTCAACAAAAAAGAAACTGAACAACGCCCTGTAAGCCCTCCATCTAGACGGTATGCATTTGTGCATAGACGGTATGCACAAATGCATACAAGCGACTGAAGCTGTTATTTTTTCTATTTCTATGCACGAGTGCATATTATGCATTAGTGCATATGCACAAATGCATGTTACAAATTACCGGTATGCATTTGTGCATACCATCCAGATGGAGGGCTCCTAGGGTATTCTTCAGTTTTCTCTTCTTTTTTTTTATGTTTTCCCTGAACTTGACCCTATGACTGTATAGTTTAAACAAAGAATCTTCTTTTCACTCTTATATCATGAACTCCCTCAAAATAACAAACAGAAAATGGGTTAAAAATGAAGAACGATGATGGGTACCTGTCAAACTTATAGCCATGAAGCAAAGACTCGGCAAGAATGGTTTTCGTAGACGTGGCAAGACACCCAAATAAAGCAGCACAGAAACCGAGCACGTTAAAGCTAAGTTCGGTAACAGAAGTTAGCAGAATTCCTCCAACAATTGGAACAAGAGAAGCCCAAATTCTCCAGTCGAAGTACTTTCTCCATACCATCCACTGCAAAATCACTGTTTAAAATGCTTTACCATTAAAAAAAACACAGATTTTATCGAAATTATATAATAAAAAACAAACAAACCCATAAATATATATATATATATATATATATAGAGAGAGAGAGAGAGGAAGGTTCAGGCAAAACCTCAAAAAAATGAAAACACCCTGGTAACCTTTCATCCGGACGGTATGCATGTGCATAGCGGTAAATGAATATGTTTCTTGGTGTTTATGCACAAGTGCATACCGAACAAAGTGCTTAAAATTACCGGTATGCACATGTACATGTGCATACTGTCTAGATGAATGGTTACCAGGGTGTTCCTCAGTTTTTCATTTTTTTGCGGTTTTCCCCTTAACCTGACCATATATATATATATATATATATATATATATATATATATATAGGGTCAGGTTCAAGGGAAAACACCAAAAAAAAAAAAACAAAGAACACCATGGGACTAGCCTTCCATCCGGACGCTATGCACTAATGCTTACCGGTAATTTGTAACATGCATTTGTGAATATTCATCAATGCAATGTAATGATAGAAGCATTGGTGCATAGGAACAAAAAACGCTTGTATGCATTAGTGCATACCGTCCGGATGGAGGGCTCCCAGGGTGTTCTTCAGTTTTCTCTTTTTTTAGTCTTTTCCCTTGAACCTCCCTATATATATATAATCAGATTCACTGATTCAGGGGAAAACCTCAAAAAAGAGAAATTGAAGAACACCCCAGAAGCCCTCCATCTGGACGGCATGCGCAAATGCACACTAGTAATTTGTAACATGCACACGTGCATAGGAAAAAAAAAAGCTTCAATCGCTTGCATGCATTTGTACATACCATCTATGCATAATTGCATACCATTTAGATGGAGGGATCCCAGGGTGTTCTTCAGTTTTCTCTTTTTTTTACACTTTCCCCGTATATATATAAAATATTTATTTATCTAACCTGTTGTTGCTGGGGTAAATGACTTGATTGTTTGCATAAATGAAACTGGGATGTAACGTAAGCTGACATTCCCCAAAACTATATTGATACAAAACACAAACGACATTGGAAAAATCCTTCTCCATCGATCTTCAGGTTCAACAGAGATAAGTGGTTTAACCTTCAGTACATTTATAACTACATATGCACCAATCGATGAGCATATGAAGTGTATACATGATACCGTTAAAGGGAACTTGAAATCAAGTTTCTGAAACAAAAACACAAAAAAAAAATTAGATATTAATTACATGGTAATTTTTTTTACTGAAATACTTCTATCCAGAACCCAAATACTTAAAACAAGCCACTACCATGTAACTAAACTAAATCAAACGAACTCAGTAAATCTCATACACAGTTACCTCCACCGTAAAAAGGTTTTCAGAAAATGATTTTGTTAATATTACCTCAAGTAGACTTAGAGGCTGTTTAGTTGGTATTTCCATTAAGTCATTTATGGATAAAGTTGTCTGTGTAGATTAATTTGTCTGTATATGTTGTGAATGTTTTTGTTTAGGAGGGTTTTTTTCATATAGATGGAATGAACGTGTTTTTAAATTTAGAGGAGCAAGTTTGGAAAGAACTTGGCTTTCTGCATTAAGCTCCACCTAGAAGCTTACTGAATAAGCCACTTTCTATATCATTAAGCCACTACAAAACAATCATGTATAGCTAACTATAAGTGGTGGGTTCCATCAAGCTCATTAAGCTGCTAACAAACAGGTGCTTATTGAGTACCATGCCTTAACTCTGTCCCCCAAAAAAAACCCTAAATTTGACTTTCAAGTGTCAAATAGTCTCAAATTAACTTCAAAATTGATAAGAAATATATAACCTTTGGGTAGAAAGATTTAATCTTTTTCTATATAACAAGTATCAGAAATAGAATCAAACCCTTTTTCCATGAATGTTATCTTTTATCAAATTTGAATCTGTAAATTACTAAGCACATGTTAAAAACAAGATTAGATATATGATTTCAAACAAGGTACTTTTTAATTAAGATCAATGTTCTAACTAATTCATATAAATTTGAATCAACTCACCAAAGTTCCAACAAAATTGACGATATATAATATATATATATGACTTACAACCTAGATAAAACTCTACATGATTGAAATCATACGTCTATAGAGTAACATACGTACAAGCAAATCTAACAAAAGCTGAATATATACATATATATATATATGTATGTATATAAAGGAACAAATTTAATAAATAAATAAAAGATGATGGAAACCTGAAAGATCCATTTGTTCATGATGATGACAGCAACATTGAAACTCCACCACTGAAAGATGGCAAAGATGGATCGAAAGACGGTCCAAGAACACAATCTGGTTTCCTCCATTTTTGATTGCGATTAAACAAACCCAGATCGGGTTTTGAATGACCCAGCTCAGATCCAAATCCACACAGCCAAATAACCCCCAAATTCTTCAATTACATATATATATATATATAAATAAAAGAGAGAATGAATGAGAAAAGAAGTGAAACAGCAAAAAACAAAGAGTTAATTAGGGAAGAGAAGAGAATGGAGGAGGGCGTCGTAAGTGTAACGGTGGCTCTTCTTCCACATGATTTTTTGGATCTCTTTATTATTTCTTCGCTTTCTCTTCTTCACGCCATTAGACCCCCTACTTATACATACATATATATATATATATATTTATTTGTATTCTCTGTTTCTTACTCTTTGTTGCCAAAAAAGTGGAAAGTATATGCGTCTATAAACCCGATCCAATCTCTCTCTGTGTATTCATGGATCTAATTTTATTTAATTTGAATAAATATTTTATTGGAAAATCAAAGATACCATGTTTGTTTGCTGACATCAAATTTTGTATATATATAGATAGAGGTGGTAATCGGTGGAGTTGGATATATTATGGGTATGGGCTGCTTTAGAACAACGGAAGTTAGGGTGAGAAGGGATCTTCAGTTTTGGATATATATCTATCTTTGGATGTATATTAGATGTGATACATACCAAAATATACTAGATCAATTTTCGTATCAAATGTAATTCATAGATGGAATTGAGATTAAAAATGATTAACAGCCAAGATTTCTTCTTATGCTTCTCACTGTAACTTCACTTCTCACATGATCTTATACCTTGTGGGTATATACGTGTGTGTGTGTGTATATATATATATACACCAAGGTTCAAAAAGACGTGAGGCGTGGCGTGGCGGCGATGTCAAGTCTTAAGCCTTATGCGTCACGGCGAGGATGCGACGTTTTTCAAGACGTGACATAAGGCAGTAAATTTGTATGTCATATAAATAATTATATATAAAGATATATGTTTTTATATATTATTTAATCAAATAATGATATTAAAAAATGTACATTCATATTAGAAGAAGAAAAATCATATAGATTATTGTTATAAAATAGTTTTTTGATTAAATATTTAAAATAGAATTTAGAAAGGTAATTTTACAACTTTATTTTAATCGTGAGTCCATAAAGTTTATAAATTCGTGAAATTGTTATTGATGTGATTAGATACATCTATAAAAGTGTAAAATTTAAAGTTAAAAGTGTAAAATTTAAAGTTAAAAGTGTAAAAATAAAAAGATAAAAAATAAAAAATATTTTCTTTTTTTGAAAAAAATATGCCATACAGAAAAACGCGAGCCGCGGCGCGGCATGGCACGACTCAAAACGCCATGGCGTGAGCCACGACTTACAGAAACGTTATGGGCTGTTTCGTAACGGCGGAGATGCGTCTTACGTCATATCGCACCATGGCGCGCCTTTTTGAACCCTGATATATACGTAGATGAAAGTTCAAATGCAAACTCAAATTTGGTTGTGAATGTGAGAACAAATGAAAGTGCGACATGTGTCTGAATTTAGATTGTTTAGACTGAATAATCAAAGAAATGTTCAGACTGAATATTTCTTTGATTATTCAGTCTAAACAATCTAAATTCAGACACGTGTCGCGCTCTCATTTGTTTTGACATTCACAACCAAATTTGAGTTTGCATTTGAACACGCCCCTATATATATATATATATGTGTGTGTGTGTGTGTGTGTATATGTATGTATGTATGTATGTATGTATTTCGGTATAGGATCGTGTGAAAATGATAGTTAAGGTGACAACCATAAGAAAAGATCTAAACCTTGACCACTTTTAATGTCAAACTTACCCATGAATTGCGTTTTATACGGAGATTGATCTAATGCATTGTTATGCATCTTATCTCGATGCATCTCATCATAATGTACATCCAATGGTGGAGATCCATTTTTATGCTTCTCACCATAACTCTCTTTCTCACTGAAACCCAACCCTATATATTTGATTTGGAAATATATAATATGGGTCGAGTTTCGTTGAGAGAATGATAGTTAATGTGATAAGTGTAAGAAGAGATCTTCACCATTGGATGCATGATTCATGGATGAGTTTAATATTAAAGGTGATCAAAAGGTGGAGATCTTTTCTTACATTTCGCACCTTAACTCTCTTTCTCACACGATCGTTTGCCATAATAATAGATATCATGAGATGAGATTGAAGTAAATACCAACATATTATAGTTTGATAAATTACTATAATTTTTAAAATGATGACCATGAGGTATTTATTCTTGATCAAACTTTATCTTGGAAAACATGTGCAAAACATTTATACACATTAAAGATATGGATATATTTCATCTTTTTTTTTGTTATCCAAAAGCACGTAAATGACACGAATATTGGATGTCAATGTAAAATGACTTAACTAATGTTTAAATCTTAAAACAAAAACATTTATTTTCAAAGTTGTGTTGTTTTCATCTCTGCTGCTATTATTAGGAGATCGTATTAAGGTTCAGATGATGAACCTTGACACTCTAGAAACAAAGTATTGTTTGCTCACTTGAGTGTACATATAATGCATCATAACTAAAAAGACAACCATGCTCCAAACTACATGCAAAGTATACATAATCAAAATTCAAAACATAAGGTTTGTACATTTTCTTGCTTATAACTATTTATTCTGTTTCATCTACAACTTCGAGTATTAAGCAGTTTTTACTTAACTTGCTAGGAGAACCACGACGGTTTGCCTATGTCGGTAGCAAACTCAAACAAAAGTGATCAACATCATGTAACTCTTTCAAAATGGCCAGGGTTTTATCCTAAAAGCTAGTTGTTTTCTAATAACAAGTGTAGAATTTAAGTATATGGAGAGAATTGTATGTATCACAATATAGTAAGCTATTCAATCATCTATTGATGGATAAATTGCACTGAAGTAGAACCAACTTTAATTTGTTTTCAATTCTTTATGGGCAAATTGCACCTCTAAGACTACAATCAGTATAAACCTATACAATTTCGCATATGTCAACAGTATCATTCTTATCAAGTGAGTGGTAAGAACTAAGTCTCGTATTCCACATAGGTGGGTTTCAAAGTTGTAAAATATCAAGGTGTAAGGTGTGAGGCCAATTTTAAATAACGAAGTAAAAAAAATGAGTTTTAATTTAAAAAACAAATAGCAAACAGGTAACAAGGGTGGAAAGTGTAGATTCAATACCGAATAATGCAGCATGTGCTACAATAACATCAAGGGTGTTATCATTTACACCTTACTCTATATTTTAAAATCTAATTTAAATATATGTCCTCCAGTTAAAATAGATAAATAAACATGGATGTTAATGTATCACCAATCAAAATAAATAAATACAATAGAGTATGGTGCAAAAGAGAAATAGAGTAGGGTGTAAAAGGAAAAACTCTAACATCAAACAACAATAATCTCATTTTCCAAGTTTTAAGGGGCTCTCATACATATACCTGTGCCCTTATAATCAGTGGCGGATCCAGGATTTTTGTCCACTGGGGTCCTATTAAGGTAGACTAAAGGCGCATAAAGTCACCCAACGTGTTTCAGGAAACTTTTAAAGTTTTTTAGTTGATTTCAAGATATTTTCTTAGGGTCCGTTTGGTTTGCGGGATTGTTTTTGAAGGATTTGGATTTCATGGAAGGATTTGGATTCGGAGGGATTTGGATTGGAATGGATTTGAAAATCATAGGTGTGTTTGGTTTGTAGGATTTGGAATGGAATTGGATTTCCATTATTTATAAATAATTTATATAAAAATATAAAAAAATATAAAAATAATTAAATTACATTTTTATCAATCAATTATTACAAAACAAATGTTTTTAACATTTTAAAAACATTATTTCATAGAAATCCTAGGAAATCCCGTGAAATCCTGAGCATCCGCCAAGGATTTCAAAATCCAATGTTCATGGGATTTTAAATGAATCCATGGATTTAAAATCCTTACCATTAGGCAAACCAAACACCGGAATGGATTGGATTTGAAATCCAAATCCCTCCAAATCCCACCAAATCCCGCGAACCAAACGCGCCCTTAGGAGGCGTTTGGTTCACGGAATGGAATTCAATGGAATTGGAATCCATCAAAGAAATTTGACTTTGAAGGAATTGGAATGGAATTTGATGGAATTTGACCATGCGTTTGGTTGACAGGAATTGAAATGGAATCTCGTAAAAGAATAGAAATATGCATCTATCGGGAGTGGGGGTGACAATTGTGATGAGGACATTAGTGGTGGGTGGTGGGTAGGTGGGTGGGGTAGGGTGTGGGGGTGGGTGGCGACTACGAGTATGCCGGCAAAAAATAGTGATGTGGTGGGTGGTGGGTGGGGGTGACGGTAGCGGTACCGGTGGTGGAATGATAATATTAATTGATGGTGGTAGTGGTGGTGGCAGCGGTGGCGGTGGCGGTAGTGGTGGCAGATATGTTGCCGATGAGGGTGGGGCGGGGAGAGGGTAGTGGTTAAATTTATTTTTGTCTTTCTAAAAGAAATTTATAAATTATATTGCATTTGATACGAAATGGAATTCAAAATCCTTCACATATGTTAAGGAATGATCAAATCCATCAACCGTGGAATTCGGTGGAATCCGATGGAATCCGATCTATTCATTCCGCGAACCAAACAGCATTAAGGAATTCGGTCAATGGATTTGGCCATTCCAATTCCTTCCAATTCCAACGGATTCCGTGAACCAAACAGCCCCTTAGTGTTTTTGTCGATTTTGAGAGATTTTCTTAGTGTTTTTGTCGATTTAAAATGATTTTTTCGGTTTTTTATTTATTTCAAGAAACTTTTTTATTGTTTTTGTCAATTGCATGCAAGACAGGGTCCCTTGGAAAATTTTACAGGGAAAACTAAGGCTAAATTTAGTATTTTTAATTTTTTTTAGTCTGTATATTTTTTTAACAATTCATTGGGGAAAGAAACCCCCCTTTTTACAGCTACATCCACCACTGCTTATAATCGTGTTCATAAATAGATCAAACATGACATAACTACGTGCAAATTTCCTAGCATTATAACAAATCTTTCTGCATAAACTTTCCATATCATCCAAGTGGATGTGCTACATGTTCTCATTTTTTAGCTCCACCCACATTAACAATTTCAATAGTTATGAGCTCGTTGAAGAAATTAAAGAAACTTAATCTACCATAACTCCAACTTTAAAATAAAGATTAAAGGCGCCAAAGCATAAAGAAAAACAAGAAGAAATTAAAGAAACTTTGAATGTTACATAATGCATACAATTAAATTACAACTACTATGGTAACTAAATAAAAAAACTCTTTTTCAACTTTTTAGAAAATCTTCTCCCAAATTACCAGGTAAGGGTGGCAATTTTGTACCAATGGAGACCAATTAATATGTGTATAAACCGTACCAGTTAAATTGGTACCAATTATAGTCGGTTGGTAATAACTTACCAATTATACAAATTATGCTGGTACACGATATTGGAAGTCACGTACCACGGTAGTATTATGGTACCGACTTTTTTTTTTCTTTATTAGTTTTTTGTATTTTTCATGTATTGAATATTAAGGGGGTGTTTGGATGAGCTTATAAAAACAACTTATTGACTTATTCCGGTGTGGCACCAATGATTAGTCATTTTGAGTGTTTGGGAAAAACAACTTATCCGGTGCCAAACTGGTAATAAGTCATTTTTTAAGAAGTTAAATTTTTTAACTTATCAACTTTTGATAAACACTTTTTCAGGAAGTCAACAAGTTATAAGTCAATAAGCTCATCCAAACACCCCCTAAACAGTGTAACTTTAATTATCTTATTTGAACATTTAATTGTTTGCAAGTTTTATCCTTTGCAATTAAAACCCCTTAAACATCTCAAAATATTAGTACTTAAAGTTTGAATAAATTGGCAAGTTTACATATATGTAACGTGAAATTAGTATAAAAACAGTATCAACATGTAGCAACCGATTTTTCTTTGATAAAAATCACAGTTTGTTAGTACACAATATATAAAATTATTTATTAATTATAATTGGTTAGTAAACAATATTGAAGAAAAAAAACGTAATACCATACTAAATCCACCCCTACTAACATCAATATAGAGGTATTTTACATCCCAAAAAGAGTTGTTGAAAAAATATGTTCATCATGTATTGGCTTTGCCCATTTAGTTATAATACAAGTTTTTAATCACCAATTAATGCTTGAGAGTCTTCAACTTGAAGTGCTATAATCATTTGTCGTTTTTCTCTACAAAAATAATCTTTTGTCAAACTCATGTATTTAACACCTAAAGCATTTCGAAAATATGCTTTCAACTATTGTTGATGTAGCAATGCTATAACTAGGGTGTAAAAAAACCGTCAACTCGTAAAAACCACCGATTCCAACCCGTTAACAACCCGATTAAACCTAACCTACCAACCCGTAAAACCGCTAACCCGCTAATTAGGAGGGTTGAAATTGGGTTGGCAAAACTCAACCCAGCCCAACCCGCCAACCTGCCGCTAATATATACTATTTCGATAAAATTATATGTATAAATATATAGGGGAAGGTTCATACGAGGACGGTACCAATTTACGAGAATGCGAGGACAATCCTCGGCCAATCACGTTGTACATGAAATTTTTCATGTACAAAATCACATATGATTTCATGTACAAAATCATATGTGATTTTGTAAGCATCAAAAGAACACGGGCGACTTTTCCCGTGGGCAAGTCGCCGCTAATCATATATGATTTTGTACGTGAATCATATGTGATTTTGTACATGAAAATTTTCATTTACAAAATGATTGGCTGAGGATTGTCCTTGCATTCTCGTAAATTGTTATCGTTCTCGCACGAACCTCCCTCTAAATATATATGTATATATATATTTAATATTTACAACATGTATGTATTTTATTCCAATTTCCATACCAAAAAATAAATACATATATTTTTTTTTGGAAAGGGTATCATAGGCATTTGGCTAGACTAATCTCTGACAATTTTAAGACTGCTAAAACATGCAACCTTAAGATAATTCCTCAGTGGCCTGGATTCGAACCTGGGGTAGATGAGTTATCTCATCCCCCACAAGCCTTAACCAGTATGCATGCCACGAGCCTTGTGGTTAATATATGCATATATTATTAGTTCAATTTTAGACATTGAAGCCAAAACTTAATTTAAGTAAGTAAAAATTATGGTTTGACAATTGAACTTCAAGTAAGATTGATTTTTAAGTTATGGTTTCTATCAACATTTGCAAATAAACACGATAAATTCATATAAGTTCGAAGTCAATTGGTCGGATCAATGGATGCGAATATGAAATAATCGGTGCATATATGTTTCATTTATTTATATGAATACAACTTTTATCGACATGACAATATAATGTCATATAAATTTAGTCAGGTAGCAAAATTAGTGTCAATATATTAAAGAAAAATTATTTAATGGTATCACTATATGAAATCACACGTATATATACAAACATACATATAAAGATTTTAACAATACGTAAATGGTTTCATATAGTTTTCCGCTAGGATTCTTTATAACTTTCTTTTTTAAAATGTGACGAGATCCGACAAGAATTGATATATACAACAAAAACATAGAAACCCTCTAACAAAACTCTTTGTATATTTTTAATAGTATTAATTTATCGTATTTTGTTCAACAATTTTATGTATACTACCAAACCGCTAACCCGCTAAGTCCGCCCAACCAGCCTCAAACCGCAAAGGTTGGGTTGTACTTTTGAATAAGTTGGGTTGGATTGAGATTTTCCTAACTGCCATAATTGGGTTGGGTTGGAAAAATGTCAAAAACCACCCAACCCAACCCAATCCGTGTACACCCCTAGCTACAACATCAACTAGGTTTTTTTCTTTTTTTAATGGTAAATGTCTGGATCAGCACACCTCTAATCTGATAAATCTCAACTTTTTCCCCCAAAAATCACCATAACAAACGTTCTTCCACTTTTATCTCTATAAACAATAAAATGTGGGGGAGGCTAATGACACCCCTAAGGTATGCTAATAGGACTCCTATAAAAGTGAATCCTCCTTACACGTGTTTATATCAAAAACCCATTTTTTACATTCCCAAAGCTACGAAAGTACAAGAAATTCCATACACATCCCTACTAAAAAGGTGCCATTAACACTCCCCTAAAATGTATCTATAAAGGAATAACAAAAAAAAGACCCCAACCATCCACTCAAGGATGAAAACGCACAAAAAGAATGCGGTGAATTTATGTTGTATTATTAAGCAAATTCATTATTATCACGTATTTAATAATTGAATGGTGAGACAAGTTGTACCATTATTTTTTTATTAATTCAGCATTCTATAGTTATTTTCGGTTCATAAAACGAGGCCGACAATCATAAAATTATTACAGTTTCATAATTGGGTATCGCTTAACCTTTTTTTCATTTAGATATAAATTCAAAACTAAAATATTATTGACAAGTTTATGGGTCATCATCAAATTAAAATGACTAAAAGAATATTTTCCAAGAAATAGAATTTAGCATAGCAAATGTTTCATGAGAATTACATATGCATTTTCTCTATTTAAAGAGCTTATAATTAATTAGAATAGAAAAAAAAATGTCTTGGGTGAAATGGAAAAAATGTATGGCGAGTCGTAAAGAGGGGGGCCTTGGGATTGGAAGCATTTTTGCACTAAACAGAGCCCTCTTGTTTAAATGGATTTGGCACTTCTGGGAGGACCAAGATGCGATTTGGGTAAAAGTGATAAAATCTATTTATGGGCACAACGGCTTGATTGGCGATCGGTTAACTAACTAAGAATCTAACACTTTATGGATTGGAATTCTAAAGTCGGCCTTACAGCTGGAAGTTAAGGGGGTCAACTTACTAGCCTTGTGTAAGAAACATGTAGGTGACGGGAGATCTACCCTTTTTTGGGAAGAGGTGTGGATAGGGGAGTCTCCTCTTAAGACACAATTCCCGATGATTTATGCCCTTGAAGTTGAAAAAATGACGCTGGTCAAGGATCGGATGGGTATGGAGAATTGGAATTCGTTCCTTCGGAGGACGCCGAGGGGTGGGGCGGAAATGTATCAGATGGAATCTATAAGAGAATTGTTGAATTTGGTGGTTCCATCCAATCAGAGAGATAGATGGCGTTGGACGGGAGATGGATTAGGAGAATTCTCAGTCGCGTCAGTAAGAAACCTAATAGACTCTAAACTTTTGGAATTTGATACTACACCCACTTCTTGGAACAAATTAGTACACATCAAGGTCAATGTGTTCGTGTGGCGAATGGGGCTGAACAAAATTCCCACAAGAGACAATCTTGACAAACGAGGCATTGTGTGCAATCCTCACTTTGTCCAATTTACGTTAGAGATGAATAATCTGTGAATCATTTATTTTTTAAATGCAACTTGGCACGGGACATATGGAGGAATTTAGGGCGTTGGTGGAACGTCGATATCCCTGGCTTTAATAATTTTCTTGACTGGAAGAGATGGATTGATGCAGCTCGGGTGAGGAAAGGCGAGTCTAAATGTTTGGAGGCGGTCGTTTACACTGCATTATGGTCTATATGGTCTTTCTGAAATGGGACCCTTTTTGCAACTACTAAACCTAAAAAAATGGCGGTCTGAGATAATATTGTAACTCTTTCGTTGTTTTGGGTATACAATAGGAGTAGGTGTTTTAAAATTAACTGGGTAGGTTGGCTGCAAAACCCCACTCTCGCTATTTCCGCTTTGTAATGTTATACTAGCTTCTTGCTAGTGTTTTTGTTCCTTCGGGTTTAATAAAACTGCCGCTGTTCAAAAAAATAATAATTAGAATACATATTCATTCTCTCTATTTACCAAGAACCGCATGACACCTCGCAAAGAAAAATAAAGAATATTCATTACCAAATACATCCAAACAACTCATACAGTCGAATGAAACTCATTTACTCACTTACAAAAAGGTAAGTAATTTAAATAAATAAATGCCGTGTCTTAAAATGTGTCTCAATCTACATGACAAGGAACTCATATAAGATGATGTGATTCATAACATCATTTCTATCTTTTATATATCAGTAATCATACTAATAAACGAGTATAAGCTCTGATATAGCCTTTAGTATGAACTCGTCAAATATACTGTAAATGGTTGAAAGATATAACAAAGTTCTTTTGAATAACAATATTAAATAAGATTGGGAAAAGAAAAATCACAAGGTCAATAATGTAAGCATTAGAGATGGAAAAAACTTTAAAGAACAGTAAGTTAAAAACAGTGTCACACATGTGGCACCAATGCCCCATGTGGATGAGACCGTGGAAAAGGTTAGGGTTATTGCAAGAGTCGGAAAAGAATTCCCGGTGCCTGGAGCAAAGATGCAACTACTACCCCGGGATATAATAGGCAATCAAAGAAAAAATGCATTAAAGACTACTCCTATAAAGGTAAACAAGTTGAAAATGAAATATATCACATTTAAGATTGATTGAGAATACGTTTATTTGAATTTTATTAAAATATTAAATTAATTTCATTTTCTTATGTATAACCAAAATTTCATTTTCTTATATATAACCAACTATACAACTGTTGCATATGTAAACGCATACATCAAAAACAAGTACAAAACTCTTAATATGTAGGAATGTGACGAGGAGAACTTGAATGTTTTTTTTGTGAGACCTCCCACAAAATATTAAGAAATAAAGTAATATTTATTGAACTAACTATATATAATTCCACCAATCAAATTTATAGACGATAAATCGTCACTTCCTTGTTTCCTAATGACACAAGATTATTAGTCATTAAAACATTATGTTAGTATAACATTGTTAAGATATTCGTTTCACCTGGAAATTATATTACGAGAATGGAAATGAGTATATGACACAAACTCCAATGCATTTGAAAGGAAACATATACTAGGAAGCTAATATGTCAAACTAGTGGATTATATGGGTCATTTAATCATATTTTGTCACCAATAAAAAACTTTAGGACAATGACACATGTATGTTCCAGCATGATCACGTGGGACACCACGGTCATGACATAACGATTCATTTTTCGAAAAATACACATAGACACTCTTTTTCGAGTGAAAGGCAGATGAGGAAATGATTCAAATTGTAATTCTTGACTTCTATAAGACAAGAAATAACATTACCATCAGAATATGTCCTCTTGAATGCCTAAAAACTTTACAAACTCTGCTCCTTACCCAAAATAGGAGCAAGATGATCCTAAGTTGAGGACATAATATAAAATATTTCATTCTTACAAACGAATACAAGGTGATATTTATGGACGTATACATCTAGAAGGCGGACCATTTAAGTACTTTATGGGTCTGGTTGAAGTTTCAAGCATTAGAGTGAATGATTAAATTTGATTGTATGAAATCGTGTATGAGTCAACATTAACCGAAAAATGAATGTTTTTTTAAACAAATAAACTCATTTTAAATATGTAGCACTTGAAGAATTTTTATATAACACCTAACCTATGTCGATTTTGGCGGACAGTGCTCCACCCTGATGAACTCATGCTTAGTTGTTGTTTAATTGTTTTAAATGTTATATTCCGGTTCATTTTATATTGTCAATGATTTTTTTTATAAATTCAGGTAATCGTAAACCGAACCGCGGAAAACAGTCTAATTTCAGTTAAGGTAGTCAGATATCTACCTCATATGATTCGGTTCACATTTTCCCTACTAGCCTAACCGAATTGAACGTAAACATCCCTATTAATATCTATGATTTATTGCAAAAGGAACAAATTTATAAGGTAAAAAAAAATAAAACCATTTTTACCCGAATCGAAAAGTATTGTTGTTGTGTTGGGTGTGACACCGGGTCAAACCTGGGTCTGAAGCTGGAGCTGGATCGACCCGAATATACAAACTTGGGTTGCAAGAGCTGGGCCTCTTGTAATTCATCCTCTTTTTTTGCCAAACATCTTGGGCTTACGATGCCCATTTTATTCAATTTTATGTATTTTATTTAATTGTCCAATTTTTTTATTTTTATTTTATGGTAATTTTTATTATTATCTAATTACTGGGTATTTAATTTACCCTTATTTTTATGGTTTAACTTTTAAGTCTCAAATAAATTACTTTTATTCCTTGAAGTTCCGAAGTTTCTACTTAACCACGATTGTTACGGAACTTTTTTGAACTACTGTTATATTTGTTCGTTGGTTGGATAACGTCATGGCCTTAAACAAATTCTAAATGTTTTCGAAATAGACCTCAAGCAAAGCTACGATTTATCAACCTGAACAAATCAATAATGTGAGTTGGGGAAGAGGGATACCGTTGTGACGGTTTTAAGTAGTTCCATTTTCACAAAGATTACCTTTATGAATGGATCTGTAGAAACTAAATGTGGCTTTCCATTTTCTTCCTTTGACACCATCGATGCTCTTAACACATATCGATACTTCTGCCAGTATTTGACTGTTCAGGGTATGTCTTACTTTAAGCTGACAGGACAAAATCCGAATAGAGTGAATTACACCGGTGGTTCCTATGGTTTGCTCAAATTTTGGATTTCATCCCTAAAACAAACTATCTGCATTGGTAGTCCTTAACTTTTCATTTTCATTGCACTCATGGTCCCTCCACTTAACAATGTTAGTTAGCAACCATTAGAAAGGACTAATCGGTCTTTAAACATACTATAGGGACCAAAAGTGTAATCTACTCTAAAATTTAATTTTATTCACCCTTTTTTAAATTTTTTATTAAATTCTTTTTATAAATCAAATTTCTTAATTGTTTTATATATTTTTAATATATCTAATTATAATCTTAAGACTTATAATTATTTAACGCTAATTTTTGTGAATTTATCTTGATTCTTTTTTGAACTTTTTGAACTTTTTTGAATTGTTTCATATATTTTTTATATCAAATTTCTCGATTTTCTTTTTTTTTTTGTAAACTTTTCTTATCTAAAAAATATTTTATATATCCAATCAGACTGTTGCTGAGCAGTTTTTGGATATCAAACCTCCCCAGAAGGTAATTTTAATGTGGCCGATTTCCCTTCTTTTGCAATCAGTTTCGCTACAGCACCCGCTGCTCTAGCTAATTGTCCATTTCGATTGTTAATACGATATATAAGGACCGCTACTCCAAAGAGTATTACACCCTTGATCGTGAAATATCGATTGCTTGTTGAACCCTGTGAATTGTGTGAAAGTAGGATACTCCAAATTCGGGAGTCAAAAAGTTTTATAAAACGTTCTTGGTGGAAAAAAGATCCCACTGAATTGAATTGGGTCCAGGAATCTAAGAAATAGTGAGAATTCTTGATCTCTCTCAATATCTCGAATTTCTTAAAATAAAATATATATTAAATAAAGATCTTTATATATATATATATATATATATTTAAAAACTAATTTATTCACAAAAAATATTAGCGCTAAAAAATATCAAGTTTACAAAAATAAAAAAAAATCAAAATAAATTCACATATCTTTTAGGTTGAAAGATATATAAGCAAAATAGTGAAAATAAAATTCGGTTAGCAGCAGATTATTAAATATATATATACAGATTTTTATTTAGTATGTATTTTATTTTAATAAATTTGATTTGTGGTTAGATATATATAAATTATAAAATATATTTTTAAAAAGAAAAATTCATAAAAAATAAAAATCAAGAAATTTAATATAAAAAAATATATAAAACAATTAAAAAAATTAAAAAAATTAAAAAATTCACAAAGAAAATCAAGATAAATTCACAAAAAAAATAGCGTTAAAAATTATAAATCATAAGTTTATAATTTGATGTATAAAACAATTAAGAAATTTGATTTATAAAAAAAATTTAACAAAAAAATTTAAAAAATGGTGAATTAAATTAAATTTTAGAGTAGATTACACTTTTTTTTAAAACAAATTTAAACAAATTTAATGTTTAAACAAAATAAAATTACAAAACTTTCATATTATTCAATATAATTACTCATGTCCAAATCAATACCTTTAAACATGGGATGAGCCAGAAACATAATAAAACATTAGAGTCATGTTCTTTGAAATTATTTGCTTGAATAATTTATGAACTTAGAATTTGGCACACTATACAACACCTTTATTTCATCCGCACTTTTTGAACCCAACCTATAGTTGGTATTACAAAGCAGTTTGCTGATAAGATATTTTGTTTCTAAAGAAAGTTGTGCTTCTTGTATGAACTTCAAATGTGATTTCCGATGCCCTGTCTATAAATGTGACAAAAGTAAAATACATAAGCTAATATGTATCAAAAGAACCAGTGGAGGAGAGGAGTGGGATGTGGGGAGATAATTTAGGGGGCGTGTGCAGGGGGTGGGGGAAGAAGTTGGTTGAAGAAGCCGAGAAGGGGGTGTGGGATGAATTGGTACCTTTGTAGGATCTTATATGTCCACGTCATATGAAAACATTGCTGACGTCAGATGAACCTAGAGGGTCACACGCATAAGAGTGTGTAGATCACGAATTAACCAAGTTGCTTATAACCCGACAAAGTTACAAGTTGTAAAGTGTAGAATTATTATTCTAGTAGAATAATAATTAAATTGTGTAAAATATAATTATGTTAATTATGTAATTTAATTATTAAGTTAATAATTAAATTGGGATAACTATTATGTTAATAATTATAATTAAATATCTATCGGACCTAAAATAATGTTTTATTTAAAAGTCCAAAGGGTTAAGTAAAGTTTACTTAAGCCCAAACCCAATTGGTTAATTATTTATTAAGTTAATAATTAATTAATTAATTAATTAAGATATGGAATGTTTTAATTATATCAACTAACCCTTGCGGGCTTAATTGAGTCCGGTCCGAGGATGAAGGAAAAACTACATAAAGATATGTTGCCTTATTGAAATCATAACAAAATTGAGAAACCTGAAATTTCTCTCCCCCTCTCCTCTCCTCTCCGGAAATAGACAAGCACACAAACCACAAGGAGAAATCGATTTTCTCCTTGTGTTCTTCAGGTATTCGGGCTAGCAACCATTTGTGATTGGATTGACATTCGCGTGGATACCGCTAGAAGAAATCTACTTTGATTCCTAACACTTGATCTTGATCAACCAATCCAAACCATTGAGGTATTGTTCTAAAACCCCCTATGGTTATGTTTAATCCTTAAAGTTGTTCGTAACGGATCCGGGCTATCTATGGTTTTTACCAATTATTGTTTTTGTTTCCGCTGCGCATTTATTGTGATCCCGGTATCAAAACCCTTCAGTGGTATCAGAGCCCCGTTACAATGATTATAGGGTTAGAATCAATAGAAAATTGGTTAAACACATGAACCGGGAAAAACCACCCCATCGTCGTCGTCGCCGCCGCCATGCTCCACCGCCGCCGCCGGCGTGTGCGCCACTGCCGTCCGTCGTCGCGCCGCTGTGCCACCGGAGCGGTGCTCCTCCACCGTTGACGGCTACCTTCGGGTGGAGCGTTTCCGGTTTGTTTGGTGGTTTCTCTTTTTGCTAATTGGGCTTTTAGGGTTTCACGGTTTAGGCCCGTTTGAGCCTAATAGGGTTTTTAACCTATTTTGATTGATTCGTTGGGCTTGTTAATTATGTTTAATTGGACCCAAGCCCATTTGGTTGATCTGGTTGTTTGCGATGATGGATTCCATTTAGGCCTTGACCCGTGGTTTATTTTAATTTTTCCTGTTGGTTAAATTAACATGTATTTAATTTCATGGGTTGTATTTTTGTGCGATCTGCGTATCGTTTCCGATTTCAATGTAATGTAATAGTTAGGTTATGTTAATCTAGATTAGTTTTTGTAAATAGGAAGACCGAAGGAATCAAAGACAGCGTCCCGGAGTCCACCATGATTGGCGGAGCTAGTAGGAGTCAACTTGCGGTGTCCTTAGGGTTTGGACCGGGGTATTCGTGAGGGCTCACGAAAACCTCATAGTTGGGCCTAATTGAATCCATATTGTGTGTTTGCATGTTTGTGGTTGTTTATTTTTCGTATTTTATTGCGTTTAATTATATGTGATAATTATTTCAATGGGTTTTTAAAATTTGAAAAAATTATTTAACAACCACTAATATCAGTAAATTGTAAATGTTTTTACAAAATTAATTTGATAAGCTATCAAACTAATACCGATTGGATTAATTGTAAATGTTTTACAAATAAGTTTGATTAGTTATCAAATAATGAATTTTAAATAAATTGGTACCGACTCAAAATAATTTTAAAATTAATTAATTTGTAAAATTGGAATGAGATCGGTAAAACCCTTTACAATTAAAATGTGAGTTTTTCACCACCCATTTAAAACGGTTATCGAGCGCATAATTAGTCGATTTCGGGTAAGCATTGGCGAATCCGGGTCGGAAAAGTATGTGGTGAGATAAAGTGCCGACTCGTGTATTGCCCCCCTGTAATGATAGTCGTGACCCGGACGACCAATTTCTTTGTTGTTACTCAAAATAGAAATTGCGACGTTTTAGTATGGTTAAACTCACTTGGGATATTTGTACATTGTGTATTGTCCGTCTACAAATGATCTCAAGGTGAAGAAGTGAGATTAAACATGTCTTTGTTTTTAAAAGGAATCTCACTAAGGATCTAAGAGTTGTGATGATCACAAGTGGAAGTTGTCTATCTAAATAATTAGTTTTCACAATTTGCGTATTGCCCAATCGTGAAAATTAATGAAATATGGATCTTAGTTAAAATGTTTGAATTTTAAGGGTTATGCAAAATTTCAAATTAATACTAAAATTGGACTTTAATTTATGTAGATGTCTACTAATCAAGAAAACACAAACTTGAATATGTCTCGGTACATTATTCGACCCGTTTTTAATGTGGGAATTCTGAATGGACAAAACTTCTTAGAATGGTTCCAACTGTTAAGTCTTGTCCTAAGATACGAAAATAAATCTTACATACTCGAGCTTTCTCCTCCAAATCTTCCAGCAAGGGACGCATCTGAAAGTGCTCAGGTTGCTTATGATAAGTACCAAAGAGACTCTATCAGCGTAGCCTATCTGATGTTAGCCTCAATGACTCCTGAACTTCGTCGGGAGCATGAGGAGTTAATAGCTTGGGAGATTATAAGCAGTCTGAAGACCATGCTTGGTCAACAGCTGAGAGAAGAAAAGTTTGAAACTTTGCAATCACTATATGTTTGTATGATGCAGGAGGGAACACCGGTCAAGGTCCATTTCAAAAGAATAAAAGGACACATTGACCGATTGGCTCAGTTAGGATACCCTCTTGGATAAGAGTTAGGGGTCGATTTGGTTCTAAACTCTCTATCTAAATCTTATGGTAGCTTTGTGCACAACTACTATAAAAAAAGGGCTAAATGTATCTCTCTTTAAATTGCTTGAGATGCTAAAATCTTTTGAAGAAGAGAATTACTCCAAGTTGGAGAAAGCCAAAGCCTATTTGATGATCAAAACGCAAAGAGGGATAAGAAAGAAACGAGGTGTGAAAGTTATGATTGAAAAAGGAATGGCAAAGATTGGATGTTCCAATCAAACCAAGAAGAATAAGGGAAAGTTTCCCCCGGACTCAGTTTCACTCAAAAGAAATGATCCCGTTCTTAAGGCAAAGAATGAGAAAACTATGATAGCCGGAAAATATATAGGGAAGTTCGATGTACTTATTGTCAAGGAGCGGATTTGGAAGCCACGTGTTTCTTTTTGTTAAGATTAACATAAGCAGATGATCTATAGTGAAGTTTCCATTAGTGTTGCAACCATTAATGTTTGATATATCACCTTTATAGTCTTCAATGTTTTGTCATTTAGTCTTGATCTTCATTGTAACAGTTTTTGGGAGGCCTACGCCCCAAAGAAGTTGTCTACCGAATATTGTCCCTTGGAACCTTCTTTTTTATCGGGTTATTTTATCAGTGTCAATCTCCTTTGGTCAGCTGGTTTGTACGTCTCTCGGTCTTCAGGAAAGTCTTTAGGACTGGGTCATAATTTTCATGCTCTTGAATAAAAGGTGTCTTCAACTTCAGTGTTGCAATAGTTATCAAGCTATTGTTAATAAATAAAAAACTCGTTGCACTGCTCAAATCAGTCGAACCAAGTCAAATACGATCTTTTTGGCGGTTTAAGCGGTCTAGTTGCCCAATATACTCTAAAAATAGCCAAATTGCTCGATCCGGTATGTGGTTTGAACGTTTTTATAGTGGTTTGGACCAGTGATCTCCAAAATACACATGTATTAATTTTATTTACTTTTCATATTATAGGCTCAACTTTTATATGACACATAAAAAGTTCGTCCAAGATATTAAGTTGTTAGTTTTAATTCTCAATTGTCCGTGCTCCCTAAATTGGCAAAATTCTGAAATTTGTTGAAAAACAAAATCCAAAACTTCGAATCATTTTTCGACGTGCTCAATGTTTGTCCAAAATTCCAATCATTGTTAGTGAAATTGTTTAACTTATTTTTCAACTTGTTCAATCTCTTTTTAATTTTGGAGAAATATATTTCTTTTATGACTTGGTATAATACTTTTATACTGGTAGAAAATGCGTTTCTTAGATAATGTTCTGCTTTTTTAGTGTAAAACCTGTAATAAGTCTAAACCGTCTAAGAATAGTAATTATTAGACTTAAGATGGTAACAATTCAAGATGTTGAAAGGTTTCATTAGGGTAAATTGCATAAAAGTATAACATATTTTAATTTGATTCATGTCTTAAAATATACTTGATCTAAGGCCTTGTTTTGTTAAAAAAAAAACTCTTAACAGTCTTTTATGTCTGATTCATTAAGAAGTAGAGGCATTCAGACTGTTTGTTTCTTCCAAACTTTTAGAGACATTTATTTCTTATTGTCCTCTTATATGGTAAAAGGTAAATCAAACTCTTATTTGTCTCTTTTTGTTCTTCAACCACTCAACAATGGTGTTTCTCAATCGATTAACCTTAATCAATCATTTCCCTCAATCGTTCCTTACCAAATCGATCCTCAACTCTCTCACTTGATGTACCTTAATAAGATTTAAACGTGTTAAATACCGTCACATATTTTTCATTTAAATGAATGTTAATTATATAGTTTAGAAGTAAATTTTGTAATGATAAGGAATAAATATATGAAACTATAGAAATTTATATATTTAAATTCAACACTAAAAATCTTCTAACGAGTAAAATAAACAATTTAAACGAACTCAGATATTTACATTCTAATTTCAGATTTCGACACCATCTTTTATCAATTAAAAATAAAATAAAATTTCAGACTTCAACATCTCTTAAAAAATAAACAAACATTTTAAATCGGGTATAGAAAATAAGTATTTTAAAAGTCGGAAGCTATGCATTTAATAGATATTAAACCAAAAATGGTTATATTTATTATAACGAAGTTTTTTTAAAAAATTGACCAACAATATTTTAAATTAAATGGATTTGAGTAACAATTATTATAATATAATATAATAAAAAAAGTGAAAATAATAATAATAAAGAAAATATGAAGCACAAAACTAGGAAAAAATGACAAGTCCATTAGGAATTCAGAATCAGACTCCATCCATGCTTCGGATCTCTGAAAGCATAAGACACGAAAACAGAGGCCAATCTTGGTCAACAAAGTAGGTAAAAGCCAGCCACCCTGTTTCCACTTAAATTACGCTTTTACCCCTCTACCCCACCCCCCTCTCCAAATTGACCTCCGAAATGACACAATAACCCCTCCAACTCCAAGGCCGGCTCCGGGGAAAAAAAACAACAGACAACGTGCTGTCACGTCCTACAACACTCCTAACCTAATCCACTTCACCTTTTATAATAATACCATAAATATAACACAAGGGCATAACGGTAATTTCACATACATACCCCTCTTCTTGTATGGGTTTTTCCTCGAAACTTTCATCTCTTTACACCAAATAAATAAAGAAACGAAATATAACACAAGGGGCAAAATTGTAAATTTACCACCCACATTGTGTGGTTCTCAAAACACCATACATAGATAAACAAACAAACAAGGGTAAAATGGTAATTTCGCCATCCCAAGAGTGTTCTTTTTCATACATAAGTGTAAATAAATAGAGAATAACAGATTCAAACACCAAATAAACAAATAAAAATATATAAAAATAGCAGAGGGGCAAAATGGTAATTTCACAACCAAGTGTGTGTTTTTTTTCAAAAAAAAATCCAAGAGAGAGGTATTCACTTTCTCTCCTTTTCATGCAAACTTCTGTGCCCCCAAAACAAAAGCAAAAGTCATTCGACCACACACACACACACACTCCTGTTCTGGTCCTGCTTTCATAAAAAATAAAATGTAAGTAAAATTACCAAATTAACCTCCAAAAAAAAAAAAAATTCCACCATCATAGTTTCACTCTATAACAAACCCCTGTACACTTTCTCTTATTCCCCAAACACCACCTTACCTTCTCTTCCTATAACGTTTTTTTTTCCTTTTTAACATATTCCTTGCTACCCACAAAAATTTCCAAGGAAAATAATTCCACAAAAAATAAAAATAAAATTAAAAAAAATAAAAAACATAATCCTCCCTCCATCCCTCACCCAACATTTACAAACAACCCGAGAAACCCGATCATAATCATCCGCTGATTCCGATTCCGATTCCGTTATCGATCACCGATTCGTGTATATATATATATATATAATCCCGATGGCTTTTTTAGATTCAAAATGTTAATGATTGAATCAAAATATTACACAAAACGGGTTGTGTGAGAGCTTGTTTTTTTCTTTTTATCTTCGGGTGATTATATATATGGATTTATCGTCGTCACCTATCTTCCACGAAGATTCTGCCTACGAAATCACGAAACCGTTTGGAATACAGCTTTGGATCCACAGCCGAGATGGACGTGGGGTCCGCTTGTAACGATTTATAAGCATGTTCCAATTTCTTGCTTATATCGTAGTCTTGTAAAATGTCGATGATTCCAAAGTAGAGTACCACTTCGTAGGTTTCACCGCTTCTTGAAGGTGTTAAATTGTTGAATCCACCGGGAGTGTATTGATCGAAATCGCTTCTTCTACTCATTCTTTCCGCTCTTGCTGGCATGTTCGCTCCTAGCCTTATCAACGGCTTTCTGTAAAAACATAAATATTTGTTAAATTAGCTGTTAGCCGATAAACTAGTCACATTTGGTTAAAAAACTAGTTGGCTAGCTAAATGACGATTAAAATGAATAAAAAAATACATGTTGAAAAAGTAATTAGAAAAGTACAAAGGACCATAGTTTGAAAAAAAATAGTGGAAAAACCCTAAAATTTTTATTGAAATGCTACTTGAAGCATATAACTTATGACTTATAAGATAGCTGGTAGCTGATAAACTACTTGAAAATAAGTTAGTTTATGATAATCGACAACGATCTTAATAGTTCGCTCTTATGATTAAGTCAATCGACATGCCACATGGAAGAAGAAGAGTATTTCCGGCAATATGGTCGATTAATTTTGACAAATTTGGGTAGAAAAGGTCAAAGTCAAAGAAAGAAATCTTGTCTATGTATATATACAATTAGAAGGCAAAATAAAATAATGAATAATAAAATACAACATGTCCCACAAAACATATGTTGTCTGTTGAACTAGATCAAAAATTAACTATTCCAACCACCAAGAAACAAATTCATCAAAACTATATTGAAAGAAAATGGTTGTCAATATAAGGACACCATTAAAATTTATGGTGACAACCTCAACCACCATGGCAATGTCACAATTATAGTGTCAATTTAATGGAGACATTGGCTACATAAAAAACCAAACGAACCCGGTACATCCCATCTGGAAAGTGGGGTCCAGAAAAGATAAGATGTACACAGACCTGACCTCTACCAAATAAACCAATGCAACTATTTATTAAATGGGTATTGGCTGATATAAAAACCCGTATATCCCACCACCCTAAAGTGGGGTCCAGATAGGATAAGGTGTATGCAGATCTGACATCTACCAAAAACACTAGTGCAAACCATTTATTAAATGGGTAGGCAATAAATATTTTAGGTTTTTTTATACCCGAAAAGGACAAATAAAGAAACATACCGGCCAGCAAGCACACGGTCCATGTCTTGTAACTCTGCTTCGAGGAACCGGCACCCTCTCATGAACTTTTCGTTTTGGTATGAATCACTCTTTCCTGAAATTCAAAATCAAAAATACAAATAAAAAACTTGAAATTTCAAGAAAATTTCAAAGATTTAATATATATATATATATATTCATCGATAGGCAAGAAAATTACCATTTCGTAACAAAAATGGCGACAATCCCATTTTGTCGCCGGTATTATCATCACGGAAATGCATACCAACTAAAAGACTATAATCCATTATTCTCTCCGCTTCCAAAAACTCGCAATCTCTATTAATTTGTCTGATAAACACATAAAACCGACACAATATATATACATATATGAGCAATGACAAACTATAGAGCAAAATTCAAAAATATCCCAATTATGACAAAAACTATACTCACTTAATTAGTTCGTTAAACCGGCTTTGTTGCAAGCGAAAAACGTAATTAAGATCGAGATCCTTAAGTGTGGTGGTTTCATCAATCTCGTCCTCCGGTTTATCGGTTGTTCGACCATGTGACGATCCTTTTAAATCGAATCGTCTATGGATTCTATACTCGGAGCAAAATAGATTTCCCATCACAATAAACCGAGTCTAGAAATAGCAACAAATAGATATAGTTAGACAATGTAACAAATGTAGGCAAATATTTATATAATAATGTATATTTATCAATGAATACACAAATATAAAATTAGTTCCAAATTATTTATACCTTTATGCCACCAACGGGTTTGACACAATGGACGCCAAAGAACTTTGTGACGAGAGAGTTTTCATACCGACAAACGTGTTGGTAATAACTTGGAAGCATTTTTATTAGCACCTGAATGTATTAAGTTGTACATATTTAGTTTCGAATGAATAATAATCAAGAATTTGTATACAATAAATGGTTCGAAAAACCGACCTTAACTTCGGACTTTTTTACGGTTTTGATCATAAATCGATCATCTTGTGTCAAATAAAAGAAACTCCCACTCTTTCCAGGTGAAGAAAGCTCTCGAAGAGCATCGTTTCCACATATGGCTAACATATAATCTGCTGGATCGACTTGGAATAACTCCCTCAAATGTCTGAATTCATTAAGCCACCCATTAAGAATCATCTATTAGCATGATTATAACAATACGAATTTCGTTTTAAAAGCTACAAATGTTTATATATATATATACCTAAAAACAACTGGGCAATAATCTTTCCAGCGAAATTCGCCGGATTGATGAGGTGGTGTTAGCTTAGATCCTTCCGGTGGAAATCGAGTCCAAAACTTCTCTTTTGGATCGAAATCACTCGATTTAAGTTCTCTCAATATCGAAGCATGTTTCCCAACTGAATACCTGTTAAGAACATTAACGGAATCTAAAACGAATTGCAGCAAAATTAGAAGAAATCGATCACTGGATTAAGATAATTACCTGATACCCAATTGAAGATTAAGCATTAATTCGTAATTTTTATGCCCTTTTGAGATCATCTGACCAGGCTTCTTAGCTTCACCGCCATTAAAACAACATGGATTTCTTCGAAACTGTCGAATTTCATCTCGACCTAATCCCATGGCATCTCGATACAACATCGAAGCTTCGGCATTATCGATTATATCACAAGTTATATCACCAGCTTCACCATCGGATTCCCATATACAAATTCTCGGAAAATTTCTCTCCGTTAAACTCCCTCTAGATCCGTCTACCGACGATCGTTTTTTTGCAGTTGAAACCACAAAATTATCATCCAACAATGGCGCTGAAAGCTTGTGTGTAAACCCTAATTTATCTTCTTTTCCACCTGGATAAAAAGTTCCGTTTAAAATCTGGTGAGGTTGAAAAGGGTTTTTGAAATTGAAGTTGTTTTCTTTGCTCCAACAGCCGACGTAACAACCGCCGTCCGGCCAAGTGAAGACGCCGTGACCTTTTGGTACACCGTTTTCCCAGTTGCCGTCGTAACGGTTTCCGTTTGCCCAAATCAAAATCCCTCTGCCGTTAATAACGCCGTTTCTCCAATCGCCGACGTACTCGTTACCGTTCTTCCAAACGTAACGGCCTTGGCCGTCTTGTAGGTTCCGCCGCCACGTTCCGTCGTAGTAATCGCCGTTACTGTAACGTTTCTGGCCGTAGCCGTGTTTCCGATCAGACGACCATGAACCACGGTAGGTATCGCCGTCGGATCCGGTGAACGTACCGGAACCTTCCATCCGGCCGGATTTAAACTCGCCTTCGTAAGTAGCTCCCGACGGCCATGAAAACTTACCTTTTCCAGATGCTTTACCTCTTTTCCAATCTCCTTCATACATACATCCATCGGACCACAAATACTTTCCAGATCCGTGAGGAACGTTGCCGGAAAAGCTTCCGATGTACAGATCTCCATTAGGTAGGTGTTTTTCAGTACTCATCGGTGAACCAGATGTGGTAGGTACAGCTTCAGGAACAGAGACGGTAACAGCAACGGCGGTGGTGTTCGTCGGCGCTACACGACGTCCGGCAGCTTGAGATCTACTCCGACCAACAGCAACTAATGGTTTCGGCTCCGTTTCTTCCTCCGATTTCTTCTTCTTGGTTGCGAAAGTGTTGTCATTATCATCTTCATTCATCGACGACGGCGATAACACCAATTGTTCCGGCATGATTCCTCAAATGGGTATATCTCTTTGAATCCTTCAAAATTTCTACAAAATTTCAAGAAATTAGCAACATTCCCGTAGTGAATCTGGATTTTTCAATCGTTTTTGTTCCCAGTAATGGGGTGGAATCCAACAAACAGAGTACTAGAGAGAGAGGGTGAGTATAATAAAGAAAAGAGACGAAATTTCTGAAACTGAAAAGTGAAGAGACTACTAGGGTGTAGGAGGAGAGTAGAGAGAGAAAGAAGAAAGAGGAAAGCAAAGGGAATAGTTGTGTTTGCATATATTACAAATTACATTTTGTTGCATTGGAAAACATCGAGGGTTTGTGGTTTGCATTCTTCGTTTATACAAATAAATACCACAAGTATTATTATTATTATTATTATTATTATTATTATTATTATTTATTTATGGCATTAATCACATCACATAATTAGCTTTACTTGGGAAAATCACCTTTCATATAATTACAATACCCTTTGGGATTTGTAATTTGTTTAAGGATTAGGATGAATTACAATTTTAGTCCTTCGTTCTATGGTGTTTGGTATGTAAACATAATTGAATTTAATTGAACGGTCTGGGTTAGATGGAATTGGACTGGATTGAATAATTTGGATCAGATGGAATTGGTTTATATGGATGAAAGTCAGGTAGATCCATAATTTTTGTCTATTGGGGTTACCGTTAAGGTAGACTAAAGGCAAGTAGAGTCGTCCGACGTGTTTTTAGCCTAATTACACCGTTTTGAGGGAATTTCAAAGTTTTTTTTGTCGATTTCGAATAACCGTTTCGGGTTTTTTGACTGATTTCAATACGTTTTTTGACTGATTTCAACACCGTTTTGCTGATTTTAAAAAACTTTTTTGTAGTCAGCGTTGGTCGACTAAGGTTGTGGGGCCTTGCAAAATTTAACTCGGGGGGTGGGGGTGGGGGGCTAAGTAAGAAGCTTTGAAAATTTGCGTTTTACCCTTAAAAAACTAATTTTTTTAATGGGATCCCTTCCCCCCATTCACCATCATGTGAGTTTGTCACTGAGGTAGATGGTTGAAAAAATTGTGAAAATAAAGTTAATGTTGTGTTCGCGAAACTCATTTTACAAAAGAAAGGGAAGGAAATACGAATAAAGTGAAAAACACTCGTGTTCTCGAAACTTTTTAGGAAAAAAAGGAAAGCAAAAGGAAACTAATGATTAGTTTTCTTCTAAACCCATTTAAAAAATATTCGAGGAAATGAAATGAAATAAATTACAATCATTTAAAAAATTATTAAAATTACAAAACTATTCGATCTTTAATTATAAATGATGTAATTTTAAAGGACATCTGATATTAGTAAAAATGACATTTTTTATTTCCTTTCTCTTCTAAAAAAACATGAAAAATTATTTTCTTTTCTTTTCTTTTTTCTTGCATTTAAAAAATACAAATAAAAAACTTCTTGAAAAAGAAAACTATTATTTTAATTGACCAATAAGGTTAAATAACTGAAAATAATAAATTCATAAAATATTTTAATAATTTAATTAATTATATGATTTTCAAAATAGGAAATCTTTTGAAGTTTGACTATAATTTATTTTAGATATATTCAAACTTTCGGTTTTCTATTTTAGATACATTTTATTGTAGTCGTTGATATGCTCCAGGGTTTTAAATTTGGTATTGAGAGTTTAGTAATTTATCAATTTTACTTCATCTTCCTAAACCTCACTCAGTCTCATATTGTCCCAGCCTAATGTGTCGTCAAACATGAACAACAACTCTTTGTGATGTCCAAATGTCCAATCTCGTTCTATTCCGTATACGAAATGCACTCTCAACGTATTTATATAACGGGTGTTGCTATGTGCACCCATTTATAACAAATTGGGATTTTAAAATGTAAAAGTGAAACTTGATATGTGTGGGATAAAAATAGTAGTGAGTGATTTCATTTAGAATCACACATATAAAAGTCATAGGCTTTGATTCTTTCATAGACTAACATAACATGTTCCGTAAAGTAGATTAATACGTAGCTTCGTTTTTAGGCATTAATTGAAGCACGTACCTATCATGTATGTTTTAGCTGAGGGAATATAGTAATTTTTCCAACAGTAATAAAACTTATAAACACGTGTATCTTCTTGTTTTTCTCCCATCTTTTTCATCTTCAACGTTCTGATGTTGAATTACTCCTTTCTCTTTTTTCTTAAGTAAAAGAATAAAATCTCCATGAGGTTACATCATTGTGGAAGAAGCGTGATATTTAAAATATCTTGGAGATAATCAAATCAAAATCCAGTGAGAATATGTTGTTGCTCTATCTTAACCAACCTTTGTTTTGATTTGTTGCAAAATGTTTATCCTTCATCATGCATGGTATGTATGTCCTTTCATTGTTAGGATTGATTATCCAATGTAAGAAAGGTCCGGGTGATTATGCCTAACATTTTGATAATAAGCATGTTTTGTTGGTTTTAGGGGATCCCCTTGTCTTATGAGTTGTAGGTTGTCGAAAGTTGGTGTAACGTTTAGCTTTTTGACCTTGATATTCATGCATGTATTTTATCAATGAGTGAAATCAAAGTTTGGTATAAAATTGGTGTGAAGATATACTTTAAGGAGTTGCTTGTTTATGAACAAGTTGTGAGGATATTTGATGTTTTATAGATGGAAGATGTGGCAAAGGGGTTAAGCTCTTTACAACTAATATGATGGAAACAATTGAGGGTAGTTAAGGCAATTTAGGTAAAAGACATCATCGATAAGTCGTCACATTTTTGGATAATAGGTGTACAAGTAGGTATCAATAAGCCAAAATTTGTATAATTCAAAAGATAGTCTTTAATAAGTTGGACACTCTAACATAAACTAAGGATATAAATGTCATTTACATTCATTTGTACCAAAGGATGATGAACTTTAATTACATCATCCATACAAGTTGCATTACAAAATAGAATTGACTATATGGATTTGATACCATGACAACATTGTCTAAGTTTGTTCATAATTCAATTTCAATTCATAATAGCCTTATTGTCTCAATAAAGGTATATGAATATCAAAATATAAGTGTCGACGAAAGATGGTTGATCGAGTAATATACATAATCAAATCATTCAAATCATGTGCCTTCCCTTAATCTTTTATGTTGACATTCATTCTTAAAAATGCGATGATGGGCATGCTTTCCTCATGAACTCCTTAGTCATGAACCGGCTTTTGTGATCTCACCATGTAACACCTTAGGCAGATCCCATATCGGTCGTGGACAGCAGTGATGCTGGGTTCATAAGTAAACATTGGCCTTCCTAAACACAACGCGTTTTGGGGTCACACGCAAGGCAAGTTCTTGGAACTCTGTGGTTAAGCGTGCTTGGGTGGGAGTAGTACCAGGATGGTTTCCCCCTGGGAAGTCCTCGCTAGATCGCCAGAAACAAATCCGTACGCACACCTCTGCGGGAGGACAAAGCGGACAATATTGTGTCGTGGTAAGGCGGGGTGTTACAAATGGTATCAGAGCTGCTCCTGTGTCGTTCGGGATGTGGGGCAAACCTCATCGAGGACGATGAGTCCCTAAGGGGGGGGGGGTTTGTAACACCTTAGGCAGATCCCTTATTGGCCGTGGACAGGAGTGATGCTGGGTTCATAAGTAAACCTTGGCCTTCCTAAACACAACGCGTTTTGGGGCCACACGCAAGGCAGGTTTTTGGAACTCTGTGGTTAACCGTGCTTGGGTGGGAGTAGTACCAGGATGAGTGACCCCCTGGGAAGTCCTCGCCAGGTCGTCAGAAACAAATCCGTGTGCACACCTCTGCAGGAGGACAAAGCGGACAATATTGTGTCGTGATAAGGCGGGGTGTTACACACCATGTCTTTTTTTTATATTTTCTTCAAGTAACTAGGGGGCGTACATATTCTAGCAACATTTTAGCAATAGTTTCCAACACCTTCACTCATACCATGATCACTACAAAAACAACATGCTTATAGGGTAAGATTTACAATTCCCATTTTCTACAAGATCATTTGCATGGGGAAACTAAATAGCGAACTTGTGCCTCTAAGGATTATTGACATAGTACTAATCAACTATATTCATATGTGTGTTGAGTAACATCTCTTTTGATATTCTTGAACATGTTTGGCGGTTAGATTGAGTATCCCATTACTTCTTTTTATTTCTTCGAGGACCTAAACAATCATCTTCATATGATATTCCTTACTAAACTCAAGGGACCGAATCATAGACATATCCATACTCTTAAACAACTAATCATTGGATATCTTGCATGTTTTGGTTACTCAACACACATATGAATATAGTACTAATCAACTATATTCATATGTGTGTTGAGTAACATCTCTTTTGATATTCTTCTTTTGATATTCTTGAACATGTTTGGCGGTTAGATTGAGTATCCCATTACTTCTTTTTATTTCTTCGAGGACCTAAACAATCATCTTTATATGATATTCCTTACTAAACTCAAGGGACCGAATCATAGACATATCCATACTCTTAAACAACTAATCATTGGATATCTTGCATGTTTTGGTTACGAGTGCATCACATTTGACTATTAACTAAAGAAACATAATCAACTAAAGTAAATAACACATTCTTGAATTCAAATAATATAAAAATGTAAGAAAAATAGATATATATATATATATAATATATATATATATATACCTATAAAATGAAATATAACCTAATGTTTTGCTAAGATCTTGGCCAGCTAGCAAGTCATGCATATTGGTTTTGAACCTTTTGAAGTTATCCATCATTTTCTCAAATTGTTTGACTATTTATGTACGACATGCTTTGAAATATCTCAATTAAGCATGATCAATTGTTTTTACATAAAAAGACATCATGTAGTTAAACCTAAATCACTTATCATGTTAGCACAAACAACATATTTTATTATGAAGGGATTTGCTTCATTTTGTTATGCACGGTTACCTCCCTATATTGTTTTTTGGTACACTCCTAAAAGTGTTATTTTGAGATAATTTTGATAGATTTCTATTACAATTTATTTTTAAGGATGGATATTTACTGGATTTTAATCATTGACAGATACAACATGTGTATAACTATAACATATGATGTTGGCATACTTTCCTTGAATCATCTAAGAGTGCATCTATCATATCCAATTGTTTATGTCGTAAACCGTCTAGGCGTCTACTAAAAGTTTGAAAAATGTCTCCTTGATTTCAAATAAATATTATGCCCAAAATCTTGAGCATGTACACACACACTAACAAACAAAGATACATGTTATATATAAGTACAATAAGTGTCAATTGAGAGAAGATTTGTCATATAATAGCAATTTTACGAGCATTCTTTTTTCTCGCCCTGACTTCCATTGGTTGTAGGTATACTATGATGCACAAAGAGAGGATGGTAAGATGAATGTAAGAGTGTGGTTGATTTAGATGGATGCCTTTCAAAGTCAATATGCAAGGGTGCCTCTTGAAGTCAATTTCTTGGACAATTGCGAAAGTGGGAAACTTTGATTATGGAGTGTGCACTAACTTGAATCCACGTAGACTTGTATTTAAAGATTGATATTTATGCCATACGAACACAAGTTAATTATTTTTCTTTTCATAACAGTGTTACAAATTTCTTAGTGGCTTTCATATATAAAGGTACTTTCAGGTTGTAGGGTGTCATGAAAGTATGATTAAGTTTAGTCATATGTTTAGAATAAGAAAGCATCCAAATGATATAGATACAAAATCTGACCCGTCTATAAGGGTAATTAGTGTTTTGACACCAATTTTAGAAAATAGCCTAGGGATGAATACGTATCTAATAGGTATATGCCTCATTGGGTGTTCTTTGTAAGAGAATAAAACAATTAACACTCAATCACGACGCGAAGTAAAGGAAATTTCATTGTAATTGTCAGAGTGGTCTAGACAACTTATCCTGCATCCATTCCTCGAGCAATCTCACTATAGCCCACTAGAAGACCCTTAAAAAAAGGTATGGACTAGTTTATATTGTCCCTAAACACTATGCAATATTTTTCTAAACAACCTGACCAATAAGATTTGATTGAGCAATTAATTTAGGGAATAAACCTACTAGAAAGATGATTTATTACTACAAATGGATACACAATATATGCATATGTGATCTACAAATACTAAAACTGAATGTTATAGCCATAAAGTATGATAATATATATATATACACACACATACATGGGGCCATTTAAGAGAGAACTCAATTGTTTGTAATAACCGTGAGATCTAATCTCAACCACAAATCAAAGGTTAAATTAGGAAATTAATAAATTTGGTAATTTTAACTCAAAATATTAATTAATGACGTTTTAGGGATTTAAAAATATTCTCTCTCCTCTCTTCTCTTTCCTCTCTCCGACAAAACCTTATTTCGACAAACATTATATACGTGAACACAATATACATATTGTGATACCTAAAAACATCATTAAAAAGATACATACAAAAGATATTCATTGTGATACCCAAATATAGAAACAAGATTCACATTGTGATACCCTTTGTAAAATAACTAATATATATATATATATATATATATATTGTGATACACTTCGTTAAACAACAAAAACACATTGTGGTACATTGTAAACATTATCATTGTAATACACTTTAATCCATAAGGGTGCATTTGGTACGCAAAACAAGATGGGTCAGAACGAGACATGACATACTTGTCCCATGTTCGACATGTCCTTATGTGGAACAAAGTGGAACTAAGTAAAACATGTGTGGAACACGCTTGTCACCCTTACCCCCTGGAACTAAGTGAAACAAGGAAACAGATGACCAACGTACCCTTAGAAAACAAATGTGTCTTTCAAACAACATCCGCCTCCTTCATCATTGCTCATCGATCTTCTTCCTCAAGTATGTCCAAATTGATTTCTAACTTCTCCATCGATTTATCCTAATCGATTTCACCATCTATTTACCCTAATCGATTTCTTCCTTCGGTCGATTTATGTTTCTGATCAATTTCTATAACATATGATTTCTAAACGGTCGATTTCAAAATGGTCGAGATCGAATGCTAACTGATTCGATTTTTGTTTGATTTCTAAATGTTCGATTTATGTTTGATTTATGTTCGATTTCTGTGAATTTCTTTCTTACAGAGGTCAGAGCCTTCTTTCACGCTGCTTCTTCGTCCATTCTTCACGACTTTTTTCAAAGCTTCTGATTGCGAGTGGAACATTTAAGATGTGGAGGTTTTCAAGCACTATTTGATTCAAATGGTAGGTCAATTTTTGCAAGTTTTCTATAGAATCTGATTTATGTGGTTAATTGAAGTTTGTTAATAATTTCAATTTACAACAAGCTTTTTGTAGCTTGGCTGAATTTGTAGTTTTATTTCGATTGATTTGTTGATTGTTTGAGGTTATGAATTTACAGTTCAATTGATTCTGAACCATCGAGTTTGGAACTAGAAACCTTCAATTTTGAACCACCGATTTCTCTTCTGGACCATCAATTTTTGAACCGGAAACCTTCGATTTTTTGCCACTGTGGAGTGACAAGATTCCATTTAACAAGAAATTGATAATCGTTGAATCCAACACTTGTGCTTGCTAGCATTTTGTTATATTACCAACATTTCTATCTATGAGTTTTGACTTACATGTGATATTTGGTATAAAAAACATTAAACAACTCATTAGGGGTAAATTGGTCATTTAACCAATCATGTTCTATCATGTCCAATGCAGTCATGTTTTACCAAACGTTGAACAGTTGTCCTGTTCTTTCCTGTCTTGTCCTGTTCTCTTCTGCCTGGGTACCAAACACACCGTAAACATCTTTAAAAGGCAATATATATCAGGTAATTAAAATTAATTAAATATTTTCTTTAAAAATAATAATTGAATCATATTTACTAATTTACTCTTTTACATTATTTAACTAATAACCTTAATTATCTCAAATGAATGATTCACATTGGATCTAAAAGTTATTACAAATTATACGGTTCTCATTTGATTGGGCTCATACATATATATAACAAAAAGTCATAAGAATTACCAAGCACTTAGGTATTTAAAATAAAAGGAAAAAGACAAGCAACTCGCAAAGTCGACCGAGGAAATTCGTGATTTAATTAGTCATGGACATATACGAGTAAAACTAGTCGTCCTCCCTTTTGATTGGTTTGACATAGTACAGAGCTGTTAAAATCACTCTCGACGTCGATATGCTACGAGACACAATTTCCTTCCTTTTTAAGCAATTTTGAATTTTAATTTATAATTAAAGTTCCTTTTTAAGAACATCTCAATGTTTTTTTTGCCAAATTAAGGCAGTTAACAACCCAAAATAAATGCAAAATTACTTGGATTTATTTTATAAAAATGTAAAAGCTTTTAATGATCATTGTTGCCTTCTTATGAAAGAACCAACTTATCAATTAACAAAATAAAAAGGGTATAAGCTATACATTTGGACAATTCAAATCTTACACTTGTATCAACACCTTCTATCACATATAAGATCGATTGGTCTCTCTTTCTCATACTTTCAAAGTGTCTATCATTTAAACTATATTCAAACAAACCACAACGATTGTATCTTGGCCTGTTCCAAGTTATACAGATTATGAATATGTACCCTCAAATGTGGTTTTCTAAGAGTATTCTACTATAGCAACCTTTAAAATAAAAGGGTATTTAGTAAATAAAATGTAGCCAATGTCGATCTAACTTTGAATCAGTTGACCCATTTGTATCTACCTGCTCGTTCTACATCTTGGAATAGTTGAATTTCCAATGTCGTTTCCTCTCTTAACTCACGATACTTTAATGTCAATATATCACAAAGAATGCCTTCTCTAAATGATCTTACAAGGTTTTCTTTGCAATTTCACATGTGGGTTTCTTGAGGTAGGTAGTTAGAGCAAAACAATAGAATCTTCAAAGGGGTCGATAGAACTACTAAAGTGATCTGAAGCTACGTTCGTTTCTATTTTGGTAAACTAACTTGTAGAACCTCCATTTTAGTGAATCAATTTTCAAAATCTCTCATTTTAAGAATTCAGTCAACAACTCATTTAAATGCTATGTTTTTTGAAAACGGGGTTCTTAACATGAAAGTTTTGAAAGTCGGTTTCTCAAAATATGAATAAAAACAAAGTTAGATTTTCAATTAAATGGATAAGAGTTCTGATGAGACGCCAGTTGAATTAGAGATCACTATCTCTTTATTTATATTTGTTATCGATAATATTTTGAAACAATAACCAATCATGTTTTTAGAGGACCCCTACCATATACCTCAAAGATTGTTTCCCAAATGATGCAACAATACCACCAAAAGAAAGAATGGAAATTTCTTTAAATGTGAACCAAAAAAGAGAAAGATGGTGGTCATATATTTTCAAGAAAATATCATGACAAGGAATAATGAATGAGACAATGGCCTCAATAAGGGAATAATAAATGGATTCACAAAGGAGATGGGGTTAGATTTTATCATGTGTGATCATTTTTCTATGAGTAACATTTACATTTAATAAAAATACAATTTAAATTTATGTAACAATTGATACAAGCCTATAAACTTAATATACATATATTAGTAAAAAATTAAGATTTACAATATCTAGATAAAAAAAACTTATAATATAGAAAAGATTAAGATTTATGACATCCATGATAAAATAAAATAAAAAACACAATAAAATATAATAACATAATTAGAAATAAAACATAAACAACACAACTTCTTATTAATTATAATTCCTTCAAATAAGAAAGAGTTACACGTAAATGATGTTAATAATATAATAAAAATTAAATATGATTTAAAAAAAAACTTTAATATTTTATTTTTATCATATATACTATTATATTATAAATTTGACGATGACACATTTTTCATATTACATAAAAAAGATAATAAAGTAAGAATAGGAGCCCCCATGCCCCCTAGTGACCAGATTCGGGTCCCCATGTGTCCGTTTGCTCGACTATGGGTCTTGTTCCGATATTGACATTAAATACTTGAATTATCAATATTAGAAAAAATATATTGTTGCTTTATTTCTTTTAATTTATTATGTAGATTTATATCTATATCTATACTATATTATAAAGCATTTGACCAAAAACTCTTAAAAACAATCTTTTAAGCCTTAGGTACTGCTATTTAATACTAATTACTTAATTTTCAAGATAATAAGTAAATGTGCGTAAGTACAACTTATTAAAGCTTTATTTCTGAATTCGTATAACTAACTGCAGATAACCATCATCCAAAAAACACAGGATAAACATTTAATTTTAAATATGAAAAATCTAAAGTATAATTAAGATAATCATTGAGTTCTAACAGAAAACTTAATTATTATCATTATAAAAAGTTATATTATTAAACAAAAAATAAATTATTTTGTTATTAAACATAATTATATTATGATAAAAAAAATTGAATTAAAGAAATTACAGAAAAAAAAAGAGAACTTTTAAATTAACATTAAAATCGTTTTCTCAAAACCACATAAAACCATTAGAATATCGATAGGGACAAAAATTAAAATAAAACCTAAAATCGAGATGTATCTCGTTGCATTGCGCGAGTACCCTTCTAGTTATCTATACTATATTATAAAGCATTTGGCCAAAAACTCTTAAAAACAACTTTTTAAGCCTTAGGTACTGCTATTTAATGCTAATTACTTAATTTTCAAGATTACAAATAAATTATGCGTAAGTACAACTTATTAAAACTTAATTTCTGAATCCGTGTAATTAACTACAAATAAATATGATCAAATACAAGATAAACATCTAATTTTAAATATAAAAAATCTAAAATATAATTAAGATAATCATTAAGTTCTAACAGAATACTTAATTATCATCAATATAAAAAGTTATATTCGTTATTAAACCTAAATTTAATTATGATAAAAAATTTGAATTAGATAAATTAAATAAAAAAGAACTTTTAAATGAAACATTCAAATCGTTTTCTTAAAATCACATAAAACCATTAGAAAATCGATAGAGACAAAAATTGAAATGAAACTTAAAACTGAGATGTATCTTGCTGCATTGCGCGAGTACCCTTCTAGTATTATAAAGCATTTGATTAAAAACTCTTAAAAACAATTTTTTAAGCTTTAGGTACTGTTATTTAATGCTAATTACTTAATTTTCAAGATTACAATTAAATTATGCGTAAATACAACTTATTAAAGCTTTATTTCTGAATCTGTGTAACTAACTACAGATAAGTATGATTAAATAAAGATAAACATATACTTTTAAATATAAAAAATATAAAATATAATTAAGATAATCATTGAATAAAAAGTTATATTCTTTATCAAACCTAAATTTAATTATGATAAAAAATTTAAAATTAAAGAAATTACATAAAACAAGAACTTTTAAATGAAACATTAAAATCGTTTTCTTAAAACCACATAAAACCATTAGAACATCGATAGAAACAAAAATTAAAATAAAACTTAAAATTGAGATAGATCTCGCTGCGTTGTGCGAGTATCCTTCTAGTTATATTATAAAGCATTTGGCCAAAAAACTCTTAAAAACAACTTTTTAAGCCTTAGATAGTGCTATTTAATGTTAATTACTTAATTTTCAAGATTACAAATAAATTATGCGTAGGTACAACTTATTAAAGCTTCATTTCTGAATCTGTGTAACCAACTACAGATAAGTATGATCAAATACAAGATAAACATCTAATTTTAAATATAAAAAATCTAAAATATAATTAAGATAATCATTGAGTTCTAAGAGAATACTTAATTATTATTTATATAAAAAGTTATATTCGTTATTAAACGTAAATTTAGTTATGATAAAAATTTTGAATTACAAAAATTACATAAAAAAAAGAACTTTTAAATAAAACATTAAAATCATTTTATTAAAATCACATAAAACTATTAGAACATCGATAGAGACAAAAATTAAAATAAAACTTAAAACTGAGACATATCTTGTTGCATTGCGCAAGTACCCTTCTAGTAATTTTAAAAGAGTGAAAGTGTCTCCTGTTAATAATCAGTTTTATGAAATGTTTTTATTGTATTAGTAGATAGTGGTGAATCGAAGAATTATGATGATGCGGGTTACAGTTTTATTTATCTATTTTTAACTATTAAAACTTAATTTTTTTAAAAGTTTGATGTGTTATTGTAGCCTCTTATTTTTTTTTTCGAAGAAGAAGACATGTGGTAGCTTGAACGAATCAGATGTGGTAGCATCATTAATGGTCATTTACCAAACATTTACCAGTACTTATCTTACCGCGTAAAATTCCTAGCCATTAAAATGACATACTAGGCAATAATCTTACCCATTAAGCACTAACCGGGTAGAAATCATCACTAATGCTTACCGAGTTAGATTTTTGGTTTTTGTCATGATTCTTACCAATAGGATTCTTAGTCTTTATTATACATGCCTAATATGATAAGTCATACGATAAACGTTTACTTAATTAGCATTTATAAATAATCCTAACATCAGCTCATGTATATATTATATGTATATGATATATCATACAAAGTACAAATATACACATACACACATGCAACTTTAATATAAAAATCATCCTTACAATGCATGCACATTGTAATTTTGTATATGAAAATTATTAACTAAAATTGTTATTAGTTTTTTTTATATTTTTCTTAATAGCAAAGATTTTATAAAGAACTAGTAAGAAGTTAAAAAAACATATTACAAAGAAATAGCAAGAACGGGGTTTTGTAACCAACACACCCAATTAATGTTAGACTTACTACTTCTATTTGTAAACAGAAGAACGAATGAGTCACAATACTATCTCACAATGTCTATAGGAGGCGTTTGGTTCGCAGAATATTTTTGGATGGATCTGTCAAAGGAATTTGACTTTGAAAGAATTGGAATGGAATGTTATCAGGTTTGATCACCTGTTTGGTTGACAGACATTGGAATGGAATATGTTAAAGGATTGAAATTTGTCTGTTTGGTTCACATAATGTAGCTTTGGAATTGGAATGAAATATTGGTAAATGACCAAAATATCCTTTTTGAATATTTTGAAACTGAAATCCAACAACTATGGTTCAGATCGATGGTGGTTGATAGTGTTTGGTGGTGGTCGATGGTGGTCGCCAATGGTCGACAGTGTTTCAGATCGGCGGTGGTCGATGGTGGTTCAGATCGACGGTGGTCGGCGGTGGTTCAGATCGACGGTGGTTGGTGGTGGTTCTGATCAGTGGTCAGTAATGGTCCAGATCGATGGTGGTTCCAATCGGTGGTGGTTCACATCGATGATGGTTGCGGTGGTTTAGATTGGTGATGTTTGGCGGTGGTTCAGATTGGTGGTGGTCAGTAATGGTTCAAATCGGCGGTCGGGGGCGGTGGTCGATTGTCGCCAACGATGGTGGTCGACGGTCTTCAACTGTAGCTCAAACCGGAAGTGGTCGGCGCGGTGGCCGACGACCATCAACGTTGGTTCAGACCGGCGGTGGTCGACGTTCGTCGATGGTGGTTCAGACCGACGGTGGTTGATGATCGTCAACGGTGGTTCAGGCCGGTAGTGGTTCAGATCAAGTAGGGAATACGGGGATAATTATGTCTTTTTGAGAATATGGGATGAAATGGAATTGAATTCCTTCTCAATTATGATGGAATGACCAAGTCCATGGATGGTGGAATGTGTGGAATTCAATTCCATTCAATAGGTAAACCAAAGACTAAATAGAATTTGGCCAATGTAATTGATCATTCCAATTCCGTCGGAATCCTGTGAACCAAATGCCCCCTTAGGCTTAGGAATCCTAAAAAGAGTCCCATTCTGAAAAAACTAAATAGCCCATAAAGCCATTAGTATTATCTCCTCTAAACAAACCGACTCCACTTTCTTCAACTGCAAAGATATCAACCACCCAACCCAATCCGAATTGGAATTAAACTCTGGAATATCCAAACCCCACCAACGACCAATTTGCTTCCAAATATCCTGAACCATTTGACAAGAAAAGAACAAATGACTCACCGATTCAATCTCCAAGTCACAACCCGAACATAAAAGGGACTATTACGCATGGGAATTGTCCCCGGCCCGTCGGGGAACCCGGTCCACCCGCCCCGGTTGGGGATCGGGATTCCCCGCTAAATCGGGGATGGGGATGGGGACGGGGATCCCCGTTCTTCTTAAACCGGGGATGGGGACGGGGAAGGGTATCGCACTCCCCGCCCCGCCCCGTACCCGTTATATATTAACTAATAAATTATATATATTATTTATTTTAACTAAATTGGTAATTCACGATTTCATATTAACTAACTAGGTTTAGAATCTAAATTTTTTATTTATTTTGGATGTTAGTGTGTATTATTTTCGATGTCAAGTCAAAACATAATTACACTTATGTTTTGTATATTACTCATTATATATTTTGGTACGTGTGACGTCAAGTATTTTTTGGATTAAATTGAATTTCTTTTAATTTTAGGCTATTAATTATTATATGATGTTGTGATTTTTTTTAATTAAATTAAAATTCTTTTGATTTTATGTTTATTGGAAATATGATAAATTTAACATGTGTGGTCTCTCGCGTATTTGATTTAAAATAGCTTATATAACCGGGGGGGGGGGGGGGATCCCCGTTTCCCCGTTGGGGATCCCCGTTCCCCGTTGGGGATGGGGATGGAGATGTGATTTTAATCCCCGGCAGGGACGGGGATGGGGACGGGGATGAAGTTAGGAATCGGGGACGGGGATAGGGATCGAGGTTCCCGCCCCAAACCCGCCCCATTACCATCCCTAGGGACTATACGTCGGTTCCTCTTTATCAAGATTGTCACGAGTCGGAATTTTGTTCAAGCCCAACCACCAAGCAAAACCATTATCCTTGATAGAGACAAGCCGATTCCATCTAGTAGAAGACTGATCTATCACCAAAAATTTGGAGTCTATGTAGTTACGAGCGGAAGCCACCGAGAACTCACCCGAACCATCGAGAGACCAAACCCATGTATCTTTTTGATCAGAGATCATGACCGTATGTCCATATCTTGAATCTCTCGTAAAGATGACATCTGCAACTCCTCCACCCAAATTAAAGTAATTAATTTAATTAATAAAATTGAGAAATAATAAAACAATTAATGATTTAATATTTTCTAGCAAAAAAAATAACAATGAACCGAGTTTTACATTACCATGTGATTTTTATGGACTTATAGCATTATTGAACTATGCTATTTTTCGTGGGATCAAATCTTAAAATTTATGGGATCAATTGATCATCTTAGACTGAATAAGACACGTGTCGTGTTCTTGTTTGTCCTCACGTTCACAACCAAATTTGAGTTTGCATTTGAACCCGTCCTATATACAGGGACTAAATCAAATATAAATCACAAAATGTTACAAACTTATGAAAACCTATATAAAAATAATTTGTTTCATAATTTATTTTCATCAAATGTGTAACAATCCCCGACCCGCGTGGCCCTAATCGAGGCATTTGTCACATTTAAACATACATTCATAACAAAATAAACATCATCAATACATTGGATGTAATATGTATATACACACACACACAACATGTCTAAACTCTTTACAATGCAAAATTAAGTTTCCAACATAATCAGGTCAAAATAAAAAGAACCATCATTGCCAAGCTATCCCAAAAGTCAACTTTGGCTCTCCTCACTTCACCATGTTCCCTGCTAATCATCATGTACCTGTCGTGCATGAAAAATACAGGGTTGAGCGACACGCTCAGTGAAAGGATTATAGTAATACCAAAAGCAATGATCGATAACTAATCAAGATTAAAGAAGTGCAACATAAAAGTGATATTATACATCAAATATGTGCTCTTGGGAACATAATAATCATTGAACAAGTAATCTGGAATCAAGATGAACAGAAATCAAGATATTTATAGAAAAAAAAACTAATATCAATCTCAAATAGATGGAACTCAGTTCAAAGTCTCGAAGACATATTCAAACCTCAAGTTATTAAACCAAGATATCAATATCAAAAGAATTTGGTGCCACCCAAGGGCACAAGACTAATGCCACATCAGGACATTTCAAATCTCATCGGTGTCATAAGGACACGTCCGGATGGTAGGCCTCCCAAATAGGACATTAGGGGAATAGAGATACGGACACATACCCCTAAATCCCACCATGGTTCCAACCGTGGTATAACAGTTGGGAACTAAGTCCCGGGATCTATCCATAGTCTAAGCCACTATGGGAACATACAGACAAAAGTGTCTTCAAGTCTGTTCTCAAAACACAATAAATCAATAAATCAACTCAAAGTGTATTCCTTAAAAAGGTTCCAATTACTCAATATCCATCCAAATCTAAGATAAAAGTCAAATGGAAGTTCATAAAATAAACAATCAAACTCAAAGGGTCGTATCAAAGTTCAAGCCAAGGGAGCCCCATCAACTTGAATCATAAAATCTCAATCAATTATGAGATTATTGTCAAAATCTGTTTTACCCGAGTAAATTTAATAAATAAAGCATACGTTTGTACATAACCGAAACCATATCAAAAATGGTAAAACATAACATTTAACAACGTGTGTGTAACCCGGATAATATGTGCAAGTGTATACCCACTTTTGTGGGTATTTCGTAGTGATTATTCGAGGATGAATTAACCATGTCAAATGGTCAATCCCATATCAACAAATACAGAAATCTACACCTTTTTCAAGCTCTTCAATGTCCAACTTTTACACACAAGAGAAAAACAAGCAACCCGGAAATTCCCCAAATATGGACATAAACTTTCAGCAACTACGGTAACTTACATAAACTTTATGTTCGAATCTTTTTCTTATGGTTAGGACAAATTAGGGATTCTTTCAATAATGGAATTTGTAGAACTACCTTTTAGGGTGCGTTTGGTATGCAAACCGATGGGACGGGACGAGACAAAAAATAATAGTCCCATGTTTGGCATGCCATCGATACAAAAATCAGATGGGACAACATGAGACAAAAACTTGATTTCATGGGACAAAACTTAAGTTTTTTTTGTTAAACTAAAAGTTTACAACTATACCCTCTATACACCATCTGATTCCTAAATCCTAAACCAGTAAACCTAATCCAATATCATCGAATCCACGTTGCATAAACTTCTTCAGATTCTTCATCGCCTCCCTTCACAACTTCGAACTCGATTTCTCCTGTACGATTTCTCCATGGTTTTCGATTAATTACGATTTCTTAGTTCCATGGTTGTCGATTTCCATGGTTTTCAACATCCATATATGGGTTTGAAGATCAATGAGTAGAAGATGGATGGTGATGGAAGAAGACACAACCTAGAAGGAAGACGCAAAGAAGAAGAAAGAATCTGGATGACTCTCCTATGAAAAAACCTAATCGAAGAAGACGAGTCAATGGAGTTGTGATAATGGGTATGGGTTAATTAAATTTAGTTTATTGTTTTTCTTTTTGAAATAAAAATTTAGTTTATTCTTTAGTTTTTTTTAAATGATTTGTAATTAAATGTGTTTTAAATAATTTTACATTAGTAAAATTATAAATTTATTTACTCTAATTTTTATTAAAATCATTTAACTATTTAGTTAATTATATAATTTATAAATATTACATACAAAAAACATATAAAGCGCAATTTGGTCATTTTAACATTTCTGTCTCGTCCTGTCCTGTTTACCAAACACAAAACAGACAATTAGTCCAGTCTTGTTCTAGTCACACCAAACGTAGAACAAACAGTTAGTCCTGTCCAGTCCCGTCCTGTCCAGTTCTGTCCTGTCCAGTACCGTCCCATCCAGTCTGCATACCAAACGCTACCTTAAGGTTCAAGAGAAACTGAATTCATGTAAAATGGAGTTATGGTCTATCTGATACGTAAAATATTTTTGAAGTGAACAGTACCAGGCTTACAAACTCACTGTTCCAAGCTCCTTACAGTCATAATTAGGCCTCGGAGTTAATTGTGATGTTGTAGAAGACTTATGAGGCTATGTCCTTGTAAATTTTGGACTTATTTCGATTTACGGTTTGTTCCCTACACATGTTTAAACGTGCAGCACCTGCACTGAACTTGCGGTCCATAATCCATGGTTGGCATTTCAACCCACCTTCATCCAAATTCGATTTTTATACCATATTAGGATGGTTTTAAACCTAATTTATGTCACTTTTTTGTAGGATAACATTATTTCACACATACATCACATGGATCCCTAAGTTTAGAATACCAAAGTCCAATTCATGGATTGAAACTAGTTTTTTTTTTTTTGCAAAATCTCAGTTAACAACTGATGTTTACTTTAATTTGAGTCCCCAATTTAACACCCACAAATTTCGGAAAAATATCCTAAGTTTCATTTTCGAAACGATTTTCGGGAAGAAAATAATCTTGAATGGAAGTTAAGTATTCTGAGTGTTTTGGGGTCTTGAGTTTATTTATTGAATAAGAATTATGATAGGGATTTGGGGGTTTTGAAATATTCCCCTTGCACTCGAACAAGCACCTTACTGTGCCCAAAAATGCACCCCCGCAACCTGCCACACAATCTAGGGTCGCGTATCTCTCTGTTTCGCCACTCCTCTTCTACGCGCGCAACTAGGCGCACGCCTTGGGGTCGCAACCTAGGTCGCAGAAGACCAATTTTTTCACCAAGTAAACCCTTATTTTGAGCATAGCCGCTAGATTTTCTCATAAATCTTCCCCAAATCATATTTTCTCTCATTTTTCTCTCTAAACTCGTTTCTTAGAACTTCAACTCCTCAAATCCACCATTCCAAAGCATTCTTTCATCTTCAAGCTTTGATCAAGATTTAATTATTCATCTTCTCTAACCCTTCTTCTACTATTGTTGACCAAGCTTTGGGGTTTTCTCCAAAACAAGATTGTAAGTTATTCCAACCTTTGTAAACCATATTTATTACCAAAACCTTTCTTTTTGGTTATCTAGAGCTCTATTCTTGAAGCATTTTTTTTGTATTCAAGAGTTTTGGCCATTTTGGCATTGAGTTTGGAACCTTGAACAGACTGCCGGTGATAAGCCGGATCCCGCCCAGATATGTTTGCAAATGAGATAATTGTCTTTTCAACATAGCCGCATCTCTTTTCGGAAGACGGTTGAGTCCCCCGAATTACTCTTGAATAAATTCAGAAATCATATGTAAGAACTATAACATTTCGTAATTTATTGTTTTGGATGATTTGTGTTTTAACCAAAGGTTTTATAGATCTGATTGTTGGGAGTTATTTGGCATATTTTAGGTTGTTTATGATCTAGATAAGGTTTCTAGTGGTAGATGGTTGCAGATCTGTACTTTTCTTCAAAAGAAGCTTTTGGTGTAAACCTATATCTAGCCTAAATCTAGCAAGGTGAGTTCAAGTTGCTTTGTGAAAACGGTGTACATGCCAAAAAGGTCTATTTTGAAGTATTAACATGTTTTACTTGGTATTTATCAAATGTGTGGGTATTTTGGTGAAATGTGCATATTTGGTATAAAGGGGTTTCATAAATCATGTAAAATGCTTATACTTGGGTTCTTAGACATTTTAATAAATAAAACATAAATATGGTTTGTTGTGATGTTTTATTTTATAAATGAAGAATATCTGTAAAGATTTCACATGTTTTTCCATACAAGTAATGACGCCAAATCTTAAATGCAAAGATGACCGCTGCCAACTCAAGATCATGAGTTTGGATAATTAACTTCATAAGGCTTCAATTGACGCGAAACCCATGCAATCACCTTGCCATGCTGCATAAGAACAAAGCCTAAGCACTCTTAGAAGCATTGTTGTAAATTTGGAAACCACCCGTACCATACGGTAGTACCAAAATTAGAGCAGTGACTAGCCGTTTTTTCAGTTCTTCGAAACTAATTTCCTTCTCTAAACCCCAATCAAAAATATAACTCCCTTTCGTAGGAGTCGAGTCATAGGTAGGGCAATCTTGGAGAAACCTTCAACGAATCGTCAATAGTAGCCTGCGAGACCGAGAAAAGTACGAACTTCATATACGTTTTGTTGGTGGCAACTACTTAGAAACAGATTCAATTTTGGTAGGATCAACTTTCACACCTTCAGCTGAAATAACGTGACCAAGAAAAGCCACCTGCTCGAGCCAAAATCCGCACTTCGAAAACTTATCATATAGTTTTTTTTGTCTGAGTGTTTCTAGTGCAGTTCGAAGATGTTGTTCGTGTTTTTCACGAGACTTAGAATAAATCAAAATATCATCAATGAAGACGATGAAAAATTCATCAAGATGGTCTTTGAAGATTCGATTCATGAGATCCATAAGGACTGTTGGAGCATACGTAATGCCAAACGACATCACTATGAATTCATAATGTCCATATATTGTTCTAAAAGCAATTTTGGGAATATCACAGTCACAGATCCTTAACTGACGGTACCCAGACCAGAGATCGATTTTAGAGAAGTATCGTGCCCCTTGCAATTGATCAAATAAATCATCAATCCTGGGCAACGGATACTTGTTTCAAATAGTAACCTTATTAAGTTCATGATAATCGATGCAGAGTCGCCTTGACTCATCCTTCTTCTTCACAAACAGAACAGGAGCTCCCCACGGTGAAACATTAGGTCGGATGAACCCTTTATTGAGAATATCTTCAATTTGAGACTTTAACTCCTTCATTTCGGTAGGAGCCGTACGGTAAGGAGCCTTAGAAAAAGGGGCGACTCTTGGAATCAGGTCGATAGTGAGCTCGACCTCTCGTATAGGTGGAATAACTGGTAACTCATCAGGGAAGACATCAACAAACTCTTTCACAATAGGAATTGGTTCAAAATTCGGAGGTATCTGATTTGGTTCTTGTAGTGCAACAATAAATTATTTACTAGTCTGCAAGCTAAACTGCTCCACCAAGAAAGATGAAACGGTCTGAGCTTCCTCTTTCGGAGAGGTACCTCGAAACTCATACTCGGGATTATTTACGTACCCAAGAATGACTTGTTTTGCGTTACAGTCGATTGTAGCCCGATATCGTGACAACCAATCCATACCAAGAATCAAATCAACAATTCTCGATCAAACAAGTCCATACAATCACATTCGATTGTAGCCCCATGTCTTTGCTATGCCTTTTACCGTGTAAGATTTTCAACCATGTGTTATACTCACTTAGTAAGATAATAATATCGGTAATCGCTTAGCCTGCACGTGTTTAACAAACGATCCCTAGAAAGTACATAACTTTTTCACTAAAGGATTAATGTGATTTTATTATTTTTGATTCATAATAAAAATTTACATCTTAGCACATTGCATAAATACAAATTAGTTTTAAAACTTTGGCTTTTAAATTTTGTTGTTAATAGAGTGCAAGTATTTTGACTATATCAATAACTATTATGCTATTATTTGTTTTGATATATAATTGTCATAAAAATTAGGCCCAACGTGAATTAGCACCTAAACACGTGACGTACCGTGTGCATATATAAATATAATTTTAAGTTTTCTGCTCGATTTTTAGTATCATTATTGTATACTTTTTTATTTAGTTTTTATTTTTGCTAATAATAGTTCCTTCTTATTGTTATTTTTCGTTTTTTTATATCAACATGGTATATTATATGATAATTCGGGTATATACATGTATTGATTTATTATTAGCCGTTTTTGTTTTTGTTTCAATCTCTCGTGCATTGCATCATTATATAGGTATAATTGTATAAACCGAGCTTACATTAAGAAAATGCAAATTACATCATAATAAAAATTATTTTGTTTTGATTTAAACTTTATTTTGATGTCTATGGGAAAACATTTGTTTTCAAAATTATAGTATAATATTTTAATTTTATCAAAATAAAAATGTTAAATAATTAAGGCATAACAAGATTTAAGAATTATCAACAATCATTTGTATAAAAACAAATAATATTAGCAAAAAATATACATAAATAAATAGATATGACGAAATGATTTGACGCTTCACTAAAAAACAAACAAATAAAATGTTAATATGCAATTTTTCCATCTAACTATAAATAATATAAAGTTGTTGTTACTGATTTTTTTACTAAATTTAAATATTAATTTTATTATGAACTTTATTTATACAAAATATATTTGATGTCTCTTTCTAAACTACCAAACAAATAGTCTTTATCTAGACTCATATATTGACTTAAATATAAATTACATAAAAATTTAAAGATAAAAAATAAATTAAATGTTATTTATTTATGTTGCAAAATGCAATCGGGTTTTACTTTGATTCTTATTTTAGGTAATAGTTTTTCTCCGATTAATGTAATGAATTTTTAGATTTTTAAAATTCATATTTTTACCTATGATTTTATAAAATTTAGTAACATAGATGTCAAGTTTATCTTTCTTTTGTCATAACAGTTTCGTAATCATTTTATAAATGATTATTCATAGTGATGTTCATTCATGAGTTGAAATCCAATAAATTTAGGTGGTTCCAAATCAATATGCTCAATTTTGTCATTCAGTCAAATCCAATTAACATTTGACAACCAATCAAATCTAATCCAATGGCTGATTAGGTCAAATAGGTTTACGGTTGGTTATTCGTTGTGTTAGACTGGATTCATCCAATAGTTTTCGAATTTATCAAAAAGGCACTCAATACAAATAACATCATCATAAGATATGATATAATTAGTTACCCTTATTTATTAGTTGGATGACAATGGAATAAATAACTGGATTGAACTTTATTGAATTCTTGAATATCATCCAAAAACCGATCGATCCAATTTGGATGTTGAAATTTTGAATCTGATATGATTAGCAACCGTGCATTCAATTATAGTCGTTCTATTCTGTCTTGAATCGATTGGTTCTAAACAGGTCGGTTGACTTTTTACACACAGCTAAACTATTTATTGTGTTAACAAATTTTACAACATCAATAATTTACTAATCAAAACAAATAAAAAATTTATAAGATTTTATCAGCAAATAATAAAAAGTTATTCATTATAAAAGGAACACTAAATCAAACTTTTATGCATATGTATTTTGTTCTTTATTTTTGTCTATTACACTACTCTTTATGGTCAAATTGAAACCCAAACGATTAATTAAATAAGAAATATGTCAAACATGTTCAACTCGTCAAGTGGTTAGAAATTCGCTCAAAAATGAATACAAATCCTTCAAGAAATCATTTTTTAAAGTTAAATGTTTTTTTAATAATATGATTGATGTAATCATATTACAATTAATCATCTACTAAAACTAACAAAAAATAATATTGGTAAGTCAAGTCAATCCGACATGGCATTGCAAAATCACAAGTTTCTTTTTTCAAAATTACTAACACTCAAAACTATAATGATTATAGTAACAATTTTTAAGGGTTATTTATACAATTTTTACCGAATAAACACTTATTGGCAACAAATATCACCCTTATTCATCATATCGTGTAACAATATTTTGGGCATAAAAATAAATTGTTCGTATTTGGTAATGGTGTGAAACCTGATAAGCATTTACCTAGTAAGATTCTACATGATAAGCTACTTGGTTCTTATCATGCTTAATTAATAAGGTAAGTGATATCGGATAAACGTTTACCCAGTAAACGTTTAATAAACGGCCCCTAAGTTTCATATTTCAAATTAGAATTAAGAGTAAACTACATTTTTCGTTCTTGTGCTTTATTATAAATGATCACATTGGTCCTTGTGGTTTAATAACAATCGCAGTGGTCTTTTGTCTTCAACATCCGAATCACTTTCATCGTTTCTGTTATTGTGAATCATAATCAACAAAAAAGTCGACTCCTTGATCAACAAAAATAGTCGAATTCTCAATTGTAACAAAATCAATTGATTTTTCGATTGAAACATAATCCATTGAATAGATTGAAAGAAACAGATCGAGAGTTATCTTCAAGAAATCGATTAATCGTTTAACAATGAAAAGAGTATGGACAATCGAGAGGAGCAAAAGAATCGGGATTTATCTCACTGAAATTAAGAAAGGAATCGAGCTCTGTTTATGTACGTGAATATGGAATTTGTTTGAAAAATAATATTATGCCAAAATTTCCCCTCAAGCCACATTTGAAGATCAACTCAGATTTGTCTTAGATCAAGGGTTGTGATTTGTCCTCACGTTCACAACCAAATTTGAGTTCTCATTTGAACCCGTCCCTGTATATAGGGGCGGGTTCAAATGAGAACTCAAATTTGGTTGTGAACGTGAAAATAAATGAGAGCGCAACACGTATCATATTCAGACTGAATAATCAAAGAAATATTCAGACTGAATATAGTGTTTATTTGGTCTGAATAATACTACATTCGGACTGAATGTAGGATTATTCAGCCTGTATGTAGCATTATTCAGACTGAATAATATTATTATTCAGTCTGAATAATACTATATACAACACGTGTCGAGCTCTCATTTGTCCTCACGTTCACAATCAAATTTGAGTTTGCATTTAAGCTTTGCTTTCTCTCTCTCTCTCTCTCTCTCCCTATATATATATATATATATAGAGAGAGAGAGGTTGGTTCAAATACAAACCAGTTGAATGTTACAAACTGACTTAAATAAATATAAGAATAAATTTTTTCATTATTCTTTTTTCAATAAATGCTATTTGATTTGAACCAGTTTGAATAAAAAAATCAAAGCTTTTGATGTAAAAAATCATGAAAAAAATTATTTTTATATTGATTTGAACAAATTTGTATTTGAACCTCTCTCTCTCTCTATATATATATATATATAGAGAGAGAGAGAGAGAGAGATATATATATATATATATAGAGAGAGAGAGAGAGGGAGGTTCAAATGAGAACTTTGTAAATTTAAAGAGACAAAGGAACACCTTGTGGACCATATATGATGTGGGTCCCACAATTTAAAAAATCATATCTGATTCAATGGTGGACCCCATTAAATCAGATATGATTTTTTAATGTGTGGGACCCACATCATATGTGGTCCACAAAGTGTTCATTTGTTCTTTTAAATATGTGGTATTATTGTATGATATTTTCCCTATATATATAGTACAAGTAGGTTCATATGAGAATGATACCTAATTAAGAAAATAAGAGAGTGATCAAATTACATACAAAATCACATGTGATTTTACGTTAACAACCAAAAAAGTATGTGGGCGACCTTATGGCTACGTGGCAAGGTCACATGGTAAGGTTGTATGAATCACATATGATTTGGTATATGATGTTAGTGTAAAATCACATATGATTCGATCATTATTTTATTTTATCAAATAATTACCATTCTTATATGAACCCGACTCATATATAGTATACTAATATAATATAACATATTTGTTATTACTTCTTTAATAGAAAACTTAAAAAAAATACCCCTAAGTTAACGGACTTTTTATTAGAGTTAGTAAAAAGGACGAAAAGAGAAACAAATTGTAAACCACATCGACAAAATAATAATTTTTAAACAACAATAACGAAAATTGAATTTTTTCATCAAACCATAAGGACGAAAAACATAAATTACTCTAAAAATAAATACATGTTACTATTTATTACAATTCATAGTAAAAAGAATAGTAAAACCTTCTGAATAAATACATATATATATATATATATATTTTGTGAGAAAGAGCAATTTAAAATATTTGTAGTAGACTTCTAATAGTTATATATTTTAGACTATGAGCCCTACCCTCACCACGGACCGACCCCCTCTACCACTAGCTGAGCTTTTGTCAATAGAAGCTTTCGATTCAATAGACAACCCTTGATTTATACCTTTGTCTCTCCCCGACCTTTTTCCCAACCTCAAGCCCTGACAGTCGTTGTAGTTTGCAGATTAATTATTGCCTCACAGGTTCTCCTTCCTCACCCTCGACCTCTACCATGGCCGACGAAGGATCTTTCCGGATTATTTTCAAGTGGAGGATCGGCCCCATCCTGAGAATCTGAGGCAGTTCGTACAAACCGACGAGAAATGCTTGCTATCTTGTTATACACATTTAATTACATACCCAAATATAATAAGGTATTCAAGTACAAACATGCATGTATAAACTCAAAAATACGTTGGTCATATGTAATTTGAATTTACCTTATAAACCCTTTGTTCTACCCATTATATATAATATTCCATAGTTCTAAACTTGGTAGGGACATCTTATCATGCAACAACACCATCTAGTTAGGTCTAGGTATCAAACTGAATACCTAAATCCCTTAAACTCAGGTTCTGATACCAACTGTAGCAACCCACAATTCTAAATAACATATAACACATAATTTACATATATCAAATCATACTGATATTACACGTTAGGCCCCGATCCACCAAAACTCTACAACTGTTAGAAGTCTACTACAAAAAAATTTTGTTAGCAAAGTTAACATACAAAAGATCCACAATGCCACATATCAAAAGCAGATTGCAAACATTCCTCAACAAGATTCACAAATAGACATCCAAATAGCCGGATTCACATTTATCCCTTTCCTTTATTCCATATATGTCGTTGCCTGAAATGCATATTTTTGAAACAAAATGAAGGTTAGATCATACAATCTAGTGAGGAAGTCTCTATCAGTGCAACAATGTAATAAAAGTATAAAAACCAGTTCGTATAGAACCTTTTAAATCAGTAATCATACAGTAGGCTCTCAATCACTACATCCAGTTATAAAGTTAGCACCCAGGTACAACATCCCAGTTAGTTATAAAGTTGGCACGCAAGAACACCTTCCCAATTAGTCATAGGTTAGCACTCAGGCGCAACATCCGCATTTGTTATAAAGTTGGCACTCTAGCACAACTCGTTGTAACAATACCTTAACACAGTTAAAGATAACATTTTAAACATACCAATACTGTATAACATCAAAGTCGTAACTATTTGATAACATATGAGTTTCGGTTCAAAAGGTTATAAGAAAAATCACGTTGATCATCATATACGATACGAATAACTTTAACCGATACGAATTATCAAAATCGAACACGAATCTGAATAAAAGTAGGACGGATCACAAAGTAAACAATTAAACCCATTCTCAACTTATAGAACCTATTAGGCTCTAAAAGATACCCGAAAAGACCCC